>CM070735.1:40188974-40788974 GCA_036346245.1 Bonia amplexicaulis
ACGCTAAAAATTATAGACTCCCTTGTAATTATTTCGTGTGGTTCACATTGAAGTATCTTATAATTAGTATATGAGTATACTTAAAGTGATAAAGAAGTATTTCAAATTTATTTAGGTGGTATATTATAAGTGATTGTAATTACACTCAAGAGTAAAGATATTTTATATATATATATATATATATATATATATATATATATATATATATATATATATATATGTGTGTGTGTGTGTATGCTTGCTAGGTTGCATGCAACGAAGCTCACGATGCACTTGCATTTGACACGTTTTTCTTAAAAAAAGGGCTAATGATTATCGCAATCATCGAGTCACAATGCAAGACCATTCGTCTGAATCTAATAATTTTCCCCTGAGACTCCGCTTCCCAGTCCCAATTAATCAATTTGTTTGGAGTTTGGGATAACGGGACATGCATATCAGGTCGGCTCAGGAGGGGGAGGAGGAGAGAGAGAGAGGTGGGATTTGGATGGATAGATCTGAGCCGTGGATTTTGAATCAGACGGCGGTTTCCAGGTTTCCACCCAAATCTGGGTTTCCACTATATATTTTCCCATAAATCCATGCATCGGTTGACTATTTTATATATCTTGCTTAACAATCTATCGATCAGCGGCTGCAGAAAAAAAAGGGCTTTCTTGGCGTTTTATGCAAAATCTCCTTTGTACTACAACGTACTGCATGCTTTACCGACCACAACTACTGATGAAGAAATATTAGGTGCACCAAATGCTTTGGCACCCGCTATCTGGTTAATCCTTGGGAGCTAGAACAGTCAATTTCCCTTTGTTATAAACACTTTTTTGAACCAGACATTAAACAAGTAATAATAACAAGTATTGATCGCCAAACTACGTACTAACACATACCGATTTCATTTTGGTACTACTTCTCTTGAATGAGCTACTCCCTCGTCAAAACTTAGTGTCCTCCTAGAATATATGGATCAAACTATTTTAACTTTAAACAATAATATCTTTGTAAATGTTCAGATTGACCACACGAGGATGATACAAAGTATATTTGTCTCCAAAAATAATTTTATCATACTACAATTTTATTAGATTTTACAAATATATTGCAAGAGAAATTGTTGGTCAAAATTATGTTTTGTAGACTCCAAAACAACGCTTACATGTGATTGGATATATGCAGCATAACTTAGCTTGCACATCGTTTTCCATACATAAATGACAAGCAGGGATCCCAATCTCATCCGATAGGCTTGAAATTGGCTAAATTTCTAGCCTTTTCGTGAATAATCGATTTCATTTTAAGTATTGGAGAGATTTCACTTTCTTTCTTTATTTATCGGTTAGAAATTAATAATAATAGCTTGAACTAAATTTGTTGATGTATACTTAATTAATTATTCAATTACAAAATTTGTGTTTTATAGCATCTTGGTTCGGATGAGAAGTTGTAGTTGATGCAGCAGCAGAACCCATTTAATCTTGGACCGAATTTCTGCCCTTGTTTGTTTCTGAATGCAAGGAGGAGCCGAGGAGGTGCCTCCGTTTGTAGATATAGTCATATCTACATGCTAAATTAGGATACACGGCCATGAATACCGGGGTAGTTTTGTGGCTAACAGTGTCACGAGTCATCTCTCACTACTACAGAAAACCTAATACTGACGCCAAATCACAGACGGTTTTGTGAAACCGTCTGTGATGTATACTATTATAGACGGTTTTAATTTGGAGGCCGTCTGTGGTATTTGTGGCGGGAAAAAGGAGTATCATAGACGGTTCTTACCGCTGAACGGTGCAGTGATATCGAATATCACGACGGTTTTATAATATAAACCGTCTGTGATATTTCAGATTATCACAGACGGTTTTTATTATAAAACCATCTGTGATATTCTAGTATTACAGATGATTTTATAATAAAAACCGTCTGTGATACGCTTCCCGCCTTGCAATCCCTCAAAATTTCATATTTTCCCGCTTAAGTCCGAGTATGATTCAGTTTTGAGACACCTTCAGTAAAACGGGCATAACTTTTGTATACGGTGCCCGTTTTCGATGTTCTTGTATTCGTTGGAAAGCTAACGACAAGCCTGATCCAAAAATAACAACACGCTTGCGCCTGTTGACCTTCAAGACCTCGAAAATTGGCCATCTTTGGACCTAAATCTGCGTCATAAGTTTTTTACTTTCTGTTTTTGCCCTTTTTCTTGGTCTTCCTTTTGGAATTTGGATTTTGCTTCAACTGAAAAGTTGTAGATCTCATCGAAACCTTTCAAATGAGTATATATAAGCCATATAAAACTTTGCTATTTTCTCTTTTCAGACTAGTTGTTTATATTGCACCGGTATATAAAATTTTGTGCTCTAATTCACAGACGGTTCTATATATCGAACCGTCTGCGATATTCATTCATCACAGACGGTTCTATATATAGAACCGTCGTGATAATCAGGCCCGTCGATCCTACTCGACCCAGTCATAGCCAATAGAAATCGACCAATCCTCACCCCACGGATCGTAGCTCCGCCTCTCCCTCCCTCTCCCCTATAAATATAACCAAAACTCAGCCTCCTTGCTGGTCTCCTCTTCCTTGCTGTCCTCCTCCTTACTGTTCTTCCCCTCCTTGCTGGTCTCCTCTTCCTTGTTGTCCTCCTCCTTGTTGTTCTCTTCCTCCTTGCTATTCTCCTCCTCCTTGCTGTCCTCCTCCTTGCAGACGACGCATAAATCTACGGGAGGCAAGACATCGTAGAAGCAACTAGCTCGTGCCAACCGTGCTGACACTCAATCAACGCCGACGATGGTGGGTGTCAAAGACATCCAGCTCAAGCGTTGCATCAGGGGCGAAAAGACATAGAGGATCTTTGCTTTTTCTCTTTTCTTGTTGTGTAACATGCTCGTTGTTTTAAGATATTGTAATGGTAGGCTCTAATCTTAATAAAAATGGATGTTTTATGTTTATGAAATGAATTGAGATGTGAATTGGATGTATACATGTATATGTTGATCTGCTTATTTCAGAAGGCATGGCTAGCATTTCCTGAGGCTAGCCAATAAACCGAAATAGATTTAGGAGTAGAAGAGAATATCACAGACGGTTCTTAACTAAAAACCGTCTGTGATAGTTATAATCACAGACGGTTTTTAATTAAGAACCGTCTGTGATTATAACTATCACAGACGGATTTTAGTTAAGAACCGTCTGTGATATTTGCACCACAGACGGTTCGAAAGCCGTCTGTGATGATCTCGTATTATTACTGATCCATAAATTCAGACGGTTCATAAAACCGTCTGTGATAACGTTTTTGAACCGTCTGTGATGACCTTTTTTTGTAGTAGTGTCTCTACCAAAAAGAGCATGTGTTTTTGTTTATCAGATGAGCGAGAAATTCGGCCGGCCAAGATAAACAAGTTACCTTATCTGTATGAACTATGTCAGAGAGACTGAAGTTAGCAGTTGTTCAGGAAAGAGAGAAGGGCCGTAGATTCTGAACTCTAGCTAAAGTTCGTCCTACAGGCCACAGACGTGTTGTACGACCAAAGTCTGTTTTGCAAGCGCATGGAAGATATGTCAATCATCGTTCTGTAGAAAACATGCATGCATCAGAAATTTAGAACTAGTTCTCTTTATTCATGATCTCCAGGAATTGAAGTTCATGCCTGGCCTTTCCATGGATCGATGCATGCACGTTACATTTTATTACCGCATGCAGCTTATTTAGATTGGAGATGCATGCACGTATATGATATTAATGTAGCTATATATTCGTCCCGCTCTTACGTCTATTAGAATCGGATCGCGTACGCCGGCGACTTGTCCGGGTTGAAGAGCCCGAAGTGCCTCTCGATCTCATCCCCCGTCTTCCGGTTCTCGTTGAACATGGCGAATACGAACGTCTCCAACGCCCCCGGCCTCTTCGGTGTGCCCCCGCCGACATGGTCGATCAGGCCCTGGTTGTACGTCCGCGCGTTATCCACCGTCGCCCCAGACCCGCCGGCCGACGGCCACCCGCTCTCCGACACGACAATCCTGACGTTCGGCGCCCCGGCCTTCTCACACGCGGCGACCGCCGCGTCGACCATCGCGTCGAAGAGGTTCATGTAGGTTAGCCCGTTGTCGTCCCTCACCGTCGTGCCCGGCCGGAAGGTGGCGTAGTTGAGCTTGATGTCCCGCGGGTTGTCTCTGTAGGCGATGTAGGGGTACACGTTGGCCAGGAGTGGCGCGCCAGTGCTAGCCAAGAACCGCGCGACGTCCGTCATGTAGGACTGCGCGAACACGCCCTTGGAGGGCGGGAAGGAGTTGGCGATCACGTTGAACTTCACCGACGTGGACACCTTGATGCTTCCGAGGCCGAACGCGGCGAGGGCGCCGTTGAGGTTCCGCATGGCCGGGAGGATGCTCTGCGTGGCGCCGCCGCCTACCTCGTTGCCGACGGCGATGTACTTGATGTTCACGGCCGGGTAGTAGGGCCTGACGTTATTCTGGACCCAGGAGGCCGCGTTCGACTGGCTCGCGGCGAGTCCGCCGAGCTTGTCGTTCCCGACGTCGAGGATGAGGCCGATGCCCGAGTTGCGCAGGGCGTCGAGCGCCTGCTTGTCGGGGAAGTAGATGCGCATCCCATTGATGCCCTTCGACTTGTAGAGCTGCACGACGTCGCTCCGCGACGGGAGGTTGTTGCCCAGGACGCCGTAGCAGACGCCGATGGATTGCACACCTGCGGATAAGGCAGAGCCAAGAGTGGCACCCGTTAGCCATCAGAATACTACTACGTGCTGATCTTACGTGTCTGGATTTAAAGGCATTCTTCAAAAAAAAATTCTAAACTAGTACCGCTAGTAAATGCTAATTACCTAATTAAATTATTCGTTCAAAATCAGGCAACAGTAGTTTTTTGTTATCCATTGTAAAAACTCCAACAATAAAATTGAAATTACCAGTAGTTCAGTACCTGTAGGAACAGAAGCAAATGTTCCAATGATCAGAGCAACTGCAAGCATGGAAGCAACATTTTGCCTAGCCATTGTTCTCTCAGCTATATGAACCCTTTCGCTGCTCTCGATCTATGTGTTGCTCTTGAATGCTATGTACCAGTATGCAAGCGCACACCCCCTTTATATGCAAGCGCATGGAGATTATATTCCTCTCTCAGCAGTACACCGAATTGTCGAATACTAGTTTGTTTCTTCGACCGTATATCCACTTCGCATTAATTTCTTGCGTATGTGTACGGGTATATATATATATATATATATATATATATATATATATATATACAGTTTATCTTGACCAGTACGTGGAATTTCAGGCCTGGGGTGCTAACTGAATGGAACGGTGGCTTGTAACGTAGTGACTTTCAACATGTATCCATTGTTATTTTGTCAGATTATACCTGCATCATCATTCGATCGGTTGAGACATGAGAACGTATACGTGGTTGCCGTGGTTATCCCTCAGAATATCATACGATCAGATATCAGTTTCACACGCATCTCCCATCGAATTTCTCAGCAAGGACGTACCACGAAACCATCGTTTATTCTCTTCGTTTCTCCGGAAATGTTTACGGGACCAAACTAAAGTCGATCGATGAAAGTTTATTTCTTTTTGCTTGATTTATTATTCCCCATGAGCAGTATGGCTACACAACGCACGTCATGTATATCCTCGGGGACCAAACTAAAGTCGGCTGTTCCAGTTTATTGTTTAATGGACATGTTTGAGCTTAAAATTTAACCAGAAGTTCATGTTCAAGTTTGATAAACTTATTTTTCCAGAGATGTATAGATATATAGTATAAGTTGGGCACTTGCACAGTACACCCGCTTAGCACTCTAGAGCTAATATGCGGTTATATGTAAGTCATACTTTCCTTATGTTTGAGATATGTATCCCACACTAATTCGAGATTTCAAATAGTGACTATTTTGAAATTATATTTATTTGAAAATTTATAATTTCAGACTAAAATGTCACTAACTCCTTAGTATAGGATCTCCACTCTGGGCTCTCCACATCAACCCTTCCTATGAACGATAGGTTGTCTTCCTTGTTTACCATCATATAGAATCAAAGTTTTTTCTGTGATAACCAGGAAGACTTTGAGTACATCAGAATGTATCTTTCACTTTTCTGTCGTGAAGGCATAGAGAGAAGTTCCTTGGTGACGCTCTCGCCTTTTCTTAACTATCATCAAAAAGACCTTCCGACTTGTATTATAATTGAAGGATTCTAAGTCATGAATTCCCTTAAAATTCGAGAGCTAGCTGATGATGATTGAATAACCCATTAAATGTGGCTTTAATACATAATTAAAACTCCAAACTAGTGTTGTCGTAGCTTATATGACAACATGACCCCAGTATCCCCTGGTCAGAGGGTTACTATTTATTTACCCGACCAGCTACTACTCAAAGGCTTTATAATCCGATATGTGGGCTTACCTTTGAGCAACCCCTCATGTAGTGAAGGAACAGAACCCGTGCGCTTATATCCCCTCCACCCGCACCATGTTTGGCCCTATGCCTCTGACGATAACTGCCTCGCGATTATCTCTACGGCTCTCTCCTACTAACAATAACCGATCAGTAGTTATTGTCAGACTTCTCTTATTGAAAGCAACCATTTGCTTGACTGGGCATGAGGAATTGACAAAACAGCTGTTTGTGTGGGCAACTGATAGCTATTTGGTGCTATTTAAACCTTACAGGAGAAAGAGAAAACACATGAACACAGACGGCAGAGGCAAGGAATAGCGAAGTCATTCCGCATTAGGGCTTGTAACATTCTCTTTGTAATCGCCCATCAAGAGCAAATTGTAATCCCATGATAGCAAAAAGATAGTCCCTTTTTCTCCTCTTTAATCATTCTATGAGGCTCGAATTTTCCTACAATTCATAAGATCAACGATTTAATCGTAAATACAATGGTACCCATACCATGCACGCACTCAAACCACTTAAAATCCATTTTCACTGTTCTCTGGCTGCAACCACCGGTCTAACCGCTATCCCTATGATGGTCAGACCGCACTAGTCAAGCAGTCAGCCACTAGCTAGTCTAATCGCTTAAGAACATTAGAAAACACCCATTCTGGAATTTCGGTTAAATTCTATATAGTTTTAACTCCGATTTCCAAATTTAGTGGAACCAAATGCAAACTCATACCCAAACAAAACTAAGTGTTTAGTGTTCAATTTCTCAAAAGACTATGGTCGATCTGACCGTTTTCCCCATTGCGGTCTGACTGTCATCTTCAGGTCCAATCAGACCGCCACTCCATGACCGTTATGACTGCTTATGATCTAACATAATTGAAACTTTGAAATTCAGCAAACTTATTTTGCAAAATCGAGATTCAGCTCCGTAGATAAACTAATTATTTATCACCAATGATCCGTTAACCTTCTCATATTATCCATCACTTCCATAAATATAAAAAAGGACTATATCTTCCGAAAAGACAGGTTAACCATATCTACACGGTAGTCTCCAGAGATCAGACAAGCAGATACTAATTGGGTCCAGCTCTCACTGTTTTGTCGCTATTGGCTGTACATGAAAACAACTTGCGAAGACTGACAATCTTTGAACTTCAGTTTTTTATATAACCAACGGTGTTTTCTAATATTCTAATGCGATTACAATCTTTTCCTACTGTAAGAATAATTCAAAAAAAATGTCAACAAAGTGATTGACAAGAAGATATATATTTGAAAAAAAATTGTTACAAAAGGATAACACAAGAGGCAACATACTAAAAACCGTCGGAAAATGTTAAAATTCTAGCGGCGAGTGGATGAGACAGACATATTCAACTCCATATATCCTCGTATAAATTGTAACAATGGACCTCATGCTGACGCGTCCTAAGCCTATGCCTGTCTCAGTCACACGCTTTCTAGTCGCCGTGTTCGTTCGTTCGATCAGGCAACATTTTTCTCCAGGTACCACCGTTGCCGTGAGGGCGCCGACGTATACCTGGCCCATTTGGTCCTACGTTTCTATAAACTTCGCAAGCTCGTGAGCTGTGACAAGTAACGACGCGTTTCAGCAGTGTTTTCCTTACGGACAAACAACAAAGTTAAATGCAACTCGAAAGATTAAGAGAGGAGGTAGGCGTCCGGGTTCTAGCCCCGAATGGACGGCGTTCGATGATACCAACCGAGCAGTCCTCCATCCCCTGTATGGCTGTATGCCACTTTAAAGTTTGTCCCATTCGTTTGGTATGGGAGCAGGAAGAAAGTACGATCCACTTCACATCTTGTTGGGACTTGGGAAGGAGACCGGAGACTGGTCGCAGGAAGAAGGTACGATCCATCTTTCACGTCTTGTTTGGACTTGGGAAGGAGACCAGAGACCATTAGATCGCACTCTGATGGTATGTCTAGATCCAATTAGAATCACTCGTTGGGTCATAGGTTTAAATAAGTTAAACACAACTAAGCCTACAAAGAAACAGATTTATAAGTGATATTAGGTCTTCTTCTTCTAAAAGACTAGTCTAATAGAATACATTTTTCTCACACTTATAAGTTGTGTTTTTTCTTTTTCACAACCGATATGGGACTACTCATAATATTCTTCCTCTCACACATCGAGTGTGCACTCTTGTTGTGGAACTATTCCTAGCATTCTCCCTCTCACACATCGGGTGTGCCCTCCTATCCCGACAATCATGAGGTCTAAGGAGATATTAGACGCCTAGGCTCTGATACTAATTGTTGGATCAGACCCTGATCATATTTCTAGGTCCAATCGGGTTTACTATCCGGGTCATAGGTCAAAACGAGTTGAACACGACTAAGCCCACAGAGCAACAGATTTATAAGTGATAATGAGTCTTCTCCTCTAAAAAACTAATCTAATAGATAAGATCTCCTCACCATTATAAATTATATTTTTTTCTCTTATAATCGATATAGGACTATTTCTAATAGAGACTTCGGAGAATCGGTGTATGGGAGATCCTCCCCCAGATCCTATTGTGTTGGCCTCTGGTAGAGGGGTCTCAAGTGCGGCCTTCTCTCGGAAAATTTGTTTCCGGAGACCAGCTTTTAATTAGGAGCAATAGAAGTGAAGTTTAAGGTAGCCTCGTCTAGTACCTTATTTCTATTTAGGGCTGTGCAATTTTACACCGTACCGAACAAATCGTACAGAAAAAACCGAACCGAACCGAACCGGTCAACTAGGTTTGACCGGTTTTCGGTTTTCGGTTCGGTAACTAAAAAAGTGGTATTTGTATGAATTATGACTTTAGTCTTTTACTCTTTTATGTGCTGTTACTTACTTACTTAGGTGCTAAACTGCTAGTTGCTGCTGGTTTTGTGACTGTTTCTGGCTGTCTGCTACTGCTGTGGACAGCAGTCCGTTGTTAATGAGTCAATGTATTTTGAATTTTTGATTGTAGAATGGATAATTCGAGTCTAGAGATGAGATTAACGTTTAGCAATTCGCGTAAACTTTGGTAAAATTGGTATTAACCGATACCGTACCGAAATAAAATGGTATTTACCGATACCACACCGTATTCTAAAAAATACCGTATTTCCCGAAATACCAAAACCGTATTTACCGATCAAACCGTATTTACCGAACCGTATAAACCGAAAAAACCGAACGAACAGTCCTATTTCTACTACTTATGAATATGATTTTCTCAACTAAACTAAAGTGAATCATTATTCAGAACACGGCTTCATATCAAGGAAATCCAACAGAGACAGGCTCCATACATATTATATATCTTTCGAACTGAATCATTATTCAGAACACGGCTTCATATCCAGGAAATCCAACAGAGACAGGCTCCATACATATTATATATCTTTCGAACTGAATCATTATTCATAACATGGCTTCATATCCAGGAAATCCAACAGAGACAGGTTCCGTACATATTATATATGTTTCGAACTGAATCATTATTCATAACATGGCTTCATATCCAGGAAATCCAACAGAGATATGTTCCATACATATTATATATCTTTCGAACTCATAAAAAAAACACCCAAATCTCAAGCCAAATATCTATGTAGGTTCTTCTGCCAACTTAATTACTTATCCACAATGGTTAAAGTACGCATATGTAGCACTTATTTTTTTGTGATGGATATATAGCAATTATCCCGCATTAATTTCCTGAGAAATTAATAGGGTAAACCGGCGATTTGTCCGGATTGAACAGCCCAAACTTCTTCTCCGTGGGCTCCCCTTGCTTCAGGTTCTCGTTGAACATGGCGAATATGTACACCTCCATCGGTCCGGGCTTCTTCGGCGTGCCCTTGCCAACATGGTTGATCAGGTTCTGGTTGTACGTCCTCGCGTTCTCCACGGTGGCCCCCTTCCCGTCGGCGGACGGCCACCCGCTCTCCGACACGACCACGTCCACGTTGGCCCCGTCGCTCACCTTCTCCACCGCGGCGCGGACCGCGTCGACCATCGCGTCGAAGAGGTTCCCGTAGGCCAGCCCGTTGGGGTCCTGCACCGTCGTCGAGCTCGGCTGGAAGAGCGCGTAGTTGAGGTCGATGCTCTGGGGCGGCTGGGCGTACTTGTAGGCGAAGTAGGGGTACACGTTGGCGAGGAGCGGCGCGTTGTTGCTCGCCAAGAACTGCACGATGGGCTTCATGACGGAGGGGTTCGTGAACACGCCGTCGGAGGGAGGCGACGACTTGTCGATCGTGCCCATCGTGACCGCCGTGGACACCTTGATGCTGCCGAGGCCGGCGGACTGGAGGGCGTCGTGGACGTTCTGCATGGCCGGGAGGATGCTCTGCGCGGCGTCTGTCCCAGTGAGCTCGTTTCCGACGACGATGTAGTTGATCTTGACGGCTGGGTAGTAGGCCTGCACGTTGTTCTGGACCCAGGACTTCGCGTTCGAGGGGTTGGCGGCGAGTTCGCTGACGTCCTTTGCCTGGCCGACGTCGAGGATGAGGCCGATGCCCGAGTCGTGCAGGGCGTCGAGGGCTTGACGGTCTACGGAGAAGATGCGCATGTTGCTGATTCCGCTGGATTTGTAGAGCTGCACGACGTCGCTGGGCGACGGGAGGTCGTCGCCGATCACGCCGTAGTTCACGCCGATGGATTGCACACCTGCACCATATACAAATGTACATGTTAGTTATTCAGTTAGCACTAACATACATGGAACGTATGCTTCCTACGTCGAAGCTTAGGGACATACTCGTAGGAACGGAGGCGAATGCTGCAATGAGCAATGCCGCTGCAAGCACGGGAGCGACGCCTGGCAGAGCCATTTTGTTCCGCGCCTCTGCGACTTATCTTGCACTGGATGTGTGTACCAAAGGGCAACACCGCTAGCTTTATTTATACTCGTTCCGGAGTAGAACTTTCAGGCAAATCGAACTGATGACCAGGCTCAAGGTTAACGGGGATTAAATAATTCATTAAAGAGCCCTTGTGATACGTAATCGTAGGGCTTAGACTAGTGTTATAATAGCTTATACTATAACATATTTCAAGTACCTCTTGGTAAGAGAATCACTATTCATCTACCCGACCGAATACTACTCAAAAGCTCTATGATCCGATATAGGGATTTCCCCATGTCGATGCCTTGTGTGTTTAAGGAACAGAACACGTGCGCTCCTACTCCCTCAACTGCTCTATGTTCAGTCCAGTGTCTCTAAAAACAATTATCCTGTGGTTGTTTTCTGAGACTCTCCCTCGCTGACAACAACCAATCAATGGCTATTATCAAGCTTATCTCACTACCAATAATTGCTTACACGTACGAACAAAAGGAATCGATAAGATGCCTATTCAAGCAAACAACTGATCTATCTTTGATGTTATTTAAGCCATAGCCAGGAAGACCAATGAACGAAAAAAAGAACAAAGAGAGAAGACAAAGGAGAACAACAAGAATATTATTTTGCATTAGGGTAAGTAGTATTTTTCCTTATAATCGCTTATCAAAAGTAAGTTATAACTTTAATATAGCAATAAAGATCATTCTGTTTTCCTGATTAATCTTTTTATGGGTTTAGATTTTCCTACTATTCGTAACAACGATAATTCAATTGTCCACAAAGTTCTACTGGTTATATACAGTTCTATTAGTGACAAAGAGTATGGTTATATACAGTTCTATTAGTCACAAAGACTAGACAAGTCGGTCAATTGATCAAAAACCATACCATTTTATTATGTACGCTTGCATTGCACGTTGCACCTATGAAAAAGGAACAGACAAAATGAGATCTGACACATTGCACATTTCGATAGAAGCCGTCACCACATAGCTAACTGATTTACTGTTTAAGGCTTTCTATCTGTGATTTTTGATTTATAGCTAAAATTATGTTAATTTTTTCTAAGAAAAAATAAAAAAACTGTTATAATAATACAGAGAAATAAGATAAAAAAGTAAAATACATAAAATATTAAAATAAACCAAAATAAAAGGTTAATATATTCTAAGTGGCTTCTTAGTTAAATAAACCAAAAGATAAAATATATTAGAAATTAAAACCATTTAGAGAGGCATCATAAACAAGCCTCGCGCTTTCTTTTTTTTCCAAGATTCGTCGCGGACGCGCGGATGCTGACATCTATTGCGCTAAGTCAAAAAAGGCGCAAACTTCGAAGGCCGTTCGAACCAAATTTTTCCAATGCCAACCTTGAATTGTCACTGCTATCCGTAACCGTGACGCATGCAGCGAGTCTTAGGCAGCGTTTAATATGATTTAAGCTTATAGCTTAAGTTTATTTTTACACTATTTACAATTTCATCTTTTTTCTGAATTTTTGATTTTTTTTTGAGCTTTTTTGTCGGTTCTTTTTTTCTCGTATTCGTTTGCGTTGTCTGTGATGGACTAACATATTTTTTATATTTTTCAATTTTTTTAATTTTAATTATGTTAAATAAGCCTCTCTCAGCTACAGTATTTTTTCAGCCAACTACAGTGTTTTCAGCCATAAGCTTTCAGCTTTCAGCCGAACCGATCACCACCTGTTCTTCTCGATCACACACGTGGACATGCAGATTTGGAATTCCAGGCCTGCCACAGTATACACGGTGAAATTAGTAAAAGAGGCTAATCAAAAGTTAACAAGTGTTGTACTGAATTTTCAATACGGTAAAGTCGAGTAACTATGGTACAAGTTATAGAACAGGTGAAAGAAAATTAAAACACCGTGTTGTGCAGAAGAAATATCCTAGAGATTACAAGAGCTACGAAAGCACAGAACAAGTTCATATGGCAGAAATCCACACTGATGGAATCACAGTAGATAGTTAACTTCATGATGATGGGATCAAGAGAAGAAGGCTAACAAAAGATTTGCCTCTCTAATTGGTCATCAATCGTTTAACTGCACTTCACGGAATAAGTAATAAAATAGCCGCTTGAATAATGCCCAGGCTGTACACACAACTTTCTTCTGATTTTCCGTATGTAGTTTGTATTGGTACTGAATGGGGAGAGAATTTCTTAGAGAACCAATTTCCAGTGGCCTTCGTTTGTCACCTTGCAAAGAGTTGGCTTCTCATGGTACTGCAGATCTCTTCTGCCACAGCAGCATTTTCAACTTTCAAATAGGAATTTCTCAGCTTCTGCCTTGTCTGCCAGAATGAAAGACTGAATATGGCAACAAAGTGGAGTGAATGGTATCTTCTAATTTTTTTTCTAAGTATTCAACATTCCTTCACTCCAATAGCTATAAAGCTACGAAGATTGGAATGAGATACCGATACCAAACAAGCAAAACAAACATCAGAAATTTTGGAGAAAAATCAAGAAAATCGAAAGTACACTTGTTATAACTATGGTACTATCAAAAATCGAAAGTATCTTTACTGTAACTACGGTACTTCTTTTCCTCGATAAACAGTGAAATCAGCCTAAGTTCAAAAACTAAAATTAATGGAACTTTTAATCTGTAGATCCAAATGACATGAATTTTGCAGAGATCTTCTCTAGGGTATTGTGAACCTATTCCAATAAATGATCATAAAAATTATGGTCAAAGTTGAGACCTTTTTAGTTTGTTGAAAGATTGCACCAAAACCGAGTTAAAACCAAAATCGGTGAATACAACTTGCTCGTGAAATGATGATGACCAAGAAGGGTCTAGATGTATTTTCACATGTCACAACAAGTTAGATTACTACAGAAAGCAAGCCAAAAACCCTCAAATCAAGAGATGTACCAAAGAGGCCAAAGTCAAGTAAAACCGAGTTTTCTCGTGAATCTTGCTATCAAAGTGTCTAGATGGGTGGAGATATATTCTCAAAGATTATCTCTATCTCTTACATGTCCTTGGTATAGCAAGATCACACGAAGGGAAGAAGAGAAATCAAAACCAACTAAAAGTCAAGCACATCAATCAAAACAAGAGAGACTCAAGAGTTGCACAAAGATTGATGTATTGCTTACTTAAAAAAGTAGGTTTTACAGTCACTCCACCTTGAAAGAAAAAGAGTACCCAAGTACTCACTCTCAAACCCTAACCCTAAACATAGAGAAGAGAGCACAAGATATGTGTTTGATGGTTAATCTTACATGTCTCCATCCCAACCCCTTTTATAGGTGAGCAATCAGCCACATATTCAACTTAGTGGCTGCTATCCACTTTTACAATGGAGAAACCCGTTAATCCCACACACATGGGTTTTACTCACATAAGTTCACTTATACATGCTTTTCAAAGCGCATAAGTATGCATCCGCTAAATCCTTAGCCTTGATCTGCCTTGATCAAATCAACTCCACCTTGACCTATATCACTCTCCAACGCATTGCCCATGCACCGCGGTTTTGATCCAAAATGGTTGCAGTATTTTGGTCAAACTACCAAAATTCCCTTTGTTGACCCGGTCATCACCAACCACAACAAGCAATCGTCATCCTTACCACGTGCAGATGTATCACTAGCTTGCCACGCGTCGTCAAGTCTCTCCTGTTTCGGTTCCACCGAACCACGGCTCACTTGGCTCGTGCAAACCACATAGCATCATTCTGTTGTTCAAACTCGCCTTCAACATTTCCCTATAGCACATTTCCCTTCTTGTAGCCCTCATTCTGATTGCAGCATAGAACCCTAACGAGTTGTCACCACAGGTCACCTCCTTGTAGAGCCCAGGAAATTGATTTGAGCTCAACTTTGTTCTAACCGACAATATAACCAATCAATAGAGCCAAAGAAGTACATCGGTAATACTGTAACGGCGTAGCCCCTTTGTTAAGAGAAATGCATATTGCATAGATCTTGAAGGCTTTTGACTAGGGTCATATGCTCAAGAACAAGGACTCACAAAGTCACAATAAAACTGCAACAGTACCAGTATGAAATGTCAGATTGGCATTAGCAGAGAGAAAATTTCAGGAATTCACTCTGATATGGAGACATGATGTACTAGTTTGATGATTTCAGCTACTACTACCAATGTGTGTCTTTCTGATAGTGGTGTCAGTACTGAGTTTTTACTGACCCAAATAAAAGCACATCAAAGTTGAAACTCAATTCATTTTCAAGCATTACATAGAAAATGCAGGTTTACAAGAACATAACATAGCATATTTACCTTGGTGAGCACATCGGGAAATGCTCTTTCACAATTGCAAGACATTGGTTATAATAGGTTTCTTGTTGGAAAAAGAGGTAGAAACAGTACAAGCTAAACAGATTACTCAGTCAACAGTATCTGACAAATTGTGTGGCAACTGGAGGAGAATACTCCGACTGCAAGTGCAAGGTATGTTTATATTTATCTAATCTCCTGTTTAAATTATAGTACAACTTAATCCAATTTTTTTTTCTTTTTGATGTATTAGATGCCTACGCTGGCCTGAACTGCCCAATAGCTTATCTAAATATTTGATATTCACTATTCCTGCTAATTGATCTGTTATTCATTTTGAAAAGCTTTACGATTTACCTATGTATTCGTAATCATTATTTACTTGATTTATATATGTTGCTATAATATGAAACGTATCCATAAAAAAGTGGTATGTTATATATTGAATTAATTTGTAGCGCAAGCCATAGCAAGTGAGTATGCCGTCATCAAGACGTGATCCCCATAAGAATCAGGTGAGAGTGCCATTGTTCTTGCCGAAATCATTGGATGAAAATTGGTAATGCAAGACTTGGAGCTAGAGGTGAAATCGGATCGGATACGGGTGGATATTGTTCATTCCATATTCTAATCCATATTTTTCTAAGATTTAGAGCCAAATACGAGCAGGCTAGTACGAATACAAATTCGAAGTATTTAGGATACAGACATGAGACAGATATATGATGGATTCGGATCGAAAACAAATAAAATAGTTAGATAGTACGCAGTTGCGCACATATAGGAAAGAGTACGCTGAACCATACCATCATAGCTTCAACTTTTCAACACAATTACATATATGTCTCAGATGCATACACATCAATCCATATAATGGCATAGTGCTCTTCAATATAAGTTCATACATAAATTTGACACGATCACGACATAGAGTGTAACAATCTCAAAGTTCAAATTCCATCTTAAAATAATTATTTTATACATTATTGAATGTTTGATCCATTTCTTGAAATTTCCAAAATTTATAAAAGATTTTTTCTATTTCCCCCGAGTAAAAGCCTTACCTTTGTGAATTTTTTAGTGTCTTGCTTTTTTCAAAGTCTAAAAACTTTTTCTAGATTTATTTATTTTTGTATAAAATATAGAAATTATCAGGATTATAATATGAAAAACTATCTACATAATACGGAAAAAATCCAGATCCAATAAATAGTAGTCGCTTTGTATTCGACTCTAGATCTCTTGCAGGGCTACAATCGGGTAACGAGGACAGGGAGCGGTGGAACATCCCGGTTCCCCCAATAGGGACTACTATCTCCCGTTAGCACCCTCATGGGGAAAATACTTCTTAGGGAAATTTCCCAGCAGAAACAGGAAATGAGGGCATTGCCATCCCTAATCACGGAGGACATGCCCAGCAATGGCACAACCTCGTTTGCTTTAGGGCACCACGGCAACGGCGACAAGAGGCTGTGCATGGTGGACAAAGTGGAGCAGCTCAAATCGTTCATCCGCATCATGCCGACCTAGGAGTCACCATCTTCCTCGCCCCTCTGCCATGTTCCAAAACAAGTTCTTCATGTGGCAGGTGCCCATGATGGACCGACATGTCGGGCCACGTGAGTTGTGCGTGCCTTGCCGTGTTCAAAAAGGGGAGGGGGTACGACCCCTTTGGTCCTCATGAACCTCCTCCGCCTTTGGCTGGATCACCCTGATAGCATTGATGTACATTGTTAACTTTATTCCAGGAGAAAACGTATATATCGTGAATAAATTAAGAGAACACGGAAGAATTTCTGAATTTCTCTATTCTCTTACTTGCTCCATTTTATTTAACCGGTTACAAGTTTTCTCAATATATAGGCTAATACTCTTCTACTAGCATACGTATTCAGACTTCAAGTTGGACACAACTTCAACTTGAGTTACACATGGAGAAGGACTCTACTATGTCTTGGATTCGAAGTCAAGATTATTTTTAACAATCTCCCCCTTAATCTTGACTTGACATACTCTAGTTTTAGTCTCAATGCATTATGAACTATCAGCCACGCTTCCACATGAAGCATTCTACATGCAAACTACATGTAGGAACTCAATTCAACCGGTACGGGTCCATCAAGATGTAAAGATTCTAAAACATTGAGGCAGTCAGTCTCAACTACGACTTACTAAATTCATACTTGATATAGAACGGTGACACATCTTCTCAACGTTCTGATTTCTTTTCACCTTACTTGAGTTTGGACGGCGACACATCTTCTCAACATCCCTGACTCAACTCATCATCAGAGCACTGTTGATTCATCATCACTGAGCGCTTCAGTAAGAAATGCTTTCTTCATCCTTGGCTTAGGGCATTCTGAAGCAAAGTGTCCATAATCGTTACAATTATAACACCTCACTTTTGTCTTATCAAATTTCTAATTCTGACGGCCTTAGCCACCACCACTACAAGTGTTCTTGCCTTCACATTTCGATGATCGGATGTTCCACTCAGCGCGAGTCAACAAGACCTGTCCGTCACCGTTGTTACTATTATCGCGGATGTGTTCCTCATACGCCTTAAGACGACCGAAAACCTTCTCTATGTTCATTGTCTTTAGGTCTCTAAATTGCTTTATGACCGAAGTAATTGGGAGAAACTATGAAGGAATAGCACAAAGGAATTTCTTCACTACGTACAACTCTTCCACCTTCTTGTCAAGGGCCCGAATTTTATTGACGATGATCGTCAACCGGACGGCGAAGTCATTGATTGACTCCATTTCCTTCATACGCAACATCTCGAACTCGATCTTAAGAATTTGTACCTTTGCTTCCTTCATACGATCGGCTCCAAGATGCATTGTCTTCAACACCTCCCACGTGGCTTTGGCCGTCTCCTTTTCGGCCAGTAGGAAGAGCATCTCCTCTGGGATACCCTGATAGATGGCCGCTAATGCCATCTAATCCTTGTGATGCGGATACGCACAAGCTTAGCACTTTTCAGTCAAATACATTATTTCACTAGAAAGAAGTATTGAGCCGCATTAAATATTATCAGGTGAATTTGTTTCTTAAGGAATTTCTTTTAATTGATGATGAACTTGGAATACTACATCATGCTATTATTTTATGTATTCTTAGGTATGATTCATGTGAAGACTTAGGAGAGCAAAATGGAGGAGCACAAGAACTTAAACTACAAGTTTTGGATAAGATTTTCAAGCCAAATTCGGATCTCCCACATGCTCCATCCAATTCAAACTCGGATTCAACTCAGGATTCAATTCTGATTCGGATTGGGACAGCATGACAGACAGTTACTAAAAAGGTCATAACTTTCACAAACGGAGTCCGATTTAGGTGTTCTTGTACTCGTTGGAAAGATAATTTCAAGGGCTATGCAATGGATCCAGCCCCACCTTCATATTCATCACGGATTAAAAGTTATGACCGAAACATTGTGACCGCTTAATTTTAGGTTTTTCCTTTTGTGTGAGTTTGTTTCTAAATACATGTAGGGATGAGTTGGAGTTGGTTTAGGACCTCTTGACCAGCCATGAGGTGGACAGGGAACTATATATTAAGGGTTAGACCCCTATTGTAGGGGACACCACGTTTGAGAATATCAATCTACTAAAGTTTGTTCGAGTTTAGCATTGCTGCTGAAGTTCCATAGGAAATTAAGAGTGATTTTCTTCAATCAAGATCGTTCAGTCTTTCCGTTGGGAATTGGGTGCACGATAGATCTTCGCTTGGTGGTCGGCGAAATCAACACGAGTGTGTTTTGGGCGGATTAAAGAGTGTTCGTCCCTTGCATTGGCATTGGAGGATCATTACGATTCATCAAGATTCCCGTGAGTATCCATCCTACGTCGAGAAGATCGGACGACCCCGTATAACCTTGCGAACATCGACGTTGCCGTTCTCGACCGCGTTCCACATTCCTTGAGCCTTCATGTACACTTTCATCTTGATTGCTCAGACTGCATAATTGCTCGTCGTGAGCATCGTATAACGTAGCGAGACAGTGAAGCTCTCCTTCGCCATCATACTGGATGATACTTCGTCATCGGTGATACCATTTCCCGTAGAACGCGATATGATCTTGAGCACGGATAAAAAACTTGGACTACTTTGAAGCGGTTCTTGGACCGAGGGAACGGAGAGAAAAAAAACTGCGCTATTTTTCTCTTCTCTTTCTCTCTTCTCTCTTCTCTCCTTTTTTTCTCTTGGTGACTTCTTGCTCCTTGTCTCTGCGTCGATTTGGAGTAGACGACGTACAACTTTTATTAGCGCTATTGTTGCTGATCTTTGGAGACGGACACGCCTTGGCTTCGGAGACAAACCGGCTCAGATTCAGTGGACAAAAAATGACACGGAGACATTGCCACACAAGGACTGAGGAAGAGACGGAAAACAAAATAAATTGTTGCCTTTTTCTCTCCTTTCTTTTGCTTTTGAAAACGTCATTATCTGTCTTGTCTTGTCCCGTCTCTTTCCTGTCAGAAAGGCGCTGCCAAAAAATCTTATGCTTTGCTGTCTCTCTGTCACAACTCATCGACTCCTGTCACTACGAAGAAAAACTTCTCTCTCCTTGCTATGCTTTTCATCGGACCGAAGAAGCCTTTTCCTCGGGAGAGTTGTACGAAACGTGATGACGTGAGGCGCGGAGGCCTCATGACGAGACGAATCGGGACGAGCACTTCAGGACGACGTGGGTGCCGTGCAGACCGAGAAAAAAGCATGACGCTACTGAAAGCGTCGAAACGGAATCTCCGAGATGATATTTTCAGCAACTCACTTCTCGCCTAGGCTCTGATTCCACATGTTAACTTTATTTCAAGAGAAAACGTACACATCGCAAATAAACTAAGAGAACAGAGAGAATTTTTGAATTTCTCTATTCTCTTACTTACTCCCCTTATTTAACTGGTTACAAATCTTCTCAATATATAGGCTAATACTCTTATACTAGCATATATATTCAGACTTTAAGTTAGACACAACTTTAATTTAAATTATACATAAAAATAGACTCTACTACGTCTTAAACTCGAAATCAAGATTATTTCTTACTGCCCCGGCCCTGTTCCTGCACGTGGCGCGTGGTGTCGCGGTTCGATCAGTTTTCCTGGGCTTTGGTTCAGTCAGCGCACCTCGGCCCGTTCCCCTGGTCCGCCCGTTTCGGCTGCTCCGTGCCTCGCCAACACCGCCGTTTCGGTGCTCAGGTCCACCACTGTTTCACCGACCTCTCCCGTTCGGACTCGTCACCTCGCCGCAGATTCCAGACCACGGATCCGTGCCGTCTTCCATTGCTTTCGCCGGTCCGTAGCTTCCGCGCCGTCCCTATCCTCTTCACCGCGCGATGGCTCGATGCAGCCCCCTTCTCCCCTGTGCTTCTTGCGGCTGATGCTTCCTTTGCTTTTCTCCTCTTCCGGTCTTTGCTCCAGGAGATTTCTCCATCGTCGGTTGCCTTCCTCCACAGCAGTGCTCGTCGGCTCCGTCCAGGGCTCGGCGGTTGCGCTACTGTTGCCGCACATCGTTCTTGCTTGCCTCCAGGCAACCGATTTAGTACGCTCAGGATTAGTTATTGCTCAGTATGATGTTCCGGTTACCTGTATAATATTTTAGATCCTGGTTAGCTACGCATCCGGTTGCCGTGCTCCCGAGCAAGACGGCCGGTGCCGCGGCGCGGCCTTCGCTCGAAGAATTTCAGAAAATACTGGTTGCCTGTGATGCTTCATTGTCATACGTATCTAAAGAGGAAGTATCGTTCTTGATTGTCATATTTCCAGTATTTCATACAGATGATGCAAGAACAAGATAGAACTTTTTAGGTCGGAATAACACCCTTTTGCTACCTTTTTCTTAATAAGTTATCTAAAAATGTCTGACCACTACCTTTCCTCTTTCATGTGTTTCTTGTGAACTGCATAATTCATGAAAAACATTTTTCATGGTTCTCTCAGTATTCAGTTGTCCCCATTCTTTTCTGCTTCATTTCCATCACTACAACACACTAAAATTATTGATTTACATGCTCTGCACGCGTGATGCCAATAAAAACCATCATAGTGTATTCCTCAGATGTAGCAGTAGATTGTAGATTGGAGAGACTTCACATAACAAGTACATCCCGAACACCAAATGACTTGAATCTTCCTGTTTTAGATGGGTCAGCAACCACTATAAATGGATTGTGTGGAAACTTGCTTCACTTGAGAGATGTTATCCAGCTAGAGCAGCTGGCAACTTGACAGTTGCTAATGTTTTTGAGGAGCTGAGGTATAGGTGAGATAATGGGCATACCTTTTCGGCCGTTTCAGCTGTATTGATGCATATGATTAGGTTTCATGCATGCTAGGTATGACAGAGAAGTGAACAATGGCCACCGATCAGCAATAAAGAAAATTTTAGAGGGGAATGCTTTGCCATCTTTGATGATGTTGCTATTCATTTTAGCTATTTACTCTTGTCCTGACCAAAAGAACTCTAGGTTGCAGCCTCACAGAGCAGATAAAAATGAAGATAGCAATGATAATAAAAGCTTGTTAGCTGCTAAAAGAAATATGTCCCTAGTTTGGGATTTTGTATGCAGTTTTAGTACAAAACTGAATATTTTTTACATTCTGTTCTGCTTGTCCGTTTTTAAACTGCTGGATTCTCTTGATAGCCTGCTGTAGTTTAGTGATCTAGCTCATGAATATCACCATAATGTGTTCCCCACTTCTTACAGGAGATGCTGATGCTGACAGATGACGTGGAGATATACTGTGTTTTACCATTCTGGGTTTAGCATGAGGTCATTCCCTCTTGGTAAGTGCTTAAATTTTTTACTAATTTCGCTTTCATTATGTTGGGTGAATCATATTTTGCGTTTATTGGGATAGTTGTGTGTCCATGCATATCTTCTGAACCATCACCTTCTTGATAACACGAAGTGCTTCTATGATCTTGCAGAAGAAGATACATGAGGAGCGAGGCCCTGTGCTATGATTGACCAGACAAAACAAAAAGTAGGTGTACTTTGCCCCTATTTAATCATCAACGCTACCGTTTCTTAATTGGCCCATTAATCCATGTCTTAGATTATGAACTGAACCTATTTACTACAGTCACTATTGACTGTTAACTGTTTTATGTATGCCGCACTCTTTAGTTAATACTACCATTTCTTAGTCAGCTTAGTTGACTATCAGCAAAAAATTGTCCGCAGTCAATGTTATCGTTTCTTAGTTGCCTATTGATCCATGCCTTATATTATCAATCGAGGACATTTTCTTTGCCCCTGTTTAATCATTAGCGAAATTTTTTGGTTGGCCTATTGACACAAGTTTCCCTTTTTCCAATTGATTTTGTTTATACCATAAAAAAGGTTTAGGAAGCTACGGTGTATAGCGTAGACCGAAAACGTTGCCTCTTCAGCCCCACTATTATAATGCTTTTGGGGTCACAACATCTCGATGTTTCTATTTATTTATGAATGATGTGAAGTGCATTTAGATATACCAAAATGTTTTCACGTTGTTAAATGTAGTTTGTCTTCTAACCACACACTCAAAAACGACGGGCGCAACGCATTGTGTGATCCTATCTTTTTGGCTGTGGCTTGTGGTTTTTGGGCCGTTTATATAAGAGATTACAAAGTAACAGAAACTCACATACGGTTTTTACCAATATAAATGAAGTCAATAAAGTATGTACTACAATTAACTAGTAAACCCTATTTTAAAAAAAATACTCTATTTACAAGCTAGTTAATGTAAAAAAAGCTAAAAAATAGCTTTTAGAAGCTGAAAAGAATAAGACCCTAGTTACATGTGATTATGTGAACTTACGTAATCAAACAATAAAGGTAGTTGTCTTCTTTACAAAAAGAAAGAAGAGAAGACCTAGTAATTTTGATCACGAAAGGCAATAATAACCAAGCAAGAGCCAATTTTAGGGATTTAGATATGGTCTATTTTTTAGGTTAGATTTATGATTTTTGGCTGTGATTTATTAGTCTAATATATAGTGATCGCTGAGAAAAACCAAAAACTAAAAATTGTTGAAAAACAAAAAAGCGGACCATAAGTAATCCCAAAAAAGGAGGGCCATAAGTAATCCCAAAAGAGGAGAGAATTATGTCTTGTATCGGGTTCTTTTAAGCTGTGCTTTATAACTTAATTTTTTAAATTCTAGTTGTTTGTAAGAGACAAAATAATCGTATGTGGTTTTGATAGATACAACTAAACTCGGCATATTTTTACTATAGTTTTTTTTGTTAATTTTATTTAAAATATATATTATTTAAAAGCTAGGTTCGGAAGCCCCGACAAGCATAATCCGGCTAGCAGTCTATTCGAACGCGGCGCCTTCGTGTCTGCAGCGGGTGGGAAGCACAGTACAACACAATACGAGGTCTTCGATGCAAAACATCTTCTCGGCCTACCGCCGGCCTGATCTGGGCTGCGTATTTTTTTATCGGGTAGCCCAATTAGGATGGCCCAAGTTTTAACAGACACACGAGGAGATGAGAGGGTTTCTTTCTCTCTTTCTTTTGGGCTGTTGAATGATGCACGTTTCGAAGCAGCGGTAACGATCCATCTTCATCTAGCACGAATTCACAAGGCATCGGTGAGTGGACTACTAAGCATGTCCTTGCCGGACACCTGAACGTACGTACATTCTTAATTCAGCTTCATGCAGACACCAAACCGGCGGAAAATCATCGAACTTGAGCTTACAACATGTTACAAATTTGTCTCAGGAGATAACGTACGTAAGCCTCCCTAATATATATATATAGGGAACATATATCGTAAATAATTTGAGAGAACACAAAAAAAAATTGAATTTCTTTATTCTCTTATTTGCTTTTTCTTTTTCTTTTGCTTTTTTTTTCTTACAAAATTAGGTATAAACCTTCCTAATATATATAGGAATAAAAACTTCTACTTGCATATATATTCGGACTTCAAGTTGGACTTAATTTTAACTTGAGTTATACTCGGAGACGGAATCTACTACGTCTTGAACTCTAAGTCAAGATTATTTCTAACAATCTCCTCCTTAATCTTGATTTAACATACTCTAATTTTAGTCTCAATGCATTATATACTACCAGCCACGCCTCCACATGAAGCGTTCTACATACAAGCTACATGTAGGAACTTAACTTAGTTGGCACAGGTTCATCCGGATGCAAAGATTCTAAAACATTGAAGTAGTCGGACTCAACTACGACTTATTATACTTGACACAGAACGGTGACACATCTTCTCGACGTTCCGATTTCTTTTCCTCTTACTTGAGTTTGGACGACGAACACATCTTCTCAACGTCCAATACTTCTTGAGCCTTCATGTGCACATTCATCTTGATTGTCCAGGCTGCATAATTGCTTGTCGTGAGCATCGGATAATGCAGCGAGACAGCGGAACTCTCCTTCGCCATCATACTGGATGATGTCTCGTCACCGATGGCACTACTTCCTGGAGAACGCGACATGATCTTGAGCACAGATCAAGAAATCGGGCTACTTTGAAGCGGCTCTTGGACCGAGGGAATGGAGAAAAAAACTATGTTGTTTTTCTTTTTTCGTAGAACTTGCTGAAGAAAATCAAATTTTGCTAGGACGAATCTGTGTGTACCTAGCAAAATTATTGTAATCTGAAAATACTGGAACGACCCTGTGTGTACGTAGCAATTTCACCCAAAAATAATTACAAAATCATGAAACCGACAACTCCTTTGAATCTTGGACTCCGTGCACTTCTTTTTATGGCTTCTAGCAATAACGCGGCTGCTTTCTTCGATCTTTCTTTGTCTTGCTTTCTTTTTCTGTTTTTTTTTTTCTTTTCGTTGCGTTACGAATGAACGGAAAGGACGCTTGCTTTTCTTGGTCTGCTGCTGTCGTCTTTCTTGGCGCTATATTTTTTTTCAGGCGCAGGCGCTGGAACGACCGCTTTTGACTCTGAGCTGTTGCTTGCTGGATTGCGATGCCACGCTTTGCTTCTTATGCCTTCGGCTTGGAATCCAGCCACAGTTTACCACGCTTAAGATTAGGCAAGTTTGATCAACTCAGAGAGCTGTTTGGTTGCAGCCACAGTTGTGGCAAGATTCTCTTTCAGCAAATTAGGCCCCACGCGTCAATGACTCAAAAAAGTGTGGCAAGATTCCGTTAGGCTGCCTAAGGTGTGACAAAGAATTTGAGCACCTCAACTTAGACAAGTGTGGCAATTTTTGTTGGCAAAGTGTGGCTAGCAACCAAACAGGCCCTGATTCGGCGCAACTCGGTTTCGGCGACGACGCCCGGTCGATTTTTTTTTCTCGAATCTCAGACTCTAAATCCTATCTTATGCTTTGATACTATTTATTATAAATTTGACCTAAGAGAACGTACATATCGTAAATAATCTAAAAAACACGGAAGAAATTTCTGAATTTTTTTATTCTCTTATTTGATTCCCCTCTTTCTTTGCTTTTCTCTTGCTTACAAAATTAGGTACAAGCCTCCACAATATATATATAGGGATAAAAAATCTTTACTTACATATTTATTCGAACTTCAAGTTGGACTCAATTTCAACTTGAGTTATATTCGAAGACGAACTCTGCTATATTTTAAACTCTAAATTAAGATTATTTCAAACACAACATGGACACAAATTTCAGTTGTCGACGTTCGTGATGGGCCCCTTGAACCAGAACCGAGCATGGAACACCCACGCGCCGACGCTGAGCAGCAGAACGCCCCCGACGGCGACCGGCGTGTAGTTGAAGTTGTCCTTCGCGACCGGGTACGCCACCGGCAGCGAGAAGAGCACCGTGACGGTCGCCACCCAGAGGACGGCCGCCCAGCCGACGACAACCCCGTACCGTCCGAGGTGGAACGGCCCCGGAACGAACGATCTGCGCGCCGTCGTCACACGGAAGAAGACGGGCAGCGCGTAGGCGATGTACAGCCCCAGAGTCGCGATGGACACCATTGCTTGGAACGCCACCTGGCTCCCCAGCGACTGCCAATTGCAAGAAGCACCCAAAGATGTGATCGATGACTCAATCATCACGGCATGAACACATGGTTAATTAGGGTTAT
Organism: Bonia amplexicaulis; assembly: GCA_036346245.1. Taxonomy (NCBI): domain Eukaryota; kingdom Viridiplantae; phylum Streptophyta; class Magnoliopsida; order Poales; family Poaceae; genus Bonia; species Bonia amplexicaulis. Next base: position 40,215,584 of record CM070735.1, read on the forward strand.
GTATCAGAGGAACAGCACATGCACGTACGTACCGTGAGGGCCATTACGAAGGCCACGGCCACAGAGAGCCAGACGACGTTCAAGGGAACCTCGTGCCTGTTCACCCGGTACCATACACGCGAGAACGGCATCGCCCCGTCCCTTGAGAAGGCATACCCCATCCTGTAGAACAGTTCCAGGCACATGATGGTTTTTCTTATCAAATCGGAGAAAAAAAAACAGCGTACGCGAGTTGATTCCTTGATAGATGGTTGAGACCTTGAGTTGCTGGTGACGCACGCGGCGCCGCAGAGGAAGATGGCAACCGCGACGAGTCCCAAGCAGACGAGCCCTCCAACCCCGCTGCCGTATCTCTGATGGAAGGCGGTGTACAGAGCTTGAGCAATGGCGTATCCGCCGGCGTCGTTGCCGGGGCTCAGGAGGTACGGTATGTCCGTCACTACTGATGTCAGGGCCACTAGGTAGATCCATCCGAATATGGTCGAAAGAGCAACGGAAGTGATGATCCCAATTGGGCCACTCCGATCTGCGTTCTTTGTTTCTTCAGTCTGCATAGTGCATTGCGAGGACGTCTGATTAATTCTATTGTCGATATTTACACCAACTAGCGAAATTTTCAATGTAATTGCGTTGCTAGATATTACAGTATATTATATTTGTTATATAACTCTATTGCCTTTAAAAAATACACTACTATATGTTATATAATTGTAATAGTTCAGATATTATATATGATTAATTTATGACGTTATAATCTGGGTTCACAAAATAAGTGATGTAGATACTATCTTTTGCTCTCGATTAATGAGATAATTTATTATTTATATATGATTAATCTGCACCTTGATAATCTGACCCTACTAAAATAAGTGAAGTAGATTTTCTCTCTTTCTCTGTATTAATGAGAGAATTTCTAGGAACTTTGCTTTTATCTGATTTAAGAATTATTGTAGGATTTTCTAGACATTCGAAGCAAAGAAGGTACATTGAATATCACCGGTTGTTTATAGATACATATATATTATCTATTTCCAATTGCAAGGATGATCCATGAAGATGCATGCGTTGTGTAATTAAATTGTATCCGTCATGCAAATATCAGTCACTAACACACAAATGTGAGAACATGAGCACCAGATTAATTTACCATGTGAGCAGACGTATCATAGCCGACCAGAGAGTACTGGCTCGTCAACAACCCCACAGCTAGGATATAAGCCTTGCCGTGGATCCCCATACCATTCTCTGTGTTGAAGTGGGTAAAGATGAACTCGACGCTGGCCCTTTCCTTGGCAACAGCCGGAATCAAGATCACCAGCACAAAGACACCTACCATCCATTGTTCAGACAGGACAGGTTAAAGAACAATCAAGCGACGAACAAAATAATACTACGATTAATTTGCAGATGTTCAAATTAAGAAGAAAATAATGCAATTAACCACACCTGCAGCATTCCAGAAAGCCCCAAGTTGGCCAAACCAGGACAGCCACTGGATAGGGAAGCTGTTGATTAGCCCATGCAGGATCAGGATGAAACCGTGGATGGCCAAGACGACGTACTTGGATGCTAGGTAGCCGCCGCCATTGGCTCCTCCCGTGCTAAGCAAGATGATCACTTGGATAAGCTGCGCCAACGAGAAGTCTACGCTCGTGGTAGCAGCCCACTAGGACAGACAGTTCAAACAAGAGACTGGACTGTCAGAAATGTGTCAAGTAGTTTAGGGAGTGACTATTGCACATACGACTGTTTTTTTCCTTTATCTTCAGTCACTTTTTATATTGTAACTTTGTGTGACTAATAGTGCAACTTTAGGAGAGAGATTTAGTACACTGTAACTTTAGATGACTAAAAGTATAATTTTAAATGACTGAGAGATAAAAAAAATCAGTCCAATGTATAGTAGCAAAACCGAGTAGTTTACTGCATTTTTTTAAGCATTAGTTCACTGCATCATCCATCAGTACAAGTGCCACGGACAATCTGAGTTCTGAACACGTCATTATTTGACAGTACTAAAAAATCTAAATGAAACCGGGAACAGCGCCTGGCGGGCGTACCGAAAGAATTCCACATGCCAGGGCTGCTAGCCGCCATGCAGACTGCCAGATCGAGGACAGTCCAAGTTGACTGCTAGCTAGTCAAGATTGATATTAAAAGATACCCTCCTTCAAATTTATAAATCATATTTCCTCTTATCACATAAATTAAAAAATAGTAAAAAGTTAGCTATATTACTTCTTATTATTATCTCTAAACACTATATTTAATACATACATATAAAGAATATCAAATAAAACTACATATTTATTAAGGATATAAAGGAAACAACATACTAATTTTAAATTAGAATATAAAATACGTCATATATTTATAGATAAGATTATTAAAATATATATTTTATAAATTTAGAGTCCTATAAACTTAAAGGGGGGACTACTAGCATACTTTAAGCGGCAGCCAAATTGCCCAAACCCACGGAGGAGCCTTTGAAGTTCGAGCATACCTGTCCCGCGATGTTGAACCTGAAAAAAAGAACATAAGAGATGAACTTAACCCACAAGACGACTGGAAAACACGTCCTTTGCTTCATGAAAGTACGTGTAGAAAGTACGTGTTTTATGTATTACTAGTTAGAGATTCGTATGTTGCAACGAAGTTATAAAAATGGTGAGACGGAACTTACTACCTTGCTAACTTCACATATCAAACATTAAAGAGCAAGCGACAGAGAGAGCAGAGTGACCAGAATGTGCAAGGAGATGGAGAAAGTGGAGAGGGTGAGCGGTTGTATCCTGAGAGAAAGAAGGAGAGGAACGAATGATCCAGATCAAATTAGATGACTGTAGAGAGGAGAGAGGAGAATATACCGACGACCACTAACTCCTCTTTATATAATAGTAGAGATTTTCTTACAAAAGATAATGGTCGCGTTTGGAGAGACTGTTGAGCGAACTACCAAAATGACAAATCATAAACAGTCCATACCGATCAATGATCAGAAAATTCCAAACAGAGCAACACGTCCAAATCACTGATCTGATGGCGTGAAACTAGGCATGAACGCTAATAGCTAGCCAAGAGAGATTATGGGTACAAGTACATACCAGCCAGTGACCCAGGAAGCAAGGGAAGCCCATTTTTTGCCGGCCAGCTTGGCGCTCCAGTAGTAGAGTCCGCCGGAGGTCGGGTACGCCGAGCAGATCTCGGCCATGGACAAGGCGACGCAGCCGTTGAACGCCGCCACCACCAGCCACCCGAGCGTCATGGACGCCGGCCCGCCGTACCGCAGACCCGTGTTGTACGTCGACGTCACGCCCGTCAGCACGGAGATGATGGAGAACGAGAAGGCAAAGTTCGACAGAACACTGCAGCGCAAAAAAAAAAACACCACACGTCAAACGCTCAAGAGAGTGACGAAAGGAACAAAGAAAGAGACTGCATGCAAATTAAGGCTAGCTGATGATGAAACCAAAGCACGTACGAGAGCCCGCGCTTGAGCTCCTGCTTGTAGCCCAGCTGGTGCAGCCGGACTTGGTCTGGATCGGCCGGATCGCCGGTCACGGCCACCGCGACGGAGCGAGACACGGCCATCGCGCGGTACGTCTCTACGCTACCTCCTCTAGACCTCCACCTTGGCTGCAGGTTACTACTTCCTCCCTTCCTCCTCTCCGGTTTACAGGTTACAGGGTCAGTGGCGCTTAGTACTGGTAAGCTTCTTATGAAGAGTAGTCCTTGATGCAGCAGGAGTCAACGGAGGGAGTGGAAACTACAAACGGCTGCACCAGTCCGGCATGTGCAGTACTCAGGATTCCCTTTCGTGCGATTCGCCATTTTTGACTCGAGGGAAAATATTGTATTGTTGCAATTGACTTGTAGCGTAGCCATGTTACGTACACTGATGCAACACACATCAAAAGCAGGCGTTTTTGCTTAAGATAAGGAAGATGTAACATCAACCAACAGCGTCTTATGGCTCTGTTTCGCACGGTGGCTGAGGGAGAGATACGTTTTCAGTTGACCAGATATTTCCTCTTTGCTGTACAGTATACTACTACTACTTTACTACTAAATTGCATATTCTCTTAAACCAAGCACACAGTACTTTATATAATTTCCCTTCAGGAAACCGACTCATGTGGGAAGGTCTAGAATTATATTGAATGAATCATTACTATTTTAGAGAGTGTAAATTTAAATTTGCAATTTTGTTGGATTTTCTTGTCTGCCTGCAAACTAGACGGTCAACCAGCCAAAGGTGACGGTCAAACCACCCCTGGCGATTTGATTGGCCACCGTCAGCAGTCAGACCGGCCGGGGCTAGCTATCTGACCGGCTATGATGTTGTGGCTTCAACTGGTTTTGGAATTTGGGAATTTTGGTTATGGGGTGAGTTGGATTGACCTAGGTCGATGCATGCGAGTTGCATGATTCATGTTACAGCTAGTGTGGGTTAAGTTATGAAGAACTTGTGGCCGAAAATGATTTATTTGTCTTTAGATATGTAGGGTCGCTTGAAGTCAGCCATGGTCAATGATAGAGATCGGGCCTATGCTCATGGAAGAGCCAAGACCCAGAACGATCAATGATGTCATGTGAAATGGCTAAGCTCAAACATGGCACAAGAAAAATAAAAAATATTGAAAGAAAGTTCGAGTGATGAGTTGCACCATGTGGCCTGGTCGTTCCAAGTGAGGTATGGTCTGGTGGAATCAGAACAGGAGAGACTTTGCCGATGCGTGGCAAGCCAGTGGTTCATCTACACGTGGTAAGCATGGCAATTACTTACAATTAAAGGTGAAGACCATGTTAAGAAAGAGTATTTTGGTAAGTTGATCAAAATACTAAAAGCTACTTTGGATCAAAACCGTGGCGCTTGGGAGAGCGGCTTAGGTCAAGGAGAAGCTAAGAAGATCAAGTTGCATCAAGGCTAAGGAGTTAGTGGATTCAAGGTTATGTGCTTTAAAAAGTGTGTATAAGTGTAGTGTGTGAGTAAATCCCGTGTTGTGTGGGGTTAACGAGTTTTCCTATTTATACTAAGTGGATAGTATCCACTAGGGCTAGATGAGTGCTGGTTGTCTATCTATTTAGCGGGTTGGGTGCAGACTTACAGTGAACCATCTAGCTATCTAACTTTGCTCATAGAAACCAAGTGTTCTAGGGCGAGGGTTTGAGAAGTGTGAGTATTATGGTATGCTCTCCTGTCCTCCAGGTGGAGTGATTGTAAAATCCCCATCTCAAATAGCAGTATATCAATTTTATTCATCTCCTATGGATCACTCTTGTTTTGGTTGATTTGCTTTTAATTTGGTTGGTTTTGATTTTCTCTTCACCTTCTTGATCTGTTGGATACCAAGGATGAGTGGTGATGTTCCATAAAAATCAATCCCCATCCATTTACGCATTAGGTTTGGCAAATTTTTAAAATTGCCCGTTTTTTTGTTGGATTTGACCCTTTTCGAGTGATTTCTTGATTCAATCATTTTTGTCTTAATTTCTTTGGTGTTTTTACTTTCTGTGACATGCGAAAATACATCTAGAGTCATCTTGACCATCATACACCCACGAGCAAATCATATTCGTTGTTTTTTGTTTTTGCCTAGTTTTAGTGCAACATTCCTTCAAATTAAAAAAGATCATAACTTTAACAATGATTTTCTTGATCATTGGTTGGAACAGGTTCATGACACCATAGAGAAAGTACATACCAAGTTTTATATCATTTGGATCTACAGATAAAAAATTTTATGGATTTTTGGTTTTAAAATAATGTTGTTTTACTATTCATGTGCCAAAATTATTGTAGTGGCCTGACTAGGTACTGTTCATCCAGTCTGACCTTCGAGCACGTTGAGGTTTGTTTGCTTCATTTCATTTGAATTTTTCATATAGTGATTGGTTTCTGATCTTCATAACTTCTCATAGCTATTGTAGTGAAGATCGACGAATACTTGTGGGAAACATCCAAAGACACCATTCACCCCTCTATTGCCGGTCCTACAGTAGTAGCCATGTTACATACAATGGTGCAACACATCAATACCAAGTGTTTTTGCTTAAAATAAGGAAGATGTAACGTCAAGCAACAGTGAACTGACCGTGTGAAGAATTATTCTTGGGTGTAATAGAGTCTTATGGCTCTTATTTGCACAGTGGCTAAGGGAGAGATATGTTTTCAGTTGACTAAATATTTCCTCTTTGTTGTATAGTATATTGCTACTTTACTACCAAATTGTAGATTCTGCTAAAACTAAGCACAATACTTTGTATAATTTCCCTTCAGGAAACTGACTCATATGAGAAGGTCTAGAATTATATTATAATGAATCATTGTCATTTTGAAGAGTGTAAATTTAAATTTGCAATTTCATCGGATTTTATGGACTGTCTGTAGACTAGGTGTCTGATTGGCCACCGTCATCTACCAGACGGGCCGAGGTCGGTCAGTCTCGACCTATTGTCTTTGTTCGTTTCACCGGTTTTGGAATTTCGGAATTTTGGTTATGGGGTGAGTTGGGTTGACCTAGGTCAGTGCATATAAGTTGCATGATGCATGTTACAACTAATATGGATCAAGTTGTAAAAAACTTATACTCAAAAATGATTTCTTTGTCTTGAATGTGTAAGGTCACTTGATGTCAACCATGGTTAATGGCAGAGATGCTGCTCTATCATTGGCACCATGGCCAACTAGTCGTCGGCCTCATAAAGAAACATTGTTGGTCTCCCATGCTCTCCTCCTCCCTCTTTCGTCCCTATCGTGCCATCCTTTGGCATCCCTGGGGTCGCTGCCCCAACCTACCGTTGGCCAAATCCGTTCATGGCAACGTTAGATCTTATCACGGGCCACCAGGTACGCGCGGGTTGCTGATTGTGAGCATGGCTAGTGCTACCTTGAACTCACTTGGGTATGTTCTACTCCCTCTAGTCCCTTCATCCCTTTCTCTCGTTGTGAATCCTACTTGGCCCTACTGGGTAAATGTGGTTTGGGACTTCCTGATTGTGGTCCTACAATCATGATAAAGTGATGGAAATGGAGTGTAGGGTACATCTGTCGAGTCGGTTGAACTCGATTAGGTGCTAGCCTTGCGTTTACCTTTCCTCAAGTGCTATCCTGCTTGCATGGTCATCTTCTCCTCCTCGTATCCTTCCTCTAGTTCCAACCCTTTCCTGATCTGGTCGCGGCAAGGTTCACGTTCCCATCTTCTCTATCCCTTGCTTCGATTGGCTGGATTTAGGGGGTGGCTGGATTTAGGAGGAATATGGGTGGACTAAGGGATGGCAATGTGTATTCCTGATTCAGTGAGCTATGGTTCTGGTAGCTATCTCTCTCTCTCTCTCGCAGAGTCTCTCATTGGTCATTATCCCTTTTACTTTTCCTCTATGTGGTTTGGGCTAGTGAAACTTATAGCTACCGGTGACCCACTGTGCTTTCCAGTGACTTGCATTCATTGTGCATGGCTGGTGTTGGGAAATAAGGTTATGTGATTCACTCAGGGTTGGTTCAGGTTTGTATTAAGCCGGATGATGGAACCCGATAGTTGTGAGAGGTGTCGACTGGTTCCAGACAGTCTGGTATCTCGATGAGCTAAATTACCTTATGCTATTCCCCCATGGGTTATGATGGAACTACTTATTTACTTAATTCATTTATTATGTTTTCGCTGCTTTCGATTATCGTTTCTTCTTATAGGCACTCGACCCCATGCTACTACTGTTTGTGCTAATGCAACTCGTCTCAACGATATGTATCACTTGTAATAATTGTGTTGCAATGTATTCCTTTATATGTATGGACATGGATGTATAATTTATTGTTTACACTTGTACTCTATGATTTGTAATGTATGAGGTGACTTGAATTATTAAATGGTCTTGCGCTTTTGAATGTATTTTTTAATTTAGTGTTTTGACATTTTATCATTGTCTGTTATGCATGTAAGGAATTGATTGTCTTATAATTAATTTGTTTAGTTGTTTAATTACATACTATTAATCTTTAAATTGTCGGTTAAAGCTAATTAGATTTGTGGGGTGTTACAGTTCCTCGCTCCCGTAGTAGCGCCGCAGGTCAGTGGAGTACTGGTCCATCTGTGGCCCAAGGGTGTCGAGGCGAGAGAGCTCAGCGATGTCACCTATAAAGGGGTGGAGGAGGCGGATGGCGGTGTCGTGGTCATGGTGCGAGAGGAGGAGGCCATCTTCCGAATTGAGGACGACGTGGTCGTTGAAGATCGGGAGGCGGACGCGGGCAAAGGTGACGGTGGAGAGGTTGAGAAAGCGGTGTACCCGCGGAGGTTGGGGTGGATGGGGTAGAGGTCGTGGCTCTCGGGAAACATCATCCAGCGGTGTGGGTGGAAGAATGGGTCAACAACGCCGTGGCCGTGTTGGAAAACTAGTGGGGGTAGACGGCGCAGAAGCAAATGTAGTCCTGTAGGTCACCGGTCATCACCTGCCACCCGATTAGTTGTACAAGATCTAGGTTCAGCGACGCCCATGGTTTTTTCGCCAGCATCTACAGTGGCATAGGGCATGAGGCGACAACGCTTTCTGCTACACGAAATTATGGAACAGGCCCGCCACATCCGGGACATTTTGGCCACGTCAGCGATGACATCCTAAATCGCCTAGTAGCAAGCATACCATTTATTTCTTTATTGGGAATTGCTAACAAATACTAGAGTATTTCTCTACCTTGGGAACGCTTGAATTTTTCATCCATTTGATTTGCCTAAGATTCATGGTCCAGCTTCATCTCCGGTGACATCGACGGCATTCTGGTGACCGCTCCAGTGAGTTAGGGTTTGGGGTTCACCCAATTAGGGTTTTGGTTCATCGAAACCCCTGATTTAGAGAGAGGGGGTAGTATATTGGCGGTGGCGACGGGAGGCGAGACGACGGTAGAGCTGCTGGCCACGGGCACAGAGGAGGGCAATGGGCGGCAGCCGGCGGGCGGAACGATGCTTGGACGAAGACTTAGGTTGGGCGAGGGTGCCCGTCGACGGAAGAGACGGCAGGCAGCGCCGGTGGCATCCTCGAGACCGGCAGCCGTGTTGGGAGGCGGAAGCGATGGTGGGTGGCGCTTGCTAGCGGCCTACAGTGGCGACAGCATGGCGGAGGGAGACGACGTGCTGGTGGGGGTGGGGGCTGGAGACGAGGATGAGGCGCGGCATGGCGGTGGCTCATCGGAGATGAGAAAGAGAGCGGCGTGGTGGGTGTCTTGGGTGGAGGGAGAGACGGGAGTGGTGGCGGTGGCTTAAGTATGGTTGTCATCCATTGGATCTGAATATGACAATTGAAATTTTGAGTACTTTTGAACAAAATAACACTCACATCCTCCCTAGATAGCACCTTATTTATTTTTTACATACAGATCCTCGTCAGTTCATGAATCGAAAAATACAGATCCTCATCAGTTCATTTCTAGGCGGTGCCGGGTGGCGACGGCGAGGACACCCCATCCGCTGGTGGCCAAGGCTTGAGCATCCTCGTGGGACTGGACGCGCACAGTATGCACCATGTACATAGCCGCTGCGGCCGTGGAGGCAACCTGAAGGCCTCAAGGAAGTTTTGCTGTGCTTGGCGCTGGCTATGGAGTACCATACTTCGTCGTTCTCTCTTCTTTACAAGACCTCGTCTTACCTTGTCCTCGGTAGCGGGTTATGTTGCCTTTAAATACATACCGAGAATACTGAATTCGTACATACCAAAGTATACTGAACTATGTTACCCTCCTCCGCATGCAGTGATGCAACGAACGAGTTGCACGCAACCGGTTCCAGCTCCGATTCTTCTCGTTGACATTGTAAAACTACTCGCAGGGCTTAATGACTGAGGCTACAAGGTATTTCGACAAGAATTAGGCTAGTTCAGCAACAGCGGAGCCTGGACTTGTGGACTCTAATGTACAGTTAGAATTGCCAGATGGTGTGGAAAGTCCCACTTACGAGCTGGAATAACACAACCTACATAATCACATTAGTAGGTGTAAATCAAGAGCAGATGAATACACACCTAACGCAGGATCAGGCATAAGGAGGCATTCACGCGCAGAACAATCGTTTACAGGTTTTGTTGTAAAAGATTGTTATTATTACATATAGTACTTCCACAACTACACAGCTGCCTCGATCTCTTAGCATCAATGTGAATTTCGGCACAGAAATTGCATGAAATGCATCTCAATGGTAAAAACTACATGCACAAATATTCCACACACGGCGCTTAAGATTAACATATCACTTGCGGTGCAACTTAGCATTCTGAAACAAGTATTTCTTTTCCCATTTCCACAATTTCCCTAGAGGTAAACTAAAACAGCATTAACAGTAACAAAGCAGCAGCAGGCTGCAGGCTCAGTAAGGTCGGTATCGCCAATCTGTTCTTGATCTGCTACTTCCGCTCGGACCATAACCATGCTGGAAGAAGACATGCATTTGTTAGAGGACATGCCACATACGATTTTAAGAAAAAAAAAAGGTGACGGACACAAAAACCAAAATTTAAGCCTGGACCTCTGTTTTCAAGGAACCTACTCAAGCAAGTTATATAAGCCTACTATGCAACATGAGCACACAAACAGATTTGTGTACTTACATCATAATCTAGACTGCCACAAAACCTGCCATAAGATCGCATCGAACCATAAGCTCCATAAAGATCCATGGGTTCCATGTAACCACCACTTGAATCACCCTCAAGTGGTGCAGCTGTGTCTATTGCAACCTGAAATATTGGAACAATATTATTAGCAACTATTTTGCCAAAAAGAAAAGCTAAGGTTAATACTATCATTTTGGCAGTAGATGCAAGGGGAGCAATGACAAGGAAACAGTGAAACATCCACAGCCTTACCTCATGTCCCAGAATCTCATGGCTTCTGTGAGCTACCCGATCTGCCACACCCTCATCAGCGAAGGTGACGAAACCAAATCCTCGGTGGCCACTTCTTTTAGGGTCCTATAAGGGAACTAGAAGAGTTGAGACAACATAAAATGTAATTGCATTACAAGCAATGGCGGTCATAACCTTACCTTTGGAATATATGCATCTACAATTCGGCCAAATCTGCCAAAGTAATGCCTTAGGTCATCCGTGTTTGCTTCTTGTGGAAGCCTGCCAACAAATATCTTTTTGCCCATTCCTTGGGAGGGTCCATAGTATCCTCCTAGCCAATGCAAATCAAATAGAAAAATACTTAATCCACCAAAGTTGCTTTTATGTCAAAGTCAAACCTGAGACACATTTTTATAACAGAAAACTTACTTCCATAAGCTGATCCTGGATGGTCGTATAGTGTTGGTGCACCCAAAGCCGCATACCTGGTAGCAGCTGAAATGTATGCATTATATGCACCATAGCCACCCTGAGATGTCCTGCTTGGAGGGTATCTGACATCTTCATCCTGACAGACAGATTTTCAGGTTGTAACAAATACTTAAACTAAATACGAAATATGCCACAAGAGAGAGCCTAGTAGAAGATAGTAATGCAATTCAACCACCACTAAGCTCTGTTCCAGAATAGAGTAAGATACCTTTGGAGTTGCACGGTCAACAACTACAGTTGTCCCATCCAGCTCATGCGCCTCTTGCATGATGCTGTCCACAGATTCTGTTAAATTACAGTTAAGATGATAATAAGGTACTTATGCAAATTCAGATTGAGCTGACGATAAGATAATTTACGAATAATTAAGACAAGACATTGATTATGCAGAGGAAAGAACACAAACATACGAGCAAAACGATTAGCTAGGAGGATGAGCAGTAGACTAGCTAGTAACTACTACGTTAAAGAGTGGCATCATGCAGAGGAAAGAACACAAACATAAGAGCAAAACGATTAGCTAGGAGGATGAGCAGTAGACTAGCTAGTAACTACTATGTTAAAGAGTGAGCAACTGACAACTATAATAATATAACAGTGTAAGAACTCTTACTATTAGATATCCTATCCCAAATCCTAATCCATCAAAATGTCAAGCACTGAAGCACGCAAAAGAAACAGTTGGAAAAACAGAAGAAAAAGGACAGACCAACAGCTGTCTACTTGTCTACAAGTGCAGTTGGTTAACTATATCACTATCACAACAGATTCTTTGCTATAAGAACAAACTGTGACAGGAGAAATGAAAGCGTTGTGAATCACTCGTTGGCATTGCTAAATAGCCAGATGGGTTGACACCTAAATGTTAGATGACCCTCCTTTGACATCAGCATGGGTTTATTACTTTATCATTGCTACTAGTACATATGCATGTGTCTTGGATGCCAAACATAAATATATGACTCAAGAAAATATTTAATGGAGATCTCATAGCATTATTTAACAAGTATCTGAATAATTTTTTAACAAAGAAGATTTTGGTTAAAATTTGGAAACAAATAAATTAGATTTGCTGCCTTTCTGATTTCAAGCATATAAATAGGTGAACTGAGCGTAAGCCCACATATCAAGACAGATATGCATTTATGACTGTGTACTAGAAGTGAATACTGTGTCCTTGATTGCATATAATTTCACATTTCCAATATGCATTCATGACTGCAGAATGCGGTATCATGGAAGTCATCACTCATCAGAATGATAGCGCACTGACATATCTCTGTCTACCACAACCACAACTAAAATGGTGAACAAAAATGGGCATGAACATCAGACTTAAGTGAAGCATACAAGTGAAAAGGATTAAATGTTTATTTGCCAGTATTGTAAAGGACATATTTTAGTGTATCGAGCCAAATACAAGGTGGCTACATCATAACTTATGTTATCACTCCATTTATGTTAAAATAGATGTACCCCACTCCCCCCACCACCACACGACCAAATAAACTTCACGCCTAAATGAATGCTGGAAGATGTCTGTAAACGTACCTGCACTCTGAAAAGTGATAAACCCAATTCCACGATGACCTTTTGAACCATGTTCCTACACATGACATAGGAGCGTGGAATGCTCATCTTAGTAAAATCTTATCATCTCAAGCCGTAGTTTATTTCCACTCTTGCAATAGCACATCACCATTGAATGCGACAAATTACAATGCTTTAGTAGCACCAGAGCAAATACTCGTGCAAAATGAACTTATCTGCAACTCTGCTGTATGAACTTTATGCTGATTGTAATTATAAGGACTATCCTATTCAAAATGCTGAGAATGTTCCGATATAAATTCAATCCTCATCTTCCCCTGCACTGTCTGACTAATATAAGACATGACTCACCAGCAAGGCTATAGGGGACCAAGGAATCCTAAAAGTTACTTATATAAGTCAGCAACCAAATAACTTCGTTCAGTGTCATCTCAAGCACTAGTTTAGGCTCTCACTCCTATACACGATATATCCGTGCTTAAGATTGCATTTCAAATCTTCTAAGAACAGAAGCAAATCTAACTTATACAGATAGGGTGTCCCTCACTTGTAAATGCCATAAATTACAACATTACAGAAGATACCCTCAGTCATAGTTTCAATAAATTCATCAATAGAGCAGGGAACAACTAGCATGGTACATGTAGGATACTAGTTGCAATGTAAAATCAGTTCCAGCTTTTCTGACCTTTGGCATGTACAGATCGGTAATTTCCCCAAAGGCTTCAAAGTGTCTGTTAAGAAAACATACTAGTTTAGACAAGCTCGGATATTAATCAACTAGTAAATAAATCGGCAATGAAGAAAAAGCAGTGAAGTTATAGCTCACCTACGAAACATTGACTCATCCACAGATTGTGGAATTCGAGCAACGAATATCCTAGTAGCTTTTTTTGTTCCCTGTGATTTCATTTCTTCCTGTGTTAAGAGAAAATTACACCATAATCAATTACAGCTTGACACCAATCAACTGCAGAGCATATGGATATTAGATGAAAAAAAAAAGAATTTGTATGGTATTTACCTTGGGAGTTGCTATCTTCACTTCTAGAGTTCGGTTCCCAAGAACATGCTCACAGTCAAGAACATTCTGAAACAGTGCCATAGAATGATTTAGAAGCAACAAATTGCAAATATACCCAATAAGATTAGAGATGAGAAAAGGTGTTACTAAATCACTTCCTAATCGAACAAGCAGCGAGCACCTACTCAACATTCGGATGTTGGAAAATTGGACATGAAACTATATCACAGCTGACACATATGGACTTTAGTAAAAAGTGGCTATGTACAAGACTTATGAAATATCATGCATGAAGCAAATGGCAGCTGTCCACGAGTAAAATGCCACTTTGCCAATGGTTTGAGAGACAAGGTACAGTCACTGAAGTCAAAACAGGAAAGCATGGGTCTTTTTCTTCTTTTACTACCTTTGCATCATCAGCTGATGAGAATGTTACGTAACCAAACCCACGAGATCGACCAGATGAGCGCTCCTGTTATTTTCAACAAGCAAGAGACAAGGCGGTAAATCAGTACAGCAATCAGCATACAAATGACCAAATCATGCAATGAGCTGATGAACACAGCGCAACGATAAATTGTTGTGAAACATAATCATCTTTAAATTGACAATATGTGTTGTACATCTAAGTTAGAAAAGTAGGACTCTATTTTCCTTGAAAAAGCACAAATCATTAAAAAAAACTAAATCTCAAAGAAACTATGTGAAAGAAAATTAGCACATAGCCATATCTATTCCAAAGAATACTCATTCTTGAGAGGAATAAAATGTGTTAAGAAATTGTCAACCAGACAAAACATAAGAGGTTATGGCTTTCCATACAACTTAAAAGAGAATGAACATATGCTTCTAAAATCCCAATACTGTAAAATTAAGGAAAATAAAACACAAAGAATGGCATGTGATATTTAATCTGAAAGTGAAATTATTCCAAACCTTCATTACAACGCAATCGTCTAGGGGTCCAAACTTGGTCATGTACTCTCTTAATCCTTCGGTATCCACATCCCAGGGGATTCCAAGAACCTAAGCACATTAATGACACATCGTCAGTATTCATCAACAGAGGCATTCATGTAAAGGATCTTAAACAAGAAAGGTTAGTCACTCACCACAAGCTTTGTGGCCATTATACCACTGGCTCCAGATCAAAACCACACAAACTCTTCAGCTCTCAAATCCTTCTGAAGGTTCCCAAGAATCACCAAGGTACGGCCTTACAAAGTGGTATGATGAAGTGGCAGGTACACAACTTTAAGATTCTTGGACACGCTTGATGTCTAGTTGGCAACCTTGGGTTTTGATGGTTGCTATGATTTGGTAAAAGTGGCTCTGACCAAAAAAACATTCATATTCAAACTCTTAGAACTAGTATTTTACTATCCAAGATGTAACCAATGGCAAAGTAGCATTTTAAATAATATCTGCATAAATGGAATCCCTCTATCTATACTAAACGGTGAAAGCAAAATAAAACTACCCCAAGCTCCAACAGGACCTCTTAGAATAGCAAAATTGATGGTTGTGATATCGTAGAAAGGTATGTTACAACAGCTGCCAAGTCATTCAAAAGCTAAAGGGCACAGGATCATACAGAAACTTAGTATGTTAAACCGAAACTACTTCAATGCATTGGTCAAGAAAAATAATATGGATTTTGAACCAGGGCGCATTCGTCTATCCACTGAGATGAGAAAGCTAGTTATATAGTTCAGTGTTCCGGTTCCCCTCTGTCCCACTCGGCTCATGCCAAATTCCAAATTTACATATCCCTAGGTAGCACGTTCCTACGGCCTACCAGGGTTCTCTTCAAATAGTATGTTTCTCTCATCTTCACCAAGTGAATTCCGAGGTTACAATTACAAAACCAGCAACGAATTATCCAAAAAAAATCGCCTTTGGCCCTCAAAATTAACAGAACAAACAATTCCAAACAACCGGAAACGGAACCTAGTAGTCGCGAGCTCGTAAGCCCGCAAATAAACCTTGGCAAGCAAAATTCCCCAAACTCCGACGGGAAGGAATCGCCTTTCCGGATCTAAATGCCGGCGACCCTTCGTACCCATATCTCGTCAACGAGAGCGCGCGCGGGGGGTGGGGGATGATAGGGGAAGGGAGGGAGGGGTGCGTACCACGCCGAAGACGATGCGGGTAGCGGCGGACGTCGTCGTGGAGGTGGAGTCGCCGGGGAGGAAGGAGGCGGAGAGGATTTGGTGGGAGGTTAGGGTTCGTCCTGAGGCACGGGTCGTAATTTTCCCAAGCAAATTGGTTTTCCTCGTTTTCAGAATTTTTCTTGTACGGGTTGGGGACGTACGGATAAATTTGTGCTATATTTGCAGTCTAGCCCTTGTAGATTAGTTGTTTCCCCTGTGTGCCCAGATAAAACAGGGGGCTTGTCTTGTTGGTTGCTCGTGCTCCTCCAAAATTGACGAAAATTAAATGAATGATGACGAGCGCGCCTACTGGGCTCGCTGGATGGATTTCCTATGGGAACCGCTAGATAGCATACGTTCCGTGCTATCCAACGTTTGCAACGAACGCCTATGACCTAGGAGTTTAATGAAATGTCTTGCTCGATTTACTTGAAGTAGATCTTTATTTAAACATGTATTATTATTCCTTACCACACGAGCTCTCTCCGTCTCCTCCCTCATCCAGTAACTCGCTACCGACCGAAGCTTCACCGCTGGGAGCCGACCGGGGCACCATGATCTTTCCTACCCCTCTCTCTCCATCTCCTCGCTCTCCGTTGATACTTTATCGCCATCAAATTGAGGGTCACCTTCTGTAGCCATGGCTCCCCGCTGCTTTTCTTGTCTCCATCGAAGTCGGAAATGGAATAGGTGCACCTGCCACCATAAATTAAGCCTATCGAATCTAGCGATGCCAAAGTTGGAGAAGCCGGTGTTAATGGTGAGTGGAGAACGATACGGTCAATGGGAGTTGAGGCAGTGGTGCCAGGCTAGCCTTGCCCCTATCAGATTCGAGTCGACCGATGAAGAGGTGGTGGTATGGGCGTCTGTCTCCTTCCTCCTCTCCTGAGATCAACCTCGGTAAAGTTGTTGTATGCATTTTTTGGCTTTGTTGTACCCCTTTGTCCATTTATTGCAAGATTTATCACGTTGGTCATGGTTATTGTATCCTTAGTTGCATAATGCTGCAATTATTATTTTTTAATGTTGCAGCATTGTAGCATTCTAAATTTATTTCTTGAGAAATTTTGGATATAAATTATGGAAATCTTGTGTGATTTTTTTCGATTTTGTTGCAAACTATGCCTCAAGTTGTTGCATGAGTAATTATAAAATATTGGAACTGGTGTTTTCAGATGTTGCAGTGTTGTAAGTGTGTAAAATTTGTGTTTGTTTGGGATTTCTAAACTAGTTTTGAAACACAACTAAATTGTATACCCATTGTTTCATCTATTTTTGGGTGAGAAAATAATAGTTTAATTATCTTGATGACATTCCACCGCAATTCTTCAGTTTTGTTGCATACGTTGATTATAAGTGTTGCATATATGGTTGATGTATGTTGTGTCGACACGTACGAGGGGAAACTTCCTATCGTGTGTCCGGAAACTAGTGGCTCTCATTTTCTATACAATGCTAAGCTAAAAAAGTTATAATTTAAATTGAACTAGCAGGGTGGCTCGTGCATTTGCACGATTAGATTTGTTTCAAAGTTTGTAGTATCAAATAATATAACTTAGATGTTTGAGAATATATTTATGTATCTTGTAGGCTATTTAGATTTTTAAAACATCAGAAATATTAGAAATGGCAATAAAAGTTTGAAGGGAAATTCTACTAAAGAAACGTAATTCAAGTATGAGTTTTTATAGGAAGAAATTATTGAGCATGATAAATTGTTGAAGTTCTTAGAAATATAACCACTCTCCATCATATATGGATCATATACATGTATACCATATTCTTTCTCCATTAGTTACTCTTTTTCAAAATGTATGCATGCATATTACCTCTATTTAATCTCAAACAATATGTTGACTATATATGTGGTAAATTATCTTATTAGTTTATATGGTATTAGAGTACCCTGCTCACGCATACACCGTGTACTATATGTGACTTACCTTAAACTTATCACCTCTCACACGTCAACTGCCCCACCGAACTATGTATCTTCTATTTCTTCTTTCCACCACAACCTTTATGTTTTTACCTCTAACAATAAGCCCAATTTTTGATTGATCCCTCTCAGTTGCTACTCCTTCCAATATAGTTATCTTCTACTTCTCTATAATTATTACTTAATGCTGACCGTTGCGACAACAACATGCATACACATGCAACTATCGCTGATCCCCGCAAAAAACACCTGCCACGCTCTCTCCAATGACCCCTGAGCATATTCCCTGCAGGTGCGCCATCTCTACTCTGAGCTCTTTGCTCCTCTACATCTGTACGTCAATGCATCTATCCGTACGAATGCATGCATGTATATACATGTGTATGATGTTATACATGTTCGATGTCCTCTTCTCCCATGTCGGACGCTCATCTTCTTTGGCGTTGGCCAACTCAAAGTTGTGTCTTACTCACTAACTGCAGTGACCTCCTATTTTCACTGATACCGACATGTCTACTTTAGTTATTGTCTAACGGTATAGAGAATCTTCTCGCCATCGCTAATGACACCGTGCTCCTCACCAGTAATGGCATGCTTCTAATGACCCATAGCCTCATATCGTCCACAGCTCATCTTCAACGCAAAGATTTATCTCTTCTCTACCAAGGCTTCACCATCATCGAGTTTCTTTAGCGACTGACTTCTTCAACAACGATGACATTCACCACTCATCGTCGCGCGCCATTGGCTCCTTTGACTCTGTTCTTTCTCTTCGATGGCTCTGTTGTCCTTGTTGAATGGCTGAGGTGAGCAGCGCAACATTGTCCACATCTCCGTCGTCGCCACCTCAGCTCTTCACTTCCCCATAGGTCAAAGTCATCTTGCAAAATAGATCGATGCCATTACACTCTTTCATGGTATCCTCCGACACCATTAATATTTGTGCTATCATTATAAACCTTTATTTCAAAACTTTAGTTATTTTTTATTGGAATTCATATACAATTCAAATTGCTATTTTTATTTAATTTATTTCTAAATTTAGTTTTTTAAGGATTTTTCTTTGGAATTCATATGGAAATCAAACTACAATTTTTTTATTGTTTTCCAAATTTCAATTCTTTTTGTTGGAATTCATCTACAAATCCAATCGCTAACTTTTCTTTGATTTTTATTCCGAATTAAAGTTATTTAGGTATTTTACTTTAGAATTTGTATTGACACTAAATTGTTAATTTTATTTACTTTTTATTCCAAATTTCAGCTATTTTTTTGTTAGAATTCATATACAAATCCAACTACTAGTTTTTGTTTAAATTTTATCTTGACTTATATTTTTGAGATTTTACGTAGGAATTCGTATGGAAATCTAATTTCTACTTTTATTTTATTTTTTATTCTAAATTTTAGTTTTTTCTGGATTGTAATTGAAATAAACTCTTTCTTTTAATATAGGTCGTTATAATCTATACCCATCACGATCAACGGTGTAGATCTTTTTTTTACTATAGGTCCAATTTTGAAGGACACCTCATATTTTTTTAGTTGAGTAACTTTTGAGAATGGTTGGCCTACCTTAAATTGGGCCACGAGAGAAATTGACATAATTTGACTCTAGTTTAACGTGTGGGCCTTTTACCTCCATTGCAGCCGCCTTGTAACTCCCTCTTTCCTCTTACTCTCATAGGTACATAGGATCAGATTGCGGTTGTTGCGCTGCACGTAGAATCTAGTTGATTACACGAATCTTTACAAAGTGCAATAAGACGTAGCATAGAACAATAACAAATGGGTGTGTCTATGTATCATCCGGATATTTTTTTCTAACAATCATCCAGATTTGAAAACGTCAGATTAGAGATCCAACGATCCTTTTTTCGGAGGAGGAGGAGCTTTTTTTAGAGAGGGTGAAAAGAGAATTTATGACCGTCGAATTTCTAATCTAATGATCACAAATTTAAATGATAGTTAGAAAGAAAACATCCAGCTGATATTTATCAACACCCATAACAAATTGGATGATTGCCTATCAATGAACCAGCCGTCTGGTTGTGGTGTTTCTTTAATTCTCTTCTTTTTTCCCTCTTTAAAATAGAATATCAGTGTTCCTAATGATCAATAGATTAATTCCATTCCACTAAATCTATGACATCGTTGATAACTTCATATGTGAATCGAGAGACGTGAATAGTCGAAGCTAACCTGCCACTTGCCACCGGCCCGTCGACGTTATCGTTAAACGGCCCTATGATCCCCTCACAGCATCGCTTTCTTGAGCTGTTCGCCTAGTTGTCACCGTTGTTCTAGCTACTACAATCTTTTTTAATTATTTGACGATGTCAATTATTTGCTTTTGTCATCATGGAACATGCCCAACCTTTCTGCCAGTCAATTCGAAGACTGTTGTTTCTTCCATATGCCCTGTTCTTAAGTGGCTTTTGGCTTCAGCTTTTGATTTTTCTATAGTAACTAGCTTTTAAACGGAGTGTCTTTTCAAGATATAGTTTAATAATTATTTATAGTATACACTATATCGACTTTATTTATATTGACAAAAGCCACACGTAAAATTCAGTTACTCAGTAATCTCTCAGATGAACAGCCAAAAATCACAAGCCGCAGGGGCCTGTTCTTTTCGGCTGCGGCTTATGGCTTTTGGCTGAAATTTTTGAATTTTGGCTGTTTACGGTACAGATTACGGAGAGACAGATACTCACTTGCGATTTTGGATGGTACAGATGTTGGGCTTTTAATGTGTAGATCGTTTTACACCTAGACCCGTCTTGAGAAAATACTCAGTTTGAAAGTTAGGTACTGTAGCAAAAGCCAAAAGCCGCCGGCTTCGGAGAAAAAGAACATACCCTAAAATCCACAAACCGTAGCCACAAAAGAACAGACCCATAATTTGCAAAGCCCTACCTTCTAGCTAGGCTGCTCCACTAAACAACTCAATCACATGCTACTATACAACTTAACAAAGGTACAGTGGATTAGGTGCTGAAACAACTGAAAGCTTGATTAATGTACACTCCTATGAAACATGGACTGCCTTTTCGGACTCAAAAGGTACTCTCCATCCAAAGGGAGGGCGGCAATTGCTTTCTGCGTGAGCCTGCTCCGAAATCAAATGCTTTCGTACTGCGACTTTTGCCTGGAACATATAATAAAAATGTTTGAAACTTTCGAAACCTACCGCATTAGCGTAAACAGCATGCATGCAGGCCGATTCCCCCATTATTTATCGCACGCGTGCGTCAAACCAAGTTAGACTCTCTAATGATAATACGCGATTATGAGAAGCTTTTTTGACGAAGTATATATGCATGTATAGTCCGTACTGTCAACGCACCAAGCAAGCTAGAGGTCAGGCAAATGTATTTTTTTTTTCTAAACCATTAGCTGTTTTACACGTGAAATATATGAGTTGCTTTTGTTAAAGATTTTAAAGGACAAGTCTCCTGATTTGTTCTTTAAGACGGGAAAAAGATTGCAAGTAACCTAGTCTGAAAACAAGATCGTAAGTAACATAGCTAGCTTCCTCTTGGTATGAGATATGACTGACACGTACGGGTTACATGTTCTCTTCAAGTCAAGCTACCAATTCACAATGCAATATTCCATATTGCATGTAGTAGTAGCTACCAGCTGACATTTTGTAGTACATGCATGCTGTCTGCTTACTTTGGTCGGTGGATAAATAGTAGTTCGTAGCATGGTTACGGTGGTGCATCAGTGTTCGGTAGACAAGTACTAGTCTTGAAGGGAACTCTAGGTACAAAGATACATAGATCAAATGAGCAGGGTTTGAGCAGCAAAAAGTTCAGAATGGAGCATGTACTAACAAAGTTCAGAATGGAGCATGTACTAACAGGTCAAATGAGTCCTCTTTTTTTAAGAAAAGAATGCTCGATCGTCAGTAATGGTCGAGACTCGAGACATTTGGCTTCCTGATGAATGGTTAATTCTTCCAGAAGAACATCACCAACATTTTTTTTTGAGATGGTCACCAATAACTCGTATGTGTGTTTTATACCCCTATATGCACAGGTGATTCCAACGAAAGTTATTGCTTGCTTGTTCCGGGTGCCTTATGATGATCCTGGATCGAAAAAGGCTGTTTAGGTGGCCAAATGTCCGAACGAGAGGGAAAGAGGAAACAAAAAGGCATTATTATATAGTGCGTGCATGTGACCTCAAACTTCTATTGTGCTTGTACGGAGGCTCTGATTGCACGCATATTTTCCATCGTGGCTTCATAGTGCAACGAATAAACTAATCACAATCTTACACAACCGGCAACAAACCCGCATCTAGCGTCGAAAAATCGTGGTGAATTACTGTCGATTTAGCCGAGTTTATGGGCTGTTCTTTTTAGCTGCGACTTGTGATTTTTAGCTGCGGTTTGTGATTTTTGGACTGTTTGTACGAAAGATTACAGAGTAATAGAAACTCACATCCGATTTTTGCCAATATAAATAAAGTCAATAAAATATATACTACAATTAACTAGTAGACCATATCTTAAAAAAATATTCTGTTTAAAAGCTAGTTACTGTAGAAAAGCCGAAAAGCAACTTTTAGAAGCTGAAAAGAACAGAGCCACCAGGCAGCACATACAGAAGACGGCAAACGTTTAAGCGAGAAACAAGTATACCCTAATAAACAAGGATCCAGCATAAGTGCATCACTACGGCTTTGTTCTTTTCAACTTTTAAAAACTGTTTTCGGTTTTTCTACAGTAACTAGCTTTTAAATAGAGTATGTTTTTTAAGATAGTGTCTACTAGTTAATTGTAGTATATACTGTACCAACTTCATTTATATCGGCAAAACTCACACGTGAGTTTTTGTTACTCTGTAATCTTTTGCACGAACAACCTAAAAATCACAGGCCGCAGCCAAAAAGAACACACCCTACATGAGCAAACGGATGGAGGTTTCCGTTTCGCTGAATAGAAAACGGAAGCCCTTGCGACGGAGCAGCCCGCGCCTAGTAGCCGTTGAACCGCCCCCTTCGTCCCCACCCGCCTTTAACTTTTGTATTTTTTCAGAAAAGAAAGAAAAAAACAGCACCCGAGTCGTCGTCTTAAACCGCCCGCCTCTCTGTCTCCAGCGCCTCCTCTGCCTCGCGACCTCTGCTATTATAGCCTCCGTCTCTGTGCCGGCCCGCCTCAAGAAACCCCAACCCCAGCCATGGCAATGCCAGATCAAGACCGCGCCGCCATGTCCGCGCCCCTCCTCCCGCGCCCCGCCTTCCTCTCCTCCTCCTCCTCCTCCTTCTCCACCTCGTCCTCCTTCTCGGACGCCGTCCAGGAGGATGTGGCCGTGGCGAGGTCGTCCTCGCCGATGCTGCGGGACGCGTGCAAGGCGCTCGCCGTGCTGAGGGACCACCCGGGCTCCGTCTCCTGCCTCTCGCTGTGCGGGGAGTTCCTGCTCAGCGCGTCCACCGGCTCCGACATCGTCGCGTGGCAGCAGCCGGACCTCCGCCGCTTCGCGCGGTTCGGCCACGGGGAGGGGTCGGTCAAGGCGCTCGCCGCGGCCGGGGGGAGGGTGTTCTCCGCGCACCAGGACGGCCGCGTCCGCGTCTGGCGCGTGTCGCGCCGGTCTGAGAACGCGTTCAAGCTCGTCGCCGCACTCCCCACCACCAGGGACTACCTGGGCAGGATCTTCCGCCAGGGGAGCTACGTCCAGACCCGCCGCAACCACCGCCGCCTCTGGATCGAGCACGCCGACAGCATCTCCTGCCTCGCCGTGCACGACGGCGTCGTCTACTCGGGATCCTGGGACAAGACCCTCAAGGTCTGGCGCATGTCCGACCTCAAGTGCCTCGAGTCCATACGCGCCCACGACGACGCCATCAATGCCGTCGCCGCCGACGGCGGCATCATCTACTCGGCCTCCGCCGACGGCCGCGTCAAGGCCTGGGAGAAAGGCAAGGCCTCGCATTTCCTCCAGGGCATCCTCATCTCCCGCGACGGCGTGTCGTGGAACGCCCTCGTGGTGAGCACCGACGCTGGCGGGCGGCGCGTGTACGCCGCCGGGTCGGACGGGCACTTGGTCAGGTGGGACCGGCTCGGCAGGGGTGGCCGGTGGAGCCTAGCGTGCGACGTCAAGGCGCACGACATGGCCGTCCTATGCCTGTGCGCGGCCGGCGACCTGGTGTTTACGGGCTCCGCCGACAAGACCATCCGCCTGTGGCGCCGGCAGGCCAGCGGCGGCCTTGCCAGGGTGGGCATTATCGGAGGCCACGAAGGCCCCGTCAAATGCATCCAGGCTTCCTGGTGCAGGGTGAGCAATGGCTGCATGGTTTACAGTGGAGGGCTCGACAAGAGCATCAGGGTTTGGTGGGTGCCGAATGGTTGGAATGGCGGTGGGCAGCAGCAGCAGCAAGAAAAGGGCATGAAGGATCAGAAGAACTGTGTGTTCCTGAGGTGAAGTGTGTTTTGGTCAAAATGGTTGTGTACTGGACTGAAGGAATGGTTCGTTTGAGATTGCTGTGATTGGATTTAGCTTGTAGTTTGGATTGTTTGGCAGCACTGCCTGAGTCGGTGATCACTATAGAGGAGAAGAGAATTTAAGGAGACAGAAAAAGTAGTCACAAATTGGGTGTAAATGGCTGTATAATATAGTGCTATACTCTGATTTGCCAAATAGGTTTTGATAGAATGGCAAAGGTTACTAGCAGTTACTGTGATCTTCTTCGGATGAATCCTTATTAGACGATGTATCTATGGTTCATGTTGATACTTCTAAGGTTACTAGCAGTTACTGTGATCTTCTTCGGATGAATCCTTATTAGACGATGTATCTATGGTTCATGTTGATACTTCTAAGGTTAATGAGCGAAATGGATGATTGTGCAATTGCAATTACTGATTTAATTCGAACAGCACTGTTGCTGCTGTTCCACCGCGATTGCTGTTTCCCTCTTTGAACACTTTCATCTTAATCAATCTTTGTCATCTTTTTTAGGGGTCTAAGAAAGATGCACACCACACTCATACCATACGCGCACACACATGCACGCCTTCAACACACAATGCACTTGGAGCCTAGCGTGCGACGTCAATAGAGGTTTAAGGAAGACGCACATAACACATACCACACTCATACCATAAGCACGCGCACACACATGCACACCTTCAACACACACTAGAAAATCAATTGGAGATCGCAAGGCCTTTAAACACTTTTATTTTAATCAATATTTGCCATCCTTTGCTAAAGGTACACTTTTATTTTAATCAATCTTTGCCATCCTTTGCTAAAGGTACAAGGAAGATTCACACAACATACGTACATCACATTCACATGGTACGCATACAAGATAGCAAAATCTAATGGTTCTTGGATCCACGCTAATCCGTGCCGTGTCGTATAACATAGGAAACTACTATTATGCCTCGCTCGGTTGAGCTGAAAAGTTATGGTTTATGATTGAAATTGTATTGTAGTGGCTGAAATTTCAATGTAGTTGAAGGTGACTTATTTGACGTAATTAAATTTAAACAAATTTAAAAATAGAAAAAATATGCTAGCTCATCGCAGACAACACAAACGAATATATTGACCATTTTGGACCTCAGCTCTCCTAGCCTAATTCAGATCTCTTAACTGCTTTGGATATAGGGTGGTGATCATTTGGGCTTATTTTTGGTGGCTTATGGCTGAAAAGCACTGTAGCTGGCTGAAGAAACATTGTAGCTGACAGAGGCTTATTTAATATAATTAAATTTAAAAATATATAAAAAATATGTTAGCCCATCACAGACAACGCAAACGAATCGGGGAAAAAAGAACAGGCAAAAAAGCTCAAAAAAAGGCCAAAAGTTCAGAAAAAAACAAATTTATAAATAGTGAAAAATAAGACAGAAGCCAGAAGCTGAAGCCGAAACGATCACAGCCCTAAACTCTTATACCCTAGTGCTGGATTCGTCCCAATCTGCGAGTCTGGCGCTCCCTCACATCTTGTCCTAGTGTTGACCTCTAACCAAGTGCTCGAGATGGAGGACGAGATAAATCTGGGCGTCGAAGACCAAGACCTTTCCGGCGATGGGTTCGATCCGACGGAGGACAAGCTGGTGCTCCACTCCCTCCGCCCGTAGCTCCACGGGTTCGCGTCCGCGTGGTAGGCGTCGTGGTGGAGGCCGACCCCTGTGGCGCTGCGCCATGGGAACTCCTCGTGCGGCACTGGCCGGCGCGGCCAGTGCTACCTCTTTGCAGTGCGCGGCCACACAAAGCCCTTCGTCCGGCGCTCCGTCGTGGGCGGCGCCTTCTGGACAGGGAAAACTTTTTCATTTTGTAATTTATTTCGGAGGGTGGCCAAAATTTCGGTCAAACTGTTTAAATCAAATTAGAATTTTAAAGTTTAAACCAAAGGATAAAAAGAATATAAAGTTCCAATTCAATGCGTGTGGTTGCTTGGCCTGTGGGTTGAGCTGTTCCCTTCAACCACCAGGCCTTGGATTCGATTACTACTACTTCGATTGTGGATCGAAGGTTAAACAAACAAACAAACAAAGGCATTTGCGCTAATATAAAAGCTAATATAAAGAGACCCTAAGATCCCATTTCGTTTCTTTTGATCATCGTAGTTTCTTGTATCTCTTTCATGTCCTTAATCGTCGGTTTCTCCATTGTCGTTTGACAACTCCCTGTTTCGCTACCGATGTTACCTCATTATCACGTGAAAAAAAAAATGACCCCGCATTTACTACGCACGTTGCAGAAGAGATAAATTCTTTACATAAAATTTTTAAAAATGCAGAAGGGAACAGCTATAAATAAAAAAAATTATGTTTATTTATTCTTGATCTTGGATAGTATACATATGATATGAGAAGAGAAAGGAACAACAACAAACTTTATGTTGTAAAAAAAACCTTTATGTTACGCATGGGGAGTTTTATTTGAAAATGTTGGAAATCACTCTATGCTGCTTAATGCCATAATTATTTGGTTCTATAATAAATGGTAGCTGCAGTACCAGCATTCCCAAACAGATGATGACAACCCAAGGCAAGAAATGTGAAGCCGCCTAGTTCTCAACGATGAGCTTGGCCCTGGCGTGGCCGGCCTCCACCCTGTACTGATCCCCCATGCCGAAGTGCGCCATGAGCAGCCACACCACCGTGAGCAGCTCGCCGCCCTGGCTCAGCTGCTTTGCGTGGAAGTTGCCCCTGCACTTGCCCGCCGCGTAGCACAGCATCTCCACCCACACCCCGGCCACCAGCCTCCACCGCTTCCCCTCCTCCAGCTTCCGCAGCTTGCGCGCCAGCTCGCACGCTACAAACAGCACCGACTTGCTGCGGTCTCCCTTCACCTCCCGCGGGTCGATGTCCGTCTTCACGGCCTTGAGCGCTTCCGCGCCCTGCTTCTCGTCGCTGATCTTGTTGTCCCGGCGGAAGAAGTTCTTGGTCTCCGCACACGTGTCGCCGAACCGGATCTGCCCGATGCTCGCCGTCAGCATGAACGGCCGCATCACCATGAGGAACAGCATGTAGTTGGAGATCTCCCTGCTCGCCTTCCGTAGCTTGTCCGTGTCCAAGTCGACATCGTCGGCAGCACTGGGGTCGGCGCTGGTGCAGAAGAAGCAGTCTCTGAGCTTTTTCTTGATCTTTACTGCAGCATTGCTATTGTCGGGAGCGCTGCCGGAGTTGGTCGTGAAACATCTGCCAATGCCACCACCGAAGGAAGCGCAGCATTTGCTGTCCTTGTTGCGTTCACCCTTGTGGTCGTCGTAGAAGCAGAGGTCGGTGGCGATGTGCCAGAGGAGGATGCTCTCGTCGAACTCGACCTCCACGCTCCCCCCAAGATCTTTGTAGCGCCCCATGCGCTGGAGGATCCATTGCCCGCGGTGATCCCCGAACTGCCGGAAGCTGGCCTGATCCTTGGTGCTGTTCGCCTTTTCCTTGATCTGCCGGAAGATGAGCTCCTTGAGCTCCACGGACACGTCGATATGCTTGGTGTACCAGAAGCAGTCCCAGATAGTCTTTGCACGGATGTTGTATACCCACTCCAGCTTCTCGAGCGCTCTGGTGAGCCGTGTGGATTTGTCCTTGATGCAGTAGCTGATCAGATTGTACTGCGCCATCTTGTTCGACCACCGTGGCCTCACCTCCGGCAGGAAGTACTTGACGGCCCAGAAGACTCCCTTCGCCACCGAGCGGCACCTGTATTGCATTCGCAGCGCCGCGTAGCTCCATGGCGAGATGATCATCAGCAGGATGGCGTAGACCTCCAAGAAGATGGCGCCGATGAGAAGCACGTAGGACACGGCGATGTCGACCGGCCTGTATCGCCCCTTGTCAAGCAGCAGAAAGACGGCGAGCGACACGACCGGCGCGGACAAGGTGTAGATGCGGATGTAGCGGCCGGTGGGGCCGTGGATGACGGATGCCTTGGAGTGGAGCGACTCGTACATGAGCTGCAGCTCGATCTCGACGACTTTGTACGCCTGGTCGCGCTTGAGCCGGCGAAAGAAGGCGAGGCTGTCGGTGCGGTCCTGGAAGCTGAGGATGAGGTCGACGAAGAGGCGGCGGTATGTTGCGAAGAACTTGTGCGCCTTGGCGACGAGATCGCCGTACTCCATCTTCTCCTCCGTCACGTGGATGTCGTCGTCGGGAGGGCGCTCCGGCACGATGACGATCTCAGCGCGCAGGCCGGCCTCCCTGCTGGAGTGGTACTCCTCCATGAACTTGGCGTAGTTGGGCCCCGCGTCGGGGCGCGTGAGCATGGCGCTGCGCAGGCCGCTCATGCTCGCGCACTTGAGCGCCCAGGTGCGCTCGGCGTACTTGACGACGCCGGAGATGAACATGAGGACGGCCGGGATGAGGAGGCCGATGGCGGTGGTGCGGGACTTCCAGTAGACGTAGAGCGCGAGCGTGACCTGGGAGCCGAGGCTGAGGAGGTGGCGGAGCCAGAGCTCGTTGTCCTCGATGGCGAAGGCGGTGATGGTGTCCTGGCCGCCGAGGTGGAGGATGAGGAAGGGCGCCCAGAAGACGCGGAGGTGCATGTCGTGGAGGGGGAAGCCGTTGGGAAACCTCTGGTTCTGGGAGAGGTTGCCGAGCGCGTAGATGGCGACAAAGTCGGCGAGGAGGTAGGCGAGCCAGAGCAGGAGCTGGAGCCAGGCGGCGACGTTACGCTTACGCACGCCGCCGGTGAAGAGGAGGAAGACCTGCAGGGAGAGGCTGCTCATGAGCAGAGCGCGGATCTCCCACTCCCCCCACAGCTGCCTCAGGTTCTTCATCGGTCTTGGTTTGGATGGCGTGGCGGGCAAATGTACGTGCTTCGATCACAATGCGATGCCTCAGGTGCCTCTAAATGCCATGATGGTTTGCGATCTTTGTTCAATCTTTATTCCTTTCTTTTGCTTTGCTCCTAGCTATAACAATTCCATCTCATTCGATATTTCTTTTTTGTATAGTCTACACTTGTGCCTGTGTTGCGCTTTGTTCTTTCGCTTTGCTTCCACATTAGGCATTCGCTGATGCATCACAAGGAGATGCCAGTGTGCATAGGCGATAGCTCCTTTTTCTTTTCTTTTTTCTTTTTTTCTTTAAGAGAAACGTAGGCCATAGCTAAGCAGTGCCCGTACGTGACGGTCGAGAAGACAGGCCGCGGCGAGGCAACGGGTTGAGAAGAGAAGGCATGCGTGTGGGCCTTCTTTTTTTTTCCTTTGTCCTTGGATTGAGCCCAACCAGACGGGCTAAACTTTTCTCTTCTGGGTTGAGCCCTCTCAATACAACTTACACAAATCTTAAAATAAGAAAAACGGAAAGTAATCATTATTTACCATTTATTTATGTTTCAATATTTTTGTAACTTTAAAATAGTGATGCATACAAGCAATTCCCTTCTCTTTTTGCGAGGGTGACAGGCCAAACTCCAAAAAAAGTCTTCCTAGGTCGATACCTGAGTATTTAATGGGGATGCATTGTAAATTCATTGACAATATGTGTACGCACCAACTTCGGCCATGTTGTTCAGCCATATGTCACCAGCACGAAGCAGGCGTTTTACAAACACATGCACGCAAGGACATATGTAGGATCAAATGACAACAAAGGAAGAGTGAATGGTGTCATCTAAAATTTTTTCACAAGTATTGTTGATTCTCTTTTCAAATAACTATAAAGTTACTGAGAATATAATATATAGCCAATATCCCAAATCAATTCAACCAAGGAATCAAAATATGAAAATCCTCAAACCCTAGAGGTCTGACCGTTGAATCAGGCCGGTCTGACCGGACACTTGGCGGTTTGATCGCTATGAACAGTTATTTTAGGCAAGTGAACAGGAAAATCAGCACTGTCTGATCGCTAGCTATTAGCAGTTAGATCACTGGATGGTATGAGCGCGGTAGTCAGACCGCCAAGTGGTATAACCGGTGCTTCAATGTTGGTTGTATTTTTCATAAGGGTTGTTTTGCACTATGATCAACTAGTCTGACTGACCCTTGGTTGATGGTCAGATCGACGCTAAGGTGAAGACCCTAAGGTGAAGAGGAGGAAGACCTATGAGGAGAGGCTACCCATAAGCAGCGCGTGGATCTCCCACTCCCTGCACAGTTGCCTCAAATTCATCATCGGTCTTGATTTGGATCATGTGGTGGGCAAATGTACGTGTTTCGATCACAATGCGTTGTGGCTGCGCTGCGCGGCACAATGTGAGATGCGCTCAGTGTGTTTTAGGCTCCATTCCAAACAGTTTCTAGCTTCAAAAGTTAAGGGTTTGTTCTTTTTACTACGACTTATGGATTTTGATTGTGGTTTATGGCTTTGGGCTATTCGTGAGAAAGAGTACGGAGTAACAGAAACCGCATGCGGTTTTAACCGATATAAATGAAGTCGCTATAATATGTACTACAATCAATTTGTAGATCCCGTCTTGAAAAGACACTCCGTTTAAAAACTAGTTACTATAGAAAAGCTAAAAAATAGCTTTTAGAAGCTTAAAAAAGAGGCCCTAAAGCCCTTTGAACACATTGATTTCTTAATACATTTTTCTTTTTTCTTTTTCTCCTTTATCTTTTTTCCCTTTTTCATTTGCATTATCTATGAGATATAATAGTTGTTTTTTATTTTTGCTTCTCTTTATTTATTTATTTATTTATTGAATGCATCAGAAAAAAAAACTAGCAGCCGCTGTAATGTCATTTTAGCCAAAAAAAAAAAAACCCACAGCAATCTTGAGCGGGCCTCAATGCCACGATGGTTTGCGATCTTTGTTCAGTCTCTATTCCTTTCTTTTGCTTTGCTCCTCGCTATAACAATTCCATCTCCTCTGTTTTTTTTTTTTTTTGTATGGTCTACACTTGTCTTGCGCTTTGTTCTTTCGCTTTGCTTCCACAGTAGGCATTCGCTGATGCAACAAAGACGTTGTTGGGAGGGAGCGCCTGTCTCAAGGGGATGCCAACGTACATAGGCGATATCTTTTTTTTCTTTTAAGAGAAACATAGGGGATAGCTGAGCAGTGCCGTACGTTGCGACGGTCGAGAAGACAGGCTGCGGCAAGGCAACGAGTTGAGGAGTAGAGAAGAAGCACGCGTGCCAGACGGGCTAAATTTGGATTGAGCCCACTTAATACATCTTGCACAAATCTTCAAATAAAAAAGATAAGTAATTATCATCTGTCATTCATTCATACTTTAATATTTATGTAACTTTAAAATAGTTCTACATATAAGCACCTTCCTTCTCTTTTTTGCGAGGATGACAAGCTAAACTCCCCCAAAAAAGTCTTCCTCGGTCAATACCCGAGTGGTTAACAAGGATGGACTGTAAATTCGTTGACGATATGTCTATGCACCAAGTTCGGCCATGTTGTTCGGCCATATGCCACCAACATAAGGATCTAGTCTTTCTGGCTTCGGTTTATAGCTATGATTTATGCTTTTTGACTGTCCGTGAGAGAGGGTACGGAATAATATAAACCCGTATGTGATATTGATCGATAAATATGAAGTTACTGTAGTATGTACTATAATTAACTTATAGACTATATTTTAAAAAATATTTTATTTAAAAACTGGTTACTATAAAAAAATCAAAAATTAATTTTTAAAGCTGAAAAACCTGGAGCAGTCACTTTACAAACGCGTACACGCAAGGACATGTACTCCTGGCCGAATGGCAATGGTTGTGTACTTCTGGTTACAGACCTTCCAAATGCATCTCTCACTTGGAAAGAGTTGAGTTAATTTTATATATGTGATTTCTGTTCATGTGATGACTGATCAATTGGGTCGTTGAGTTGATCAACGTTCCACGTCCATGCCGTGTATGTTTTTCTCAACAATGATTTATATAATTTTTAAAATATAATTAATGATAAATAAATATTATTTATCTCTTTATATGCTTTAAAATTAGTAAAAAATTAGAAACACTCTTTTTAATTAATCCACCCTCGATATGTAGATTGAAATTCCTGGTACTAATTTCGTCAATAGGCAATAATTAACCTAGCTAGCTTGGATGTTGAGATTTTTTTTCTCTCTGAACTCAGCATGTGTTCCATGTGAATGTGAGCATTCACTTGGTGGTTCAATCTTATATGTCGTCATTTTAAAGTTAAGTAAGCATTGTTCTTTTTTATGAGAGGAAGTAAGCGTTATTCTGCGTTAGCTTTAATACGCTTACATGTCTTTTTTTTTTAAAAAAAATGAAGGCAAGTAGGAGTGCAGTGCAGAAATATTTCTCGAGGCCACGGTGTGACCAGAATAGATCCCTTTAAGTAGGGGTGCAAACGGGTCGGGTTAATCCCGATCGATCCGGCACCGAATCCGATTGGTACCGAATCCGATTAGTATCGAATTCGGAGAAAAAATATGGGTTAGGATATAGTAACAGCAATATCCATCCCGAATCCGATACGTTTTCAAGTTTGATTTCAGGTTAGTGTTACTATTTGACGTTTCATTTTCTTTTGCAATGGTAAAATAAAATCTTCCACATCAGCTATTAAGTAGTAACATCAAGTTCTTGACAGTACGTCCTCCTACTCCATTTGTTATACTGTATGCATTCCTTACAAACAAGTAGGGGTGCAAACGGCTTGAGTTAATCCCGATCGATCCGGCACCGAATCCGATTGGTACCGAATCCGAAAAAAAATATGAGTTAGGATATAGTAACAACAATATCCATTCGAATCCGATCCGTTTGCACCCTTACCTTTTAAGTCAATGTTCCAGCCAAAGCAAGATAGCTTGCTATTACTTTTTACCTCCAGCTTCGTTGACAGGGAGATGGATATTGATCAAGCTAAACTTTATTCATAGATAATATTGACAATGACATTTTGACGAGTTGTTGAAGATAGCAACTAGCGTACCCACATATAAATATAAAAATACTTCTCGATCGATCTAATAACATCCATGGCTCCGTGCTCATCATTCCGTCACGTAACAATAAAACAACGTTTTTTCCTTCAACAAATCATCGTGGGAAAGCACGATCGATCCACGGCGGCCAATGCGCGCATGCAGCTCTAATTTCCCTGCTTATTACTATACCCATTCTTTTTTTACTTGCCATTTTGTATATTGATACGATTTTCAATACATAAATTAGATCATTACTTTTTTATTGTATATTAGTAAAGATTATTAAACATACAGTGATATGAAAGTATTTTTATAACAAATCTAGTGATATCATTTTTACATAAGATACCCAGGTAATTTTGTGCATATTTGTGGTCAAAATTTGAATAGATTGATTGTACATGTTCTAAAACCACATCTAAGAAAGAACAGTGGAGTAAATGAGTACATTATAGATGACGATGGCGATTAATTTCTGAAGCGATCGATGTCGCGCACGATCGATCGTTAGACAGCCACGAAGAATTTGACGCGGGCAAGCAAAGGCAATTTCGAGTTTCAACGCACACACTACTACTACCTCCAATCATCCAAGCTCGATGGCCCAGCCTCCCGTGTCAGTATCTACCATGTACTACTTTGACCTGACAAGGCCGATCACGAGTCATTCAAGATCGATCCACGTCATCTTATCTAACTCATCTTTGTCAAGTCTACGATCAATCCTACTTGTCGACGGTTAGTCCAACAAGTTAACCAAAGTTTGTGTATAAAGAGGAAAAAATTGCACGATAGCAGCATACTTGTTTATTGGATAGGAAAACGAAGTGCCCCATTGACAAAAGAAAGACGAGCTGGCCGTCGAATGGAACTAGTCAGAAATCTACGATCAATCTATACTTGTTTGTATATAAGGCTGGCTAATGGCTGTTCTTTTAGCAAGATATTTTAGCAAGCAGAGACCGAGTTAACACCTTCGAGCAAATGGGAGGTATAGATTTCTTTTCCTTCCTTTTTCCTCTGCATCGATCTCTTCGTTTAGTTTCTTTCAAGCATTTCGCGCGCGTCTTCATTAACGTTGTACTTTTTCGCGTCTTCGTTAACGGTGTACCTAGTGAAGACACAGGATCAAAGTATTGCTTAAGCTCACCTAGATAGTTCTTCCCGGGGTTCACAATTTCGACGAAATTTTGCCAAAATTTTGCTTATTGCATTGCTTTCGTTATCCTCCGAAACATACGATTTGGTAAAATTTTGGCCAAATTTGTCTTATTTAAATTTTATTCAAATTTTGGTTAAATTTCATCAAAATTCAAATGGAGTCTGAAAATTTCGTTCGAAATTTTGAACAAAAGAATGAAATTTCCTCCAATTCATTCATCTGGCTGCCCTCTGAGATTTTTGCAAAACGAGATTGTGAGCCCTGGTTCTTATTGCCAAATAATTCTCATTTGATCTGAGGTTTGACTTGCGTTACCGCAGCCGTGCACGGTGTCTGCTACGGCGTGAAGGGCGGCGACCTCCCCTAGCGGAGCGACGTGGTGCAGCTGTACAAGTCCCACAACATCCGCGGCATGCGCATCTACTACCCGGACAAGGATGCCCTCGCCGCCCTCCGCGGCAGCGGCATCGTCCTCATCCTCGACGTCGGCGGCATCGACGCGGTCCGCGACCTCGCTAACAACCCCGCCGCCGCCGCCGCCTGGGTCCAAGACAACGTCCAGCCCTACTACCAGGACGTCCCCATCCTGTACATCGCGGTCGGCAACGAGGTGACCGGCGGCGACACGCAGAACATCCTCCCAGCCATGCAGAACCTCAACAACGCGCTCTCCGCTGCCGGCCTCGTCAACATCAAGGTGTCCACGGCGGTCAGGTTCGACGTGATCACCGACTCCTTCCCGCCCTCCAAAGGCGTGTTCAGGTACTCCTACATGACGCCCGTCGCTCAGTTTCTGGCGAGCACCGGCGCACCGCTCCTGGCCAACGTGTACCCCTACTTCGCCTACAAGGGCGACCCACAAAACATCGAGCTCAACTACGCCACCTTCCGGCCGGGCACGACCGTGAGGGATGACGGCAACGGGCTGACCTACACGTGCCTCTTCGACGCGATGGTCGACTCCATCTACGCCGCGCTGGAGAAGGCCGGCACGCCGGACGTCAAGGTCGTCGTGTCGGAGAGCGGGTGGCCCTCGGCCGGCGGGTTTGCGGCAACCGTGGATAACGCGAGGACGTACAACCAGGGCCTGATTGACCACGTCCCGAACGGGACGCCGAAGCGGGCAGGGCCGATCGAGACTTACATATTCGCCATGTTCAACGAGAACCAGAAGCCGGGGGATGAGATCGAGAGGAACTTCGGCCTCTTCTACCCTAACAAGGAGCCTGTCTACCCGATCACCTTCCCGAACAATTCACAACTGCAAAAACATGGAGCTGCAGATGAATGCTTCAACAATGCTGGATGAAGGTCACTGTACGCGCAGTCTGGCATATCATGGATGCTATGCCACGTGAATAAATCTATGCTCAAAACAATGTACTGTATGGGGTGTTTGCTTCGTTTTTAATAAAGTAAAATGAAGTGTGGCTTGCCCTCTGTTTCTTGAAAAAAAAATGTTGGTGGCTACCATTTTATTGTTACGCCCTAGAGTTCAAATCAACTTAGGCCTAACCATAATCTGGATAGGTCACGCACATGTAGCAACAAAATAAGGGAATGAATAGTATTTTCAGCACGATTTCAAAAACTAAAATCGAGAGAACTTTTGATCCGTGGATCCAATAACATGAAATTTTGCACGGACCTTCTCTAGGTTATTATGAACCTATTCCAATAAACGAATATGAAAATCGTGACCAAAGTTGATACCTTTTTAATTTGTTGGAATGTTGCACCAAAACCGAGCTAAAACCCCAAACAACGAATACAACTTGCTCTTGGGTATATGATAGCCAAGATGACTCTAGATATATTTTCACATATCACAGCAAGCTATAACACCGAAGAACACGATCCAAAAATCCTTGAAACAAGAAATCACTTGATGATGCCAAAATCAAGCAAAATCGAGTTTCTTTATGAACTTGTTATCAAAGTACCTAGATGATAGGAGATTGATCTCCAAAGGTTATCTCCATCTCAATCACGTCCTTAGCACAACAAGATCAAGAAGAGAAAAAAGAGAGATCAAAACCAACCGAAACAAGAGCAAAACAATCAAAACAAGAAATAAACATGGAGATCATCAAATATTGATGTATTACTTGCTTGAGAGGGATAGTTTTACAGCTAATCCCTCAAATTAGCAGGGCTCTAAGCCTAGAGAATATACACATAAGGCTCCAACACAAGGAACTCCAATCTCACGTAGGAGGGAGGAAGAGCTAGCCAGGACTTAGCTAAAATCCTCAAACCCTAACCATTGCCTCTCCTCACCTTATATAGCCTCACAACCTGAACCAAAACCTAATGGCTCCACCCATTAGGGCAAACCGGGGATAACCCGTTACCCCACCTAACACCGGGTTTTACTCTCTCAGCATGCTTCTCAAAGCGGATTACAACCATCAACTCATTAGTGAATCAACACTTGATCTACTTCACATTTTTAGCACATACAAGACATAAACCACTTATGTCAACATCGCGGTTTCACACACTGTCACTTTTTCGGTATTAGGCAATTTACCAAAATGCCCCTCTACTGCTTTCCACGAAGCTTCCCGGTTCCTTGCCATGAAGAATCACCAATGCTTCGTCATCTTCCATGTGGCACCAATGACTTACCGTCAAGCCTCTCACACGTCCGAATCCCACCAAACCGTTCTCGCTTGCAACAACCCAAGTCACTTGATGCACCACATGCTTCTCCTTGCACATAATGACACCCAGCTTTCTTGACTGCACAGGACCTCGGCACTTCCCTGAGCCTAGTCCCGGCCCACCTTGTCGTTGCCTGTCATGTCCACCGCCAGTAGCTCCCGTTCTGGTTCCTCGTCGTCTTGGTTTGTAACCACCCTGCAAAACTCGATCATCTTCGGCGTCTTTCTGACTGTTCTGGACTTCAGGACAACCCTGTGCCTAGTTCCGGTCCTCCTACGCTTCACCATGACCTAGATTCGAAGTCTTACAATCAACAACAACAACAAGAAAGCAAGCAAACCGTCACATAGCACCGCACAAATACACAAAATCATCAATTCATCAATTGACACAATTAATCTATGCAATGCACCATGCAAAATATATGCAACCAAAATACTGATTCTAAACTTAGGACCAAACAATGAACCCATGTGCACATAAGCAACGTCAACCATATTGTGCCCACAGTCAAACAACTTAGCTCAAACAAACACATGTTCAAACAACTTCTTGACCGATCAGATTGCCAACCAAAAGTCGGTCTGACCGCTGCCTCCCGCAGCCAGTTGGACCGCCAGCCCTAGACCAGTCAAACCACTGGCAACACAAAGCAACTAAAAAATTACAAACTCTTAAAAACTAAACTCAAACTCCATAAACTCTCTTTACTAAAAGTCAATTACTCATCATAACCAAGTCTCACAATTTTTAAGATAAATATCCTCTTCATACCATTTTCATGTGGCTGATCTAAGTATTAATTCATGGAGATATTTGAATGCACGTATTCTAAAATGACACTTATTTTTTAGTGGATGGAGTGATCAACAACACGGTATAAAATTGTGTATTGCTTAAGCTGGCTGGCTATAGCTAGCGTATATAGAATAATTCTTGTGTGCCATGTATGCATTTTATTCTCATGTGATCTAACTCAGTAGTACACGTGTTGCAGCTGTGCATGGAGTCTGCTACGGCGTGGTCTGCGACAACCTCCCCTCGCGGATGGACGTCGTGCAGCTGTACAAGTCCCACAACATCCGCGCCATGCGCATCTACTACCCGGCGTAGATGAAGTCCGCCGACTCGCCAATGACCCCTCCTATGCCACCGGCTGGGTCCAGAACAACGTCTGGGCCTACTACCCAGACGTCTGTTGTAATTTTTTATGACTGCTTTAGGATCTCTACGACCACTTTGTAACCGCTACAATCACCTTCTGTAGCCGTACGACTACTCTAACGGTTTTCCAACCACGCTAACAGCCGTTACGACCACGTCTCCCCGCTGTAGTCATTTACGACTACGCCCTCTCGCTGTGGTTGTAGCTCCTTCACGACCACGTTTACTTCGTCACGGTCGTGGTTGTAGCACTTTATGACCACGCCTTCCTGCTGTGTGGCCGTGATCGTAATGTTTTACGATGACGTCTTCAGCACCTGCGGACTCTTCCGCTTGATCGTCGTGGTCGTACCTCTGTTTACGATGATGTTTGCGATTCTCCATTTGCTGTGGTCGTAAGTCGTTTACGACCACATCTGCGATCACACAACGAACTCGATACTTGGTAGTTGATAGTTTCCCAGAGCCAAACCGCCCTTTCTTCTCTTATCTTTATTTCTTTTTCCTCTTTTTCTCACACTTTTTCTCACAATTCTTGGTTACATGATTCTACCCTTTTATACCCTTCTCTACGACTTTTACTCGGGTTCGACTACGACTATAACTCGGTTACGACTATGACTCGTACTTGGCTTCGACTACAAAGCATACTCTATCTCGACTATGACAAGATTACCTCCAACAACGTCCTCATCCGGTACATCGCGATCGGCAACGAGGTCCCCATAGGCGACATGGGTCTCATCCTCCCGGGCACGCAGAACGTGTACAACGCCCTGGTGTCCGCTGGCCTCGCGAGCAGCATCAAGGTATCGATGGCGGTCAGGTTCAACGTGATCACCAGCTCGTTCCCTTCGTCACGCGGAGTGTTCCACCCCGACGCGTAGCTCTACATGGTGCCCATCGCGCAGTTCCTGGCCAACACCATGTCGTCGCTGCTCGCCAACGTGTACCTCTACTTCACCTACAGGAGCAACCCGTGGGACATCAAGCTCGGCTACGCCACCTTCCAGCCGGGCACGACAGTGAGGGACGATGGCAACGGGCTAACCTACACGAACCTCTTCGACGCGATGGTGGACGCCATCCACGCTGCGCTGGAGAAGGCGGGCACACCGAACGTCAGAATTGTCGTGTCGGAGAGCGGGCGACCGTCGGACTGCGGGCTCGGGGCGACCGTGGAAAACACGCGGCGCGTACAACCAGGGCCTGATCGACCATGTCCAGAACGGGACACTGAAGCGGCCCGGATCGATGGAGACGTACATATTCGCCATGTTCAACGAGAACAGGAAGCAGGGGGATCGCATGGAGAACTACTTTAGACTCTTCCACCCTAGCAGGGAGCTTGTCTACTCGATTACATTCCCTAATTAGTAGTACCGAGGAGGTTGCGTTAATAGTGTCATGCTTGCTTGCAGCTTCATGATGTCGCCTCTGCTTTGCTGCATGCCGCCCAACCCTATCTCTCCTCTAGATCCGCATGTGGCAAAGGTGGTGGCAAGGACGAGAGGAGACTAGGCGACGGCGCTGGCGAGCAGACTTCAGGCGGCGATATTGGTGAGTAGAGGCTCTCTCCGTAGTGTCTAGAGTTTGGATCCCTTCATTTCTTGGAGGTCGTTGTCCATGGAGGCCAAGAAGAGGTGGCGTGGGGTGCTAGACCTAGAGGCGCAGTTCGCCTTCTTATGTTCGCAACACTGCAACCCGGTGAATGCCTCCGCGCATGCATTGCTCACCTCGGCTTCGCGCTCTCCTGGAAGGTTATGCTGGCCACGCAGCTCTTTTGCTAGACCTGGCATTGGCAGTTCCTCGGGCATGGTCTCTTTGAGGCAAGCTTTGATTCACCTTCCTCATCGAGTTCTTGGTAACCTAGCTATAATGCCATTGTTGAATATTTGCTTAATCTGCTTGTTCTTGCAGAAGAGAGGGCCAACTGTGAGTGACCTTCCTGAGGTGTTCTTGATGGACCCAAATTTGGACAAGAAGATGGAGGCTGATCTCAAGGAGAGCAGACAGCTCAAGCAGAGGAAGATCATCTGATTGAATCTGTTCTTGTCGACTGGAGCGATGCGCGAAATCATATCATATATTTGTAGCATACCGTTGCCTACCATCTGTGTTGTTTGAACATTGCAATCTGAACATTGCAATTCATTACAAATTGATTCTGGAATTACATTTCTATTGGGAAGTGGAATTTAGTCCTCCAAGTATAACTGTGGAAAAAGCAGCCCCCAAAAAAGAAGGCGTCGATACGAGTGAAATTTGAGATACCATACTTCACTGTTTCGGGTATTCAGGTTATCAGATTTTCCTATGTTGCAAATTTATAAGCTATGGTTCTATTATGTTTCTATTGTACTTTCTCTGGTATGAAGGATTAATTGAATTTCTCATATTTGATGCCATATGTCTAACAGCATTAGCTCTTTCTCAAATAACCTGACCACAATTTATGAAAAATGTAAAGCTGAGATGTATGTGTACTACTAGTATTGTAGCAATTACTCAATTGTATGAACTACCATGGAAGTTTCTTTTCCTTTATGTTTTAGAGTTAGCATGACACTCACCAAGCATAGTCAGCAGTTAAACAACACCTTTGTTTATTCGAATTCGAATTGACTTTTGTGTTTGACACGATGAATGATGTGTTTGTTCTGGAGGGTGAGGTATCCATATGATAGGAAGGAGAGTTGTTCCCTGATGGTGGAATAGTTTCAATGGCTTTGAACACCTCTTACATGGTAGTTAATCTGACCAGGGTTACACTAACCCATCTCATCCGTCTTTGTCCACCCAACTAAACACAATTGGCTCGTCCCATCCACCCTCATCCCACCAACCAAACAATAACATGTACCATCCCATCCACTCAACCAAACATGCACTTGGATCATCCCATCCCATCCTACTAAAATCTGGATCATCCCATCCCATCCACCCTCATGCACCCAACCAAACACACCTTTAGTTCATGACCACAGTTATGCGTGTGCTACTTTCATGCCTCGCCTGTCATACTCATTTCTTAGCTAAATTTTGCTTGGGTGGGTTCTTTATACTTTAGTTTTTGGTTTAAAATTTTGAGTTCTGACTGTTCACGTGAGAGAGTACGGAGAGAGATACTCGTGTGCGATTTTGATCGATATAGATGAAGTCGGGAAAGTGTTTATTACAATCAACTTGTAGACTCCGTCTTGAAAAACACTTTATTTAAAAATTCGCTACTATAGAAAGCTAAATCATAAACTCAAAAGAACTCAACCAGGATCGTGGCAAAAACATAGCAAGCAACAAAATATCCTCAAGCTCAAATCGAATGAAGAAGCAGCCAAGATAACAACTTTGAGGGGCTTCCGTGTAATTTCGGGAAAGTAACGTCTGTGGGAGGGAATTATACAATTCCAAAGCATCGGACTGAAAAATCGAACGCTCAAAAGCCTCAAACCACCTCCGATGGCGGGCTCTTCCTCCGCACCCTCAAAACCCAAGCCCTAACACCCAATCCGGCCATCCCCCCTCCATCCCAAGTCGCAACCCTTGCAGATGGCGCCGGCGGTGCCGAAGCAGCTCGCGGTGCGTCTCCCGGAGAACGAGGATGTCGCGCGATGTCTCCTGGAGAAGTGGCGTTCGATGGCGGAGCAGCCGGGATTTGTCAAGGAGAACCTGCACCTCACGCTCGCCACCGCCTACCGCCGCGTCTGCGCCGCCAAGGAGCCCATCCGAACCCTCAAGGACCTGTCCCTGATCAAGTACTCATGTTTCCGTACATCTCCACTGCTCTTTTCCGTTGTTGGGGGTGAATGTTGCAGTAAGGCTGGGGTTTGCTTTGGATTAGGTATTTGGGTGGCTATGTTGCACTTTCGAGCCGTAGTTAGACAAAAATCAGTAGTCGTAGCCTCGTAGGTTTGTTTCGGCGCCTTATTACTGTGGATTGCTGTAAGGCGAATGGATTGGTGTGTAATTTTAGCACGTAAATAGTTTGCTTGCCTTCAACATCAGGGATTTGAATTTGGTTTGGTGGATATTATTTAGTTAGGGGATTTGAGTTGTGGCGAACTGATCTGATCATCCATGCCCACATCGGTTAATTTCACATCTCGGGCTGTAAAATCATAAATTTATGTTTGCGTATGTTCAGTCACTCTATTG
This sequence comes from Bonia amplexicaulis, assembly GCA_036346245.1. Lineage (NCBI taxonomy): Eukaryota > Viridiplantae > Streptophyta > Magnoliopsida > Poales > Poaceae > Bonia > Bonia amplexicaulis. The sequence continues at coordinate 40,258,057 of CM070735.1, forward strand.
CAAGCATTAATTTGCTGCAATGTGTATCGTGAAACCGATTTTAGATCATAACTTTCTTGATACATAGCTGTAAGGTCATAGATAGTTTTTTTTTGTGATACATAGCTGGATATGGTTTATGTAGCTACAGCACTTTGGGTTGCAATTCAGCTTGGAATTTTCTTGTAAGTAAATAATTAGACAATTGCTGTAACAGAATGGCTTTAGTTTGGATTCACGTGGAACTTTAAACTTTTGGTGGAAATCTCCAGAACTTTTCACTACTAGATAAACGTATGGAATATATCTAGTCCCAAATGTCCGTTTGTTTGCACTTTGCAGCAAATTGTTCAGAAACTTTACATTATTTGAATTAGTTTGATCACCGCCATTGCTTCTTCTTCTTTCATCTTTTCTATTACATATTGACAATCCATTGGGAAATCCACTAATTCTTTTGGTGAGTTAATTTTGGCAAGTAAAGTTATCTGGCAAATGTAGGTCCAAAATGCTCTATTTTACTCTATGCTGCAGCGACACTATAAATTTGCTTTGTTTGTTGTATAATCAAGCAGTGTAAAATGCAGCACTGCATCTTAAAGTGTTAATTTATTTCCTGGTCTATTATTGTTGTCAGGGGTGTTGGACCATGGGTCATACGTCTCATGAAAGGGTCCTTTCCAGAGTCCAGCCCAGATTTGTCTCCTCCAGAAAGTAATGCAGCAGGACAAAAGGGTAAGTTTTGCATGCTTGACCTCATGTCCTTTCCGTTTGTTTGCAGCAAATTGTTCAGCAAATTGTTCAGTTAATCAGTTGTAGTACCTGTGAAGTTAATGGCCAAAAGTTTCCTTCTATTCAATCTTAAAGAGTAATGTTCTTTTCTGTAGGGAAGAAACCAAAAGGACCCAAGTGTTATGTGCCACAGAAGAATTCTGCTGCTTACGCACTATTGATCACGCTCTATAGGTATGACTTTCTTGGGGGTCTATTTTACCTTATTTTTTGTTGTTCATCAAAGAGAAGCATTAGCTATCTTGGCCAAAGAACAATGTCTAATCATAGGAATTAGAAAAAGGTATCTGAATTTGTAAGAGAAGACAATAACAGTCGATTTTCTCCTATAGGGAAACAATGAGTGGGAAGAATTTTATGATGAAGCAAGAGCTTATTGATGCCGCCGAAGCCAGTGGTCTTTCACAAAGTGCAATTGGGTACACTTTCACAGTGAATTCACACTGTTGCTTATGTAAGCTGCTATTTTTAGTGCATTACTAAGTAGGTACTTTGCATTGTGAGCAGTCCAGACAAAAGTAAAGCAAAACCAGGGTCTTTTGGGAGTTCTCAGAAGGACTGGTACACTGGATGGAGCTGCATGAAGACATTGATATCTAAAGTACTGGTTGTGAAGTCCAGTAACCCTGCAAAGTACTGTACTACAATCTCATCTTCTACGTCTACGTTAACCTTTCCACCCTTGTTTCTTTAAAGAAATTTGTTTGGTTTGAATGCTTACAATTCCAAAGGTTAGCTGTTGCCAGTGGCGCCAGTGGTGGAGCTACGTTGTAGGAATGTAGGGTGTGGGGGTCTATAAACCCACTCTCAGCTAGCCAGCTATTGGCAAAAAGGTCCCTACCTACACAAGAAATCACATATAAACTTAAGATATAAGAAATTTTAGGAGAATAGACCCCACAGAATTTTGTAAACATGTATTGGACTCCATAGGTATTAATTCTGGATCTGCCACTGGCTGTTATGTTATCATGCATTAGAGCATCTCTACTAGCTATTAATTGTGAAACTTCGTTTTGGAAGAGCTTTCTTAAATGATAATGTGGCGATTGAACTGAATGAGCAATTGAGGATATCGCCATATCGGTGCTATTGCACTTGTATTCATGAACTTGACTGCTTTCATCAGGATGTTCACAGGGTTGTTAACTTGTTATCTATGTAAGCATAATTACGTTTGCGCTAGTTATTTGATTTATGTTCACGGAATAAGTTCAGCGTCACCATACACAAGGGCCTTTCACCTGTTTTGAGGAAATTTGATATGGTACCACGGTGAGGTTCTATTGGATGCCAGCAAATAATTGGCAGTTTGTTATTTGATGCTTGTATGCACATTAGGGAATACAACATTTTCTAATCTTTTGATAGAATTAAGAAAATATATGTTTCACGGATGCAGCTATGCTGTGATATACTGTCGACTCTCCGTTGAGGGGATAGAGTCAGACATGTCAAATTTTGTAGCCCCTTTGCACCTGTTGAGTCCACAATGTGAGCCTGTGACACTTGTATTAATGATCTTCTGCATGCGATCATGATCTAGAGACCTATCAATTGTTTTGCACACAAACCGATCCTGTTCTCCAGTGTTTTGGTCTTATGTCCCTTTCTTTTGTTTTCATCCTGAGTGACAGCAGGAGTGACTCTGTTCGATTTACATTTCATGTATCTAGTTGTGATTTTATTATCAAGCATAAATATTCTTTTGAGATGCTAAGCATAGGTTGGGGCTTAATAGATGAGTTTGTGTAGGTATATGCTGACTGAAGATGGGAAAGCCACTGCTCGTGATTGTCTCTCACGGTCTGGGTTATGTGAACCTGCAGGACCTTTAGTGATAACAAGTACTCCCAACACATCTACTGCAAGTCATAATTCAGAGCATCTTTGCATGGGTTCTTCTCTTGCTGGGACACCGTTGGGAATGGGACCTTTTATGACCATTGATAGACCCAGCACATCTGTTGCTAGGCATTGTCCTGAGCTTGTTTGCAGCAATCCTGCTACTAAGATTAATTACAATTTGACCTGTCAAGAGCAACTCAATTACAATTCTGAAGTTCGAATTACTGTAAGTCCTACCTTTTACTAACATTGCTTCGACAGTTTAGTTTTTTCCAAGCTGAGTATGTTAAAATAGCTATACAAACTATTTTACAGATTCTTCTATGTGTTTAGTGTTATGAATATTGTGTGTATATTGAAGAGGCCAAATGATCAATATATATAGAGAGTACAAAGGGATATTACAGGGGAATATACTGATTCCTATTCTATCTCTAATACCCTTAACACCGCCCCTCAAATGCAAGGCGTATGCAATAGCATTGCGTTTGAAAAAGGGTTAATACTAAAACAAGAAATATCTGACGTCCGAGTCTTGATAATATCGTCATTGCGTGCAGTTTTTGAATAAACCGTCAAATCAAGCCGAAGAGGAATAGATAGAAGCATGACGGCGCAGATCGAAGCCCAAGAGGCGGCAACGCAGTGCACAAGGTGCAGAAGACGCGTGACGGCCTTAGAAGCTCGGGGCGGTGGCTAGAGAAGCGGCGGCATCATAACGACTTTTACGATTTGCACGCGGCTCAAAGAGTAGAGCAACGGCTACTGCTATGCAAAAGAAAATTCCTACACTTCTATGATTGACAATAAATTTGTGGACTCGTACGGCTTGGACGAACTAAAAAATTAGAAACTACGGACTTGGATGGACGCAACGGAAGACTCAAAAGAAACAAAATAACTCGAAGGCTCAGAAAAATCCCACTTAAAATCCCCCTCCCTCTCTCTCCTTACTCCCCGATCCCTCACACTCGCTCCCTCTTCTCTCCCTCTTCACCCGTCGCTCTCCCGCCACCTCGCACCTGTCTCGCGGGCTCGGCGGCGGCCGTTAGGCGGATCCTGGATTCGGCGACGACAGTAGAGGCGATGGAGAGCGGCGGATCCGGGCCGAGCGGTGCGGCAGCGGTCGGATCCAGCGCGGGGCGAGACAAGACGATGGAGAGTGGCGGATCCGGCCAGAGGTGGCGGATGCGGTCGAGCGGTGCGGCGGTGGCCGGATCCAACGTGAAGACGGCCAAATCCGGCGTGGAGGCGGCCGGATCTGACGGTGGGTCGTTGTCGTCAAGCGGTGTCCAGTCGGTGCAGCGGCGGCAGCCACGGGCGCGGGCACCAACGGCGACGGCGTCGGAGCGCCGGCGAGAAGCGGAAGGAGGTGGCCGCCCCCGGGAGTGGAGCACATTCCTCCCGGGGGGCGGCGACCGGAGTGGAAGTAGATCGAGGTAGGGTTTTAACCTAAGCTCTGATACCATGTTATGAATATTGTGTGTATATTGAAGAGACCCAATGGGCAATATATATAGGAAATACAAAGGGATATTACAGGGGAATATGCTGATTCCTATTCTATCTCTAATACCCTTAACATTTAGTTCTGATAAAAAAACACAATGGTCTGGTTCTGTTGTCTTATTCAGCTATTCTCCTGATGAAGTCTATCAATTTTATGTTTAGTCTTTAATCTTGTCTCCTTTGAACATAAAAAAGAACTGGTTTCATTTTCCAAATTTCAATAGCAGAGCAAGGTTTACTAACCTTGTGCATTTGTACAAAGTTCAAAGTTGTTGATATAGCATCTGTCGGAGTTACGTAGCCCACCAAAAAATTGCAGCTTGACCATATTGATAGTGTTTAACAATGTGATAAAATTTGGAGAAGTTAAGTTCAATTTGGCATTTAGTCCTTTTTATCCACACAAGCTTTACCTATACCTTGATTTAACATTCTCCAATTTACTGAGCCTTTTCAACTTTCTTTTCGTGAACCACATCTTATTTACTACTTTATGATAGAAAATTTAGTGATGTCCACTCGTTGAAAATTTGAAATATCTGATCGGAGATTTCATTATACTTGTACTTTGCCATTTACTAATAATTGATATATTTTTTAGGTTTGGGCTGTAATTGCTTATTCCTGTTAGACACAATTCTGAATTACAGTCTACATTTTACTATCATATTTTTCCATCATGCTATGTTGTAATAAGTTCATAATTCATGGATTCTCTTATCATGATTAGAACAACTGTGCTGAAGAAATCATTCTCAGTGATTCAGATTTTGTAGAATCAGATGAAGGGAACAGTCCTCTAATAGGTATAGACTGTTTTTCTGTTCATATAGTTTGAGTTCACAAATAGCCTATATTTATGTTTGTTTTTCGCTGCGCTACAGCCTATAATCAATTCTGGTTACTACATTGCAGGCTCTGAGGAATTTATGGAAAGGGGCAGTCCTCCAATATTGAAAGCAAGCAGCTCCAGTTTTCTTGATACCAGTATGCTTTCTATTCGGATAATATATTATCCAAATAAAGTATTATTCTCTACTGACCTTTTCAATTAATTCCAATATGTTTTTGCAGGCAAGAGGCCTTCTCCTAATTTTAGATCATCAAACTGTTCAGTTTCTATTTCTCATCTTTCATCTCAAGGAACATTCGAGCTGCAGTCTTCTAGTACAATGGTGTGTTTGACTTTTTGTGGAGAAACCCTTGTGCTCTACTTTTTTTTCCCTTTTGAAATTGAAAATAATGTTGCTCTTTCTTTTCAACTAACAGGGTACTGCTGAAATCAATATGCTAGACAATGATACTTTGTATATGGACAATTCCGTACTAGCTATGCCACCTCGTCAATCCAGTGAAAAATTTCACGAAGCTTATGAAGTTGTGTTGATATTGGATGATCGTGAGAATTTCGGGTTTGTATGATCATATCCTACCCTTACAAGAATTAGTATATGGTATTGTATTTATGTCTGATCTTTTAGTGGGATCATAAGCTTATTGTACCCATGTATAATACTCCAAACTACATGGCCATTTGCTGTACATTTTCCAAAATTTAGTCAAATTTGTACAATATGGTAGGTTACCGTACAATGTTTATATTATGTGGATGAGTGGATGCAAGTTTCAAGCGTTTGGCTAATATGAATTCCTCCATTCTTTTAGGCATGCTCTATTATGGTAAGTGAATGTTTGCAGCATACGCCTTTGTTCTACCGTTTCCAATGATTTGCAAGATGAGCCAATGGCATTTTATTCTTTACATTTAATAAATGTTCTGTTAAAACAAGGGAAATAATGGTCCATATATTTATCCAGTTTCTGCTGGAGCCTGTTGTGATGCTTAACTAGTTTTCTTTTCCTGAACCTGAACACACTTTGATCTCATATTATCTTTAATTACTTAAATTTATCTTTTACGCTGATGTTTGGTGCATTTCAATGTCTATCCTTCAACTTTAAATCTCATATAAAAATATCCAATTTATCTTCAAGGAAACAAATTGATTATCATTTTACTCAAATCGTTCTAGAAATATCGAACTGCTGAAATGAATGGAACTAATGCTTTCTCTCGAGAAGTTCTTCGCCTTTTTTTGGAAGGCAGAACTTTTTGGCTTCGTTGGCTTTTCATAAATGGTTATATGCTGCATTGCTGCTAAATAGTTAGGAACTATGAGAACTATGATTTTGTCATGTTCCCTCATCTGCCAATATTGTTATGACAGCTCAATATTTTTCTATTGGACTTCTCATTAATGATATTCTGTGGATTGGATATACATGGAATTGCATATTTTTGTTGGTTTTGCATATTGTTTTGCTGGTAGCCTACTTTCCCCTATAATTACATGTTTTATTTTGCCATTATTCAGTTATAGTGTGTAGACACATCAGAATTTCGTGCTCTCATAATTGCTACTGTTTTGCACAGGCCTCGTTCAAAAAGAAAGGTTGTGGATAACATATGTTCACAGTTCCATGTACCTGTAGAGGTACATATCCTCAGATTACCAAAATTCAATTCTCAAAGTTGATGTCATTTCATCAACATGACTCTAAATTAAATACCTGACTATTTTCATGGGATATGTTATGTTACAGTCTGCCACACTGTTAATTAGATAATTCTCTGGTAGTAAAGAATTGACCATCCTGTTCTATGAGCAAGAACAAGACATCTGATCTAGACAATGTAATGCACCAAACTAGTTTCTTCTGTTAGCTCAAGCTAATTCACCGGTACAATTTAGATGGCTTGTATGCTAAATTTGTATTGCATGTAAAATATTGAGCACTCACAAAGAGTTAGCAGAATCAGCACATCATCACTTAAGCAGTTAAGCTGCTTCACTGCTGAAATGATGGATATATGATCGAACATTTCCACCGATCCTAACCATTTGAGCCAGCCTTTGATAACTGTTGTGGAGGTGCCTAGCCTCTCGAGCCGTTAGGATTAGCTGGTGAGCCTTGGAGCAAGCTCAATAATATAGTGTGGTGTGGCCTGTCTAAAGGAATGTATCGATATACCTTTACCCTTTGCAATTATTGAGGGGTAGGATAGAAAATTCTCATCCTACTTTATTCATGTATATAAACCCCTAAGGGGGTATGAGGCAGAGGGGACCTAACCTACCCATTTTACTCACCAGCTCTCTCTCTCACGACTCTCTCTAACTCTCTTGATTCCATATCCCCAAGGAGGAAAGTGTAGAATCTACTCACTGTTGTGGCCAATGCCACAACAATAGCCTTTATAATCTTATTAGGTTTTACAAATTTGTTACAGTGCAGATTGGTGTTAAAAATTGCACCTTGAAGACCTTGCAGGTGTTCCAAACATAATCAGATTTTTTTGGGGTGTGTGTATGTGCATGTGTTTGTGACCGTACTGCTATTTACTTGGCTTTGGCTCATATGCTTTGCCTCTGCCCCCATTGTCCTGATGCTTGCTACATGTAGTGTGCTTGCTTGTGTTCAAGGGAGCACATACGTCATTAGAGTAATGTCAAATTGTGGACAACCTCGCAACTTGTTGGATTGTACGTATACACTTTCAGCATGTAAACCTGTTGGATATAGTCCAATGTAACAAATATGTTCCTTTTTTCTAACATAAATAGGTAGGGAGACACCTTCTTGTATTCATTGCAAATGAACAAAAAAAAAAATGATGTAACAGAGAAGTATTGCATAGATTGAACTGTTTATGTAGTGTATTCCAGAGGAAGTGGTGTTGATTAATCCTTCTGTTTGAACCATGTCGTCCAGATTAAACGCTTACCTGTTGGAGATGGTATTTGGATTGCTCGTCATAGAGAACTTCACACAGAGTATGTTCTTGATTTCATTGTTGAAAGGAAAAATGTCTCGGATTTAGCTAGCTCAATTAGAGACAACAGATACAGAGATCAGAAATTAAGACTCAAGGTACCATCTGAACTAGCTTTGACTTCTGTTATTATTATTATAAACTTTTCATGTCCACTTCCCCTTTCTTGTCTTTATACTTTCAGTTTGGGACTGATAAGAAATTCTATGTCTTAAGACTGTTAGTATGTTTGTTGTGATAATCACAATCAGTAGTTGTGGCAACCCAAAATATTGTTTCGTTCATGAGACAGTGACCTATGTAGCAATTAAATTGATGGTTAGATCATGAGCGTGTTTGGCAGCTTAGTCATAAGGCATCTGTAATAGTCAAAGACTGCAGTTAACTTGTTTTTGGATGTTATGGTACCAATAGTGTTTAAAATATGTTTCTTTTAGATGTTTTGTAATTCTGTCCTACAGTTGATGTTGAATTGTCTTCAGAATTCAGAAATGCTTCATATGATGAGGAGTGTTCCACTTCAAGGAGTTGCACTTTCAACCTTTCTTGTGTTACGCCCACATGCTATGCCCATAGTGATCCGATGTGGGTGGAGTCTAATCTTAACCGAGGAGATTTTTTTATATATTCTTTCATTATCCTGAATTAAAAGGTGTGAGGTATCTCACCCCATATTGGGCAATGAGATGATGAAGGGCGTGGTTGGAAGACTGAATCTTGAGCCTGTAGATTGGGTTCTCTTCCCAGACCAATTGTATTTGTCCATATTTATGTATTCACGGGGCTTGATATAAGTTCCCCTAGCAGATTTTGTTTATTATAGCAACAATATGCTTTGATACTTGCCTTTGTTTACCTTCTTTGTAGAAATGTGGGCTAAGGAAGCTGATATATCTGGTTGAAGGTGATCCAAACCCTTTAGATGCATCAGAGAGCATTAAAACAGCGTATGCACACTGCTCATGTCACCTGTGTGATCATGTTATCCCTGAATTGTAGTACATTTTCTTGTTGTTTTACTTTTTACTGTTCCCTTCCTTAATAATGTATAATGTCTAAATTTGCTAGTTAATAAACCGGATATTTAGGACGTCAGTTGCACGCCCTTTTAACTGCTCCATGCATTTTATTTTCAGCTGCTTCACCACTGAGATTCTTGAAGGATTTGATGTTCAGAGAACCACTGGATATGCTGATACTGAAAGGACATATGGCTTCCTCACACATTCCATAACTGAATACTACAGCACAAACTTCTCTATTGGTGCTAACACTTCTCGAGTTTGCCCGACCTATGATGAGTTTGAGAAAAAGTGTTGTGAGCTTGAGAAGTTAACTGTGAGCGATGTATTTGCCCTTCAACTTATGCAGGTAACTAAGCACCTTCACCAAAGTTAAATGGCTAGTTCATTTCATGCCATAGTTTGATGCAAGAATCATCCTTATTGATCACGCATCCAATGCAGGTACCACAAGTGACAGAAGAAGTTGCACTTGCTGTTGTAGAGCTCTACCCAACTCTTTTCTCACTTGCTCGGGCATACTCCATGCTTGTCAGTCCTCTTTACCTTCCAACATCTACGATGTTCATTAGCTTCATGCTTTTAATGTTCTTTTCGTTTACAACACTTAATCGTACTTAGAAGTTGGAACAAATTTGAGTAGTGCATGTCATATACCTTGCTGCTCTAGTACTATTATGCCTCTCTCAAAACGCTTTAACATTTATGTGAACCAAGCTTACATTCTTATAATGTTAAGGATGGCGATACCCGTGCCCAAGAGGAGATGTTGAAGAACAAGAGCAAGATGGTAAACGCAGGGGCTAGCAGAAACATCTTCAAGCTTGTCTGGGGTAAATGACGAAATCTTCATGCATGGTTTCTGACTAACTGGTTTAACTGGCCTTTTGGTCACCATCTTGATGGTTTTTGTGCCACCTCTTTTGAAGCTTATTCTCAGAGATTTCGGGTGGTTTTTTTTTTCAGTTGCGGCTGTTGTCTTTTTAGCCATAACGTGAGCGTTTGTGCAAATGCACTAAATGTTGATAAACTGATAAATCGTTTCGAAAATACTGTCCTGATAAACTATTTTAAAAAAAGGTAAAAAGCTATCATGTTTGTTTGTTTGCCATAAGCTAAAAAGAAGAGAGTCTTTATTTTTTGAAGGCAAAAAAGGGGGTCATTTCTTTTTTGTGTGCCATGGTGCCTTTGAACACTGAAAGTTTCAGAATCTGTAATAATCACTTAAAAAAGGTCTAGCATAGGTTCACCTCCCATTTAGATTACTTCTGAAGGCTGTACAAGATGGAATTGTCGTGGAATGAGGTGGTTTAGCGTTTCATATATATAGTGGTTTAGCGTTTCATATATATATATATATATATATATATATATATATATATATCTCTCTCTCTCTCTCTCTCTCTCTCTCTCTCTCTCTACTCAGTTGCTTGGATTATGCGTTGTCTCGTGTTATCTCGGCCATGTTTGCATGGAAGTCGACAGGATAATATGAGATTTGCACCTACGGACCATACGTACCTGCCTACAGACTCATGGTTTCATCCATGTGCCGAGAGCAATCCTTGGTCGGCATCATGTCTGGTCGGTGTTTGAAGCTTGTTTCTCCCTCCTATCATGTTCAGTTTACTTTGGATGACTTGATTGTAGTGTGGATCCTACGGAGAGAGAGGTGCCCTTCACCTTTGCTCTCGGAAATCCGTACCAGAGGGGAGAACTGTTGGCCCGGGAACTCGCATGGATTCGGGTGCGGACGGGACACAACATCATCGACCGTTGCTGTGACGGCCACTCGTGCATCCGAATCAGGTTTCATTCTCTCGCTCTCAACAAATCGTCAGCAGCGCGTAAGCGCATTTTTCTGACCGCCTTTCTGTTCCAGCATTCAGCACTATTCTTGTTCGGTCTAACCAGCGGTAATAGTTGATTAGAAATAAGAATGGACAATAAGTTAACACGCCATCTCCTATTGTAGCACTTACAATTAGAGTCATAATTTACATTAGAGCGGTTAGCAGAGCAAAACGGCAGAGGTAGGGACACGGGAGGGCGCCATGCCGCTTTGGCTGCGCTGCACCGAAAACTCCCCCGAGACAAAGCAGCACGGGGGCCGGCCAGGCATCGAAGTCCAAGCCAAGCCCCCCCGGGTTTTCGGTTGGGCGCTTGCCTTTTGTTGCGTCGTTTCGTGGCGCATCTGCCCGCGTCGCGTTAGCGTCCAAACCGGGGGTGGGAACAACCGAGAGCTGCCCGCGTCGCGTTGGGTTCGAAGACCGACTCAACCCGGGGTGGCTGGCTGGCTGTTGGCATGCGGGAAGGGTCCAAGGGCGCTTTTGATGGCGAGCGTGCGGTGACGATGGCTCGTGAAGGATGCTGCTGGGGCTGGGAGCTAAAGGCGCGGTTAGCCGCCTGTGATGCGTCCAAAGAATCGGTTTGGGGACACGGGGAAGACGACGACGCCCGGTGGGGTGGCGCCTAAAAGCGCGCTGCGCGACAAGACGCAAGTGCTCGCTCCGTCCTTGGACAAAACCTCGCTCGCTCGCGCGCCCACCACTTATCCCGCTGCTGCTCCTCTTCGGCTACTTGCTCGCCTCCTCCTGTTCCTATCATCCTATCTATCCATCTATCTATACCACCGGGAGCACGCTAGCTTTCTTTCCCCTCTCTCCTTGCTTTTGTCTAGTATTCTAATAATCTTTTTTTAAAAAAAAAGGGAATAAAGCAAACGTACAGATAGCTCGCACCACCAGGCGCGCGCACTCACGTGCACATTCGCTAACACATGTTTAGGAATTTTACCAAGGTACTGAGACCTCACCTAGCGTGGACACAAGTTTTCCTATTAAACACACATGTATATCTTATTCTTATTTTTTAGGTGAGACGTTAGGTTCGATTCCAAGGTCGAATCCGTATGGACCTCGTGCACTAGAGCAGCACTAGCTCTCTTGGTTTTTTTGCGTAGCTCTTGTCCTCCTCTCTCCTTTCTTTCATACGCGGTTCGTCCTCTTCTTCACCTGTCGATGGAAATGTGAACCCAGTGATAAGTTCAAATTTATTAGTTTTGGACCTTTTGGGGTGTTCCTTACAAGTTAAGGTTCCCCTATGTACGTATTGCAAACCGCCAAAATAAGGGAAAAAACCAATTATGCATGGGTGAATTTATCTTTATATATATATATATATATATATATATATATATATATATATATATATATATATATATATATATATATATATATGTGGGTCAATCAATTAGGGCCATGTAATCAACTAACATTAAGAACTTTTCATCTTGGTGGTAGGGCGGAGCTGGGCCTCGGTGGGTGGGCTATAGCCCGAGTCCCAAGAAACTCCCGAGTACTACTATGCCCCTGAAACCCTAGTCCCCACAAGCAAAATCCCAATCGGTCGTCGCGCTCGCTCTGCCGCTGCTCGGCTCACACCACTCCTCCGCCGGTCCCGCCGCTGCTGCGATTCTTGCCGGCCGCCCCCCTCGCCTCGCGGTCGCGCCGGCTCGCCTCCTCCTCCGACTCACGCCTCCGCCTCGCCTCGCGCCGCGCGCCCGACTCGACTCCGCCTCGCGGTCGCGCGCTTTGGCTCATGAGGCGGGTGCCGCCCTCGCTGTGCAGCATGCGGCCGCCCCCGCCTCGCGCGTCGCGCCCGACTCCGGCTCCGCCTCCTCCTCCTCCCTCGGCCTCCGCCTCCTCCTCGCGGTCGCGACCTTGACTCCGAGGCGCGGCCGTCCGGCTCGCCTCCGGCTCTGGCGCGATGGGGTGGGCTCGTGTTGCATCTGAATGAAGAGCATTCATCATTTTCTTGTTTGTCGAGTCCCACGACAACTTGATTACTATTTTTTGCCATTCTATATGTTGCTAAGTGTTGTTGGTTGCATTTTCTTCCCAATGGATGTCATTACCATATAATCGTAGATTGAGCAATTCATATCTCCATGTTATTTTGTAGAACGATACGGTGGGCAAGCGACCTACTGTACATATATTGATCAATGGTCGAAATGATCAAATTCAAGGTTTAGGGTTAGAGATTATGCGGGGTACCTAGAAGATTTAGATCTCCATGTTAAAGATCGATGTATTTGATGTGTTAATTATTAGCGAATCCAAATTTTAGTGTTTCATGAAAATATGCTTGCTTCGCTTAATTGATTAGCCGAATCCAAATTTTAGTGTTTCCTTGAGCTTTGTCCAATCTGCTCGGATGATTTAGTCTTGTTGGCACCTTTAGCGTTTCTTGCATTATTTGTAACATGTGATTGTTTGACTTGACCAACTATGTAGCATGGACAAGTGTTACAAAGCACCGATGACATGTGTAACGTTTGGGGATGAATCGGTGTTCATTGTTTATGTGCACTTATTAAACCAAAATTGATTGTGTGCATTTGGGCATATTTATCATTGTTGAAAGTGTGTGCATTTATGTGACAGGAATCAATAAAGTCATCTATAAGCACTTGATACTTTTTACCTTTTGTTTCAGAGGAACCCTTTATAAATTACCAAGCTGTTCCTTATGATCCTAAATACCATGAGGAGTGGGTCAGGAACAATACCCAAATTATATTTTTGCTATGCTATATTGTTTATGTTTTGCCATGTTTTCCTTATTATGTCTTTTGTTTTAGTATTGAACTCAAGTTTCATATCAATGATACATTTGTGATGTACTTTTGTTATGCCGTGGTATAGATATAAATTAAGCGTTAGTTCTAGGTTATTGGAGTTTAGCCTGGGGCGTAACCAAATTCTGGTTCCGTCACTGCTGGTGGAGTATTCACAGGGGGTACTGCCGACCTTGTACGATCCCCTTCGAATGGAAAAATCCAATTCAATGAGGATTTGGTTCACCCCACACGTACCCGTCATGGGCAGCCTGCTTTTCTATGTTATATAGACTTGCATGTAACTATTCAGAGTCAGGATATTCTATATAGTGTGAATATTCCCTCAAAAAGCTTGATTCTAGTGCAAAATGATCAATATGTAGAATCCGAACAAGTATATATATATATATATATATTATGCTAAGATCGGTTCAACCTTCTATTGGTTTTTTGTCACAAAATTCTTCATTTTTAAGTTTGCTTCACATATTTTTCAACCAACCTACGATCTCTGTTTCGTTATCTTTTTTGTGAACACTAGTACACAAAGAAATAAAAAAGATCGTCCTCTGTCACTCATGAACCACATTACCTACTAGCCAGACTCTTAATGCCAGTTCGTACAATGCATATTTGTTGGTTTCCTGAGTCTCAAAAGAATCACGATTGGAACGGTAGCTTCATACCATGTCTTTCCTGAAAGAAAAATCCAAGGACTTGGTTTCAACGAAACGATTAGTAGACCCTGCATGCGGACAAGTTTTGCTTCCAAAATTCCAGTCGATATTCATTAAGCCCATGTCAGACACCTCACTTGAACACGACTTTCCTGACGAACTAACAGCTGAAAATTCCAAGGGAACGATTCATTGTACAGTTTGGCGCATGGAGAAACTAAAAGACAGTCGCTAATTGCAGAGTCAGAATTACAATCAGCACACGCCAAAAAACTTAAACCGCGCGTGAAAAATATTTGCGGTTGGTAGTCATTCATGCAGTTAATTCGTCCCTTCATAACGCTAATTCTGACTGTGCAATTGGTGGTCTATTCATGCAGTCTCTAAGCTAGTCCGTTTGTACCTTCCATTAGACAAGTGGTCTTCTTGCGTTCAATTTGAATGGAGGTTGCCACTAGCTAGCTCCTTCCATTGCTACCTTGCTTTTGATCAATTTCTTCCAGAGTTCCAGTTCACCGGCCGCTCACCAGTCATTTTTGAGTTTGTTTGCTGTTCTTTTTTTCGTATTCGTTTATATTATTCGTGATAAGGTAACATATTTTTCTATTTTTAATTTTTTAATTTAACTATACCAAATAAATCATCTTCATCTACAGTATAATTTTAACCAGTTACAAAACAATTTTAATTATAAGCTATTATTTTCAGCCCAACCGAGCTGCACCAAAATCTTTTCTGGTTCCTAGTACGTAAGGTCCTGGTACCAACACGACACCTTTTGAGTTGGCCTATTAAAGAGCTGACACGTACGCCGGTCCGTTTGAGAACGTTAAATAGCGTGCGTGGCAGGCTGGACTTCGGGGTGGTTGACCTGCCCATCAGAACCCATCCAGGCCACACACGTGGACCCCCTTGTCACGTTTGCGTCCCACATGGGAACGACAGAAAAAAAAATTCCGTGCGTGTAGACACGGGGTCTGGGCGCGTGACACGCCACACGTACGTCTGAAGCGATCGCGCACTTTTGCGTTGTGGCGTTGTTAAGATCTACTCGCTGGTCGGCGACTTGGTAGAGATTAAAAGTCGGCTACCCACATGGCCAAACTGCAGTTCTGCGTCCACGTTAACACCGTAGACCAAGATCTCATACGTTCGACATTACATCGATCAACAGCAGAGAGCTGAGCATCAGTAGTAACGAATACTCAGATCATTCAAATCGTACAAGTATCACATGTTAGCATTTGATTCGTTCGTATCAATACTTATAATAGAATTAAAAACCATCAGGCATGATCGAAAAAACTCTATATATAATACTGTTGGGTAAAAGCGTGCTAAACCAACGTGGCGTGTAGGAGACAAAGAAAAGACAGACAGAGTTTGCTTGAATATATGTGTAAACATTCTGATAGCCAATTGTTGAACGCAGCGAAAAATATGATCAACCACTCTCGTTCTCCTCCAGGAGTATTTCACGTGATTTAATTTCTATTGGTTCTGACTTTTTCCGTCTGACTTTTGTGATGACTTTGGTGTGATCTCTTCTGCGCGCAGTCTGCTACGGCTCCAAAAAAAAAAAAAAAACTCCTCCCGTGTTTTGTTTCCGTGGAACCAGACATGGCCATTCACATTTTTTTTAAATCAATTGAATGCGTACGTATGCAAACATTTTGTGTTGAAAATGCATCGACAGAGACGAAATTGAATTATTCGGTCCAAGACATGAGATTTGCTGGACACGTGGAATAGTTATTTTCTTTTGGTTGCTGTGGACAAGTTGTACGTATAGTATTTTTGAACATGCCTTTTTGTGTTGGTGGCATTTTGACCTGTCACAAGGATTATGGAGGTTATATAAGCTGGGAAAATGGCCATAATATCCTCGATGTTTCCTCAAAAATGAATCCCGAGCGTTAATGTATCAGAAATAAGAAAGATAACAGTAGCTAGCTACTGTAAATGTTTACTCTTAAAAGTAAAAACACGGAAGTAATCTTAAAGTAAATACATAAAGATGATTAATTCGTCTACATGACTTATACTTCGGGAAAAAAAAAAGCAAAACCTGTACACCTTATATTTTTACGTTTCAGACCAAAGAAAACAGCAGCACCCGCATGAATCACCGGTGTGCCGGGATGTATTGAGTGTTTTGTGCACGACGACGTCGACGAGGGTAGTCCTGCTCGAGTCAGTGGCGAAGTCAGAAAGCAATAAAATTGAGAATAGACAATCATTCATAGGATTAAACCCAGTTGATACAAATATAATCTTTTACTCTTGAAGAATTTTAAATTAATATAGAAATTACACAATGTAAGACAAACAACGAAAAAAGAGAAATACAAAGTAATTACCAATGTAATAAAAAGCGTATTTCCAAAAATATATAATTATTCTTTCCATAAATATATAATTATTCTTTCCATGAGTGAGAAGCAGCGGTAAGCCATCTTGTAAGAATCATATAAAAATTAGTAGCATCCTAACGAATTAAAAGGAGTTGATGCGATAATTTACACCCTACAGTCCACACCACAGATGCTATCTTGCTCCTCAATTTGTGCAGCTTCTTACAACTTCGCTGAATATCTCACATGCATGGCGATCGATCTGCTTAGTCACTCGCACCACCTATTCTTTGCATAAAAAAAAAGGTTTCGCCGAAGAGAAGCAACACAACGTGACATCACATGTAGTAGCCTGCAATGCAGCGCTATAAATTAGCTGTACGTACCACCCTCCACGGCTTCATTAATGCAAGTACTAGCAGAAGTATACATCATAGATAGATAGATACAACGAGATAGGACCAGTAGTCAAAACCCATTGAAAAATCGACCGCTGGGCAGGGGCCATATGCAGACCAAGCCGACTGCATCCTCCCAAATCTCAAAACGAACAAGCAAAAACGCTTCTCAGAATCCTACAGAGATCTCAGAATCCTACAGCTGTTGCCGCCACTGTACGTACATGCCTAGTGTGAAACGGCGACTTCTCGATCGCCCGCATGAACTACACGGCATTAATGAAGAGTATCTACACGTTAAAATTCGAATATTTATACTACCTAAAATCGTAATTGAGTATCAGTCTTTTCGTAATCTGTATCGTAAACTACCAAAATTCAAAAATTTTAACCAAAAGCTAAAAACTGTAGCCGAAAAGAACATGCCTTAGCTAGAGGAAACCGGCGAGTGTCTACTTGTCTTGCGCGTCGCGTTGCATGCATATACGGCGCGCGGTACACCATGCATACACGGCGTGCGTGTACTACATGCAGCTTTGCTTGCGCTGTACGCGTTGGTGTACGTAGGATGTTTCAGTCATAACCGTTCTCTGTGTCTTCGACGGATTTACGTTCGCTCGCCAGTTTTGTCTGTCGAATTTGCTTTTTTTTAGTGGTACTAATTCGTACAGGCAGCTTTTTCTATCAGAGTGGAAGACAATATTACCTTTTTTTTAAAAAAAAACCTGCCAACCGCACATATGTCGTCATACACTGCACGCAACTGCTGGTTTTGTAGAAACCGCTCCATAAAGCAAGCAAACGCACGAAAACGGTCGGCTCACGTACCGTCCAACGTGCCGAGTGCGAGACTTCACTTGACCCAAACAGGGCTCAGGTTTTCCAACACTCCCCCTTACTCATTCGATACGATTATAACTCATCAAAATTCTATAAAAAGTCAATGAAAAAAATTTAGAAAAAAAGTACATGATACATGTAATGTTGTGTTGCACGAATTACCTCATTCAAAACCTTGGCCGAGAAACTTCAAGAAAACCCGTCAAGGAAAAAATAGTATAATCCACTCAATTTCATTCAATCTACAGAATTTATTCTTTGAGTACTCGATCTTCGTGATTAAGTTTTAATAGTGAACTCGTGAAAAGTCTCCCCTCAAATTCTGTACTTATCTAAGTCGCATCATTCCAATTCTACGTACATATCTTTCAAAATTAGATGCTGGAGTGACTTAGTGAATAAATCGGCAAGATTTTCACATGACTTAATATGCAATATATTAATTTCATCCATCTTTTGCAATTCATGAGCATAAAAGAATTTAGGGTTGATGTGCTTTGTAGGATGACTCTTCACGTACCCCGTCTGCACTTTCTGCAACACAAGCTGCATTATCTTCATAGAAAATTGTAGGAGCTCGTATGATGTTCAATCCACATGACTACTAGATGTGATGAACCATTCGTCGAAGCCAAGCACATTCTCGTACGGCCTCGTACAACGCTATGCTTTTCGAGTGGTTCATCAAAGTCGATACAGGACTTTATTTAGACGATTTCCATGAAATTGCAGTTCCACCACATAGGAATACATAGACTGTCTGCGACCTAACTATATGCGGGTCTGACAGGTACCCAGCATCTACATAGCCAGTTATATTCAAGACTTGGTTCTTTCTGTAGAATAGTCCAAGATCTTTGCTTTCTTGGAGGCATCGGAAAATGTCATTTATTCCCTGCCAATGCCTTTTGGTAGGTTTGCACTATACGTTGCTAATAGGTTTACGACAAATGCAATGTCCGGTCTAGTGCAGTTTGCTAAATACATAAGTGCCCCTACTGCACTTAAGTGCAGGAATTCCGGTCCCAGGACTTTCTCCCCATCTTCTCTAGGTTTGTACGGATCCTTGTCTTGCTGTAAGGATCTTCCAACCATCGTTACCTTCGAAGGGTATGCCTTTTCAAAACCAAACATTTCTAACACATTTTGAGTGTATGCAGATTGATGTACTAATATTCCTTCCGGAACATGCTCAAGCTGCAAGCCTAAGCGATATTTGGTTTTACCCAAATCTTTCATTTAGAATTCTGACTCCAAGTAAGAACTCGCCTCCTTTATATCTTCCAAGGTTCCGATGATATTCAGATCATCTACATGCACTGAGATTATACAAAATCTGGGATCGTCGTATAAATACACAAGGACAAACCTCATTGTTCATATAGCCTTTCTTGCATAGAAAGTTGATTAAGCAATTATACCACATCATGCCTGATTGCTTAAGTCCACAGGCATGTATTTGCACTGTCTTGGTTCGGGATAGGGATACCTTCAGGCACCTTCACATAAATGTCTGAATCCAAGTCTCCGTAAAAATATGCAGTTACTACATCCATCAATTTAATTTCTAAATTCAGGTTTACTGACATTGAAATTAAATATCTAAAGATAATATCACCATGACCAGGGAATAGGTTTATTCATAATCAACTCCTGGTCGTTGAGTGAAACATTGTGCAACAAGTCTTACTTTATATCTTACAACTTCATTTCTTTCATTTATCGTTCGATCAAACACCCATTTATGCCCTATGAGGTGCACATGGGGAGACGTGCGGCTTACATGCCCAAACATTTCTCTTTTGTTCAGAGATAATAATTCAGTTTCTATTGCCTTTTTTCAATCCTCCCAATCTGATCTTTTCTTACATTCAGCGAGCGATATAGGCTTTAGATCAAGATCGATGATTGTTGCAATTTTCTTTGCAAAATAAATATCAACATTTGTCGTTGTCCTATTCATAAATTCTCCCGTGTACACATAGTTTATAGCTATTTCGTCATGGGTTAGTTCTTCTAGTGCTTTTATTTGCTTTTTCAGCTCTGATGTGTGTGCACACATCCATGCTGATTTCTCCCTCTATAGGAATGTTCAGATCTGGTATGCCCTTTTCTGAAGGTGCCATACTGGTGCCAGATCTCAACTGATTCCCCTTCTGGTTTTGGGGAACTTCGGTGATTGGCTGTGTCAAGTCCTTCTTATTCTTTTTCACTAGGTGTCCCCGGTTACTTGACATTCGAGGGGCCGGAGTTCTCTCCTTTTATTCTGAGACCTCTGGATGAGATTAGGGATACCTTCAGTTTTCTTCGGTATTTCAACCCTCTCCAGTGCATTGCGCACAGGCACATGTAACTTGGTCACGCTTTTTAAATAACTAAAGTGGTACATCAATTGGTTTGATAATGCTTGTTGGTCAACGATTTTATGGACTTCTCTATTTGCTTCACTGGTGTGCGGGGCATGTGCATAGATTCCTATGGTTTGCCATATAATTTTCCGATATTTTTCATCAAGGGGTTGATTTCCTCCTCCCTAATGTCTAGAAACTATCATCATCAAATATACTATCAGCGAAATGGGTAGAATGCAAATCTCCTGTCATGAGGCCTAAATACCTGATTATGGAAGAGTCTCATAACTAACGTATATCCCAGACTTTAGGAGATGATCTATTGCTGTACGCTGTGGAGGGGGTATAGGTACATAAACATTGCACCTAAACCTCTAGAGATGAGAAATTTTTTGTGCTGATCTTTGCACTAGTTGCATTGGTGAATGGATGTTATATGCCGATGGTCTAAAGTTGATGAGAGTTGCTGCATGCAGGACTGCGTGTCCTGAACATGTAGATGGTAAATTACAATTCTGCAAAAGTGGTCGGGCAATAAACTTAATTCTCTTAATTAATATCTCTGCTAGTCCATTCTGGGTGTGGACACGCGGTACAAAATACTCAACTTTAATCCCCATTGCCATGCAAAAATCATCGAATGCCTTTGAAGTAAATTCTCCAGCATTGTCTATTCTGATGGACTTTATGTGATGATCAAGGAAATTATTCTTAATTTGAATTATCTGCGAAATCAGCTTTACGAAAGCATGGTTTCTCGTACATAATAAACATACATACGGCCATTTCGAGGAAGCATTGATGAGCACCATAAATTATTTAAATATCCTTGATAGGGGTTGTATAGGACCGCAAGTCTCCTTGGATGCGTTCCAGGAATGCAGGGACTTCATTCTTCACTTAATAGCAGAAGGTCTAGTAATTAAGTTTTCGGTGGCACAGCGGGGCATACAAAATCTTCTTAATTTGGAAAATTCTTTACGTCAATATTATGTCCCTGCGAATTGTTAATTATATTTCTCATCATCCTAAGATCTGGATGACCTAATCTATTATGTTAGAGACAGAAGAGTTCAGAGCTTCTAAATATTGTTTCCAGGATAGTATAGGCTGCGGGTGCCTTAATATTAGTGTAGTATAGCCCAGTCTCAAATTAAGGAAGTCTTTCTAATACCCTTTTCCTATTTACATCATGCTTCGTAATGAACAGGTATTTCTTACCATACTCTTCTTCAGTCTCAACATGGAAATCGTTAGTGCGAATATCCTTGAAACTTAGGAGAGTTATAGTCGATTCTGGGTACAATAAAGCTTCTTGAATGACAAAAGTTGTGTCCAATAGGAGTATAATTGTGGCTCTTCCTATCCTATTATACAAGCATCGGTAGCGGCGATTGTTGTAAGGCTATCAACATTCTTGCTAATCAACTGAAAGAATTTTATCTATCTCAAGATGGTATTTGTTGTGCCGTTGTCAACTAAGCACACTTCTTTCATAGGGCGTCACTCATGTTCTAATATAAAGTACTTTATTAATATGTAGTAGAAGACAATCAACATACAAATAAAATTCTTTGAATATCATAACATATCATGCCATTATTAACTGAATAAATGAATGAATTATTCAATATCATCGAACCATCATGAGAAAATAAATTGTTTGAATACCATCAATGCAAAGTCTAACTTATTCCTTCCACACATGACAATTAAAGTCTAAATGCATTCTGTGCATTAGACCGAGTCTGCTAAAAACCAGAAACTTCGACTGCGATCTTCTCAAGGGTGAGATGCTCTTCTTGGGAAATCATGGCGACGACAGCTGCAATGTCAAGAGGGGGTGCTGCTGCAGGAATGGAGTCAATCTTCATTGGTGCAGGAAGCTGCTGAGAACTCCCTCCTCAACAAAGGCAAAGTGGGCTTCATGCTGCCCTTTGCTACCCTTCTTCTTCTTGGCCTGGAAGGCATCAAAGACATATTGCGGCTCTATACAGATCCGCGATCAGTGCCCCCACTTGCCACACTTGTAGTAGGTTTGCTCTTGCTGACCATAGGGCTTATCGTCCCACTTTGGTTTGCTGGCCTTAGTCTCTTGTGGAGCATTTGACTTGTCTTTCTGGGATGCAGCCTTGCCCTTTCTTACCCTTTTTTTCATTATAGGCTTTCGCATCTTGTAGCTCTCAGCGTTGGCCTCACGGCCAGCAGAGCTCCCAGGTGGCTGTGCGATAAAGTTCTTACGGAAAATTTCATTCTGAGCCTTTGCAATCTACATAATATCAATCAATTCAACGTACTCCTTGTAGCCGTCTTAACGATAATTGCGCGCAGGCTGCACTACATTGCAGTGGAAGGTGAAGAGGGTCTTCTTAACCTTCTGCTCATCTGTGATCTACTTACCACAAAGTTAAAGATTGGTACAAATTCTTTGCAGAGCAAAGTTGTGCTCCCCGACCGTTTTGAAATCAACAAACCTCAGTTGAATCCACTCTTGCTCTGCCTGAGGAAGAATGGTGTACTTTTGCTTCTCGAACCACTTTTTGAGTGCAGTCCATAATACTAGCGTGCTCTTCCTGCCATATACTCATTCTTGAGAGTGAGACAGAGCTGGTGCCTGAGGAAGTGAAGTGCCTGATTTGCCAAATTTTGTTTTCAACCGATTTTTGGATATAGAAGAAATTTTGCCAAATTTTGTTTTCAACCGATTTTTGGATATAGAAGAAATTTTGCCAAATTATTTCGAATATAGAAGAAATTTTGCCAAATTTTGTTTTCAACCGATTTTTGGATATTTTTAAATTTAAATTTGAAAACTTCGGTCTAAAATTCTCTGAACTTTTTCAATTGTCGGTCGTACGGTGTTTATCGGGACCGATAAAACTTTAAGACCGGTGCGCTACGCGACGAGCCGGGTTTACCGCGCCTCGACGGGGCGCACTGCCTTGCCTTGCGACTGCATGCCCCTCTTTGGATTTGGGTTTTGGACGCCGCCTAGCTTGGACGCACTCGCACATGCATGCATGCACGCACACTCCCAGTGTCTTCGCGCTGCGCTGCCTACTCTCCTCCATGTTTCAAATGCATCGCCAAATTGCTCATTTTTATGACCGGGCGGGCCCAAATTCTGCCGCAGATAGATGTATTGCTATGCAGTATAAGCGTATCCACATTAATTGAGCTCTCATTTTTCAGTCAAACAAACAATCTCTGTACTGAGCTTTCCTACGGTTTTTCACTGGAGACAAACAGGACGCTGGATCACTACTTGCTCGATCAGCTACCTCGTTTCCGTATAAAAAAGATTTATCACACATACGGAGCCTGATGCCGTGCAAGATATATATCACTTGGTTTTTCCTCTTGTTTTTTTTGTTTTTCCTTTTAGCAGCTAGCGAGTGGGCTTTAGATTTGTTTTCTGAAACCACCAAGAGAGAGAGAGAGGAGAGAGAAAAGGCGGCAAGAAAGAACAAGGGGATCGAGTGCGAGGAAGAAGTGGGCGTTTTTGTTTTGTTGTGGCGTCGTCGTCGCGTTGCGGAGTTGGAGGAATAACGAGGCCGCCGAACACGCCATGCTCCTTATTCTTCCTCTCGCCACGTCACGACAAGAGTCGTGGGGTTTACTTTTTTTTTGGCCAAAAGCTATGTACGGCACAAATGGAGTAGCGCTTTTGCACTTCCACCCCTATCCTATCCTAAAATTAGCTACAAGACACTGCGCTCACGTTGGTATTCACCGGAACACACGGTGTAAAATTGAGTTGCAACGGGCACCGCCGAATGGGCATGAGTACCTATTACCAAACGAATACAATTTTTTATATTGTGTTTCTTTTTATGTTGTGCCGAGGCAACAAGAAGCGCTTGTGGGCAACTGAGCATGATTCTATGGCGTGTTTTGGCAACGAGATGATTTCGCGATGTCTTTGAGAAAAATGACAACTAACAACATCTTGCCTTTTTTCTATAATAGTCTGACATCATAACAGAACAAACCAGCCGATAAACCAGAACTATAAAATTAACCCATACTACTAAGTAATAATTGCGAGGAAAGCGAGGGCTCGGGTGCAAAGGAAACGGCTACCGAGCGGTAACCGTACGGCAGCTAGCGTCCGTCCGCGTAGATTAAGGGAGAATAGAAGGGAGGGGGAGGGTGCGCGCGCACAGCACAAAATTCCCTTCATCTCTCCAGTGGCAGGCGTTGCCCTCGTCCAGGCCACGCCGGTGTGGGCTTGCGCGAGTGGAGACAAGCGCGATGGAGACAAAAGCCTCCGCCTTTTGTCGCCACCGCACACGCCCCCAAAAGTCCAAAACACGCTGCCCCTGCCTGCCTTTGCCTTGCCCGGCTGCTCTGCTGCGCACCGCGAGCCACGTCCCCCTGCCCCGATGCCTTCCTCCCAACTCCTCTCCTCTCCTCTCTCTATATCTTCTGCTTCGCCTCCGCTCCTCTCTCTCGTCGCCTCTCCGTCGTCTCTGTCTCAGCCTCTATCTGCTGCTGTATTTGCATCCCTTGCACGGGGAAATAGGCGAAGGTGACACAGCGCTGCTCCTGGCTCCTTGAGGTGAGCATTTCTTTCTTCTGCTTTGTTCTTTTCTGGCTTCGAGCGAGGGTGCTCGTTTTCGTTCTCTCTCTCTCTCGAGTCTCTGTGATAGTCTGACGACCCTTTGTAAATACTCCTACTACATACAATAAAGTTCACTGGTGTATGCCAGATGAGTGCAGAAATAAATGGTAGTGATTTCCTTTTGTCCTTCCTCCCCCCTCCCTGCTCTGAGAGAACCTGACCGGGGGATTGTATTTTTGTTTCTTGAGCTCTTGCTGCTTGTTGCAATCTCCTTGGCCTTTTGGCCCTTGTTCTTCTCTGCTTGTTCGTTACTGTGTCGATATGTGATCATGCATCATTGTTTCGTTTCGTTTCGTCTAAAGCTGATTAGTACTATATTAATGGATTTCTTGCTCAGCCTCCGCTTCCTCTCTTTGCACGCGGGCGCAGCCTTTTGCAGGTCTCCTCCTCCTCCCCCTACTCCCACTTTACTGCTCGGCGCTGCGGTGGTGTCGCACAGGAAGACCTCAAGAACCTCAAATGCGCCTCTGCCTGTGCCATACAATTTCGGTCGTATAAATCATCCACACGACGAGAGAAAACTGCTTGCTTTAGTAGTATATCAAGAAGAAGCGGCAGCGCTGGCGAGGCTGATGGTCCAGGACGAAGGCTCCTCGTCATCGGTGACATCATCCCCGCTGCAGAACTTCTCCAACATGCCGCTCAACCCGGCCGCCGCCGTGGCCTCCCAGACGCCGCCCTGGATGCTGCGGGAGCTGCGCTCCGACGAGCGCGGCCTCTGCCTCATCCACCTCCTCCTCAACTGCGCCGCGGCGGCGGCGGCAGGGCGGCTCGACGCCGCCAACGCCGCGCTCGAGCACATCGCCTCGCTCGCGTCGCCCGACGGCGACGCCATGCAGCGCGTGGCGGCCGCCTTCGCGGAGGCGCTGGCGCGGCGTGCGCTCCGGGCGTGGCCGGGGCTGTGCCGGGCGCTGCTCCTGCCTCGCGCGGCGCCCACGCCGGCGGAGGTCGCCGCTGCGCGGCGGCACTTCATCGACCTCTGCCCCTTCCTCCGCCTCGCCGGCGCTGCCGCCAACCAGTCCATCCTGGAGGCCATGGAGTCCGAGAAGATCGTGCACGTCATCGACCTCGGCGGCGCTGACGCCACCCAATGGCTCGAGCTCCTCCACCTCCTCGCGGCGCGCCCGGAGGGTCCGCCCCACCTCCGCCTCACCGCCGTCCACGAGCACAAGGACTTCCTCTCCCAGACGGCCATGGTCCTCACGAAGGAAGCCGAGCGCCTGGACGTGCCCTTCCAGTTCAACCCCGTGGTGTCCCGCCTCGACGCCCTCGACGTGTTGTCCCTCCGCGTGAAGACCGGCGAGGCCCTGGCCATCAGTTCCAGCCTCCAGCTGCACTGCCTCCTGGCCTCCGACGACGAATCTTCCGTGGCCGCCGCCGGCGGTGACAAGGACAAGCGGAGCCCGGAGTCCGGGCTGTCCCCGTCGACGACCCGCGCGGACGCGTTCCTGGGCGCGCTGTGGGGGCTTTCGCCGAAGGTGATGGTGGTGACGGAGCAGGAGGCGAGCCACAACGCGCCCGAGCTGACGGAGCGGTTCGTGGAGGCGCTCAACCACTACGCGGCGCTGTTCGACTGTCTGGAGGTGGGCGCGGCGCGGGGGTCGGTGGAGCGCGCGCGCGTGGAGCGGTGGCTGCTCGGCGAGGAGATCAAGAACATCGTGGCGTGCGATGGCGCCGAGCGGCGGGAGCGGCACGAGCGACTGGAGCGGTGGGCGCGGCGGATGGAGGGCGCTGGGTTCGGGCGCGTCCCCCTCAGCTACTACGCTCTGCTGCAGGCGCGGCGGGTGGCGCAGGGCCTCGGCTGCGACGGCTTCAAGGTCCGCGAGGAGAAGGGCACCTTCTTCCTCTGCTGGCAAGACCGCGCCCTCTTCTCCGTCTCCGCCTGGCGGGGCCGCAGGTTCGACTGACCGCCGGCAGGTCGGCGCCGTCCTTAAGCCTTCCCGTATTTGCGCGAAGGAGGCGTAGATTTACTACCCTTGGATGCACGGCGGTAAGTTAGGTGTTTAACCTCGCGTTGCGTTGGTTTTCGTACTGTTCAGTTCGTGCTTGTTTAGATTTGTTTCAGGGTGAACTTGGATGTATTGTTTTGTTCATAGGGTTTCTCTCCGTTTTGGTTAAGTGCATAAATTTTCCTAGGAATGAAGTGGGGTGAAGTGAAGGAACTCTTCCTTTTCCCTATGTATGTATGATCATCTACTGATTGGATTGTTTGGTGTCTTTCTTTCGCTTCAACCATCAGGATGGCTGGTTGCATTTGGTGCTAACCCCCTAAACGTGAGTTTCTTATGAGTTACGTAAAGCTGGATGAGAGAGCCTGATGAGTGGAGGGGCATCTCGTCTTTGTTTGACTTCGGGTGTTGGATTTTCATGTCATGGAAAGCATGGGCCGCTCGCCTCCCTTTCCCCATGTCACGACGCTTTGAAAATCTCCATCGAATTCAACCGTTTCAACCAAAGTTCACCTTGTCGGAACTTTCACGGGATTGCAGCCGTGGCGGTTCCACCGAATTTCCGCTCTGTTTCCCACCCCAAAAGCATCACACGCCATTCGCATCACGCGTTATGAGAAAACAACCGGTACAACGGAGAGGTAATTGAAAGTGTGTAGTGTTGTGGAGAAATCATGCAATGAATTAATTAATGAATCAGTGGTTATATATGTGTGTATGTATATATGTATCTTTCTTCTATATCTAAACAACCGGTTTATAGAAAACAATATCTGAGAGATAAGGAAGAAAGAGATCTAAAAAGATGCGCGTGATCTGTGGCACGTAACGACCACAACAGATCGACCCTACGACTGGTTCACTATAGCTACGACCGATTTATTGTACACCTGCCATGGTCGATGGTCGTATACATATATCTAACACTCCCCCGCAATTGGAATGACAGAAGAACGAACGTTCAGACTGGATCAAAACTCGGTGAAGACGGACGTGGACAGATCATTGGTGAAGATATCCGCATAGTGCGATGACGTTGGGACATGAAGAACACACTTGTCACCAAGAGCAACACGCTCCCAAACGAAATGCAGACCAATCTTTACATGTTTAGTACGCTGATGCTGAACCGGGTTGGAGAGGTAGACCACGCTAACATTGTCGCAGTAGACTAGAGAGGCGCGGCGAAGTGGACTATGTAGCTCCACAAGCAATTGGCGCAACCAGCAGACTTCAGTGACACTGTTTGCCATGGCGCGGTACTCGGCCTCCGCACTTAACCGGGAGACGGTGTGCTGCCTCTTTGATGACTAAGAGACAAGGTTATCACCGAGGAAGACGCCGTAGCCCGAGGTGAACTTGTGTGCGTTGGGACAGCCCACCCAATCAGCATCGGAGTATACACCTAGTTCGGCAGGTGAAGTGTGATGAATGAACATACCATGCTCAAGAGTCCCCCGAAGGCACTGCAGGATGCGCTTCACCAAAGTAAGATGTGGCTCACGTGAATCGTGCATGTAAAGATACACGACCAGTGGCCAGTGAGGGCCGACCGATGCTTGGGGGGATCCACCGGTACCTAGTCCTACAACAACTTGTGATCTAACTGGTAAAGGTGAAGTGCCACACTCGGATAAAAAATCAAGGTTAGAGGGAGGCGCAGGAGAGGCTTTGGTAAATGGGAAGGAGGACTCATCAAAAGAGACATGACAGAAGATGATGATTCTGTTGGATGAAAAATCAAGACACCGGTAACCTTTGTGGTCAGATGGATAGCCAAGGAAGGCACATAAGGTAGAACACAATGAAAGCTTGTGTGGCCGTGGAGGTTAGGTTGGGGTACCATTTGCATTCAAAGACAAGAAGATACGAGTAGGAGGGGGGCAACACTGTAGAGGGCAAAGAAGGGCATAGAAAAATTAAGAGCTTTGGTGAGGTGGCAATTAAGGAGATAGGTGGCAGCGTGGAGGGCTTCCACCTAAAAAGTGGGAGGGGGCTAGCCTGAAACATGAGCGATCACATGATGTCGTTAGTGGTGCGAATGATGTGTTTGGCTCTCCTATTTTGCTGAGAAGTATAGGGACACGACATGCAGAGGGCAATGTCGTGGCTGAGGAAGAAAGTGCAAGCGGTGGAATTGTCGAACTCACGACTATTTTCACACTGGACATTCTTTATGGTAGCGTCGAACTGGATGCGAACATAAGTGAAAAATGAGAAATATGAGTGAATGTGCCATATTTAAGACGCAAATGAAAAGTCCAAAGAAAATATGAGCGGTCATCAAGAATAATAAGATAATATTTGTAATTGGACACACTGGCGACATGAGAGGGCCGAAGATCACAATGTATTATGATAAGCCCGAGAAAAGGAAGTGTTGAACGGCAAACGCACATGGCGTCCAAGCTGACACGCATGACAGAGGGGTTCGGACGCAGATTTATTATATGAAACACACTAGAATTGACGAGCTTAAACAAAGCATCATGACCAAGGTGCCCAAGATGACGGTGCCACAACGTGGAGGAGAAGGTGGCGGCAAGAGCATGAGGGCCGGCGGAGGACTGGTGAAATGTATATAAGTCTCCGGAACTATTGCACATGGCGATCACGCTCTTGGTACGAAAATCCTTCACAGAAAAACCATAGGGATCAAAATCGATAGAAGAATTATTATCAATTGTGAACTGATGAACGACAATAAGATTTTTGATTATCTGTGGAGTGACAAGAACATGACGTAAAGAGATGGAGTATGGGTGGTGGGGAACGACAGTGAGCCGATGGAGGTAACGGGTAGCATTGACCTGTTACTGACAATGATGCTAGAAGGAGTAGACATGGAGGGGGTGAAGAGCAGAGAGAGTACCGATGTCTGAAGTCATGTGCGAAGACGCACCTGAATCTATATACCACTTAGTGGTGGAGGGAGGCGGTGTAAGCGTCATTGTACTGGAAGCATTGGTGAGGTGCTATTGGTCCTAGGAGTCGACACTGGACATGGGGGTCCACGGTGTCGACTAGGGCGGCTGTGGAGGGCCGCCAAAACTGGCGATGTTTCTAGAACGGGCTGGCGCACTGAATTGGATGCCAGGATGGGTGGGAGGGGGTGTGACAGCGAAAGCATGGGGGCCAGACGGGACGGTGGAGTTGGCACACTGGCCAGGCACCGAGGATGCCATCGGCGCGGTGTTGGCACACCTGAATAGTCCCTGTCCATGGGTTAGAAAAGGAGGGCCACCCCATCTACCCCGCTTGGCCTGCCACATTGCCGCATCCACCAGTGCCGATGGCGGGTGCCCTGTTGGTCACACTCGAGCCACCGTTCCCACCATTGCCGCCGGTACCCTTGTTACGACGGTAGTTGCGATTGTTGTTCTTTCCGTAGCCGTCGTTCCTGTCGCCACCCCGCCTAGGCTCAGAGGGTGGGAGCCCTGTTGTCCAGCAGCGAGGAAAACAGAGGGCGATGCGGCCAGTCTAGAGTTCTTGGTGATCTCTTTGAGGAGAAGATGCAAGTGAGTCTCTACGAACGTAGGAAATTGTCGTTGCATCTTGAGGATTGGCACCATATGAGTGAACTTGTCGTTGAGGCCGCCAAAGACGGACAACACGAGTGTCCGGTTGAAGATAGGTTCGCCGAGATCGCCAAGACCATCTATATACTCTTGAGTTGGTGACAAAAATCAGAAATTGATAAAATCATTTTGAACGAAGTTGAAGAATTCCGCCTCTATGTACAGAGCACGGGTCTCCTTGTTGCCAAGGAATTGGTGCTCGAGATTCGTCTACATGATGCAGACAGTAGTGGTGGGGGATATGACGATCTCTAAGAGGTCTGCAGCAATGGTGCCGTAAAGCCAAGACAAGACCACATAGTCCATGCGTACCCAATCCTCCCGATCGGGAAGGGGGCATCGTCGGAGAGGATGTAGTCTGTTAAGGCGTATTCGCCGAGTGTGATGAGGAAGAGACCGTGCCACTTGCCATAGTTAGCAGAGGTGAAGTCGAGGGTGACTGGGATAAGGGCCTTGATATTGAGCACGCCAACAGCTTGGGCGCAAAGTGTATAGAGCTTTGGAGAAATCACGTAATGAATTGATTAATGAATCAAGTGTTACATATATATATGCATCTTCCTTCTATATCTGAATAACCGGTTTTATAGAAATAATACCCGAGAAATAAGGAAGAAAGAGACCTGAAAAGATACGATCCATGGCATGTAACGACTATGGCAGGTTGGTCATACCAGATCGACCACGGCAGGTCGACTCTATGACTGTTGTACTGTACACCTATCGTGATCGATGATCTAATGCAGAGATCTAACAGTAACATTGTGTCAGTCTAGTCTTACGATTGCAAGCACGTCACATAAAAATTTCTGGTGTCAAGTGTGCAAACTTCATGAATTATTCTCGGGGCTACAATGCTACATCCATCAAACTCGACGGGGCTACGATGCTACATCCATCAAACTCGACGGGGCTACGATGCTACATCCATCAAACTCTTTCGAGTTTATCTGGTACAATTATCACTTCCATTTCGAAGTCTAGTTAGAAATTCCAAGCAGTGCCCTGCAGGTCGGCAAGTGTACACTTTATCACATTCCTGCTTCGCATCATCTCCTCGTCAAAGCAGCTTTCGAGTTGGACGCTGCCACGCTACTACCACTCGAATATCTATCAAGAGCGCAGCAGTAGCATCTATTCTTGGCTCCCGGCATTGCCATGTAGCTCTTCGCCTAACAACTGAAGCAAAAAAGCCGGCTGAAAAGCCGAAAGAATAGTTGCGTTGCCATTTTTTTGAAGACAGGATGCGGTGACGCCTTCCTTTTTCGACATATGGCGATGATTCCCTCCGCAAAATTCCCACTTGGACAATTCTTGTCCTCCCGGTAACTGCAGCCACTGTACGTGCTAGACTGGTATTACTTATGGTTCATATTATGGGCCTGGTCGATAAGTCAAAGAGGGTGTTTTTTTGCTTTTAAAAGCGATTTTTGGTTTTTGCTACAGTACTTAACTTTTAAATGAAGTATTTTTTCAAGATGGGATCTACAAGTTAATTGTAGTACACGTTAAAAGCCGAACATCTGTATCAACCAAAATTGCAAGCGAGTATCTCTCTCTCCGCAATCTCATCATAAACAGTACCAAAATTCAAAAATTTCACCAAAAGTCATAAGTCATACCAAAAAGAATGAGACCGGATAGCTTTTTGCTTTTGCTATAATACCTAACTTTCAAACGGAGTATTTTCTCAAGACGAGGTCTACAAGTTAAACGTAGTACACGTTAAAAGCCCAACATCTGTAACAACCAAAATCGTAAGTGAGTATCGGTCTCTCCGTAATCTGTACCGTAAACAGCCAAAATTCAAAAATTTTAGCCAAAAACCATAAGCCGCAGCCAAAAAGAACTGACCCTGTGATACTGTATATAATTGATTTGATTGTGGACAACTTGCGCTGCATGCAGGTAACCAATTATTTTTTTAGGAGCTCCTTTTCTGTTCATCATTTGTGTATGTGCAATCATATTGCTCGTGTAGGTATAACAGAAGAGGAGAGAGTTTTTTTAAAAAAATACGAAAAGAGAATATATAGTGTCCAGGGCAAGTGTTATGGGCTTTTAAAAACTGTATATAAAAGAGCAACATATACTGTAGTGAAAGAAGAGGATACGCCCAAGAGCAAGCCCACAGAACGGCCCAGAAGAATTCATGTCTCGGATGGGCCGACCGGACAGAACCGTGGGTCGCTCGCGTGGTGCCGACCCTATAACGGCAGTCGGTGTCTCCTGCACCTGGCGGTGGCCATGGCGCTCGCATCAGGCTCCGGCGGTGGCGGGAGCGACTTCTCCGTGGTGGTGCTAGGGTCAGACTTCGCGGTGGATGCCGGTGCGGCGCTCCTCTCCCCCGCCGACCGCGTGGAGTGGCACGACTGCCTCCCCGACCTCTCTGCTCACGCCGCCGAGGGCGACGACTTCTCAGACCTCGACGAGCTCCAGGTCGTCCGCATCCAGGGCACCGACAGGGATGGTCGGTGCGTCGTCCGCGTCGTCGGCAAGTTCTTCCCTGGTGCGCAAAACGCCTCCCTTTATCGCCCCTCTTTACTTCCTGTCCTCATCTCTGGGGCTTTCTCGATTGGAAATTGGGGATTCTTGATGCGCGTCTGTGGTTTGGTGTGATACAATCCATAAAGATCTTTGCGGGTAGTTCGTAGCTGCACTTAATGAATAAATATGTATGAAGTGGAAATATTTGCTATACTCGGGAGTTGGG
Organism: Bonia amplexicaulis; assembly: GCA_036346245.1. NCBI lineage: Eukaryota > Viridiplantae > Streptophyta > Magnoliopsida > Poales > Poaceae > Bonia > Bonia amplexicaulis. The sequence continues at coordinate 40,291,150 of CM070735.1, forward strand.
ATTTGCGTATATCTACAAAGATCTGAGGGACAACTGTGTTACAATTTCCGTACGCACGAGCTTCTGTTTTTTCTCGAATAATTAGCCTTTCTCGTGTGAATTAAGTGGGGAAAATTGAAAAGATTGGATTGGAGATGAACAGTTCGCGATCCTTCATTTGGATGGTAATTTTCGATTCTAATTTGTTTGCACTAGTAGCTCTTGACAAAGGTTCTGATCAAGCACTTGGCAGCTTTTGCTATGTTGGAACTCGGAGTAGTGCACAGATTCGCTTTAAAGCTGGACCTTGGAGTAGTATATTCAGGCTCCGTTGCTAGTAGGGGATGATTTCTTACTATATTGCTCGAAAAGCCTCTAACTTTGGGTTGGATAATCGATTCGGTACAACAACTAGCTTTATTTCTCAACATCAGTGGTGCCAGGTACTGGTAGTTTGTTGGCAGGCTCGATCATCATTTTCAAACCTGTGCTATAACTAACAAGATGGTGTTTGTTCATTTGTCGAATATAGTGGGAGTCTCATAACCACTACTAATAAACTTGATGTTGTGATGCTACTAGCTTTATGCAACATTATTTCCTACCTCTTTCCTTTCATTGTCAACACCAACATGGCATTTGCTTTTGGAGATCCAGCTCCAGTTATAGGTGCTGAACGTCTGAAGAGGTATGTGTTTCACAAGCTCCGCACCGAGTTGCCAGAAGGTCCATTCTGCATTTTGTACATGCACAGCACTGTACAATCGGATGTTAACAACCCTGGGATGTCAATCTTGAGGGGGATTTATGAAGAGCTTCCACCTGAATACAAGGAAAGGCTGCAAATATTGTACTTCTTGCATCCTGGGCTTCGCTCGAGGTTGGCCATCGCCACACTTGGCAGGCTCTTCTTAAGTGGAGGGTCAGTATTCTCTCTTATAGTTCTTGAACATTACAAATGTAGAAACATGTTGTGTTTTTTTTAATAATGATATTGGAGAGACCAAAGGTAACTAGAAAACCAGCATACCGTGATTCATAGGCTATGTATTTTAGGGTCCTACCACAATGTACAGGAAGCTCATGTTATCTCAGTCTGTTAGTTCACTTGGATGGACCAGCCTTTTGACTTCTCATTCCTATGGCAGCTTAAAATGCACTCAGTTCTCAGTACACAATTTCCTGACTTTTGTTAATTGTTTCTTGTAGGTTGTATTGGAAAATCAAGTATGTTAGTCGACTGGAGTATCTCTGGGGGGATATAAAAAAGGGGGAAGTTGAGATTCCAGATTTTGTTATTGATCATGATAAGGTTCTTGAGCACCGACCATTGACAGACTATGGCATAGAACCTGATCCTCTACATCTTGCCGATGTACCTGCTGTGGGCTATTCGCTTGGAAGGTATGAAGATAAATGGTCTCCTGAAGATCGGTGGTATTCTCGCAATTACATGTGATATTTTCAGTACCCAAAGGCTTGTAAGTTCAATGTATATATAATAAGACTCTGGTAATGTATGCCACGTTGCCGTGAAAACCTTGTCCATGAGGTCCTGCCTCAAACATTGCAGGCATGTAGTACACTACATATATTTGTAACCCAACTTTATACTCATTTGTACTCATTTCAAGGCTACCGAGCAGATGCTAAATGCTGTGATTAAAATATGTACTGTCAAGCACGATGGCCTTATGCTGTTTTGAGTCTCAAAGTCTCAACATAGATGAATGTGCAGCTTGGTTTCTGTGTTTGGCTACAATTTTTGCCAATCTTGGGCTGTCAAGAGGTTGCTCTCACATTCCAGACAGAATGCAACTTAACATCATACTCCAAACACAGATATCCCAACAAAATGCAACTGCTACTGAATCCAAAACCAGCCAGAATAAGTATAATCTAACATCGTATGGATCTGCAACGGGTTATTTAGAGATATTACAAATAATCAAAACTTGTTGAGATTCAAATCTCATTAACCGTGTCTTCACCTTTTGCTTAGGGGAATTGTGGGTACACCTAACGGCCAACAGAGTAGCAACTAACAAGAGGATCAACTTTGTGAGAGTTCACGGCATCTCTTTGTGGCGGCAACAACAGCATTTATTAGTGTCCCACGAAACGCACCCTTCTCGAGCTCCTGTATCCCAGCTATGGTAGTTCCTGCCGGGGAAGTGACCTGATCCTTCAGTTGACCTGGATGTTTTCCCGTCTGGCTTACCATGGTTGAAGCACCTAGAACCTAATAGCAGATAACATGGCAAAAGGGTCATGAGGAAGTGTAGACGATAAATGAATTGCATCATTACACGCACAAAAAAAAAACAAGAAATAATTGTTCAAATGGCAGATTGCAATGAATCATAATGTATAAAGGAACCATACAAGATGTTCCAGCTTAATAAAGCAAAATAAATATGAACTTAATTTCCCACATTTGTTTTCTACACGTCTACCGGGAGACAATGACCTAAAGAATAGATCAACAGCATCTGTAAACAGAATGTATCACATTATAACTTAGTGGATCGAACACTCACTGTCTGAGACGCAAGACCAAGAGCAAGATCCCGAGGAAGCCCAGCAGCAACTCCACCATCAGCCATGGCCTCTATTGCTAAGAAAATGTAGGCTGGACCACTACCACTGTATTCGAATAGATGGAAATTCATGTTCATTCTCAAAATGATCACACCCTATTTTCGGTACAGCTTCCTTAAAATTTCTTATAGAATTGGTTACATACCTCAAGCCAGTTACAGCGTCAAAATATTTCTCTTCAGCTGTCCAAACTTTTCCAATGGCACTAAATAAACTTCTTACACAGTTTTCATCATTCTCAGTAGCCATCTCTCCCAAACACATCACTAAGCAGATGCAACAACATCAGCAATTGATACTCCCTCTTCTTGGAGCAGAGAAATACACAATTTCAATTATGTAAAAAATGGCATGGAAGTGTCTAGTTATACTACCTCCATTTAGTTAATTTTACTAGCATTACAAAATGTCTACCATGAATTAAAAATCAAAATATCACATAATGAATGGTAGTCCTTTTTCTGGAAGGAACCAAAGTAGATAGCCAAGAGCCAACAAAGCAGAGCAACCTTACAAGAATTTTAACATAACATCTTTCATCTTATAAAAGAAAATGAGATATGGGATCTTGTTAGGTGACCCTTGGTATTTCATTACAAACACTAAAAATTGAAGAGAGTCAAAATTTTCCTGAGAGAGAGTGTTGCTAGCCAGATTTGTTACTCCAACATAACATGCAATATGTTGATATAGAGAAAATAATAGTGCTGTAAGTGGTAGTCTTATGGAGACAAAATGGTGCATAGCTCAACTTTAATATTTTGATGGATGGTAATTTTACCGTTAGTAACTGTGGTTATTTTTGCATACCAAATGATCCGATGAAGAGAAAAGGTGAATTATTATAAATTTATTCAGAGCTACTGGAAAAATATCTGGCCACAATTGATCTAAAATGAACCTAAAAAAATAGTTGTATGTATTTTATCTTTGTAGTATTTACTTGGAAAATTCTGATCTTAACAAAGGCGGCAAAATCCATCTCTGGATTTAAAACTGTAGACAACAGAGCCTCGCAAATTTAAAGACAGAAAGGAGTTGGCATGAAGCAATATGCTTTTTCCCTGAGCTATGAAGCTATCCATACAACAAAACATGGCATCAGTTGGCTTCTTCTACATTGCAATATAGATAAGGCAATATATCACAAAGTACATACCCTACTAGATCTTAAGTCATGAGTTAAGAAAGTTAAGTAAGATATAAATGCACACTGACCTGTAAATCTTTCATTTTGATGCCAGCAGCAATGGACACTAAAAGCTTTTCTTCTGACAACAAGGGCTTCAGCTCAACCAGAACCTGCTTTACTGCAATTTGATGTGTGCATAATCACAAAAGCATGCAAAACAGAAGCCCCAAATGTTACCTCTACATCACTCTATCGCCTAGCAAATATCTCGAAAACAAACGTTTGCGAGAAACATCACTGGATGTTTTCTGGAGCCTTTAACTCCCCAATAAAAAGTCATCTTTTGTAAAAGGAGGTAAAAGCACGGCTGGGATGCTACTTACCAATCTGAGGCTTCACAGAGATGACGATCACATCACTGTCATCCACTACCTACCACAAGAAAAACATCATATAGGATTTGTAGTATGATGGACAAAAAGACTTGAGCCAAGGGAGAAGAAGATGAGAGACCTGAGTGTTGGTGTCGAAGATGTGAGCGCCGAGAGAGGCGAAGGCCGCACCGCGCTCAGGGCAGCGGTGGGGCGCGGTGCGGATGGCTGAGGCAGGGAGGACGCCCGACGCCGCCACGCCGCGGGCGATGCTCTCAGCCAGGTTTCCTGCGCCGATGAACCCCAGCCGAAACACGTCGCCCGTCGCCGCCGCAGGGGCTGGCATGGGTTGAGGCGGCGCCGCCATTGCGAGGAAGCCGAGGGGCCGGAGAATGGCACAGCCGGCCGTGAAGAGGAGAAGAACTGCAAGGGGATGGGGCGGTGGCCAAGGAGGAAACGGCGGCCGGCGAACTAGTGTCAGGAGGGAGGCGGAACTTAGGGTTAGGGCCCGCGGCGGCGTACCTTAGCTGCAAGGGGATCTGTAATTCTTGACCATATCCATATGGCAGGGGCTTTATGGGTAAAAAGTAAAAACCGATTTGGAATTTGGTTGGCCAAGCCATGACAACTGAGTTTTGTTGTCATACCATAACCGTAATTTTGTAGGGTAAATTTCATCATAAAAAATCTGCATCTCAAAAAAAAAGATCATAACAAATCTCAACCTTGTACTAGATTTCTACTCCACGAGCAGTTTTTTTAGGTTCAAATCATCAGTCACAACCATCGACGAGATAAACAATTTGCACATTACTACGTCGAACAAGTGTGCTGTACAAAATAATGGTAATGCATATGTCCATCATCACTTTATACACAAAGAAGGAACGACACATAGCTAACTATACAATCCGCGTCTCTGTTTGTTTAATGTGACGGAATAAGACTTATTTCCTACACTTCAAATTCTCTGTTTTTAAACAACACCCCTTGAACTAACAAAAATGAAGAGCAAACACTGAACAACTGTTCATAGTGCACAAAAAGAAATAACTTCTTGCCGAAGTAGGAAGATGTCACACTCAAAAACTTCTTCAAATTAGCTCAATGTGTCATTTGGTGCAAAGGATAACTGCCTGGCGATCAAACATCCTTCAAGAGCATGGTCAACAGGCCTTGCTCTGCATAGCTGCAAGCCTGCAAACGGCTGTTTACCAATGTCATTCCACTAGTATCACTGAATTAACACCAAGCATGCTTAGAAGTAGCTCGATTGTGTTTGCAGTAGCTCAAGGTGAGCAAGTATCTTGCCAATCATTGGTTTCAGGACAGGATCTCCTTTCTGAGCAAGATCAATGAGCAAAGCCTGCGCAATTTCGCCGAACCGCTCTCTGTGGGCTTCAAGCCGAAATATCCTCTCCAGCATCCATATCGCCTTATCCTGGGAAGTCAAGTCGCCCGCTTCGGCAACTCTCAGCAGAGCGTGAACACCTGACACCTTTTCTATCACCTTGCTCCCATGTTCCCAAATCTCATCCTGCATAAGGGTAGCCAGTGCTTCCAGTACTGCTGCATCTGCTTCACGCTCTTCGCCTTCTAATATTTGGACCAGAGGACTAACAGCACCAGCTTTTACTAAGCAGAAAGTGCTTTTGACAGTGCACTGGCAATTGTGAGCTATACAGTAAGATTCAGCTGATGGGGGAACACAAAGCCACCTTGGCAATTTTTTCTTGCTTAATGCTACTGAATTCTGTGACAGTTGAGCCAAGGATGTTGCTGCTTTAGACTTCGCCTCTACTGATCCTTCCGAAAGCAACTTAACAAGGCAAGGAACTGCGCCATGTCCAACTGCTAAACTTTGTAGTTTCTTATCCCAAGGAACTGTGAACCGCATTAATACACCAGCAATGCCCTCAAGTAACCACATTCTTTGGGGTGTCAAAGATGTTCTGATGTTTGCCTCCAATAAGGAGATCAGAAGAGGAAGCAAATTTGCTTGTGTGAGAAACTCAGTTATCTTCTTGTCTGTCACCGGGAGGTTGCTTAGCACACCAACAGCTGCAGCCTTCTCATTTCCAGATGTAGGTGAAGAAATAACCTTTACCAAAATGTCAAGATGGGTCTCCCTGACCTGTTCAGTCAATTCTTGCGAAGCATCTTTTGATAGATGGAACATTAAATTCAAAGCAGCAATTTTGATATCAACATTCTTTTCTGTCAGGAATGGCAGGAGGAGTTGCACTCCACCATTTTGTCTAATTTTAGCTCTAGCCCTTTTTGCGTTTGTGTGCCCACAAATACTATTGAGGGCCCTTAAAAGATGAAGTTGAATCGCTGGAATCGATAAGTTAAGAAGTGAGAGCATCTGAGGAGCTACATCCTTATGAAGTAGGATACGATCAGATTGAGCTATGGTTGCGAGGATAGCTGACACTGGCTCTCTAAGGGTCACGAGCACTGACGTGACAGAGAAAAGGAGTTGGAGCAGTGGTCCTGTTATGCCTGAATTTATCAAAAGTTCTGCATTTTGTTGAGAGCTAGAGAGATTACGTAAGGCACCTAGGGCCGAGTGCTTTGCTTCAAGATTTCCAGATTTAAACATTTCCACAAGGGGCTCAACTGCTCCATCCTCTCCAAGGGAAGATTTCATCTGTTCAGAGAGGAACATTTTTGAAATAGCGGTTGCCATTAGGATCTTGTTCATATCAGAACCTGCAAAGTAAACAGGAGAATAAAGCTTAGAAGATCGTATAGTTACAGATGACAGCTGAGTTAGAGTGGGAAGGTTTGTATTCAACATTCAGATTCCAATTTATTAGGTCGAGTTGATTTTGGAAGTTTGCATCAGCGCTTGTCTTCTTTTTCTCAACAGTTCTGGATTGCACTTTATCATTACTTCCTTCTTGCATTATCTCATATAATTTTTTTCACGAGCTGTATTTAATTTATGGCTCAGATCTCAAACATACATTTTCTTAAGTTTTTTAAATGCTTAATTGTACAAGAAAACGGAGAACTTTGTAACCCTTAATTTTGAAGAATACCATTATAACTCATGTTTACATATGCTGAAAAATGTCAGAATGAAGCACAGTGTGGCAGATTAAAATACCTTCTTTCAGGTAATGTATCAATGGTCGAAAATAACCAGCCTCTGCCATCAGAAGCACATTTTGTGGGTTGGACGACAAAATGTGCAGCAACTTCTCTGTGTCATCATGGGTGCCTGATTCATGCGCATTCCTCAATGTGACTAACATTACTATACTTCCTTTGATCCTGCCAATCCTCTGCCGAACTTGTGGGATGTCTGACAAATCCAATAGCACTGCAATTGCTTCCCTTCTCTCGTCGACATCTCTAGACAAGGAACGAACAATGCTTGAAAGTGCCTCAATGCTTGCCATCCTCTCCTGCGAAGACATGGACAAACTCAACTACAGTAAGGCAAGTGTCACGGGGAAGAATCAGCGAGCTAATTAAACTATGATGATAAACTATAAATTTTGAATAATCATATTTTTTCGTCAAAAAGGAAAAAAAACGTGAATAATCAGATGTCCATATCATTGTAGTCAGAAAAAAAAAGAAGATCCTGTCATGGTGTAGGCAATTGACAGAGTAAAAGGTGTACGGTTGAGGACCATCCCGATAACCAAAATTTATCAATTACCAAATGATCTCTGAAAATAACCTTTTACTGCACTAGAAGCTCTGTTCTGCAACAAAAGAACGATCAATTGCAAGCCTTACAATTCCACCGCACTGTGCATCAAATGGTTGAGCACAACTGCACAAGTCGAACGTCCTACAACTATCCACTATGCACAATTGCACACACGCTCCGTGGCATTGCAAGATCCAAAACAGCACTAAATACAGCTTGGTAATCCTCCCAAATGCAGCTAGAGCTACGGTCTATCCAAAACTACTCCCACACGAGCGAACCATCGAACACAAAGCGTGCGCAACCAGAGCAGTCAAAGAGCACAACCCCTTCCAGGCCAGCCCTCACCTTGCTGTCGCCGCCAGCGCAGCCCGCGAGCCGCCGCAGCGCGGCCATGACCCGGACCCTGACCTCGGCGTTCCCTGCCCCGGCGAGCCGCGCGAGCAGTGCCGGCACCAGGAGCCCATCGTCGTCGTCGTCCTCCCCGAGCCTCCCCTCCTCAGCCAGCGCCGCCACCTCCCGCGCCACCTCGCCGAGCTCGGCCTCGGTGCCGTTCTTGACGCGGACCAGGAGGTCCTCCACATCCACCGCCGGGTCGCCCCCACGAGCCGTTCTTGGCATCGCGGCCGGTACCAACAGACCAAGAAGCGAACAGCAGCACTGGCCGTAAGTGCAAAGGTCGTAGCTTTGCGAGTGGCTGCGGTGTCGTGGGGGGCAAGAAGAGGTCAAGTCGTCCATGGGGGAAGGGCGACCGGCCCGAGGCGAGGAAGCGCCGGGGTCGCTGTCCCAGCTTCCGATTGTGGCGACGGGCAGCGAGTGAAATGAGCACGATGGATAACTTCACTCCGTGTCTTCCCAGTTCAGCAAGCCAGCGACCGAGTCGGGCGCGCGTCAGGATATTGCCTTGATTTGCACCGCACGGCCGATTACTACAGCTATCGAATGGATTCCATGTGTCTTTGTGTATATTACATATATATCTTAGGTTAATTTGATGGTAAATCAAAGATCGTAGGTTAATTCGGTGGTAAATCAAAGTGTGCACGTTGAACTGGCATCTCTGACTAACACGTCACTAAGATACTGCGGATTTGGCGATGGGTTTATTGATGCGAGAGAAGTTGCTCTCGTTTTCCTTGGCACGTCAGGCGTTTATTAGTTTTGACCCGTTCCTTGAGAAAAGGAATGGCATGTGACCAAGTCAGCTCGTCCGTGCTGACCAACGTGAAGCTGAAAGATCCATTTGTCAAGGAGAGAGAGACCGTCTGGTCTCGATCCATCCAAGGGACCAAGGCGGATTACCAGATACTCTGTTCTAACTTTTTTTTAACACAGGACGGGGACATGCACTGTTCATAGCCGAGTGTAAAATAACGTTGTTTAAAAGCTGGAAAACCTAAATAATAAATCACAGCTCAAAAACCAAAAAAGCCAAGCTAACAAACACGCTTAAAAGCTACTTAAGCCAAAAGGTTGGTTGTAAATTATAAGCCAAAAAAAGTAAACCTAAATAAATAGTCTTAGGCTATAACTAATAGATTTGGACTGTGTTCGGAGACCGACGGAGAAGGCGAGGCTAAAAGCAACGTATAAGCCACTCGACTGGGACGTCAAATTTCGTCTGCATCCCATCGTACGGCGCATCAAACTGTTGGGCCGTGCCCTCCTCACATGCTCCCGCATGTCGGCAGAGCCAGCGTGGGCCGAAGTCGAGCCAACCCGCCACGGCATGCGCCCACCGCGGCAGCCCGCATGAGCACCCGGCCCACCGGGCCGCAGTGGAAGCTCAGAAACGGGACACGGCTGGTGAACCGATTTTTTTGTATTTTAACCCTTTTTTTGAAAAAAATTCACATTTAGACCCCTGGTAGTTTTAATTCCGTTTTTGGACCCAGAGGGTCGGCGCCGTGACCCACGGCGCCGAGGTAGCACATCTCGGCGCCACGTCCCACGGCCGCCGAAGTTGCCGAGCCCGCCGGCATGGTGGCTGCGTGGCGCCGACGTGGCGAAGATCTCGGCGCCGTGTGTCTGGCGCCGAGTCAGTAAATTCAGAGCTGCCGTCACGGTGGTGGCGCCCATTTCGGCGCCTTCAAAATAATCCGTAGCTTTTGTGTGCGATCTCCAATATGTAGTTTTGACTTGATAACAAGTGAAGAGTGTCAGGGATTACCATAGAAGTGATTACTCACTGTTGGAGTAGATTATATGTGCCTATACGCTACCATGAGTCAGATATGGGAACAATCCGTGGAAATATTACCCCTGTGCAAGATTATATGTGCCTATACGCTACCATGAGTCAAATATGGGAACAATCCGTGGAAATATTACCCCTGTGCAAGAACATAATTTTTGTTCTTTTTCAGACATTTGTGTGCTTGAAAATGTGAACTTTGTATATAATGATTTACAATTTTGAACTGAGTAGACATGATTTCTCTGTTCTTGTCTATATGCAAACTAATCAATTATGCAGACATTCTTTGGAGCAAGCATGGGTGAACAACATTATGCACTCTATTAAATTGTCAAACATTTTAGGTTTGCAGTCGATACAGCTAGGCAAACACAATACAGTGCATAATATTAGGATTGCATAGACCGTAGATAGCGTGGGTCTATTACATTTTGTCTACTGGGTGTAGCGTAGTTGTTTTCCTTTCTATTGGGCCACGAGGATGGCTCCGCCGCATCATTCTTCCCGTCACTCTTGATTGCTTGCAAGATCCTCCTTGGTCTTGAGAGTCGCCTCACGAGCTTGCGCGCATCCTCCTTGGCCTTCGACGGTTTTGTGCCACTATCACGCGCTCTTGCTCAAGGCGCATCCGCGTGCCACCGCGCGTGCGAGTCATCTTGACAAAGTATTGTCCTTGTTTTTCACCTCCATCGCCCGGTCATTTGGCCATGCCGGCGACACCCGATCAACCCATTCGACGAACGTGCAAGCCTATGTGTGGCGTGGTAGATGTCATGGATCAAGTTGAAAAACGATAACGAGAAACAAATGATGTAGTTGTCGTCGTTACCACGAAGTCGTCATCCGTGTCGGACACTTGAAGAACCTACGGTAGTATTTGGCTCGTTGTACTCGATCCGTCTGCACTCCCAACATCGTCCTAAAGCCGCAATGGCACTTCGGGCGCTCATGCCACTCCGGCACTCCAAATGGGTCGGAACTCCAGGAAGACATTGTTGTGTAGTAGTATTGTGATGGCTTGAGGAGGAGATGTGGTATGGAAGACATAGGAGGCCTTTATGTAGGCATGTTAGCTGGTGCAGTGGGCATAGTCCATGGAGAGGGTGTCGTACGACTCTTTTCGCTTTGTCAGGATTCCAGTTCAGCAATAAATGTTCCTATGTAGGCTTTTCAGAGCCTGTAGTCTCGTAATAAATTCATAGTTCGTAGCCTTCTGAGTCTTTTGCATGAAACAGCTCGTAGGCTTTTTCCAGGATTCCAGTGTAGCAATAATGTTCGTATGTAGGTTTTTCAGAGCCTGTAGTCTCGTAATAAATTCATAGTTCGTAGCCTTTTCAGTCTTCTGTCATGTCACTGCGCAAAGCTGGGCTCTTTTGTCATGTCATCGCGCAGTCGGCCTTTTTGTCACGCCACTGCGCAAAGTCGGCCTCTTTGTCATGTCACTCGCGCAAAGCCGGGCTCTTTGTCATGTCACCGCAAAGCCGGCCTCTTTGTCACGCCATCGCGCAAAGCTGGGCTCTTTTGTCATGTCACTGCGCAAAGCTGGCCTCTTTTGTCATGTCACTGCGCAAAGCTGGCCTCTTTTGCCATGTCACTGCGCAAAGCTGCCAGCTCAGTTGTAGCTCCTCCCGGGCCCTCGCAACCAACTCACTAAACGACGGTCGTCCACTGAATATCAGAGGCACCCTTTGCATTTTAACAAATCGAACATTTCCATAATCATCACTTGTCACACTGCCTCCATGATATAGGGTGACTAGGTTGTCCATCTAGTTCATACAGATGAATACCTTCATACCAACCAAAATGAAGAAGCATCAAATTCCCATGGTACACAAAAGAATCATGATCAAATTCCTGAATTCAAGCAAACTTAAAATGACAAATACCTTTACACTGTGGTATATATGTATGTATATGTATATATCTATATGTATACCAACTTGCGGGTATTTATATGTATAAAAGACCTAGACACGATAGGCTAACGGTATTCATTCATGCTAAAATATTACTCCCTACGGTCACAAATATATATTATTTTAGACATTAACATGGTCTGCAAAACTCAATTTTGATCACTAATTTATATTATAACATATATTCCAAACCAGCATGTATTTGTTATTGGAGTACTGCTTCACTCAAGGTAAACACCCATATTTCCATAGTTTCTTATTTCCTTTTTGAGCATTGTTTTTATAGTGTTTGCCACGAGCGGTGGCCCCAAGTCGCTTTTGTCGAACATCATGCAAATATTTGTGCAAAACCATGAAACAGAAGACATTACGATCACCGGGAGGCGGCGGGGGCCGGGCGGCCGGAGGCGGCGGGGCCGGGCGGCGGGGGCGGCGGGGCGGTGGCCGATGGCCGGGAGGCGGGGAGGCCGGGAGGCGGCGGGAGTGAGGACGGGGCACGCAGCGCGTGTTGGGAGGTCGTGGAATAATGAACGAGGTCGGGGCTTGGACCGGTTTGTATTTTCACACTCGGCGCCAAGATCTATGGCGTCGAGCTCGGCGCCACGACCACGGCGCCGAGCTCGGCGCCACTACTCACGGCGCCGAGGTTACGCCACGCCGGCGCCACGCAGCCACCACGTCAAGGCGTGGGCTCGGCGGCTTCGGCGCCGTGGACCACGGCGCCGAGATGTGCTACCTCGGCGCCGTGGGTCACGCGCCCTCCTCTGGTCCAAAACGGAATTAAAACTACCAGGGGTCTAAATGTGAATATTTTTCAAAAAAAAGGCTATAATAGAAAAAATTCGGGCTGGTGAATGATCTGCGTCTACCAGCGCGTTACAACAACGGCGTGTACCGACGAGAGTTCTACTGCTGATGCCAATGTCATTAGGCAGCAGTAAAAAGCAAATGAATCACCAATACGTATGTGCTCACACCACATGAAGTAGATACCACCAAGCACACATGAATATCACACGACGCAGGTAGTGGTGATTTCAGTTATTACATGTGGAAGTCCTCAACCAAAGAAGCTGTCTGTATACGTGCATTCAGACAAAGCACGACGCCCCATATATGCATCTGCAAGCAGACGTTCGCGTCTGTATATGCGGTCTGTTTATATTCACTTTTGCTGTTGTTTTTTGGTTGCGATTGATAAATAGTAGTGACTGATGAATACTAGTGTGTTAGATAAAAAAGGCGGTGTAACGAAAAGAACTATAATATTTTAACCGTGATACAACTTACATAATTATGATATAATAAAATATAAAATACGTTACAATGTGTGGAAGCGTATATTGTAGTGGCTAATGAATAGTAGTGACCGATAAAAACAGCTTATACAAACTAGGACGTTCATATTGACTTTAGCTTCTCGAAGCAGAAGTCGTACACACAAACCAATGTGCATAGGCCCACATGCGCAGCTAAAGAAGCTGGCTAGTCGCAGCACATCTCACAGATCCAGCAGCAGCACAGCGCAGAAACACTGAAACGCATAAAGATGGCAAGATCAAATCACGATTTGAGGAAATTAACAACGACCTAGCAAGGTGTATGGAGACTTATCTATCAGACAGACAGACAGATGTCAGAGTATATCGTGTAGAGTGCGTACCATCCTTCAATGAAGCCTCTCTCCCCCCTTGAGGAGGCATTGCTTCCCCGGCGCGACTTCTTCCCACCTTGCTCTGCACCCGCAGTCGTCGGGTAGCCTACATACACCCACGAGCAAAGCAGACATGAACCTCGGATATGAGTCTACCTGAAGACAGAGCTAACTGAACCCAGAAAAGCGTGTGCGTTGGACATAAATATGGAGAGACTAATACCTGGAGGAGGCTGGTTGTTCCTGTTGCTCTCCATTATATGTATACGCACGCGCCAACTTCGTGTGGAGAATGATGTAGCGAGCGATGGATTCAACTGATGCTGTCTTGGTTTAGGATCTCTTGATACTCCAGTGCCCTATATATATAGGCCAGCTGCAAGCCTGCACTGCAATACTAATACCTTCCTTGCTAGCTTAGGTTTCAAGCCTAACCTTTAACACATGGAGACTGAATAGACAAAAGTTGCTATGACCTTTTTGAACACACAGTCAGAGATGGACAACTCGCTGATTCGCTGTTTGGACTTTGTTCCAATTTTTGACAAAACAGAAGTGTCTTCGAAAAGATCACCGAGGTTGTTGAACAGATAGAGATACAGACACGCAGTGAAAAGTTAGCCTTACCCGTGAGCTGGTGGGTTTTGGCTGCGCCGTCCGCGGCCGAAGGAACGCAAAGCTTCAGATCAGATACAAAGCGCCATATGAAACGTTTCTGCTTCCTTACCCAAAGTTCGACGCGTGTGAGATCATGGAGAATCAGGTTCTCTCCGAAAGCTAGGAAGATAACATCAGTTGCAAGAAAGGCCGGTTTACATGTTCACACTAGCATACCATCGAGCTGATCTCCAATTCATTTCCACTTTCCGCATCCTGTTCGAAGTTTTCAAACGATTCCCGCAGCTTGAGACATTGATTTCCCCATCCTACTTACTTTCAAGCACGCCATTGATTTGAACAAATTCAACATATATACCCGTATATGCATCGTATTATAGCGTGGTGTACTTAGTTTTTTTTTTAAATTTCCTTTCGAAATTGACCGGAGTTTCGGCATTTACTAAATAAGAAGATGGCAACCGAGCAGATCCTATGACTCTAATCTGAGGGGACAATGGCACAATGACACCTATTTTCCATCTGGCAGATCGTATGACTCTAATAAGAATTAGGCAAGGTGTGAAGTGAACTTATGCTGGAGATAACGTACAGATGATAGATCGAGTTGCGTTGGCGTATATTACTGGCTAGTGGTTTCGTGGATTGATGGCCGACGGCGGCAACTTTCATGGTGGTTAACTTTAGCTTTAAAATCTGCATTGTCATCTGTACGATAGGGTCCAAAACAAAACTCTATATGACTAGACATATATGGCATATTATACGGGGCTAGTACGGCAACGAACTCGATGTTTCTGGGAGATGCCGAGAAAGAACAATGGAACCAAATGTAATGCCACTAAATTTCAAAAGAGAGAATTAAGGAAAGAAATGAGCGGTTTTGCCGTCAGACCCATCGGCTTTTAGAATGCCGAATAAGTAACGCTCGCAGAGGTTCCCAGACCACCCAGGGACGGTCGGCACCATCAAGAAAGCGACTGAAAGTAGCGCTCTCAGAGGTTCCCAGACCGTCCAGGGCCGGTCGGCACCGTCTCGCGTTGTGGGTTTTCGTCACTCGGCAGGAAATTCTATTTTACCATTACCGATTTACCGGCCGCAGTAGAAGAGCACCAAATGGTTTAGGGCTGCCGTTGGACCAAAAAGCCCTTAGTGCCATTCCCAGCCAAGGCAAAAAGGGGAAGGGCAAAAGAGTCATTTCCCAGTGAGAGTGACAGCCATGGCCTTAAGTAGACAAGACAACTCACACGACCACTTTTCTCGCTCCACCTCCGCCATAGCGAGCCAAGCCTAGCTCCATCTCACTTTTCCTCCCCCAGCCCCAGCCGAGAGAAAGATAGCAAGCAAAAGCAAGGAGCAGAAGGGCGAGGAGGAGAGGAAGGCCCAGGGAGCTCGAGAGGCCAAGGCGTGAGGGCTTGCGTCATGCGACGGAGGACGCCAACGGCCGCCGAACCCCACACCAAGCCAACCCGTGAGTACAACCACCCACCTCCTCACCCATAGCGCACAATAGCACAACAATAGCATGCAAAGGTAGAAGGAGAGCACATGAGAGTTAGGGGCAAACCGTCCCAGTGGTGGTGAGGTCGGCGGCCGGTACCGCAAGCCGTGGCCGTGAGCTCAAGCAGGAGTGGCCGAGGCACAGGGGCGAAGCAGAGCCGAGACCGGGAACCACTAGATCCAGCCGTAGCCGGCCGGATCTGAGGAAGGCGTCGCCGGATCCACGAGAAGGAGGCGAAGGACGGCAGGGGAGCGCGAGGCCGACCGGTAGAGGCCTGTGGCCGGCGAGCCGAGCCGGCCACGCCCGACGCCGCCTTCGCCCGGAGCCGCCCGACCGAGCGGCCGAGAGGATTGGGGCGTCGCCCGAACGAGAGGAAGGGAGAGAAGAAGGTGGAGGCGGGTCGGCGGTGGAGCCGCCGGCGTCGGCCCGGCCGGGCGACGCCGAGTCAGCCGCACGCCGGGGGGGTTGCGCCGAGCGTCGCCCGCACGCGAGAGAGAGAGAGAGGGGTGGAGAGAGTGAGGCCGTTCGGCCGAAGGGGATAAGGAGAGAGGGAGCGGCCGGGTAAGAAAAAGAGAAAGAGAAAGAAAAGAAAAGAAAAAGAGAAAGAAAAGAAAAGAGGAGAAAAATAAAATAAAAGAAAACGGGATTGGTACCTGCGCGACGGGTCCTTAATCCCGGGTATTTTTGCCCGAGTTGGGTCAGGGTGTAGACTCGTCGTTATCCGCTTAAGTCCTGATTTTTGATTCGATGCATTGAGTCGGGTTCACGTTTGTTCAGGTGAAGGTCCTGAGTCGTCGTCGTCTGCACGTCGCTTCGCTCCATTTGGTTAACAGGCAAGTGCATGGTAAAACGGTAAATTCGGGTAGTGTGGTTTCTGTTAGATAAATGATGGTGCATAGTTTATCATGTTATGGTAAGTTAATTACTTTTGGATGCATGATGAGAAATGATGAACGATGAATGCTGGGGCATGACATGTTGATATGCATAAATGGAGTAACTGCATTGCATGCATGCCATGAAAAGAGATAGTGTTGCTCCGCTTTGTGGACACTCCACGGGAGTGGAGATTGAGGTCCCCGCATGAAAATGACGACCACCGTGGTCCCCGTATGAAAAAGGACGGGCTTGAGGTCCCCGCATGGAAACATGATGGGCCCGGTGAGCATCGACGGTGCTCGCTCCGCTATACCCCAGATAGACTAAAGAGAAAAGAAAGAAGTGCATGTGCATATGCATCATGATTGGTTGATAAGAATTTGAGATTAGATGGAAATGAGTGGTGAATGAAACTGTGATGATGCTAGTCTGATTCGTAAACCTGTTATTTTCTGTTTTGCTTTGTGCTTGCTGAGTCTTTTGACTCACCCTTGCTTTGCTGTTGTTTTTAGGTGACCGTTGAGGACGACATGCATGGGCGGGAATAGCACATGAATGTTCTTCACGAACCAACATCACTTTTTGTACCACCTTTTGTCAGACTATGCTAGTCTCTTCTAGGCTGCTAGAGCATGGGCTAAACAAAGAACTATGTTGTATCTTTTCGCCGCTATCTAAATATTTTAGTGTGGATTTTCGGTATTTGAAGGTAGAAACTTGCATGGGTGGTAGCATTCGGCCCAGAGGATGGGCGGGGTGTTACAGTTGGTATCAGAGCGGGCGTTAGGTCCGTGGTAAAGAAATTTGACAGTTTAGGTTAATTATTCAACTAAAATTTGACTTAGGCCTAATAAAAAAAAATTGACACACTGGTGCACCATAGGTTGGGAATGGGTCCTACATTGCATTTACGCTTTCGTTAGCTTTGATGTTGATTTGTGCTGCCGAAATGATTGTTCGTGGGCTAGTTGTGTGATTGGCTATCTGTCTTGAACAGAGATGCCGAGAGTAAGAGGTCGTGGGCGTGGCCGTGGAGGTCGCGGCCGTGGTCGTGCCCAAGCGGAGCCACCGCTTGAGGCTCGTGAGAAGCACCGATGCGAGGTTGCCTCACGAGCGGTCCGTAGCCCGAGACCCGGCAAGGTCTTCAGCCTTGCTGAGGGAATTCTTAGAGGAGGTCCGTGCGCTTCGCCATCAAGAGCCGGCAGCCGCTGCTGCTGCTGCTCCTGCTCCTGCTCCTGCTCCTGCTGCTGCTCCTCCTGCTGCTGTTCCTATTGCTGCTCCGGTCGAACCGGAGGCAAGGATGGGCCTTCGAGAATGGTTGGCCTTGCGATTAGATAGCTTCGATGGATCAGGCACACCAGTCCAAGCTGCGGATTGGCTGCGCTACATGGAGAGGCAATTCGAAGCCCTTGAGATGAGTTCCCAGCTGAAAGCTCGCTTTGTGGCTTTCCAATTGAAGGGTCAGGCGGATATCTGGTGGGAAGGGGTTCTTTCGCCAGACCCCGCCTGTGGTCCCGCTACACCGGAAGTCTTCGCCGAGCAGTTCAAGGCAAAGTATTACCCAGATTCTTTTGTGGAGAGTATGGAGGTCGCCCTGTCGACCTTCGTACAGGGAAAGATGTCCGTGGCTGAGTACGAGGCGACATTCAATAATCTAATCCGCTTCGTGCCATCGGTTGCGACCAATGACCTTGAGAAGGCCAAAAGGTTCCGCCGAGGGCTCAACTCTGAGTTCCGGCATATCATGGGAGCTACTGCACCGCGTGACTTCAGGTCCGTGGTGGAACAGGCTAGAGGGATGGAGTTGGAGATGCAGCTCACTAAAGGGCTGCAACCCTCGGGTGGTCCAAGTGCTTCTGGTGGTGACCAGAAAAGGAGCTTCACTGAAGGAGGTGGATCATCCCACCGCCCGCCCAAAGAAGTCTAAGTGGGGCCGCCCCCACAATCATCAAGTTCAAGACTTGAGGTCGTCTTCTTCAAATCTCATTCTTCATCGGTGACCTCGCCTTGCGCCCCGCCCCGGGCAAGGCATGATCTGCTTCAAGCGGCGATGGACACCATACGCCGAAAGTGTTCCCGGACTGAATCGTCGGCATTGTGGCCAAGCGGCCACAAAATGTTGGTTTGTCGTCGAATCCTCGCTAGCATCATCAAGTGGGAGCCAGATCTTCATCTTCATCAAATACTACACCTCGGGGTCGATCCGGATGATGGCGGCCGCCTGCGTGCCGCAGCCTCCACTCTCCGGCTCCACCCGCGGGTATTGCGGCATCCCGCAGCAACTCCTTCACTCCAAGATGCTACACCGCCCAATCCCGTTGCCGCCACAGAGAGCGTCGGGCTCGCCGCCCGACACCACCCGAGTCTACTCACTCCTTCGAGTCCGCAGTCGACCGACGTGGTGACAGTACCTTGTTAGTGGACTCATATGAAGCCCTTGTTCTTTTCGACTGGTGCTACCTATTCTTTTGTGTCTCGGGAGTTTGTTAGGAGGGCCAAGTTGGATGTCCAGCAAATTTCCCAATCGGTTGTGGTTAGCACCCCAAGGGTATCCTTGCTAGCTCCACAGATGCCCCGGGCGTGTGGTTGCAATAGATGGCGAGGAATTTATTGCCAACCTCATGGTTATCCAGCTTGAAACCTTCGATGTTATCCTTGGCATGGACTGGTTGCATTGCTACCAAGCCGTGATTTCCTGCTCCTGGAGGACAGTTACCTTGCAAGCACCTTCAGGGAAGGAAATAATCTTTCAGGGGAATGCACCCACGTGTTCCCTCTTGGTGTTGGCCAGCTTGTTCCCTGGTCGACGAACAATGAAGTCTGGGTTACTTCTAGCCCTTACAGAGAAGCCAAGTGCGCCGTTGCACATTGTGGATATTCCTGTGGTCCGTGAGTATCTCGATGTGTTTCCTGAAGAACTTCCAGGTATGCCACCCAAGCGAGATGTGGAGTTCAGAATTGATCTTGTTCCTGGTACAAGACCTATCTCTATGTCTCCCTATCGCTTGGCGCGACCCTTGCAAGAGGAGTTGAAGAAGCAACTAGACGAGTTATTGTCCAAGGGCTTGATTCGTCGTAGTGTGTCACCTTGGGAGCCCCGTCACATCAATCGAGAAAAAGGATGGGAGTTGGCGCATGTGTATAGATTACCGTGCTCTAAATCAAGTGACCATCAAGAATAAATACCCTTTGCCTCGCATCGAAGACTTGTTTGATCAACTGAAAGGAGCCAAGGTGTTCTCAAAAATTGATCTACAGTCTGGGTATAATCAAATCCGAGTGCGGGAGCAAGACATTGAAAAGACAGCTTTTTCAACAAGATATGGGCACTATGAGTTTACAGTTATGTCCTTTGGACTGACTAATGCCCCTGCTGTTTTCATGGAAACGATGAACAGTATGCTACACAAGTACTTGGATGACTTTGTAGTGGCGTTCATCGATGATATCCTGATTTATTCCAAGACGGATGAAGAGCATGAGAAGCATCTGAGGCTTGTGCTTGAGACTCTGAGGAATAATCAATTCTTTGCCAAGCTGAAGAAGTGCGAGTTCTGGATTTCTGAAGTGAGCTTTCTAGGACATGTAATTAACCAGGAAGGTATTTCGGTAGATCCAAGCAAGATTTCCACTGTCATGGATTGGAAGAGGCCATCTAATGTTAAAGAAGTGAGGAGTTTTCTTGGCCTAGCTGGTTATTACCGGCGCTTCGTGAAAGACTTCTCCATTATTGCCAAGCCAATGTCTCAGCTCACACGGAAGAATGTGAAATTCCAGTGGACCGATGAATGTGAGCACAGTTTTAATACTCTGAAAGAGAAGTTAGTAACTGCCCCTGTTCTCACACTTCCTGAGCCAGGGAATCGTTTCACGGTCTACTCGGATGCGTCTCAAGTGGGTCTCGGTTGTGTGCTCATGCAAGATAACAAAGTGATCGCGTATGCCTCGCGACAGTTGAAGAAACATGAGCAGAACTACCCTACTCACGATTTAGAGCTTGCCGCAGTGGTTTTTGCTCTAAAAATTTGGAGGCATTATTTGTATGGGGAATCTTGTGATATCTTCACTGACCACAAAAGCCTCAAATACATTTTCACTCAGAAAGAGTTGAATTTGAGACAACGAAGGTGGTTGGAGCTTATTAAAGACTATGATCTCACTCTTCAGTACCATCCGGGCAAGGCAAATGTGGTTGCCGATGCCCTTAGTCGCAAGATGACACCCTCTGCTCTAGGCTGTCTCGTTGCTGACTTTGAGCGGATGGGAATTTCCTATTGTTTTGCTGGTACAGCACAGGCTGAGATGCAGTTGCTGCTGCAATCCGCATTTCCAAAGCGAGTAAAGGAGGCACAACAGCATGATCGGTTGCTTCAGCAAGTGAGGAAGCGGCTTGATGAAGGAAAAATTGGGAATTTCAGCCTTGATGACTCAGACGCATTGCGATTTAAAGGCCGCCTTTGCGTGCCGCAGAAAGCTCAAGTCAAGGATGAGATTTTGAAAGAAGCTCACCGTACCCCTTACACAGTGCATCCTGGTGAGACCAAGATGTATCGTGATCTTAAGAAGAACTTCTGGTGGAAGAGGATGAAAGTGGACATCGCCAAGTATGTGGCATCTTGCGGGGTTTGCCAACAAGTAAAGGCCGAGCATAAGCGTCCCGCTGGGCTATTGCAGCCTTTGGAGGTTCCTCAGTGGCCTTGGGATGATATCACCATGGATTTCGTGAGTCGGCCACCTCGTACCAGCGAGGTAAAGATGCAATTTGGGTAGTGGTGGACCGATTCAAGAAGTCCGCGACTTCATCCCCATCCGCACAACGAACTCAAGAAGTGAGTTAGCTCCCATCTATGTGCGAAATTGTGAGATTGCATGGTGTTCCCAAGTCGATAGTTTCGGACAGAGATGCCAAGTTTGTCTCCAAGTTTTGGGAGAGCTTGCAGGGCGCTTTGGGCACGAAACTCCAGTTTAGTACTGCTTTCCACCCGCAGACGGATGGACAGTCCGAACGCACTATTCAGACACTAGAGGACATGTTGAGGTCCTGTGCCTTATCCTGGAGGGGTAGCTGGGAGGATCATTTGGCACTTGCAGAATTTGCTTATAACAACAGCTACCACTCCAGTGTTCGAGCAGCGCCATTCGAGGTTCTTTATGGGCGTAAGTGTAGATCGCCACTGTGTTGGGATGTCAGTGGAGAAGTCCGTTCTAGGCCGGATTGGGTCCAACAAGCGGTGGAACAGTAGCGGAAATTAGACAAAATCTGCTAGCTGCCCAGAGTAGGCAGAAGAGCTACGCCGATGTCAGGAGGCGAGAGCTAGAGTTCGAAGTGGGGGATCGTGTGCTCCTGAGAGTATCTCCTACTAAAGGCATAGTGCGATTTGGTACCAAAGGGAAGCTTACCCGAGGTACATTGGGCCATTTCCACCAGCACGAATTGGAAAGTTGGCATATCGCTTGGACCTCCCTGAGTCCATGCGAGGAGTGCATAATGTGTTCCATGTTTCGATGTTGAGGAAGTACTTGCGAGATCCAGAGCATGAGATTGTATTAGAACCGGTATCCGTAAGGCAAGACCTCACCTTCGAGTCACGTCCAGTTCGAATTCTGGAGGAATCAGAGAAGGTGTTGAGGCATAAGACGATAAAGTATGTTAAAGTGCTTTGGGCACATCAGTCTGAGCGAGAAGCGACATGGGAGTTGGAATCTCGCATGCGCGAGAACTACCCGGACTTGTTCTCCAAGGGTATGAGTTAATGTTATGTTATGTGTAGTTTATTTCATTCTGTTTTTCTGCACAGATTGCTATGCGCCAGAATTCGGGGTCGAATTCTGTTAAGGGGGGTAGAATGTAATGCCACTAAATTTCAAAAGAGAGAATTAAGGAAAGAAATGAGCGGTTTTGCCGTCATACCCATCGGCTTTTAGAATGCCGAATAAGTAACGCTCGCAGAGGTTCCCAGACCACCCAGGGACGGTCGGCACCATCAAGAAAGCGACTGAAAGTAGCGCTCTCAGAGGTTCCCAGACCGTCCAGGGCCGGTCGGCACCGTCTCGCGTTGTGGGTTTTCGTCACTCGGCAGGAAATTCTATTTTTACCTGTTACCGATTTACCGGCCGCAGTAGAAGAGCACCAAATGGTTTAGGGCTGCCGTTGGACCAAAAAGCCCTTAGTGCCATTCCCAGCCAAGGCAAAAAGGGGAAGGGCAAAAGAGTCATTTCCCAGTGAGAGTGACAGCCATGGCCTTAAGTAGACAAGACAACTCACACAGCCACTTTTCTTGCTCCACTCCTCTGCCATAGCCAGAGCCAAGCCTAGCTCCATCTCACTTTTCCTCCCCCAGCCCCAGCCGAGAGAAAGATAGCAAGCAAAAGCAAGGAGCAGAAGGGCGAGGAGGAGAGGAAGGCCCCAGGAGCTCAGAAGGCCAAGGCGTGAGGGCTTCGTCGCCTGCGACGGAGGACGTCAACGGCCGTCGAACCCCCACACCAAGCCAACCCGTGAGTACAACCACCCACCTCCTCAGCCCCATAGCGCACAATAGCACAACAATAGCATGCAAAAGGTAGAAGGAGAGCACATGAGAGTTAGGGGCAAACCGTCCTGGTGGTGGTGAGGTCGGCCGGCCGGCTGCAAGCCGTGGCCGGCGAGCTCAAGCAGCAGGGAGTGGCCGAGGCCTGGGGGCGAAAGCAGGAGCCGGAGACCGGGAACCACTAGATCCAGCCGTAGCCGGCCGGATCTGAGGAAGGCGTCGCCGGATCCACGAGAAGGAGGCGAAGGACGGCAGGGGGAGCGCGGAGGCCGACCGGTAGAGGCCCAGGGCCGGTGAGCCGAGCTCGCCACGCGCCGACGCCAGACCGCCGGAGCCGCCCGACCGAGCGGCCGAGAGGATTGGGGCGTCGCCCGAACGAGAGGAAGGAGAGAAGAAGGTGGAGGCGGGTCGGCGGTGGAGCCGCCGGCGTCGAGCCGGGCCGGCGACGCCGAGTCAGCCGCATGCCGGGGGGGGTTCGCCGAGCGCGTCCGCACGCGAGAGAGAGAGAGAGGGGTGGAGAGAGGAGGCTGTTCGGCCGAAGGGATAAGGAGAGAGGAGCACGGTAAGAAAAAGAGAAAGAGAAAGAAAAGAAAAGAAAAAGAGAAAGAAAAGAAAAGAGGAGAAAAATAAAATAAAAGAAAACGGGATTGGTACCTGCGCGACGGGTCCTTAATCCCGGGTATTTTTGCCCGAGTTGGGTCAGGGTGTAGACTCGTCGTTATCCGCTTAAGTCCCGATTTTGATTCGATGCATTGAGTCGGGTTCACGTTTGTTCGGTGAAGGTCCCGAGTCGTCGTTAGAATCAGCACGCCGCTTCGCTCCATTTGGTTAACGAGCAAGTGCATGGTAAAACAGTAATTCGGGTAGTGTGGTTTCATTAGATAAATGATGGTGCATAGTTTATCATGTTATGGTAAGTTAATTACTTTTGGATGCATGATGAGAAATGATGAACGATGAATGCTGGGGCATGACATGTTGATATGCATAAATGGAGTAACTGCATTGCATGCATGCCATGAAAAGAGATAGTGTTGCTCCGCTTTGTGTGGACACTCCACGGGAGTGGAGATTGAGGTCCCCGCATGAAAATGACGGGCTACTGTGGTCCCCGTATGAAAAAGGACGGGCTTGAGGTCCCCGCATGGAAACATGATGGGCCTGGGTGAGCATCGACGGGTGCTCGCTCCGCTATACCGGTATAGACTAAAGAGAAAAGAAAAAGTGCATGTGCATATGCATCATGATTGGTTGATAAGAATTTGAGATTAGATGGAAATGAGTGGTGAATGAAACTGTGATGATGCTAGTCTGATTCAGAAACTGTTATTTTACTTTTGCTTTGTGCTTGCTGAGTCTTTTGACTCACCCTTGCTTTGCTGTTGTTTTTAGGTGACCGTTGAGGACGACATGCATGGGCGGGAATAGCACATGAATGTTCTTCACGAACCAACATCACTTTTTGTACCACCTTTTGTCTGACTATGCTAGTCTCTTCTAGGCTGCTAGAGCATGGGCTAAACAAAGAACTATGTTGTATCTTTTCGCTGCTATCTAAATATTTTAGTGTGGATTTTCTGGTATTTGAAGGTAGAAACTTGCATGGGTGGTAGCATTCTGGCCCAGAGGATGGGCGTGGTGTTACACCAAAACTCTTCTTCAGTTGTTCCTACACCGAAAGCTGACTGTCGGAGAGCGACTGGCATAATTATATGTCCATTATTTCGAGAATAACGATGCAAAAATGACGTGCTCCTCCTACAGACATTGCTACATTATTCTGGAACAGAAAGAACCTCAGTTGCATGGTGGTGAAAAGCCTGGGGTTTGTAAGCTGTGATACTAGTACCTTGATTAAAGCATTAATCTATCTATAATTTCTCGTAAATATTTGTGCATGCATGTACTCCTAAATGTTATCTATCACTATATATCTTCATGATATCACTTGTTTTTATATATTTATGTCTTCTGGTACTCAGATGGATCTGCAACCTACTGCTCATTACATTATCAAGCAGCGAGCTCGAACATTAGGTGTCCTAGCTGTTGTCGTCGTGGCCATTATTCGGTGGCGACGGCGTAGACATTATTGTAATAGAAGATCTCCAAGCAATTATGGTCCACTAGTGGATAGGGATTTGGTGAGCCAAACAAGGATAGACGAATCGTACAATTCAACCGATACAAATTGAATCAATCAATACAATTCAACCGATACAAATTGAATCAATCAACTTAATTCGGATGAGGAAAGCTGTGTTCTAGAAGATTTCATCTCGATTACGTGATGCTGGTCTACTACATGCACACAATGCATGTCTCGGTTGAAGAAAAATTAGCCATTCTCCCTGCACATAGTTGGCCATAATTTGAGAAATCATGTAATTGGTTTGTTTGCCAAGAGATCTAGCGAGACAGTAAACCAGTACTTCAATGAGGTCTTGAGGGCCTTATGCTATATATCTTGCCAAAGATATGATAAAGCTTAGGTTAGTAGAGATCCAGCCAAGATCATCAGGAGCCCTGGCCGGTTCTACCCCTATTTCGAGGCATCTCGTGTAACATGAATACGACATTCTAATTCGTCTGATACCACTTGGAGGAGTACGAGGGTCGGAGACATCTAGAGACACCACAAGAGTTGTTCAATCTTCGGCATTCCTCCATCCGTACATCTGTTGAGCAGGCATTTGGAACATTAAAGAATCGTTTCAAAATTCTTGGAAACAAGTCATTCTTGCCCTTCAAAGCCAACGTGAAGATTGTGATAGCGTGCTGTGTGCTACACAAATGGATCCTTGTTAATGGTCCTAACATACGAAGCTCATTGGTATAGTAGTCTACCTCGGTCAGCTAGAATAGCTATGGATCAAGCAGGGGAGAACAGGCAATGGGTGGCAAAATGAGATAATTTGATGCGGACGAAACGTTGATATATTAATGGGTGAATTCTTTTAGGTTGTTGCTTTAGCTTTTGATTTATGATTTTTGAATTCTGTCTATTTACGAGAGACAGTACATAGAGAAAAATAGTCGTATACGATTTTGGCCGGTATAACTGAACTTGATACAATGTCTACTGTAATTTACATGTAGACCCTGTCTTAAAAAGATGTACCGTTTAAAAGCTAATTATTGTAGCAGAAAGTGATACGCAAAGCAAAAAAAAAACCATTCTCTTTCAGTGTGATATGTATAATTATTTCAACATGTCTATACTACTTCATATTTCTTTATTTACAACTTTTGTGTACATATATTTACCTTATTTCATTACTTGTTATCATTATTACCTGCATCAGGTGGTCCTCTTGTAGTTCACACCCAACGCTGCCTTGACTTTGAGGTGTGCTTGGTCAGGCAATTTGGCAAACAATACCAGGCAACCCACCGGCAGGTCTCATGCCCAGGCAACTTGTCTAGGGCATCAACCAAATAAGCCCTATGTATCCAAGTTAGCATCTCTGGTTTAAGCATGCAGTGGATTGTTGTCAAAACAGAGGTGCATGTATCAAAATTCAAGCGAATTCGGAACATGTTGTTCTTCAGCGATGTTTCCCAATAATGTAGGATCATTTGTTCTGTCTTAAACTTGTTCTTCAGCAAAGCATGATGTGGGAGGTGTGTGCCTTCGGCGTTCGCGGCAGAAACAGAAGCAAAGATCCCCTTCACTTCAAAGGGTTCGCTGAATACCTGGCGGTTGGTTTTGGTGGCAGTGTTGGCCGTGGGGTAGGCGGCAGTTGATCGAGTCTGGGAGCCTAACATGTAGATCAAAGGGACGTAGGTGGACCGTTTGATCGCAATCCTATGGTCGTTGCCTATGCCGTTAAGTTAGGACTCCAAATTGAATAACGCGATCAATCTTTGGTCGCTGAGAACTGTTTGATCCCGGTTGAGCGGTCCACAATGAGACGAACCCTTGCATTTCCTTGTACTAGTTGAATGCCCGTACGTTGCTATAGTTTTTTTTAAAATATTAGATTATATTTGTATACATGTTCTAAAAAATTTTACCACCTGTTAGTTTCAGAACATATAGTATGATATAATTTGGCGTAAGTCTTTTGGATTCGGCGCAGGTCTTTTAGGGCCACATGTTAGCGCTGCCTTTTGTGAGAAGAGGTGGAAGAAGCCGGACCAACCACCAACTCCTTCTTTTGTAATAGTAAAGATAAGGATTGTGCTTTTTGTGAGTATCAGAAAACCATGAGGTTACGGCTGACTTTATGCTTCATGTAGTGCTCCAAACAGTTAAAAGCCATGCTTTTTAACGTACAGTAGGCTTTTAACTGTAATTGTACTATAATGGCTGTTAATTTTTTTGAGTTAAAAAAGAAAAAAAATAACAATAAATGAGAAAAATCAAAAAACACGTATCTTTTAAAAGCCTATTTATTCTAGATAGTTTTTAAAAGCTAGAAGCTGATACGGTTTGGAGTAGGACCTCACTCGAAACCATGTGCGATTTGACTGCAGCTCCAGCGACTGTAAATTTGAAGTCGCTAACACCTACGCTAAGGTTTCCTTGTCTAACGTCGTACAATTTTCTCTGTGAGGTCTCGTACCATTATAGGCTATATAGCTGTAACGTGGTCCATTCAAAACGGTGAATCAATACCGCAAGGGCAATGATGAACGCACGCTGGGGCCTGGGGCCATTTACAGATTACACGAGCTTGTATTATTAAATTAGCGGTGAAAATTAAACCACCAAGTTACATTTTCTAGAAACCGAAGAACTCGCTACTTTTCGAGACTGTAGCGCGCTCTAGTGTACAAAGTATAACAATCTGTACAGGTTGCAAGACCTAGAGGCCGGCAACTCTTTCTATCAGCTATGTATTGCCAGTAGTTTGTCAGACACTGTTTTCTGCCAGTAGTTTGTCAAAATCCCGCCATACATACAGCATGCCACAGCATAGTGTTCACCAAGCTAGATGATGGGACTCCACTTTAATTCCATCAGCTATGTATTGCCACATTCCTGCAATGTAAGAAAAATAGTAAAATGCCTGTGCGTTGCAACGAAGTACCAAATAAAAGTGATACATATTATCAAACATGATCTCATACTGAATAATAAACATAAATTTTGTCATACGTCATCATGTATCAAGCAAAACATAAATAATAAACATTTATCTGTACGTCATCATAAATATCACAGATCAGGGGTTGAAGGCTGTTTTAGAAAGTAATCCGAGATTAACAAAGGTTAGTATGGCCTGAATCTTCTTGCAAGTCTTTTTAAGATTAATTCAACTACTTCAAGTCAAAGATAGCATTTAAGTATATCTCAGGAGATTTGAAAAGCGGTCTTGCTTCTCCAGATTCCATGTCCGCAACCCACACCATCTCAAAACACTTTTGTTATCTTCATGTTTGAAAAACAATAGTCCATTATAATTAAATATAAGTAATCATCAAAATACATCAACTCTCTGTTTCAAAGCCAAGACAATCAATTACCTCGGCAACTCGAACACTGAATGACAAATGACGACCATCTTGTGACCTAGCTCACATGGTTCAATACATGAAGTCAAGGTTGATGCAATCCATAATACAAGTAGAGTTTTGTTTGTGAAATAAAGATTGAAAAAAGACAAATAAGTACCAAAAGAAATGGCAGAAGTTGCTTAATTGAAAAATATGGAAATTTACCAGGTGCCGAAATTGATCCTTGCTCCTTCCGGGTATCCACGACCTCTTTCTCTGGACCCAAGGTAAAAGGACCTACAAAATAGGTTTATCAAATTTCCAATGATGGCATGCCGTAAAATGTAACAATAAATTTGTCAGAAATGAAAGGAAATAGTACAACGAATGAAATTTTGGCCAAAGCATCAAGTATTACTTGCATTCGACTACATCAATGCTCGTGAATTAATTATTAACACATGTTTTTCTGAGTTAAAAGCGAAAATGTGACTGAAATGTCATATATTTTCCTTTCCATGATATGAATAGCTACTACAAATGCAACACATGGACACCCAGAAAAAATGCATAAGTGACCCCATGTCAAATTGCAGAAAAAGCAATTGGTGTGTATTAATTATAAGCTTTTTATGGAAACAGTGCAATATGTATTGATTAGTTATCCTTAGGAGCCTTAAAGTTTTAACAACATATAGTAGGATTACAAAGGCTGACAGTCTGCTTTGGAGCAGCCTTTTTTTGGGTTAAAACTTAAAACATGGTCATAGTCCTTAATCCTTATATGTTAAGGAATGAACTCAGAAAGTAAAAAATTACAGTACTCAGTTGCAGGGGCGATCTTTAGTGGACTACGAAATATTATTCTTCCTGCATATAGTGAAAAACTAATGGCTGAACTCTTCTGCCATAGAGATAGATGACACACTAAATTATGAGAAAATGCCTAATTGCCTACACAATGTAACAAGCATATCAATAATTGTTGAAAGAAACTAAAATATCAAATACATACCTTTACAATACCAAGGTCAGGCCTATCAAACTGGACCTTGTAAGTTGTAACAATCCTGCTCCATCATCACCACAATTTATTTTCAAATGGCTGTTAGATAAATGTAGGCACAATTTATTTTCAAATTTCTGGTTTGTATGTGTTATGCATTTGTAGACTTCCAGTGCTAAGTTGTTTGATTCACAGCCTAAACCATGGTTGGATTCATCTAGGGCCCTAACTCCGAGCAGATAATCCTAGACCATCTGTAGTTGTACTTCTTCATGATTCATTCTATCGCACGTTTTGTTTCTACCATGTAAAATTGTGGCTTACCTAGTTACAAAAATGATAGCCTATTAGCATCCAGCAATATTCAACAAGTTACAACTGTAAAACAACCACTGTAATTGATGTTCTAATACAAAAAGAAAGATCATCTGTACATACAAGATGCCAAGGGCATTTCAAAGTTGCATTATGGAGTTAGTAAGATTTGCATGCAAGTATATAACAACACAACTTGCCATCGCCATAGAATATAGCATCACATTATGACACAACCATTAAATTCAACTTGATACCAAAACAAGCACATCATAACACAGCTTTACAATAGCTCTATTGCAATTAACATATTATATGGCACAGTTTTTAGTAAGTTATCATTTATCAACTAACTTGAAACGTATGTAACACATCAATGCTCACCACTTAAGAAGGCCATACAATTAACTACACTAAAAATCACCACCAAAGTCCAGTTCCTAAGGTCCACAAGTTAAAATTTTAAAGATAATTATACAATCTCACCTCGCGCCAATTATGGTCATGAACTGCTGCACCTTGCTGCGGCTTCCTCTCCCAGCTTATGCTGCAACAGACGGCAAAAAATTGAAAGGAATCAAACAAAATCTCACAGCTCACATGCAAGATTAGATAACTAAACCCACTAATCGAACACTGGAAATAACAGAAACAGGACTAATTCTCGCACAAATCGATTCAAGAAAATGAAAATATTACAAAAGATGGGGGAGTAGAGCTCACGAGGCACTTGGCGGCGAGGAAACGGAACCGGAGGTTGCGGAGGAGGCGGGATGAGTTGAGGAGGTGGAGCGCGACGGAAGTGGCGGCCGAGGAAGAGCGCCTAGGCCAGCATGTAGAGCGTCGGCGGGTCGCCTGTGGCCGTGGCCACCTTGTCGGCGAGGAAGATGACGGACGCGTGAGGTGCTTCCGGTGCTGTCCGCAACACCCACGTAGCCGCTCCACCGCCTCCTCCTCATCTCCGCCACGCCTTCTCCTTCTCTCCTCCGCTTGGGGCTCGGTCTTGTGTGCTGCAGGGGAGTAGGGCGGCTTGGGAGGAAACCGAATTTCGTATCCCACATTCGAGGAGGAGGAGGTGGCGGCGGTGGGGCGGGGTGGGAGGAGGCGGGCGAGCGAAGATGCGAGGCGGAGTGGGCGGTTTCATGGGAGGAGGCGAGGCGGAGCGGTTTCGTGGAGGAGCCGTGACTCTGCGGAGGAGGGGAGGAGGCGGCGGGGTGGGAGGAGGAGGAGGCGGCGGCGGGGGGGGAGAAGGAGGCGGCGGCGGGGTGGGAGGGAGGAGGAGGAGGCGGCGGGGTGGGGAGGAGGAGGAGGCGGGCGGGAGCGGAGGAGGGGGGGAGGCGGCGGCGGAGGAGCGGGGAGGAGACAGGAGGAGGAGGAGGAGGGATGAGGCGGTGGAGAAATCGGAGGAGGAGGCGGGTTCGGTGGGAGGAGGCAAAGGCGGCGGAGGAGGAGGAGGGAGGAGGCGGAGAAATCGGAGGGAGGAGGCGCGGGTTTGGTGGGAGGAGGCAGGCGGAGGAGGAGGAGGAGGAGGAGGCGGTGGAGAAATCGGAGGAGGAGGCGTGCGGGTTTGGTGGGATGCAGCGTACGGTTTTCTTTTTCAGAAGGGGTAGGAGGAGTGGGAGAGGACGGACGGACTGCCACCAACTCTAATTTTTAAGTAGTAAAGATTCTAAAAGAATACCCACTAAGGGAGAAAAGTACAAAGGAGAAAAGTTAGGAAAACCCACTAAGGGAGTTGAATTCTAAAAGAAACTCCTAGATTGGATCACAGATACAAATCGAGATCCAAAGGAGGACCGGAACCGTTCTCAACCATATCAAGACTAAACCAACCCTACGGACTTGCCCGCCCGCCATGCATTCGAGCAAATGCTGCTTCCATCGCACCTCCGTGGCTCTCCATGCTGCCAATGACGTACTGCTCATTGCTGCGCCTCTGGGTGATTCCATCAATGTGCTCCAAACATTAATGACACATTGATAAACCACGAAGCTATCGTCAAGATGCAGGGGATGACGACGACCTCGGGTGCACACCCACGGTGTAGACATACAACCATCTCCTGGATGCGTTGCTGTGAGAGAATAGGGCCAGGAGGTTGGTGTCGATGTGCGACAACATGATCAAAGAATGGACTAGACTAGGGAGTAGGGCTGTGTCGTGCCGGCCGAGCACGACCACCCCACCATGATGTGCCAGCCCAACTCATCTCTGGCGAGACCCAGAAAACACCCAAAGCACAACGGGTAGGTGCCATACCGTGTTGGCTCTGGCCCAGCCATGCGTATTTATAGACGGTAGAGGCAGCGGTGACGATGATGGCGGCGGCCGCCTTCTTCCCCTCGTGCTATGGTTGTACCCTACGTTTGTGTCTCCGGTGTCGTTGCCATCGAGCCTCGCTCAGCCATGGCCACAGCCACTATGGCTCCTCACTCAGTCACCTCCGCTGTGTCCCTGTCGTTGCGGTCAGACACCGACGTCGTTCCCGCCCACCGTGAAGGCTAGAATGGCAGCACAGGTTGATGCGAAACTTCAGGTGACCAACCTTTACCTATCGTAATTCCTGGGAAATTTAACCGTCTTCAGGTGAAGTTGTACATCATGGTACTACTAGTATGGGTGCCATTATCCCTGCAGGATTTCTAATCAACCCTTATCAAAGAGAGCATCAGCTCATCGCAAGGCTTCCTACCTGCATGAGCTTCAGGGTCTAAAATTGTCACTTTTTATAAAGGGGAAATATAAGAAATTGTCATGAGGAAAAAGGAAAATTTATCAAAAAAGACAGGTGGCATTCAGGATTGACTCATCATCTATCTATTATATTGTTAAAGTGACAGAAAACGAAGATAGCAAGTTCGCTCTTATGGATTAGAAATTACCATGTTAATCGAAAAAAAGAGAATACAGATATAAGACCTCTTACAATTACATAAGAAATATAATTGTATTTCTATCATAAATATTAGAGTTGTATAACAAATATAACTCTATATTTAGATAAGATTACGACTAACGCTCTAGTGTGACCACCATCTCTTTCCATTTTCGTGGAGCATGTTGCTTCCCAATGGTGGATCCAGGATTTTTAGGATGGGTGTGCGGATTTCAGAGCTAAGTTAATCAAATATGTCAATACCATAACACACCATTCCCCCAAAACACCGATATAACTGTACATGTATATAGATATAATAAAAATACATAAATTATAGAAATTAACGATTTTTATGAGAAAATGGATGACATAAGGTCAGCATGATAACATGAATTAAACAACAAATTATAGAGATTAGTGACAGTTATATATATCTTATTGATCTTGCCTTTTTTGCCCTTTTTCCCGTCAGTAAGAACCATCCACCTAAGAGGAAATTGTGTGTTTCTTCTATGGAGAAAAACATAGCAAAAATTAGCATGTAAACAAATGTAATAAGGGTCCAACTAACTGCTCATTGCCTAAAGCAAAGCCAGTATTTTTATACAGCATCTATTAGAAAAAATGAAAAAAGCAAATGCTAAGCTCCAGAAAGAACCGGAGCCAGAGCAGAGTAGAGCAAAGCGGAGCAAGAAAGAAAATAAGTGGAGTAGGGTGGACTATACCTAGATCTAGAGAGAGGACGATAATGATAAATTGGATGTGTTGCTCAATTCCCGATGTCGTACTCCCTCCTGGTTACCACGCTGCTCCCTTCCCGCCGCCCGCTCGCTACCTCTGAGTTCGCCGTGCCACCGCCCGCTTGCCCGCAACATCTCTCTGCTCGTCCGTGCTGCCACATGCTCACCTTGCACCCTGCGCCGCCTCACGCATGATTGCTGTCATGTCTTGGTGCCACGTCCACCGGCCATCGCTCACCTACGCAGTCCGCGTCCATCATTACTCGCCTTCACTGCCTGCACCTTCGCCCGCTTGCCACTCGAAGGTTGGAGCCGCCTCCCACACAAACTGTTGTAGTCCTACGACCACTCCCAGGACCTGTACGACCACCTTGTAGTCGCTACGACCACATATTGTAGTCGCCCAAATTATGATGTATTATCACCATAATGTTATGTATAATCTTTGATTAAAATTGAACCAACGAGATATTTTAATTAGAGATTTTATGATTATTTTTGGCATTATGTATTCATATGGTTATATTCGGACCAACGTTGTTTATAATCGTATGTCACCATAATTATTAAGTTCTTTTTCATTTTCTGCCCAACGGTGATATGAATTAGAACTGTATTTTTTTGCATATTATTAATCAGACCAACGTAGGGTTAATTACATGCAATA
Source organism: Bonia amplexicaulis (assembly GCA_036346245.1). Lineage (NCBI taxonomy): Eukaryota > Viridiplantae > Streptophyta > Magnoliopsida > Poales > Poaceae > Bonia > Bonia amplexicaulis. The sequence goes on from CM070735.1 coordinate 40,325,247, forward strand.
TATATATTTATGATGTTTCTATTTTTTGCCCTGTATTTTGTAATTCAGCACTTAATGCTTCAAACGTTGCCACCACAATAGATAACATTGACCAACTCACCGGGAGCAATTTTCCCTCGTAGAGAGAACAAATTCATGTTGTCCTTGGTGTTTTGGACGTTGACTATGCCTTAAGGGTAGACGTTCCCGTTCCCCCACCGAAGGTGAGGAGAATTTTGCTGAGAAAAAGAAAATTTATGAGGCTAATGCTGAAAAATGGGAACGGTCTAACCGCTTATCACTTATGATTATAAAGACCTCTATTTCAGTCGGGATTAGGGGAGCAATCCCTAATTTCAAAAATACTAAGGAGTACGTGGCTTCAATTGAGGAGAAATTCAAAGGCTCCACTAAAGTTTATGCCAGTACTTTAATTCAGAGGCTCTTAACCTCTAAATATGATGGGTCTGGCAGTATAAGAGAGCATATCATGATGATGACTGATATGGCAGAAAAACTCAAGGGCATGGACATGGCAATTTTCGATGGTTTCCTAGTCCATTTCATTATGACATCGCTTCTTTCTGAGTACACATCATTTAAAATAAATTACAATACTCAGAAAGAAAAATAGAGCATGAGCGATTTGATCGCCATGTATGTCCAAGAGGAAGAGAGAATAAGAATAGAAAAGAAGGACTTTGCTTTTAATGTTGGTGGCTCTCTCATGTTGCTCCCGCTGGAGCATCTAAAGGGGGGGGGGAATGTCACTTCTGCAAGCAGCTAGGGCATTTTCAGAAAGACTGTGTAGGCTTTCTTAAGTGGCTCGCCAAAAGGGGTAATGATACAATAACTTTTATTGATGAAACACTTTACGCTGATTTCTCTCTTAATGCTTGGTGGATTGACTCAGGTGTAACTATGCACGTTACCAACTCTTTACAGGGATTCCTTACCACGACAACACTAAGAAAGGGGGAGCGAAGTCTTAGAGTCGCGGATGGAAAGGAAGCCGAAGTAAAATCAGTTGGATCTGTTTCATTAACTTTAGACAATAGCTTCCTGTTTCGTCTCAAAAATGTAGTTATGTTCCTTCCATCGGGAGGAATTTAATTTCAGTTTCTTTATTGGACGATGAAGGTTTTAAATGTATTTTTGGAGACAATAAATGCATTATTAAGTTTAATTCTAATGATGTTGGTCTTGCTTTTAGACAAGACAAGCTCTATATGCTTTCCCTTAATGAATCTCCTGTATCTTTGAATGTGTATGATGCTAAACATAAAAATAATGATGAGACTTCTTCGAAACTATGTCACTATCGTTTATGCCACATTTCGAGGGGGAGAATGGAGCGTCTCATTAAAGAAGAGATTCTTCACCCATTAGTTTTCTCTGACTCAAACCACTGCATTGATTGCATCAAAGGAAAATATGTAAAATAAATAAAGAAGGGAGCTACTTGCAGTACAGGACTCTTAGAATTAATTCATACTGATATTTGCGGTCCTTTTCTTGTGACATCAGTGGATGGTTTTGATTTATGCATCACATTCACTGATGATTTCTCCCGTTATGGTTATATTTTTCCCATTAAAGACCGATCTGAATCACTTGACAAATTTAAGATATTTAAGGCTGAAGTTGAAAATCAGCACAACCTAAGAATTAAAGTGGTAAGATCGGATCGTGGGGGATAATATTATGGAAGACATGCCCCTTATGGGCAAATTCCTGGCCCTTTCGCTAAGTTCCTTCAGGAAAATGGTATTGTTTCCCAGTATTCTATGCCGGGCGAACCTCAGCAGAATGGTGTAGCTGAAAGACGCAACCGTACACTTATGGATATGGTACGGAGCATGCTTAGCCATTCTAGTCTATCAATTGGCTTGTGGATGGAAGCACTAAAGACAGCCGCACATATTCTTAATCGGGTTCCCAGTAAATCAGTACCTAAAACACCTTATGAATTATGGACTGGGAGAAAACCGAGTATGAAATATTTACGCGTGTGGGGTTGTCGTACTAAAACTAAGTTATTTAATCCACACATCAAGAAATTAGACCCTAAGACAGTAAGTTGCCATTTTATTGGGTACCTTGAAAGATCCAAAGGGTATCGGTTTTATTGTCCTGATAGGATAACTAAATTTGTAGAAACAAGACACGCTGTGTTCTTAGAAAATAACGGGGACCTGGAGCTCAGGAAAATAGACCTTGAGGAGAAGCGGGTTTAAGTTCCTTCACCGCTCATCCTAGAGATCTTTATTCCTGTGCCTCAGGAGGTTGCACCTCCAGTAGAAAATACTGTTGTTATACCCACTGTTGAGGTATCTGAAATTCCTAATGTTACACCTAATGATGAGCCTCAACAGTCTCCTGAAATAACTAATGAACCTCTTAGAAGATCACAGTGGGAGAGGAGATCTGCCATCCCTAATGATTATGTTGTTTATATGAATGAGGATATTAATGATATAGGGAAGGTAGATGATCCCACCTCTTATAAGGAGGCCATAATGAGTGAACATTCTTCTAATTGGCTTGAAGCTATGGAGGATGAACTAAAGTCTATAAGCACTAATGATGTATGGGACTTAGTAGAAATTTCTGAGGGAGTCAAAACAGTAGGTTGTAAATGGGTCTACAAAACCAAACATGACTCCAAGGAAAATATCGAAAGGTTCAAAGCAAGACTTGTAGTAAAAGGCTTCTCACAAAGAGAGGGGATTGACTATAATGACACATTTTCTCCCGTCTCAACTAAAGATTCATTCAGAATTGTTATGACACTTGTAGCTCATTATGATTTAGAGCTGCATCAGATGGATGTTAAGACATCATTTCTTAATGGCGACTTGCAAGAGAATATTTACATGGCTCAACCGGAAGGTTTTGTCGTGGAAGGCAAGGAGCATATGGGATATCGTCTTAAGAAATCCATTTATGGCTTAAAACAAGCATCGAGACAGTGGTACCTCAAATTTGATAAAATCATAAGAAGTTTCGACTTTAAAGAAAATGAAGTTGATAACTGCATATATGTTAAGTTCAAGGGGAGTAAGTTTATCATCTTAGTACTTTATGTTGATGATATCTTATTGGTCAGCAGCGATAAGGACATGCTGTTTGAGACCAATAGATTTCTTTCATCCAATTTTGATATGAAGGATCTCGGTGATGCCTCTTATGTTCTTGGCATTGAAATTCACCGAGATAGGTCCAAAGGAATATTAGGTTTATCTCAGAAGGCATACGTTGACAGAGTACTGAAGAAATACAATATGCATAAGTGCTCTGGCTCGCCTGCTCCTATTGTTAGGGGCGATAAGTTTAGGATATTTTAATGTCGAAGGAACTATATGAAACTGATCAGATGAAGTCGATTCCTTATGCTTCAGCTGTTGGAAGCATTATGTATGCTCAAGTATGTACACGCCCTGATTTAGCTTTTGTAAACGGGATGCTTGGCAGATATCAGTCCAATCCAGAACTGGACCACTGGAAAGCCGTTAAGAAAGCTTTGCTCTATATGCAAGCTAATAAGCATTTCATGCTCACATATAAGTTTTCTGATAACCTTGAAATTATTGGTTATTCAGATTCAGATTTTGTGGGATGTGTTGATACTAAGAAATCCACGTCAGGTTATATCTTCACACTCGCTGGAGGAGCTATTTCGTGGAAAAGCTCCAAACAAACCCTTACGGCATCTTCAACGATGCAAGCTGAGTTTGTGGCATGTTATGAGGCTACCGCGGTGTGTATGGCTTAAGAATTCTATCCGGGACTAAGAGTGGTAGACAGATCTCTAAACCACTCACTTTATCTGCGATAATGAACCCGCAGTCTTTTATGCAAATAACAACAAGTCAAGTGATGCTGCCAAACACATTGACATTAAGTATCATATTGTGAAAGATAGAATCCAGGATCAAACCATAAGTATCAAGCATATTAGTACTAAGTTAATGCTTGCGGATCCACTTAATAAAGGCTTACCACCCAGTATTTTTCGTGATCATGTTGCCGGCATGGGTTTATTGGAAAGCCTCTGATTCTGGATAAAAGGACTCCAAAACAAACCAACTCCCATTAAGTATAATCAATATCCATTTCAAGATGAGATAGTACACTATAGGTATTGAGGTTGTATGGCACTTCATTGGCCATACAACACATTGCCTTGGTATGCTGTTTTGTTGAGAATGGGCTTATGATGTTAGCCTTACGATCAAAGGGGAGAATGTTGGGTTGATCTCGGCTAACCCGAGATTTTTCAGGGAGACTCAGTCTCCACTCGCGTCTTGATCGGAGGCGGTTACCAACAGATTTGGTTATGGTACTGGTCACCTAGCGCTAGATAAATTAGAGGGGTTTTGGCAAGGGGTGCACACGCGAGTTGTTCACGCCTCATAGAATCCTAACATCACCCGATCCCTCACGGGCGCTATGGTGAACGAAGACCGACGACCGCAGCCGCCGGCCACCTCTACTACCGCCGTCCCTGTCCACGGCTCCGACGACTTCACCGCCGCCGGCCGACCACCTCATCGTCTCACTCACCGACCGCACATCTACTTCATCAGGATGGCCTCTTCCGGTTCGGGTACGTCAACTAAAGCTTCCGCTCTAAAGATTAAATATGTGTTCGTGTTTTGATTTAGGGTTAATGTTAATGACTCATGATTAGACTTAGTTTATTATTATCAGGTCCGACCAACGAATCTATGGTATACTCCCCCTATTACGCCAGAAGAAAGCGCCGCTGGGCGCCCCACGTCACCCGCGTGCGCCGCGCCAGCCAGCCATACCCGCCGCGTGGCGAAGGAAAAAAGACGATGCGGTCGGTGAGGCATTTTCCTGTTTTCCGAATTGCGTCTGGTCCTTGGTTCTCGCGAAAAGGTCCTGGATTTTTTGGCCCTCTGCTTTTGCGGGATGGCCCCCCGCGTTTTCGGAAATTGCACACGTGTCCCTTTTTTTACGTACAGGTCCTCGATTTTTTTCAAAATTACACTTACATGTTTCTTCTTCGATGTAAACTGAAAGGAGATGTTGGAGCAAGGAAGATGACACACACACACACACACATAGATATATATATATATATATATAGCTTGCCCAACCATTCTTTGACACCGTGTGCTTATCTAAACTGTATGAATTGATTTCTAATCTTGACCATTTTTATTTTTTTACTTCATAGAAGGAATATCTCCAAGTGGAACAAATGGAAAAGGACTCACATGTTCCAAATATATCATTCCTAAGTCTTTGCAATCTGTATCTGTAGGAGATCCATGATCAGTACCAAATTCTACCAATACCAAGGTTCTAAATAGCTATAGCTGTGCTATAGATTTTTTGGACCCCAAACACTACGCCGCGAAAACAGGTAAATAGCTAACTATAGTGCGCCATAGCTGTGCTATATATCATATATCATATATACTACAGAGACAAGTTGCATACCTACATATGAAGAAATGCATCAACCCCAACGAGGGAAACCCGGACAGTTCAAACTTCATGAAAAGGAAAAGAAAACTTCAGAGGTCTCAATCAAAAAGACAGGAAGACGAAGTTTTGGCCTATCACTCAATGGACGGAGGGGGCGAAGGGTTAACCCAAAAATTGATCGGCCTTTCGGCTCGATGGGCCGTGGCCCATATTCGTATGCAAGCCAGTCCACACTAAACTTGCCAGAAGTCAAAGTGACTAGCTGAGAAGACGGGCTTTTACGATACTGGACTGAATGGCACTGTTAGAAGCCCACCGACTTACTGCTGATGCCGATGATCTCTATCGCAATTCGTAAGCTTCGATACTAATTGCAAACAAATGCCGCGTATAGGTGTTGAACTCGTCTTACTGGTGAGCAATGCAGGTAACTTCCAGGCATAATACAGGAGAGATCGCACGATGAAAAACCACAATAATTACCGAGACAAAATTACCAGTCTTATTAGGCTAGGATCAAACTGATGTCTTCTGGAACTATATCGCCCGATAGATGCATCTCTTGGTTTCTGTAGAACAGTACTCCCTAGCGATCTCTCCAATTTGTATTATATAAAGCTTTTACCTTCCAGTGTTCCACAGTTAATTGCCACACTCTTAACAGCACGTTTTGAGAATATACAAACGTATCACGAATACATTTTGCACAAAGAAAATAACTAATTGTTTTCATAATAAACCGTGTCCAATTCCGTCGAAGCAAACTTATGTTAAAAAATAATTTGCCAGGTGCTAGCATGTCCAAACCCGGACCGGGAGAGCACAACTGCATCTCTTTACCATCCAGCCACGGGACCGGTCCCCTGTGGAAGAAATGTAAACTCGCGTGTGGGAGTACTCTATGCGCCTGTTCTTTATGGTTGTGGTTTATATTTTTTAATTAAAATTTTTGAATTTTGGCTGTTTACGACAGATATTACAGAGAAAGAGATACTCGTTTGCGATTTTGGTTGGTACTGTGATTTTGGCTGGTACAGATATTGGGCTTTTAACGTATACTATAATTAACTTGTAGACACCGTCCTAAAAAAATACCCCATTTGAAAGTTAGGTACTATAGCAAAAACCAAAAGCCGCTTTTAGAAGCCGCAAAGAACATGCCCTATATAGTGGGTCTCTGTATACTAATTCAAGGGAAACGTAGAATCTAGCTCCGGAAATTCTAATAAGATACATACATATAGGCCATGTGGCGGGTTGAAACGGGTCGGTTTGTGCCGTAGCTGTTGAGGAGCTGCTATCATGCAATCGAAGCCAGCAACCCTGGACGAATGGATAAGTCCAGTGGCAAAGTCAGGAATAAAATTAAGGATGGACTAAATCATCTATAGAACTAAACTAAGTTAACATAAATATATAGTATTTTACTCCTACAGAATTTCAATTCATGTAGAAATTACACAATTGGAGAGAAACAATGAAAAACAGAGAAATACAAAACATGTACCTCAAGAATAGAAAGCACATATCCAAAGATATATAATTATTCTGCCATGAGTGCGGAGTAGCGATAAGTCACCTGTATATGAAGCATATGAAAATTAGTGATATAATAGAAAATTGTGAATGATAATGAAAATTTAGATTATATAAAACATACCACAAATAAACTAAATTGAATCACGATACAATTTTGAATCACAGGGCAAATACATTCTACGTGACTTCTTATACCATGATTCTTGAAAGGATCGTGACTCTTTGCTATCCAAAGTTTGTGGAAATGAATGTCCAGTTATTCGAGTAGGATCATTCAATAAATATGCCTTTCTCACTTGATCTCTAATTTCGTTAGCATAATCTTCAATTGGTATACGAAGCGCCAGATCAGTAAAAATTTCATTTGGATTAAATTGTAGTCGAATTTTCTTTGATTGATTTGTACTCTCATCAGTTGGAGAGTACACAAAGTTTGTTTCTCCATTATTGCAAAATCTATAAATAAATTATTAATTTTCTCAATACAAAGCTATAAATCTATGAATAAATTATAAGGACTAAACTGTAATAACTATCTATATACACTAAAAGTCTAAACTCTAGACACTAAAATACTAAAATGAGTACGAAGTAAAGAACTAACGAAAAATATTACTCACTCAATGTCTTAATTTATCAGTTGAACTGTTGAAACTTGAAACCAGCCGACCTGACCAGACTCAAGTCCTCGCTTCGGAGTTCCTAATCAGCACTTCCTCATTTCCTCTCTTTAAACTCTTTTCACACACACACACTCTCTCTCCTCTCACTCTCAGCTCTCTGCCTCCCTCTCGTCTCTGCGGTGCGACCGACTGGCGATGGCGCCCTCCGCCCCTGGACCCGCCACGGTGTTCCTACCAGCGATGGCTTGGCCCTCGCCACCGCGCGTCATGGTCAAGCTCCCCCGTCGGTCTGCCCGACTCTGTTCCCCTCTCCCCCTCTCCGCCGCGCACCGTGGTCAAGCTCCCCCCACTGGCCCGTCCGACTTTGGCTCCCCTCGCCTGCCCCGCCTCGGCGGAGCTCCGCCTCGCCGCCCCCGTGCCCTAGTCCGGCTCGCCCTTGCCTCTCGAAAGGGACATAAATTGAGGACCTATCGGAAGAACATGTGGAAGAAGAGGTCAATATTTTAGGACTTGCCTTATTAGGAGCACTTAGAAGTTCGCAATTGTATCGATGTCATACACGTAGAGAAGAATGTATGTGACAGTTTGATTGGTCTCTTACTGAACATTCATGACAAAACAAAGGATGGTGTCAACGCAAAGCGTGACTTGGTCGCTATGAACATCAGGACCGAGTTAGCACCGATAGAGACCGATAAAGACCTGACATACCTTCCCCCAGCTTGCTATACTCTGTCTAAGTTCGAGAGAACTCAACTGTGTCAGTACTTGCATGGCGTGAAATTTCTGCCCGGTCACTCCATCAGCATGAGGAAACTTGTTTCCATGGAACATTTGAAATTAATTAGCATGAAATTTCATGACTATCATATGCTAATGACACAAATGCTACCTATTGCAATTAGAAGTATCTTGCCGAACAAGGTTCGAGTGATAATCATAAGGCTATGTTATTTCTTTAACGCAATTGCTCAGAAGTTCATCGATCCCGATGGACTAGATGCTCTGCAGACTGAGGTGGTGACGACTCTATGTCATCTAGAGATGTATTTTCCTCCGTCATTTTTTGATATCATGGTCCATCTCATTGTTCACCTTGTGAAAGAGATAAAGATAAGCGGCCCTGTGTTTCTACATTATATGTATCCGTTCGAGAGGTACATGGGAATTCTCAAGTTCTATGTACGCAAACGATCTCGACCAGAGGGTATCAGAGGGTAGCATCATCGAAGGTTATACAACCAAAGAGGTCATTGAATTCTGCATTGGCTACATGGCTCAGGTCGAACCGATAGGTGTACCTCTATCTCATCATGAGGGGAGGCTAGAGGGTATCGAGACTATCAGAAGGAAAGTAATAACTCCGGATCGAGATACGTATGCTCAAGCCCATTTTATGGTTTTACAACATATGACTGAAGTGACTCCGTATATTGAATAGCACAAGGATATGCTACGCCAAGAGAATGCATGCCAGCTAGAGGTTTGGATCACGAGACAACACAACTGTCAGTTCAACCAATGGTTGAAGGTGCGATTGACTGGGAGGTCGTCAAGTGAAACACTACAATGGTTGGCAAAATATCCAAAATTTACAATTGTGACATGGCAAGGATACGACATTAATAGCTACACATTTTATACAACAGATCAGGATAGAAAGAGCACAGTGCAGAACTCAGGTGTCTGCATAGATGCATTTGATGCGCACGTCAATACCGTTGGCCCAAACTCGTACTACGAGCTTGTAGAGGAGATTTGGGAGCATGACTACATAATTTTGAAGATTCCTCTATTTTGGTGCCGTTGGAACTCCCACGGGGTGTAAAGGTCGACAAGTTCTACATCACTACCATGGACCACGAATGTGTAGGATACAAAGGCGAACCGTTCATACTTATGAGACAAGTTGTTCAAGTATTTTATGTAACCGACCCGGCAAATAAGAAGCGCCATGTAGTTCTTCAAGGAAAAAGAAGGATTGTCGGAGTTGAGAATGTCGTGGATGAGAAAGAGTATAATCAATTTGATGAATTGCCTACATTTAGAGATAGCATCAGGCTTAAGGAAGAACAAGGCGATGAAGCAAGCTATATGTGATGAGGACATCACTTCCATGCATACAACCAATGGATATGAACCTATGCACTTTCAAGGTCCAATCACAAGAGCTCGTGCACAACAATTGAACTATCAGGAACTTAGGAGCTGAACATGAAGATAAACATGTGCGATTCAATTCGGCCTCCGAAGACAGCACCAACTTCAAATATGCATAACTTTCACATACGTAGTCCGTTTGAGGTCCATGAGTACCCGATGAAAAGCTTATCTCGTCCTCTTTCCAATGGATCTAGACTCATCTCCAAATTCATCCTGTGCATACCGCAATCACTAAAAAAGTTATTCCATCACTTGTTTTGATCAAATTGGGCCTTGTAATGCTTGGGCCTAAGGGGAAGGCGCCTCCTCTGTAGGCCTATACTGTTCATGTGAACAGTACCATAAATAGTACTATCCCTTATTTCTCATTTTTGCGTGGTTTTCTCTTATCTATTTATGGAGGCCGCACCATTCTAGTTTTCTTGGATTTCGTTTGCTAAGTTTTTCCGTCGTGAAAACTCTTGTTCTTCGCTTGTGTCGACTAGATCAACAATAAAGAACCTCTGTGGAATTCCACCTTTTTGAACTCAATTTACATATTTGCAATTCAGATTGCTTGTTACTTTGTTCTTGCTTGCTCTTCGATTGCTTGAAGGAATTGATCCTTGTGATTAGGTCAATCAGGTATTTGGCACGGTTGATAACGACTTGGTGATTAGTTCAGCGATTGCTTGGTTCGTATGTGTTGTGTTTGTAGTCTGGATCATGAGAGTTGATCATCGTCTAATCGAAATTATCCTTCTCATCGAAAGATCGGGACAACACCAACACATCAAGTGGTATCGGAGCTTAAGGTTGATCGGTGAGAATTTTCTTTACCTATAGTCCACAAAAGCCACAAAAGCCACAAAAAAATAGTAGGGTTTGTTCATCCTGTCCTAAACCAATCTGTGCCTTGCAATTTTCTTTTCGGTATTTTGCTTATTGAATTTCTGGTTGCATCGTCGTGTCTAGTTGCTGATTTTTAGTCTAGTTAGTGCCTAGCTGATCTTTGTCTAGTTGCATCTGTTGTGATTATCTTCCTGCCGTAGGTCATCAATCTTCCTTGATCCTCGTCCTGCCGTGGCACCTAAAACGGCTTGCCATTGCTGCCACAGCACCTAAAACGGCTTGTCATTGCTGCCGCGGCATCGAAAATGCCTGCCTCTTCCTACCGCGGCAACCTCGGCTCCTGCCGCCGCCACTGCCACATCCCCTGCCGCGGCAACCACATCCTCTGCCAATCACTGCCATAGCAGCCAAAATGCCTGCCGTGGCAACCACATGCGCTGCCAATCATTGCCGTAGCAGCCAAAATGCCTGCCGTGGCAACCATATTCTCTAAAGCGGCAACCTCAGCTCCTGCCGCCGCTGCTGCCACATCCCCTGCCGCGGCAACCAATCTGCTGCCAATCAATGCCGTAGCAGCCAAAATGCCTGCCACGGCAATCATTGTCTCTACCGCGGCAAAAGCCTTCTCTGCCGCGGCATTCTACAATATGCGCCGCCATTTTGGAAAGGAGCGAGAATCAAAAAGGGGAAACCCTAATTAGTTGGTTTCGATCGTTCAAGGAAAAATATAGAAGAAAAAAAGAGGAAAAAAACAGAGGGAAAAAAGAGAAAGGAGAAAAAAAAGAGCACCCCTCCTTCCCGAAAATTGACAAGGGCAACAAACTTCCCCAAAACTGGCGAAAATTGGAGACCTTCTACATATAGCCACAAGCTTCCACAAAAAATTCATTAAGTTTGGCCCACGGGTTTAAAAGATATAGAAGTTTCAAGTTGAATCCGAGTCGGTTTCTAGTTCGAGTAGGAATCCGATTCCGAGACACTTTCAGTAAAACGGGCATAACTTTTGCATACGATGTCCGTTTTTGACGTTATTGTACTCGTTGGAAAGCTAATGATGAGGCACATCCAAAAAATTAGCCATCTTTAGACCTAAGCCTATGTCACAAGTTTTCGGTTTCTGTTTTTGCCCCTTTTCTTGGTCTTTCCTTTAGAATTTGGGTTTCGCCTCAACTGAAAAGTTGTAGATCTCACCAAAACCTTTCAAAGGAGCATATATAATCCATATAAAACTTTGCCCCTTTCATCTTTGAGACTAGCTGTTGTTTCTACTCAAACTAGGCTTGGATCAGCAACATTGACTAGTACGTTGAACAATTATTCAACTTGCAATTACTGATTTGATTGTTGTTAATCCTTGCTACCATATTGAAGCCTTTTGAGCTCCACTCTCTAGTAACTCAGCAAGTATCGTTCCTCGCAATCGTTGGGTTATTCATTAAGTGACAGTATCACGAACCAGTCACCGGTTATACCAATTCCTTGCTGTAATTGTAAAGAGCCCATAAGAATTTGGTATAAGCTTGAGTGTGAGTGATTTTTGACTCCAGAACCTAGTAGTTAATAGGGAGATATACACTATATTTTTTCTTTGTTTTTTACTAACAATGGAAGGTTCAAGGTCACAAGGGGAGAATAGCAAATCCAATATTGAGGAAGATGCATCTCTCACACCTCGTATGAGAGTCATCATGCAGATATTTTCACGCTTGTTGAGTCAACATTCGGAGCGTCTTGAGATAGTTCTAGATCGTACCAATAACGATCTTACAATGATTGCTACACAATTGGAGCAGCTAGAGAGAGCTCCACCTCCTGCTGTCGCCCCCGCTGCTATCGGTGTTACACAACCACACTGTGACCCATCCGTTGCTCGCTCATGGGCCGATGAGGTAAGAGATGAAGAGAGCCCATATGTTGCTGACAATGCTCATGAATATCTGCAATGATGCTTCAATCATCAAGGTATGAGAAGAGAGCCACGTGAGGTACGAAATCGTGATGATGCACTTGGTAAAATTAAGTTCACCATACCTCCTTTTGCTGGTAAATATGATCCTAATGTTTATCTCACATGGGAGTTAGCTTTAGACCAAAAATTTTTATGCCACAAATTTCTAGAAAATAAAAGGGTTAGGGCTGCTACTAGTGAGTTCACTGATTTTGCATCTATTTGGTGGAATAAATTATGCCGCATCGAACAGCACATACCTAGAGCTTGGGATGCCTTGAAGAGAACTATGAGACGTAGATTTGTGCCTTACTACTACTCTCGTAATTTCCTGAATAAATTACAATGTTTAAAATAAGGTAGAAACACCGTAGAAGATTACTATCAAGAATTGCAAATTGGTTGTCTACGTTGTGGGTTAGAAGAAACTGAAGAGGCTAAAATGGCTAGATTTTTTGGAGGGCTTAATAGGGACATTCAGGATATTTTAGATTATAAGGAGTACAATTTTATTAATTGTTTGTTCCATATTGCGTGTAAAGCTGAACGTGAAGTGCAGGGAAGACAACCTCGCTCCTAAGGATCTTTTGGAGTTTCCTTTGTAGGTAAACAGAATCAGGTGCAGTCTTCGGATAGGACGCCACCCTATGATGCCCCTACCATTCCTAGCTGTCCCCCACACTCCATTCGTGGGCAATCAGCGAGCACCACTCCCACATCCTGAGCCTCCGACGCAAGCAAATCAACTTCAGGTCAGCAAGCTAAGAGTTCCACTTCAGTTGCTTCCACTAGGAGAACACAAGACATACAATGCTACCGCTGTAAAGGTTTTGGGCACATGATGAGAGATTGCCTAAATCAGCCAGCACTTCTTGCTAGAGAAGATGGTGGGTGTACTTCAGCTAGTGATATTGATGAAGAGCATGCCTTGCTTGAAACTAATGCTGCAGGTGAGCAAGATGAATCTGAACTTGATGAAGAACGAGTTGGAGCTGAAGCAAGTGATAAGTTTTTGGGCATAATCGTGAAGCGTGTCCTTAGTGCTCAAGTGGAGCGTGCTTAGCAGAATAAATGCCATAATCTATTTCAAAAAAAGTTTGTGATCAATGAGCATTCTTGTCATGTGATTATTGATGGAGGAAGTTGCAACAATTTGGCTAGCATTGATATGGTTGAGAAGCTTTCTTGACCACACAACAGCACGCTCGTCCTTACTACATTCAATGGTTTAATTCATGCGGTAAGCTAAAGGTAACTCGCATTGTGAGAGTTCATTTTTATATTGGTTCATACTAAGATTATGCTGATTGCGATATCGTATCTATACAAGCATGTTCCTTATTGTTACGTAGACCATGTCAATATGATAAAGACATTATACATCATGGTAGGACTAACCAATATACTGTCATGCATAAGGGCAAGAAAATTATTTTACTTCCAATGTCTCCTGAAGCTATTTTAAAAGATGAACTTGAACGTCCTGAATGAGTAAATAAGGAGAAGAGAAGAGTGAAAATCAGATTGTAGCTAAAGAATGCTTTCCATCTAAAAAGAAATATATAAAAGGAACAAGTGCTTTGAATAATGAAATTAAACTAAAAGGGACTGTTCTATTAGCTACCAAATCTGATTTGAATGAGTTGGAAGTGAATAATTCTTTTTGCTATGCTCTTTTGTGCAAGGATGCTTTATTTTCATTTGAGGATCTTCTTGTTTCTTTGCCTCCTGCTGTCACTAACCTTTTGCAGGAGTTTGATGATGTGTTTCCTGCTGAAATACCCCCAGGGCTGCCACCAATTAGGGGTATTGAACATCAAATTAATTTGATCCCAGGAGCTTCCCTACCCAACCGTGCGCTATACCGAACTAACCCTGAGGAGACTAAGGAGATTGAGCGTCAAGTGCGAGACTTGCTTGACAAAGGGTACATACATGAGAGCCTTAGTCCATGTGTTGTTCCTGTACTTTTGGTTCCAAAGAAAGATGGATCATGGTGTATGTATGTTGATTGTAGAGCTTTCAATAATATTACCATTAGATACTGTCATCCTATTACTAGGTTAGACGACATGCTTGATGAATTAAGTGGCTCTACCGTGTTTTCTAAAGTTGATTTGCGGAGTGGATATCACCAAATTCGTATGAAATTAGAAGATGAATGGAAAACAGCGTTCAAAACTAAATTCGGTCTATATGAGTGGTTAGTAATGCCTTTCGGTTTAACCAATGCACTTAGTACTTTCATGGATTGATGAACGAAGTTTTGCATGCTTTCATGGGAAAATTTGTGGTGGTATATTTTGATGACATACTGATATATAACAAGTCACTTTAGGAACATTTTGATTATTTACGTGCTGTTTTTAATGCTTTACGAGCTGCATGTTTATTTGGTAATCTTGAGAAGTGAACCTTTTGCACCGATCGAGTATCGTTTCTTGGATATGTTGTTACTCCACAGGGCATTGAAGTCGATCAAGCTAAGATCGACGCTATACAGAGTTGGCTGACTCCTAACACAGTCACACAAGAGCGAAGTTTTCATAGATTGGCTGGATTTTATCTACACTTTGTCAAGGATTTCAGCACAATTGCCGCACCATTGAATGAGCTCACCAAGTAGGGTGTGCCTTTCCATTGGGGCCCTGCACAAGAACAATCATTCAACCTTCTGAAAGAGAAGCTCACAAATGCGCTGGTTCTCCAGCTTCTTGATTTTGGTAAGACTTTTGAGCTTGAATATAATGCTAGTTGAATTGGACTGAGACATGTGTTACTACAAGAATGTAAATATGTTGCTTATTTTAGTGAAAAATTGAGTGGGCATAGTTTCAACTATTCTACCTATGATAAGGAATTACTTCTCGTTTAAACATTAGAAACATGTCAACATTATTTATGGCCCAAAGAATTTGTTATCCATTCTGATCATGAATCATCAAAACATATTAGAAGTCAAGCTAAACTGAACCGTAGACATGCTCGTTGGGTTGAATTCATTGAATCTTTTCCTTATGTCATAAAACACAAGAAAGGGAAGGAAAATGTGATTGTTGATGCTTTGTCTAGACGATATACAATGTTGTCTCAACTTGATTGTAGAATTTTTGGCTTAGAGACAATAAAAGAACTATACACTTCTGATGATGAGTTTAGAGATGCCCTGTCCAATTGCAAAAATGGTAGATGCTAGAATAAATTTGTTTTCAATAATGGATTTTTATTTAGAGCTAACAAGCTATGCGTTCCAGCCAGCTCTCGTTCGTATTTTGTTGTTACAGGAGGCGCATGGGGGAGGACTAACGGGTCATTTTGGCATCAAAAAGATGGAGGGCATCCTTGCTGAACACTTCTATTGGCCAAGGATGAGGCGCGACGTTGAGCGCTATGTATCTCACTGCACTACCTGTAATAAAGCTAAGTCCCTACTTAGTCCACATGGTTTATATATGCCTCTTCATGTACCTAGTGTTCCTTGGGAGGATATTTCAATAGACTTTATTTTAGGACTACCTAGAACAAAGAAGGGGAGATATAGTGTTTTTGTTGTTGTGGATAGATTTTCTAAAATGTCACATTTTATATCTTGTCATAAGAGCGATGATGCTACAAATGTTGCCCATTTGTTTTTCAGAGAGATTGTTCGACTACATGGAGTGCCCAATACCATTGTTTCAGATCGAGATGCGAAGTTTTTAAGTCACTTTTGGCGCACACTGTGGGTGAAATTGGGTACCAACCTGTTGTTTTCTAGTACTTGTCACCCCAAACGGATGGACAAACTGCAGTTGTCAACCGCACACTATCAACTATGTTGAGGGCTATCTTGAAGAAAAACTTGAAGATGTGGAAAGAATGTCTACCTCATGTAGAGTTTGCTTACAATAGATCGCTGCACTCAACCACAAAGATGAGCCTGTTTTAGATAGTATATGGCTTTAATCCTCGTGCTCCTATTGATTTATTGCCTATCCCCATTTCTAAAAAAGTAAATTTAGATGTTAAGAAATGTGCTGAATTTTTCCTTAAATTGCATGAAATCACTAAAAAAACATAGAGCGCATGAATGTTAAGTATAAGATTGCTGGTAGTCAGGGTAGAAAGAGTTTAACTTTTGAACCTGGTGGTCTAGTGTGGATGCATTTGCGCAAAGATTGATTTCCTGATTTGAGAAAGTCTAAGTTGATGCCTAAAGCTAATGGTCCATTCAAGGTGTTAGCTAAGGTTAATGATAATGCATATAAATTTGATCTGCCTGCAGAATTCTGGGTTAGTCCCACATTTAACATTGCAGATTTAAAGCCATATTTGGGAGAAGAAGATGAGCTTGAGTCGAGGACGACTAAAATGCAAGAAGGGGAGGATGATGTGGTCATCACTTCCATGCATACAACCAATGGATCTGAATCTATGCACTTTCAAGGTCCAATCACAAGAGCTCGCGCACAACAATTGAACTATCAGGAACTTAGGAGCTGAACATGAAGACAAACATGTGCGATTCAATTCGGCCTCCGAAGACAGCACAAACTTCAAATGTGCATAACTTTCACACACGTAGTCCGTTTGAGGTCCATGAGTACCCGATGGAAAGCTTATCTCGTCCTCTTTTCAACGGATGTAGCCTCATATCCAAATTCATCCTGTGCATACTGAAATCACTAAAAGAAGGTATTATATCACCTGTTTAGGCCAAATTGGGCCTTGTAATGCTTGGGCCCAACGGGAAGGCGCCCCTATCTACGCCCGTACTGTTCATGTGAACAGTATCATGAATAGTACCATCTCTTATTTCTCTATTTTGCGCTACTTTCCCTCCCCTATTTTAGGAGGCCGACCCTTCTAGTTTTCTTAGATTTCGTTTGCTAAGTTTTTCCATTGTGAAAACTCGTGTTCTTCGCTTTTGTCGATTAGACCAACTATAAAGAACCTGTGCGGAATCCCACCTTTTTGAACTCAATTTACATATTTGCAATTCAGATTGCTTGTTACTTTGTTCTTGCTTTCTCTTCGATTGCTTGCAAGAATTGATCCTCGTGATCAGGTCAATCGGGTCTTTGGCACGGTTGATAACAACTTGGTGATTAGTTCAGTGATTGCTTGGTTCGTATGTGTTGCGTTTGCAGCCTGGATCATGAGAGTTGATCATTATCCAATCGAAATTATCCTTCTCATCAAAAGATCGGGACAACACCAGCACATCAATATGCGTGTCGATCATCGTGAAGGGCTTTATTTAAAAGAAAATAGCCAAGTGTAATCAATGATCCCACACAACGAGCACCTATTTGGAAATTGTTGCAATGTAATCATAATTAGGAAAGTCGACATGTAATTATGGAGCTATATTCCATTGTAATTGTAATTGATTTAGCAACTAAGAAATAGTTATATTTATGATTATGCTTGCGTTTTTCATATTGCATGGCCAGCATGCATTTCTTATGGCTAGATGAAGAATAAGGAACTATCACAGGCGGTTTATCGGAACAAATCATCTGTGATAGTATTATCACAGACGGTTCCATAAAAAAACCGTCTGTGATAGTATTATGGAACCGTCTGTGATAGTTTCCCTATAAATATACCCCAAGGATATGTTCTGCTCATAGAGTCCTTACGCACTCTGTCTCTGCTGGCCCTACTAGGTTTTGCTAGAGCCGCCTCTCCCTCTCATCGCCGCCTCTCCCTCCCGACGTCGGCTGCCTCTCCTTCCCGACACCGGCCGCCTCTCCCTCCCGACATCGGCCGCCTCTCCCCCCCGACGCCGCCACCTTTCCCTCCCGACGCTGGCCGTCTCTCCCTCACGACGCCGCCTCTCCCTCTCGACGCCGATCGCCTCTCCTCCCTACGGTACGAAACCCAAAATCCACAGTGGGTTCAGATATTAGCTCGATGATGATACTGGTCTAAAACTTCATGATATATATAGTTCTTCATGATATATGCTTCACTTGTTAGCTACAATATCTAATCTCAGTAGTTGGCTAATTTGTTTTGTGATCTTTAGTACTTCATGATATATGCTTCACTTGTTAACTACAAGATCTAATACGAAAATTGGATATTCAAGCTTGAGCTCAAAATTGTTACTATTACTGTCATTTGTCAATCTTGTGGTCTGTCTCAATAGTTGGCTAATTTATTTTGTGATCTTCAGTAGTTGGCTAATTTGTTTTGTGACCTTTAGTACTTTATGATATATGCTTCACTTATTAGCTACAAGATCTATTTGGAATGGCATGTTACTGTTCCAAAGGGAGCTTGAGACACTGGTGTGTGTAATTCGATTCATAGAACTTAATTTGTTTATGCTCATAGCTCACTATAGTTAGTTATTTCTTATAAGAGAGATGACGTCCACACAGTCATCGTCGTCGTTATCTGGGTCTCACGCTCCAAAGATTGGGATAACTAAGCGTGGTCGAGGAGTATCAAAAAGGCCAGAGGGCCAAATGACCATCATAGTGGTCTCTCCGGATGGGGTCCCTCTGCAATCAAAGAAAGCAATGGCAGCATTTCGGACTACTTGCAAGATAATTGGAAGGCAACGGGTCCCTATTACCATAGCAAGCTAGAAAGATTTGGCAAAAGATTAGAAAAATTAGTTGTGGGAGGAAATAACAAATTTGTTTGAGATCCCAGCAGAAGTACAGTGACTCGTGCAATGATAGGTGCTCCTCGAAATGGGAAAAGCATACAAGAACTTCAAGAGCACTCTTGTCACGTAGTACGTGGCCAAGGATCTCACGCCCTTCACGAGGTATCCTTTCGTGTTGCTAGAAATATGGGAGGCATTTGAGAAGATGAAGACAATGACTGAATTTGAACAACAAAGTGCGGCGCACAAGTCTCTCTAGTCACAAAACACTCACCCTCACAGACTCGGCACCTCTGGTACGTGGGTAAAATCCCGCAGTGGAGGATGCAGGACGAGGTCGCAATCTGATCGGAGGTCTCCCCGCCATTTGTCGGGATCGCAAACGAGCGCGCCCGAAACTGGTTAATAGTGAGGTCATCAATCATGTCTTCGGGTGTCTCTTCTTTCAAAAACCCCGCAGACGAGTAAGTGTCCAACGCCTGGTAAGATATGTTAAATGACATAGTTGTTAATACCTCTTGAACTTCATGGGTTCGAAAATAATATGATTGCCTCTTGCAGCAATCATTGACTACCGAATCTTCCCGAGGCTCCTTTGAAGAATACATGGAGAGAGATATACTATCATAGGCCCTGAGAAACAAGGAGCACCCAGGTCACACGCGAGGCCTGAGGGTTTACGTATCTTGGAGGCACGGATTCCCAAATGACTCTGAGACATACAGGAGTAGGAAGAGATCCAAGGCCTATCGCAATGAATAAATAAAACAGGAGCTACAAGCACAACTTGAAGAATATCTATCTGCCTTACTTCAAGAGAAGACTGCCTCACTTCGAGGAGAGATAGATTCAGTGAGGGAAGAACTGAGACAAGTCCGCAACCAATCACAACTCACCCCTGATAATGCGGTACCCAGTCCCCCTCAATGTCTGAGTAGCTGCACGTCCACGCCAATTACTCAACATAGCGATGCCCACTTACCTATCGATGACATCCAGGTAATGTACCTCTTTAGAATGCTGCACAGATAGATCTACTTGGTGGACGGCTTAACTCATCGTGTATCGTTATGTAGGAGCCCACGCCTTGCATCCTCAGAGCCAGACTTGTTGGCTCCATTCCCATTGATGTTGGGCGAGGGATGGCGTATCTATGGCTGTCAGGGACGCTAGTGCACGGTGCTCAACTAGAGACCAGTTTCGTGAAGGTTCAGGTAGACATGATTAATAATGTTTTTAGGACCGTCCCTCTTGAGAAGCCTCCAAATGAAGAGATTATGATATTAGGGAATGCCGTCCACATATTCATCCAGTGGCTCAAGAGGGACATTGCCCTTGACTTGTCCGTGCCACGATCTCCACATTCAGTGGCCCAAGAGGGACATCGCCCTAGACCTCTTACATTGGCTTCGTTTCTGAAGCCTGTTGCATCGGCTCCCGTGGAGACGCCGCCGAAAATATATCATAAGCGAGACGCTAAGACCCAACCGAAGAAGATTAAGGCGCCTCCCGGGCAATGGAAGTTCATTCCTGGAGTGTCGTTGGTCCCTGAGTCATAATTACCTAGGCTTGGACTGGTTTGCAGTACATTGCATACCTGATATATGCAGAGGTCCAACATGAAGCCAAACAGGTACAATGGAGTCACTATGAAATACACAGAGGCACATTTTCTCCATGACTCGGGCTACTTCGTTGTGAACTTCGAAGACTTATTCTTACTATTCAACCTCGACGAACTCGACACCTCACTTCTACGATGTTGGACACTGTAAGTGTATTGTACAATGAAGTTCTACATTCACGTCATATCGATAAATATCATTACTCTTTGCTTATGTATAGATACATGATCCAACAAGTCCGGTGACGACGACAACCGGTGGGTTTCCTCAACCCACACTTGGTCTCTGAGCAATCCATCAATGATAATGCATCATTCGTCCAAGATTATATAATGAGCAGATTGATTGTTCACAGTGACAAGGAGTACATCATGGTACCCTTTAACTAAGGGTAAGTGCTTCACTAGTCGTCACACAAGTTTCATTTGTACCTGACACACAACATGAACTTATGATTAATCACTATGGCGACACACATGACTAGGCTCACTGGATTCTGATTGTGATTATACCAAAGTGGAGCAAGGTAATATACCTTGATTCTCTACTTAGGAGCAACCACGACTTCACTCGTGTGCAACAATCAATTGACAGGTAAGCTCATTTCCTCCATATATAGCTCTATTGTAATCTTTCCTTCATTTGCAATGGCTGAGGCTAACTTTTTTAGAATCGTGTAGGTCGTTTAGCGCTTATGTTGCCCAGCGAGGGAGACACAAGGAATCCAGCGACACATTGCGACACATGATGCGATTTCTGGTACCCGCGACAACACAACAATCCTATATCACACTTCGTTATAATGCCTCTAGAATTGACAATACCTATATATGTAATTCTATTTTTGCAGTGCCACCAGCAGCTACAGGGCAACGTATGTGGATTCTGCGTTTTCCGCCATATGAAGAAAATCATGGATGCTAAAACGAATGATCCAGAGGTTTGTCAACCTTCTAATAATTATTATTTTCTGATTATATATATATACACACACATGCTAATTAATGACTTAACATTACTCCTAGCGATAGCGTGTGGACTTCGATGAAAGTACAACTGATCTTGACAAACTCATCGAAATTCGAGGAAACATCTCCCAATTCTTGCTAGCAGAGGTCATAAACAAGATTGGAGAGTTTCACCTCGGCAATGGTGATTAGATGTTGAAACATTGTATTCAATTGTAATCACTCAATTGTGCTTAATCAAACAGTTCATTCAATTTAATTCATTTGTGAGATCTGTGTAAAGATTGTCAAGCTATATATGTGATCTGCTTGTGTTGTTTTATTCATCTATGAGATTTATGTAATGATTGCCCTATGCTATATATACGTGATCTTGCTTGTTTTCAGATGGCATGGCTAGCATATCCCGAGGCTAGCCAAAAAAGAGCAATCAACATCGCTGTTGAAATAGCTATCACAAATGGTTCGGTGTTTCAAATCGTTTGTGATATATTATATATATATCACAGATGATTTGAAACACTGAACCATCTGTGATATGCACGATATCACAGATGGTTTAGAACATCGAACCGTCTTTGATATGCACGATATCACAGACGGTTTGGAACACTGAACCATCTGTGATAATCGAATATCACAGACGGTTTGGAACACCGAACCGTCTGTGATAATTGAATATCACAGACGGATTTTCAGAAAAACCGTTTGTGTTGTAAGTTATCACAGACGGTGTGGGAGCCGTATGTGATAACCAACTATTATCACTGACACATAAATGCAGACGGTTCGAAAACCGTCTGTGATGACGGTTTTGAACCGTCTATGATAACACTGTCTGTAGTAGTGTTTGTTTGGCTACTTTTAGTGGACAGACTCAACACCAAAGACATGATAAGAAGGAAGAACTTCATTCTTGATGCCAATGACCACTGTGTGTTATGCAATACTCAAAGTGTAGAAACCATTAGTCATCTTTTCTTTGACTGCCCTTTCTCCGCTCAATGTTGGAATGAGATTGGCATTCACTGGTCTTCAGACGCAAATACTCCAGCAAAAGTGTATAATATGAAGCGAGCCTTCATTGGTCACCTCTTCACAGAGAAATTCATCCTCGCCGTCTAGATCATTTGGAAAATAAGAAATGAACTCATCTTCTAGCACCAGCTGCATAGTATTACTATTTAAAAATCAAGGCTTAGCCTAGAGGCTTCCTTTCTGTTGCATAGGGTCAAGCTGGACTATCGAGAATTGCTTTCTTCTTGGATTCAGTATCTCTGATTCCTCTTTGTATTCTCTCTGTTTTTCTCCCCCTTTTTTTCTTCCCCTTTGTACTCTTTTTTTATTAATATAGCGCAGTAGGAACCTCTCCTACTGTTTTATGTCAAAAAAAGTTTATGATGCCCAATGACTTGTTGTCAATATCGTACGTCTACTCCTAAGGACCATCACCATTTGAAATGCCCAAATCTAATGGAACACCACATGCATGTACTTGGCTCATCACGATCCTTATTTTTCTCCCGTGCTTCTCCGCTTGAGATGATGCTCTACGCAAACTTACGCGACTTTCCATGGCCTCAGGGCACCTCCCCTAATCTCAGTCTTGCAATTGATCGCAACAAACACCAATCGTCCTGTATATCAAAGAACAAGCAATCGTCCCGAGCATAAGTGATATGCACTTGGCTCTCATCAATATCATCGATGCAAACATGCACCACTTGACACCCACATCATGATTTCCACATGCATGGACTCCC
The DNA here is from genome assembly GCA_036346245.1 of Bonia amplexicaulis. Lineage (NCBI taxonomy): Eukaryota > Viridiplantae > Streptophyta > Magnoliopsida > Poales > Poaceae > Bonia > Bonia amplexicaulis. The sequence goes on from CM070735.1 coordinate 40,348,750, forward strand.
ACCATGACTAACAATTGTATGGACTCATGCCATGACTAACATAACCAAAACCAACTCAACTCACTCGATTTCCCAGAGACCGGTTTGACCGCCAACCAATGGCTGGTTTTACCGCCGAGAACCGACTTAAAACCTCCCGGTAATTGGGGATTGGTCTGACCATGGCAACCATGCTGGTCAGACCGCCTAACGACCTCTAGTCGGACCTTCGCCATTACATGGCTGATCATAACGCCCTCAAAAACTCTGCACATTGCAATAAGCACATCTCTGGAATAAAGCTACTGCCAACTAAAAATCAGTCACACCATATTTCCAGTCGAACCGTTGCACATGGCCAATCACTCCAGACCCTAGTTAGACTGCCATCAACTGCTGATTAGACCGCTTAGCACAGCGGTTAGACCGCCTATGTAGGTCGGCCAGACCACTGCCCACCCGACAGCAAAAATCAGAGAGCAAATAATACAAAATTAAACTTAAACTTCGACAACGAAACACAAACAGAGTCAAATATCTATCACATAACACGGACTGATTAGACCGCTTAACACAGCGGTTAGACCGCCTATGTAGGTCGGTCAGACCACTGCCCACCCGACAGCAAAAATCAGAGAGCAAATAATACAAAATTAAACTTAAATTTCGACAATAAAACACAAACAGAGTCAAATATCTATCACATAACACGGACTGAGCTTTATATGATCTCTCTAGATGTAGTCTAAGTCAAATATTGAGTGACCTCTACGTGGTCTCTATACTAAGTCAAATATTGAGTTGCTAAATATTTGTAATCTATATATGCCGTAGGGTACTAGGCCACGTACACCGTGCAATTGCGGTGGCCAAATAAGATGATACGTAAAATTGGATCACGGTGGCTAATAAGATCAGATTTCTCATTCCAAGTATCAACGCATGTGACATTTCAGTAAGTTACACTGTCATATATAGGCGGGCATATGGGTGGCTTTATTAATTAATTAGTCAAAGGTGCTACTGTATACGTAATAGGCGAGCTAGCACAAGCCTCCAAATATACACCCTATTCTTTTTTAGCTTTTAGCTTCTATTTTGATTTTTCTACAATAATTAGCTTTTAAACAAAGTGTCTTTTCAAGATATGGTCTATTAGTTAATTGTAGTACATACTGTACCGGCTTCATTTATATCGGCAAAAACCGTATGTGAGTTTCTGTTACTCTGTAATCTCTCGCACGAACAGCCCAAAAGCCACAAACTACAGCTAAAAACCATAAGTCTCAGCCAAAAAAAACAGGCCCATAGTTCCATCGACCTCGCACATCTAGAGATCATGAGCTATTCTTTCTCCCAAGAGAATAAAGGAGACTAATATTTCACAGAACATGCATGCACTATCAATTTGATATCAGTTCGTTATCAATGAATAGATAATTAGGATTCCAGTCACACATTGGTTTTAATGAAATAACAAGCATTTTCAAAAGTTAACATGAAATGCTCTCTTTTGGTGCATGATAGAGGAAAGATCCCTAGTAGTAAAGCTAGCTAGCTAGTTAGCTAGAAATACACATTACAAACACGTACGTGAGATTCAGTTGCAAATATGCATAAATGCTGCATGATTTTAGTTCCACCTACACATAAGATCACACGTTTAAAATACAAAATAATGCACCTACCGTCTACCGACCTAAATGCTTCAGTACCAATTATATATGCATGATTTCTTTGGTTATCCACTAGCCACGATATGCTCGGCAACTTAATTTTCTGGGAAAATACCTTGATGTCAAACCATATAACTGAAGCAGATACGTAGAAGTAAATCCATCAAAATATTAGTTTAGTAATTGCATTGGCCTAGCTATTTAAAATAACATCTTTAGTTTTTTTTTTACGATAAACTAAGTAGTAAATGAGACAGAAACACTAGTGACATGATCTTGCCATTATTGAGCAGCTGGTCACATGCATTTGTATCTTTAGGAGAATCATTTCATTATATCAATTTACAACCGCATGCATGCAGATCAAATCAAATCATATATAGTGCCTTCTCGAAATCCGCATATATTCAAAAACATTCCTGTCAATTGTGCAATGCAAATACTACATGTTAGCTACAATAATATATAGTTATTAGGAGCTGAAGACCGCAGGACCGGAAGACCTGCTCCAAATAATTTTAGTTTCTGGCTTTTGTTGATTTTCAGCTTATTTAAGGTAGAAACCACTTGAAATAATTTCATCTTATTTTAGCTTTTTCGGCTTTTTGGCTTTTTCTTTTTCTTCTTTATTCTTTTGCATTGTTCATGACGATATAACATTTTTTCTTTTTTCCTTAAATATTTCTCAAAAATAGCTAACAGCCGTTACAGTACAATTTCAGCCAAAAACCAAAAACCACAGCCAGAAACTTAAGCCAATTCGGGCATGTTTGATATGACTGCGGCCTATGGCTTTTGGCTCAAATTTTTGAATTTTAGCTGTTTGCGACATAGATTACGAAGAAAGAGATACTCGCTTGTAATTTTGGTCGATACAGATGTTAGGTTTTAACATATATTATAATTAATTTGTAGATTTCATCTTAAAAAAATATTTTATTTGAAAATTAGGTATTATAGCAAAAGCTAAAAGCTGTTTCTAAAAGTTGTTAAAGAACAGGCGCTCAAGAAATTACGCTGTTCCGAACGCAGACGGATCACCAAATGAGAAGTAGAAAGTCCAAAGCATGAATAAGTACAACAAAAGTTAAGAAGATAATAAAACCAAGATAATCCTTTTCTCATAGAAGCTTCATCACACTATCTTAATAAGTTGGCACAGATAACCCTCTTGTGCCATTTTAATATAACTAATCAAAACATGCAACTACACATAGTATTAGAATGCATGCATGCATATATCTGATTACTGTGTTGATTCTGTCCAATCCACATGCCTATATATATGAACTTATTTATTCTGTATGCACCCAAAACACCCGTACGAGAATAAACCATTTGCTTTAGACAAATCTTAATGTCTCTCTTTCTCTCTCTAGCTAGCTAGTCTCTATAGTCTAATCTACAAGGGGTTATATGGGAACGCTATATCATTATACGTACACCAACCATTGGTCTGATTTTTCTGAAGATTGTTGGAGGGAGTGCAAGACATGCAAACTTAGCTGTCTCACTACAGAACCTATTTACAAGCAGAAACAGTGGCCATGTAAAGAGAGAGAGAGAGAGGAGAGAGAGAGAGAGGAATGTGCTGATCTCCCATAAGTGAGGCCAGCTGCAAGCTTTATGAAGACAAATTAGAACACGAATGGAAAGTGAAGGGAGGCGAGGGCAGGAGAGAATAGAGCAGGTCATCATATACAGGGAGATCAGAGAGGGGGGAGTCCATGTTTGATGCAGCCAACAATATATGTGCAGAGAGAGGAGATCTCTCTCTCTCTCTCTACATGTAAGCATGTAACCATATATGGTGTGTGTGTCGTGTAGTCACACTCTGTTGCACTCATGCCAGACAAGAGATCCATTTGTCCACACTCCACAGCTGTGCAATTCCCACTATTTTCTGCGTGGGATGAGTGTGTGTGTGGCAGCGTGTGAGCCCAAACACTATTGGACCATAAAGACAGATAGGCCATGTTGCATGGAAAGCGTTGCACTAGAGAGAGAAAGAGAAAGACCGGAGGAGAGATAATATATAATTAATACATGAATAGTCATGCACTATAGATCTCCAAGGAGAGATGCTCGGTGTGAGAGGGGGGACAGCTCACCTCTCTCCCTTCCCTAGGATATGGCTATTGCCCCGAAAGCTAGCTGGTACTCTCTCTCTCTCTCTCTCTCTCTCTCTACCATTGCATACTACGTACACCCAACGTGACCTGGCCAAGTAGACGTCCGGCACGGCACTGACCCGAACAGGGCACAAGCCCAATTCGACTGATCCGAATAAGTAATTTTATTACTAATCATACAAATAATTTTATTATGCTACTATAGAAGTTATTACTGTATGTAGTGTGCCGAATCAGTCCGTCGTGTTAAGATATCTGCCTAAACACGATACACCGGTCGGGCTCAGGCTAGCACGGCCCGTTGGCCGTATCGAGCCGTGCATGGCAAATGTGAAGAAAGAAAGAAGGAAAAAAAATGTGAGGAATCAGCTCCTCCACAGAGGGGCCAAATTTGTAATAAGAACAAACGAGGAGGTGTGCGGGGTTAAAACATTGACCGGCATCGATCGCCTCCATCATTCATAGCCCAAGTTAGATTCTCGTTGTCTCCCTCTTCACATCCCCCACATGCTTGTGTGCCCCTCTGGCCCTCCCATTGCGCCAAATACTCTCAAAATTTTTAGCCGCAAATAACTCCAAAAGACAACAATACAAACAGTTGAAAGCAAAGACATTGCCGGTGATCCTAAAAGGCTTCACTTCCTTTGCATACAGATTACTAGACAAATATATGTGCCTAGAGTAAATTAAATTGTTCTGCAGGAAAATATACACTATGGCACAAAAAAAAAGGTAGGTTAAAAATCATGTTAAGCGTATTCCATTCAACTTGAAAAAACTCGAACCATAGACAAATCAAGTATTGCCACGGCGTTAAACACACTAAAATATTTTGTGCAAGAAGTTGCAGGTCACAAACCAGGTAATAATTCCTTAACTCAATCTAGCATGATTTCAAAAGGATTGAAAAAAATGGTAAAGACAAGTTATAAATTCGAGTAATCGACCATGCTTGTCTCTGTCTCAATGCATCAATGCACATGACCCAGCAACACACCATGCACCGCCCTCCGAAAAACAAAAACAATTATGCCTCCAAATCGCCTCTTAAAATTTCCAAAAGAACACCCCACTAATTAACAGCAAACAGAAAGCTAGACACTAATAAATCAACTCACCAAGAAACTCTTGTGATGCACCCTGCATGCATGATCTCTCTATTCAGAGATTAATAGACCAAAAGGATCATCTCATCATTCTCATCTCCTGTAATGTGGATATAAATAACATGTAATAATTAATTAGTCCTAAGCTTACAAGGAGATAGTAGAGCAGCCGTCCCTTGTCATGGGAAGCCATGCGGAGAGAACAACGAAGAGGGTCCTCCTTGCCCTCTGCTCCCGCCATCATCGCTGTCGCCGCCGTCGTTCATCTTGCCGAACTGCGCGTCCATCCCTAGGTTCAGGTACAACGTCCTGTTGTCCAAGCTCAGATTCACCATGCTCGTGCTCGTGCCACTGGTATCGTACACGGCGCCGGCGCCAGGCTCATTGTAGATGGGCGCCGCATTGACCGCGGCGGCCGCTGCGGTCTGGGCGTCCTCTCGGGACATGACCATGGCCGCCGACTGCACGAGCTCGAGGCAGAGCCGGAGCTTGTTGGGCTCGATGTGCGCGAGCCCCGGCACGGCGCCCTTGAAGAGGAAGTCCGAGGTGAGCGTGCGTAGTAGGTCGAGCGGCGTGACGCCGTCGACGGTGCGCACGTTAGGGTCGGCGTGGTGGTCGAGCAGCACGGCCACCATGTCGGGGCACACCATCTCGGCCGCGACGTGCAGGGGTGTCCTCCCGGCGGGCCCCGCCGGGTGGTTGACGTCGGCGGCGCCCAGCTCCAGAAGCGCCTTGACCACCTCCCGGCTGCAGTTCTCCACGGCGTAGTGCAGCGCGAGGGCCTCGTCGAGGTTGAGCCCCTCGCCCATCACCATCAGCTTGACAAGCTCCACGTCGGAAGAGTCAAGCGCGCGCCGCATGCGGCGGATCTTGTGGTGGTCATCCATCTCGGCCGCGGACGCTTCGATGCCGGCCGGGTGCTGCGGGTGGTGGTGCGCGAGGAACGGCGAGCGGCGCGAGAGCGAGGACTTGAGGCGGAGCTCGTCGATCTTGGCGACGACGTCTATGGGCAGGTGCTTGGCGAGCACCTCCGGCGGGTGCCCCGACTTGGCGACGAGGTGGGAGCAGGTCGTCCAGAGCTGGTGCAAGTCCTGCTTCCGCGACGCCATGAGCACCTTCATCACGTCCTCGATGGACGCCTTCTCCATCATGCCGGCCAGTTGCTTCTACAGCCATCACAAGAAATTTTCTCGGTGTAAGCTCGCTTTTAACTTCTTGCAAAAGCTCACAGGTATGGAGAGCGGCGGTGGGATATAGAGGGGAGAGATACATGCATACTGGATTGGCCCTGTGCATAAAATATAAGGGGGAACAGAAGGGTGCAACAGTATGGGAGCATCATGGTGCTGATTGGGGGCAGGATTAAACAGGGGGGAAAAGTTGGGAAACACACAAAGAAACCCTAGCTCAAAATCGCAAATCAGGAGAAAATACGGCAAGAAAAGCATACATCTTTCCTGGAATGCTAATTGCACTGCGTACGCGCGGAAAGCTGTGCTGCTTGTGCCGCAACAGTGCAGATACAATTAAGCTGTACTAGTAGTGCCCTACTGGAAGAAGGAGGGATGCGCGAACAGTGGCAAAAAGGGGAAGAGAAATTTCCCATTAACGAACCCTAGTAAGAACAAAGCACGAAAGCATAGGATCGAGCATGAAAGGAAGCAAGCAGACGGACGGATGGACGGGCGGACGGACAGAAAGATGGATGGACAAAGAGAGAAAGAAAGCAAGGAAGAAAGCGGGGCCGCGCACGCGTGTGCAGGCAGACGAGTCGACGACGACGACTGCTGCTACTACTACTCCACTTCATTTAAAAAGGGTGGAGGGATGGAGAGGGTACAGAGATCAAATCAATGCTGCAGAATGCTCGCCAATCCCAACATAACCAACCACAACACCCATCTTGATCCCCACAATCCTCAGGAGAGAAAAAAAATAATTTGTTTTGCTTTTCTTTTTCTTCTTTTTTCCCCAAGAACATCTGAAAGAAAGAGGGAATGGATCTGCCAGCAGGAAGTAACTAAACGAAGGAGCGAAGAATTGAAATTGGGAAGGATTAGGTGATTACTTGGGTGAGGAGCGCGAGCTCCTCGACGCCGAAGGAGCGGGCGGCGGCGAGCGTGTCGAGGGCGAGGTCGACGGCGGCGGCGCAGTGGGTGTGCCAGCACCCGCGCTCGCCGCAGCCCGGCCGGGGCTCCCCTTTCTGCGGCACTAGCGACACCTGCCCGCTGTACAGGAACTGCAGCAGCAGCAGGAACACCTCGTAGCTCACCGAGCTCACCGGTATCACGGCGCCTGGCGCTGCCGCGGCGGCGGCGGGGCCGCCGGCGCCGCGGGGGGAGGAGGCCGAGGCGCCGGAGGGGGAGCGCGAGCTGAGGTGGTCCAAGAGGAGCGCGCCGGGAGCGGCGGCCTGGTCAGCGGCGCCCCCGCAAAAGTACTTGCGGAAGAAGAGGCTGCGCGCGGCGAGGATGCAGCGGTGGGCGTGCACGAGGCGGCCCTCCACGCTGAACGTGACGTCACTGAAGGCCTGCCCGTTGATGAGCAGGTTGAGGTAGTCCATGGACAGCGACTTGAGGGTGTCCTCCATGGCCGACCGCCGCGTTTCTTGCTGGAGCTCCTCCTCAGCTCCTTTCCACTCCTTTATTGATTGGGTGGTGCCGCTGCCGAATTAGCTAGATGGAGACAGAGAGAGAGAGAGAGAGCAGAAGCTTGCTTGTTCTCTCAGCTTCAGGGAGAGGAGCAGTGGAAGCTGTTGCTATTGCTTTCTTGGCTCTGCTCCTGCAGCTCTTGGGCTCCAATCTTGTGCTGCATCTCCCGATCTCTCTTGATCTTCTCTTCTGTCTGTGACCACTTTCTTCTCTCTTCCTCGCCTCTTCAGTTCTGCCTCAGTCTCTCTCTTCCTCTCTGCTAGCTATTGTCCTCTTTTATGTATTTCTTCTTCTTTTTCAGCTGGGGGATGCTGGTATTGGTGCCGGTGCTTTGGGGTTGTTTTCTCTTGCTCTCTCTTTCTCTCTCTAGACTAGCTAAAGGTTATATGCCTGCTTGAGATTTTTTGGCCTGTCGCTAGGTCCTTTTGAATCTAAAGTTGACTTATACTTATACTGTCTATAGTAACTAGCTTTTAAACGGTGTATTTTTAAGATGGGATCGATAAAAAAATTATAGTAAAAAGTATAGTGAATTCAGTTTTATCGGCCAAAATCCTATGTAACTATTTTTTTATATACACGGTCTCTCGTAAACAGTCAGAATTCAAATATTTAAATTATAAGTTATTATTCATCAACTTAAAAGAATCCATCTACGGGTTGGGCGTCAGGGGGTGTATGTATAGGGAGAGGAGGGCAATATGGGCGGCTGGGGGCATAAATAATTGGTGGGTTTAAATAAATGGAAGAGGAGAGAGGGAATTGACCGCACGTCTATGCACAAACAAAGCATGTACATGTCTGCATTTCAGGGGCTCAGAGTAATTTGGAGAGAGAGAGAGAGAGGTAGTACTAATTAATTGGGTATGTGTGCGTGTGATCAAAATTTTGTTCCAGCTTTGACTTATGAAAGTCTTAAATCATGTCTGCTTATGGGAACACAAAGCACAATAATCATTAATTGAGCCATGTTTGCTTTTAAAAGAGGGATACATATATGAAGTTTTTAAGTGACCCAATAATCATTTTAAAGAGATCGATAAGCTATGTTAGTGTTGTGCTTATATAGGCAAAACGAAAAAAAAAACCGAAAGCCGCCGTTAACAATTTTTTCAGGCGTTAACAAGTTACCTGTAGATGATACATCACTATCCCAAAAAATCAACATTTTGCTGCTATTAAATAATACAAGTACAGAAAATTAGAGGAGGAGTAAGTCAGAATGGGTGGCAGGAAAATATGGCAAAAAGAGTGACGCCCTGCCAAAAAAAATGATTTGATGATAATTGCGTCCCACCTTCCGTAAAAAGAAGCCTGCAAGCTTTCGGCTCCGCTCTGCCTTAGCCGTGGCTCCTATCTTTCCTGTGCACTGTTGTAGCGGTTAAAAATATATATAGATTATTAGTTTTTTTTCTAAATAATTAAATTTTAAAAAATATATAAAATATATTATTACAGATAATACCAAGAAAAAAATAGAAAACAAAAAAGTCTAAAAATTAAAAAGATAAAATTTAAAAACCGAGAGAAACTGAATTCGTTTGGAGCTGCGCGTCATGTAACGTACCGGGCTAGGCATGCTGCTCCTTCCGTGTAAGATGGCATGAATGAAAGAGATCACCCGTTGAGATGTGTGTATCCGTGTATATTTATACATATGCACCTATCCGTGATCATTCTTGCTGTTGACTCATTTGTAAAGATTCCTCATCACGTTTTGTTAGGATAGGCCAAATGATACGACACATTATTAAGTGATGATTAGGGAGTACATAAAGTATTAGGAAAGAGATCTTTGTTAATTACTTTTTGTTTTGTAATTGTGCTCCATTAGCTGATACACTTACTGTTTATGTTGCCTTCTTGACTTTCTAGTTCTCTCCTCTTCTTTTTCTTTTTCTGTCCTGTTCATACTTTCTCTAAGATTGGACAATTTAATTAAGACGAATTATGGATACGGTCGTTAAGTTGTAGCATGCATGGGAATTAAACCTATATCTCCGAGTTATAGAAGCATGTCTAGAAAAGTCCAAGGAAGTATCTAGCTACAACAAGGACACTAACCTTTGATAATTGATCGAGCTTGCTTAATCTACGGTTTGGTTCACGATAATTTGACCAAAAAAATGTTCATGAAGAAAGCAATGAATATATGGGGCGTTCAATTGGCTTTTGCAGCTAACTTTTAGCTTTGACTGATGAATAATAACAGCTTGTAAAGAAGCATGTAGAGAGATTCGCGTACGATTTTGACCGATATAAATGAAGTCAGTACAGTGTCTACTACAATCGACTAGTAGATTCTGTCCAAAAAAGATACTCTGTTTGAAAGTTAGATACTACAGAAAATTAGTTTTTAGAAGTTAAAAGCGAATAGAGGCTGTATTTAATAGATTATTGAACCGCAGAAGTTAACAAGTGGATTAGCGTCTTAGAGTTTGTTCTCTGCGTGATGAAATGAATTGGAGCTAGTTGCAGGGTTGTTGGTTACTTAATGTAAGAAACTTTAGGGCGGCAGATACTGAGAAGCAGATTACTTTCAGGTACATATACATACATACATAGTAAAAATAACAAGTGCTCTTTGGTGTCCGAACGCCATAGTCTAAAATAAGTATGTATTGTGTGTGAAAAAATTTAAATTTTTTTGAATGTCAAGTTTAACTAGTTCAAACAAGTTTGAACTAAACTTCGAATGCATTTGAAATCATGATGCCCTGGCACCATGATGCCCCATTTATATATATATATATATATATATATATATATATATATATATATATATATATATATATATATATATATATATATATATATATATATATATATATCTTTAGTTTCTTGCTTGTGAGAATAAAAAACATTCATGAGATGTCTTTTGGAATCTGGGTAGAATATTTAATTTATCTCTGTTAACTAGGCGTTTCCTGCGAAATGATTCTTGTGTAACTTACAACGAATCTCACTACCGGAAAGCTCCTATATGCCGAGTGTCCGGAATTTTACCGAGTGCAATCCATCGGGCACTCGGTAAACAACAGCTTTGCCGAGTGCCTTAATGGGGACACTCGTGAAAATAAAACACTCGCCAAAAATCTCTTTGTCGAGTCTTGAGGATTAGACACTCGGCATATAGGAGCTCTTTGCCGAGTGCTAACAAGAAAACACTCGGCAAAATAAAACACTCGGCACCAACCGCCATCCGTTAGATGTTAGCCGCCGCCGTTAGACCTTTGCCGAGTGTCTGGAGCTGACACTCGGCAAAGAGCTCTTTGCCGAGTGTTTTGTTTGCGGCACTCGGCAAAGAAATAAAAACCTTTTCATCTCCTACCCTTCAAACTTTTTCTACTCTCCACATACAAAATATGGTACTCCATGTTAAAATTTGGTATATTTTTGTATTTGTTTGGTATATTTAATTAATTAATTGCATTTCAAGCAATTTTTGAATCAAGTCAAATTTGAACGCAAGTGATTCAAATAATAAGAAAAATGAGTAGAAAATGATATTCATGTTATTCAGCCGGTTTGAGGCCTTACATTAAATAAAAGGAATTTCGAACATCTTGTTCAGAAACACGACCACAAACGTGTGGTAGAATGATTTTAAATTTTAAAAAGCAAACGAAGTCGAAAATCATGAGATTTGTCAAGATGTCATGATATTATACGTGGAGGCTGTGGTAAAAATTGATAAGATTTCGCATAAGTTGTCACGCACGATGTTTACAAACTAAAGCAATTACAAGAAGAAGCGTAGAGTTGAGACGGATCCGGTAAGATTTGGAGTCAAAGTGACGGTCGAATTGTGGTTTGACTACAAAACTTTTTGTACAGGCAATAGACAACAGAGATTGTTTCTTGTGAAATTTTGGTAATTTTTCGGATCCATTTGATAATTTTAATTTTAAACTGCAACTGCAATTATAGAATTTTACTTGATATAAATTGAATTTGAGCTATAACTGCATGAAATAATGGTCTAATATTCGTAGAAGCATCGAATATGCATTGTTGAGTGAATTTGACAAGGCATTTTCGAAGTACATTCGAACAAATTTGTAAAACACGCTATGAAAAAAGAGAGGAAAGGAAGTTTTATTAAAAAAAAAATCTTTGCCGAGTGTCTTGTGGGAGATACTCGGCAAAGGAGGGGTTTGCCGTGTTCTCGCCGTCCACTGTCCTTTTTTTGCCGAGGGTCGTTTCGGCACTCGGCAAAGACTTTGCCGAGTGCTCGATGAAAGCTCTCGGCAAAGAGCTCTTCTTGTCGAAACTATGACGTGTGAGCTATGTGTGGGTGGCACTCGGCAAATACTTTGCCGAGTGTTTCTCGTGCTTTGCCGAGTGCCACCGGCACTCGGCAAAGCTGCTGAACCCGGTAGTGTCTGTTCTCCCCTTTGTTGTTATTTATTAGTGGAGAATAGTGCACTAATCATCTTTTGATAGTGTATAGTATGTACATCTCCAATATCAAATGTCAAGTGGATATATTATTTAGATCATAAAAGACATAGTTTTCTAACTCTTTTCCTTGATGTCGACAGCTTCCCACAGATAGGCTAAAATCCTTGTCATTTTAGATTGCAAGTAGACCCAAAAGAAAATCAATTAAACCCGGCCGGCTTGTTTCCCCTTAAGAAACTAGTCAAAATCACATAACATTTCTTCATATTTTATTTGCAAATAATTATTAAAGTAGCACTTGCTATGACCTATCTTTTCATTTATTACGTAAATATTTTTAGAATATCCTACGTATACTGTTAAAGGCTTGAAGTACGTCTACAAGAAGTCTTCAAACTCAACATCTCAGTTTAACTATTGTTGTCGTTGTATAACAAATAATAATAATGCCGAACACTCCTAGTGATGCCTCAACATCTCTGCCCAACTATTCCAACTCAAACTAAACTGTCCAGTCAAATCACCACCCAGTAACTCACATAAGCATGAGGACAAATTAGCTAATTTACGCGACGTTGGTATTGGTTTTTGCTGATAGTTTTTAACTGTGGTTTATGATTTTTGACTGAAAATAAATAGTAGTTGCTAAAAAGAGTAGATTTTAGAATGAGAGGACGAGCAATGCAAAAAGTGAGAGAGCGATGCGTACATGTGACGGGAGTGAGAGGAGTGGGGTGGCTGATGCACCTGTGACCCTCTTCCATACCCTCGGAGCGAGACGGTAGCAAGAGGAGTGGAGAAGCCGCTTTGAGAAGCCATATGTTCGTATTGTCTTTTGGTTTTTCTAAGCAGAAGTTAATAGAGTGGGGCCTGAGACACGCTTTTATAGCTAAGTTAGTCAGTTGAATAACACTGTCATTGATACCGGACCGGACAATAAACTTACAAGCACCCCCGGTCGGATTCGAAGACCATTGAGGATATGGAAAGACTCAAGAAGAAACCCACAAATGCCAAATATATTCAATATGGGTGTCTAGGGTTATAAAATAGCCTCCCCTCCCATTTATAGGAGGTCCTATTCATAGAGGGGGAGAGGGGGTGAGTGAAGTTACAAGTTTTCCCTTAGGGCCTAGCTTACTCCTAGAGATATCTACGCAATTTGCTCTGCATGGGTCTCACCACGTTCGGGACTCTGGGGCATAGTTATTGAACTCGGACCATCGATCGAACCGGTGGAGTCACTGGTTCACTAGTCCGACCGACAGTTCAACCAGTGAACCGCCGGTTCGTTTAGCAATCAACACTTCAGCAGCACTCATTGTCTCAGTCTCTCAGACTCTCAGCAAAGTGCAAAGGTGGTATCGGCTACCCCACTCGTTTGGGCTTGATGTTGCAGGAATCCAAACCAAATTGTATCGACAATTCCACACCACATGACTACGACAAGTTTACAAGCGAGCTCACATATTTTACAATGTGGCATACTTTTGCGCAGGTGGTATCAACAACCAAAAATTAAGAAGAGAATAGAAAAATTGTGCTAGGTTTTGGAAGGGTGCATGGGAGAGAGGCTAGAGGGAGGGAGATCGAACCGAGTCGGCGACGATGCCGTCGACGTTGGGGATGCGGTGGTGGACGGGGCGGGGGTTGCGTGCAACACTGTCATCCTTCAGCGTGTCCCACACCTGCTTTCGTATCCCCTACTTCCACACCTTGGTCCTTGGGGTTCGCGGCCCACCTCAACCTCCGCCTTCGTGGCGGTGGATGCCATCCCACCATCCCAGCCCACGCTGCAGCGTCGAGGCAGAGGCGCTCGGCCTCGAGGGTGGCCACGTCGAACGAGGATGACGATGACGAGCTCTTGGTCACCACATCAAATGACGACAACAAGCGAGGGTAAAGGGGACAGTCGATGGCGGTGACTAGGGCGGCTCGGTGGTGGTTACTAGGGTGACCAGCCACGCCTTCACATGAAGCGTTCTACATGCAAACTACATGTAGGAACTCAACTCAACTAGTACGGGTCCATCCAGATGCAAAGATTCTAAAATATTGAGGCAGTCGGACTCAACTACGATTTACTAAACTCATACTTGACACATCTCCTCAACGTTCCGATTTCTTTCCACTTTACTTGAGTTTGGACGGCGACACATCTTCTCAACGTCCCTGACTCAACTCATCATGAGAGCACTGTTGATTCATCATCGCTTAGCGCTTCATCGTCTCGAAGATGGATGGACGGACGGAAGAACTGAAGGACAAAACACCTGGTGCCTACCTCTTGCTGCTTCGGAACGCGCCAGAACCGAAGGACCGAGCGAAGACGTACTTGTTGTCCTCTGCGCTTCGGAGACGACGAAACGCGACGGGAGAACACGCCAGAACAGGGGGCGCCGAGACTGCGTGCGATACCTCAGGAGCGCTGCGCAAGATGTGTTGAAACGGAATCGTCGAGACGATTTTTTCAGCTACTCGCTTCTCGCCTAGACTCTGATACCACTTGTTAACTTTCTTCTAGGAGAAAACGCACACATCACAAATAATCTGAGAGAACACAGAAGAAATTTCTGAATTTCTTTATTCTCTTATTTGCTCCTCCTCTTTCTTTTCTTTTTCCCTCGCTTACAAAATTGGGTACAAGCCTCCCCAATATATAGGGATAAAAAATCCATACTTGCATACCTATTCGGATTTTAAGTTGGACTCAACTTCAACTTAAGTTATACTAAAAAACAGATTCTATTACAATATAAACTCTAAGTTAAGATTATTTGTATCAACCCACATGCAGGGAGCAAATGGAAAGAGAGAGTATAATGCAAACGTGCGAGATTGACGATGCTTGTACGCAAGGAACATGATGGCTTCACCCCCTATTCTATTCGTTTAGAATATGACAGGTGTCTTTTGATGGAGGTGATTTATGGGTGTGATGGTAACGGATGAAGAAGATGCTAACGTGAACGGTACATTTTGAAAAGCCTTTAGGAGAAGCGACTTTGAGAAATAGTCCATTGATTTCAGTTTTCAAAAAAAACAAATATAAAAACCATCTTAAAAGCCTAAAAGAATAGGCGTTAATAAGAGTGCTAGAATGGTCAAAAGTTTAGCTTTTAACAAGCAAAAGTTGTTCCCCTTCACATCACAAGGGCTTCTCGTCACGTTCCGACCTGCCCCCGTTCGGGGCTCCGCTAGCTCGCCGTTTTTCCGTCCCAGGTTTTGCGGTTTTGACACAACCAGTCTCCGGCCGGTTATATATATTTTCTCTGTGGAGACTGGGGAGGTCGAGCTAGCAGAAAATTCACTTTTGAACTTGAAACGTACAGTCCACAGGTCGATTTAATCCTTGGCACATGCCTTGCAGTCGCCAGTGCGTGGTGCACACTAGACAGCAACAGAAACATATTACGCGCGTACATGAACATGATCAGGGCAGCGCAGTCAGATTCGGCGGACACCTCATGTGTCTGTGGTGGAAACCATTATTGGTCTCTTCACATCGGATAAAGTTATACGGAGTAAATGAGTATTCCCTCCGTTTCATTTTGTAAGAGCATCACGACGCTTCATGTAGCTTGTGTCTAAATCTATACTACATCAGATTTTGTGTGATACGAAGGAGAGAATGTAAGAAAGGAGAAAAAGGTTATATCTTGCACGGTATACATCCCTTCGCGAGATCCAAGAATTTAGATACGAGTAACATATGCACTGGGGAGAGGCTTATAGGTGGGATCTTTTTTGGGTTGTGTCTTATACCTTTTGGCATATAATTTTTGAATTCTAACTATTCGCAAGAGAGAGTACGAAGAGAAAGGCAATTATATGCAATTTTGATCGGTATAGATGAAGTCGGTATAATATTTACTACAATCAACTTGTAGATCCCCTTACAAAGATGCACCACTCAAAATCTAGTTATTGTACCAAAAGCTAAAAGCCATAAACATGAAACCCAAAAGAACACAGCCTATATCTCAAAAACATATTTGTAGGCCACACATACTTTCTCCCACGCGCATTGGTGCCCACTAGGATCTTCTACGTGAAGAATGGATCTGTTGGGCTGGCACACGAGGTAGATTGAACCAGTGTACTATATAGTGGACGTAGCGGCCGCTATTGCGGTAGCGGGGTCTAGGCGCTACCACGACATCGTACCAGTGCAAAATTGCGGATGCTATAGTAGAGATAACGGGTGCCACTGCGTTGGTAGCAGACGCTATTGTGGTGGTAGCGGACGATATTGCGGTTTTAGCATTATTTAAGTCATATATGCAAAATTGTTGCAATATGTATGTTCTTTATGCTCATAATATGGTACATGTATCTATTACATGTTAGTTGATACAAGACATAATTTAAATATGCATATAAAACTCAAAATGATCACTATTATTTAGAATACTCTATGAGAATATAACATCCACTATCTGATATTCGCTACACTATAGTCAATCCGCTACAAGTCCGCTATTCGCTATTTACAACCTTGGACACAAGGAGTTGCATGCCTGCACTTGCCGCAGTTGAGTCTGCTGCTATCGCGGCCAACTTTAAGCCCATGTGCTCATTCTCTTTGTCGGAGTAAAACTCCCCACCATCATCACCCTTGCTTTTGGCCGGCCAAGACTACCGTGCCAGAGCACCACTATGATGTTCGAGCGCTGCCTTCTATAGCGCCACTACCTGTGTAAGACCATGTGGTGGTAGTCCCATGAGAGTAATGAGTATTTGATATTGCTTACGCTTTACGTCTGTTAGTTGAGTTTGATTTTTGTGAGAATTTGTAGTGTAACATGTGCTCTCTGGAGCACCAGTCAAACCAGCCTGGAATGGTGGTCGGACTGCAGAGGGGTGACGATCAGACCGACAATGCCTGGTGGTTTGATCGGTGGGTCTCGGTTGTAGTTTGACCGGCCATGATGGCAGTCTGACCAGCGTGCTCTGGGTGTCGGTTAGACTAACATGCTCTGGGCCGTCAGACTGGCCCTATTTTTGAGAGGAGTTTGTTTTGATTTGTTTCTTATGGTGTTAGTCACAGCGAGAGTCCGTACAGGTGTTAGTCATGTTGTGTCCATACAATGTTAGTCATGAGATTTATATGCATATGTTAGTCATGGCATAGGTTTATGCATATGTTTTACTAATTGAGAGTTAAGTGCATGTCATTTGTGCTCATATCGATTTTTTGTTCTTTGGTGTGCATGTGCTTTGATGATGGATTGCGGTCAACAGCAAGCTCGAGGCCCGGTGGCCATGGGGTGTTGTGTAAATCTAGGTAGGGCATCATCTCAAGTCAAGAGTACAGGAGAAAGACAAGGGTCGTGAAGTGGCAATGCTTGCATGTGGTGTGTGAATTGGTTTCATGCGTTTCAAGTGGTGATGATTCTCAGAGCAGACATACGATCTTGGAGGCAAGCATTGGGCATCACGGACTATGGTGTGCTATTGGTGTGCCATAGGACTTGGACATTTCAAGTGGTGACGACCTCGGCGCAGGTGTATGATCTTGGCGACAAGTCATGGATATCTCATGGTTGAGGTCACGTCTTTATAGATAAAATGTCTTATTGGGCTTGTGAAGTCTTTGGGAAGTCATGCTTTGAAAAGCGTACAATTATGTGTAACTGGTGTGATTCACTAAGGATATGCTAGTTGTTAGGGTTAAGTGAGAGGTAAGGAGCCTCCAATATATATGCCTTGTGTTGAGTTGAGTCATGTGAGACTCCAAGATTAGGATTAGGTTTTGCTTGTGTTAGAGTCTTTTGTGTATGTACTCTAGACTTAGATTTTTGCTATTATAAAGGATTGATTGTAAAACATTCATCTCCAAGTAAAATAAACATCCATAGTTTGCCCAAGAGAATTGTGACATGGATCCCCTCTTGTGCTTTGGTTTTGCTGGGCTTTCTTATTTAGATTTCTCTCTTCTCGATCTTTCCTAATGTCAAAGACATGTAAGAGGTAGAGATATCTCTTAGATATAAGATCTCATCTATATATGCATGATCTAGAGGAAGTTCTCGAGTTTGCTCCGTTTTTCTCAATGGAGAGGTGATATTAGGATTTTGCTCTTGTGGGTGTTTTAAGTTGAATTCGTGATGTGATTTAGTTTGCTATGACATATGAGAACCCATCTAAGGCTTTGAATTGAATCAGATTTTGAAGAGTCATTTACCTCCTCTGACTCGCCATACTATATCCTACAACCTGACGGCCGCACCCAATTGATGTGCCGTGTCGCTAACTACTGGCTACCACGACTCAATAGTGTCGATGTCCAACGGTGACACCATAGTCGGAGTGCATGTGACTAGCACATATGTAGATGGATGGGAACGTCGTCGGGGAGACGAGGAGAGATGGTGACGAGTGGAGGGGGAATGGCGGTGGCAAGTGGACGACCATAACAACAATCTTAGCGGCTGATTATATTTGTAAAAGTTCGTGTACCACAACACAGTATAACAACTACAGATTGTGGCTTAAAAAACCAATAAATGCAAAATGGTGCTTCCATGCATCACCCTTTAAGGGGAGGTGCAAAAATCTTGAGAAACATAAAGGAATGAGTAGATAAAAATCAACCCTTATTTTGTACTTTAATATTTATGAACCTATTGAAAGAGTGGTTCATGTTTGGTTTAAAAAATAGAGACTAATACTTGTCAGTTGTGAGGGTGTCCGTGGGATCATGTGAGAAGGTCTAGGAATATTTGTGATGAACCATTGTCAATGTGTGTTAAGTTGGATTTTGGATTTTACAAATTTTGGCAATTTTTCAGTTTCTTTGTCATGCAACCAGTCTGACTAGTATGTGGGACTGATCAAACTACTAGGCTTGACTAATCAGACCATTGCAGGGGCTACCAGATCGATCGCTGAGGTGGTGATCTAACCGACCACTTGGTGGCAATCAGACCGGCTAAACTCTGAATTTCAACTGAGAGTTCTGAATTTTGGTAAATTGATCATGGACTGAGTTGAATTGCTCTAAGTCAGTGCATTCATACTGCATGAAGCATGTTTAAGCTGGTGTGAGTCAAGTTGTGAATAATTACCTGAAAACTTTGTTGATCAAAACCACGTCATTTCAGCAGTGTTTGGGAAAGCAGTTTAGGTGAAGAAAATGCTAAGAAGATTAAGTGGATCAAAGGCTAATGACTTAGTGGGTTTGTGCTCATGTGCTTTAAAAAACGTGTATATGTTAAGTGTGAGCGTAAAACCCATATTTTATGGGGTTAATGGGTTTCTGTCAATTGTGCTAGTGGATAGTATCTATTAGTATTAGAGTGAGTTGATTGCTCCATTTATTTAATGGGTTGAGAATAAAAACGTGTAAACCAACCATCCTAACTATTTCATTCTAGAGTTCTAATGTTAGGGTTTGAAAGAGAAGAGTAAGCGTTGTAGTATACTCTCTTGTCCTCCTTATAGAGTGGTTTTAAAATATTTATCCTTAAGTAGCAATATATCAACTTTGTTCGTATCTCACAAAGTATTATTGTTTTGGTTGATTTGCTCTATTCTTGTTGGTTCTTTGCCTCTTCTCTCCTTTTCTTGATATTACTGCATTTCAAGGACGTGTAAATGATAGAGATGACTCATGTAGATCAAATCTCATCTATTTAGGTACTGTGATTAGCAAGATTTCGAAGTTGTCCGATTCTTACTTGATTTGGAGAATTTCTTAAGAAATCTTGATCCGAGAGTTTTAGCTTCAAATCTTTGAGTGGTTTTGCTTGTTTTGACATGTGAGAACTTATCTAAGACCATCTTGGCTATTCTTAACCTACGAGCAAGTTGTTTATCAAGTTTTTGAGATTTGCCAAGTTTTGTTGCAACCTTACATATTCTAAGGAAAGATAGAAACTTTGGTCAAAATCAATATAATCTTTAGATATAATAGGTTATTGAGACCATAGCAAGTGTGTGCAAAGTTTCAGTATTATGGATTTTAAAGTTTACACCAAAAGTGGTTTTGGCCCGGATAATAGGGGAGCGATCAGACCACTTCTAGGCTTGATCAAATCGGTCACCGATTAGACCGGCGGTTTGTGGCCAGTCAGACCGTTCACTGGTCATACCGCACTTCTAGTGACGGCCAGATCGGTTAGGTACTAAAATTTTGAGTCCTTGCAGTTTTGGGTTGTTGCTTAATTTTAAGTTGTCAAATATGATCTTCATAGCTCTTTAACTATTGGAGTGAAAAGATTTTTATATGCTTAAGAAAAGATTTTGAAAAGGCATCATATACACTTCTCTGTCCCTATTACCGGTTCTACAGTGTCCCGCTCTATCCGTCCGGGTACGGTGGACACGAACAAACGAGGAAACGCATGATGACCAAGAGAGTTGTGGCACGCACGCACTCCCGTCGGTCGATCCACGCTTAGCTTGCACACCTGCAGATACGGCACGGACGTACGGATTACGGTACGGATGGATCGATCGGCAAGTGCCTGCCGAATTTTCCCTTTGGCGCACGCGGCCACGTGAAGCCGGAATATAGACATCTGCTCGTGTCCCCAGGTGCAAGTGTGGCGCAACTAGCAATCGTCTAGCTAGTGCCGAGCCCCTTTCCTTTGGGGATCGATCAATCCGCGCACGCCTAGCTACGCCTGCAGCAAGTTACACTGTTCTATTCGATCCCCTCACCGCCGGCCGGGCCGTGGCACCAACTATCTCCATCGACGTCGGCCGGGGCCCTACCGGCGACACGTTCCAATCCTCGAACAGTGACGTCGATCGGTTGGGCCGGCGGCGTGGCCTTGCAGATTAAGATCGATCATCGATCATCCATGGATAGGTATAGCCGGATGGGTACGCTACTATATGCATCATTCATGGTTGGCTTAACTGGCTAGCTAGTTGCATGTATGTGCAAGCTGGAGTTGCGAGGCTTGTTGCTTGTTAGATCAATGATGTACAATTAATCTAGCTTGAATCTTCCCTCTTTTTAATTCGCTTTTCTTAACTTTCCTTTTCTTTTGCAGTTTATGCCAATAATAAATTCCTTATAGGTGAAGGAATTCTGGCGCTCTCCTTGAAGCCATACGCTCCACCCGCTTTCCCTCGGTCCACCGCGTGGCTTCATCTAAGCCATTTGGTTCGCTCTAGTCCCCTTGCCTTGTGGTGCACACCCTGCGGCCGTCTCGAATCCTCATTCTCTCTCTCATAGAGAGTATCTCTCACCCCTCCTTGTCTCTCTCCTAACCGACGGCTCCGCCGCCTCGATCTACCGCCACCGGTAGCCCCCTTCGCCGCCGGCAGCCTCCTTGGTTCCCCCGTCTTCCTCTACGTCCGGTCAGCCTCAGCTAGCCCGTCGCCTCTGCCTAGCACTACACCGCCTAGCACCGCTCCGCCGTCGAGCCGTGAGGGCGACACCGTCGGATCCAACGGATCTGGCCATCCCCTTCATCGCTGGCGATCTTCATGGCTCCCTCCTCAAAACCCCCCATTGATTCTCCTACCCCCTTCCTCCCCTTCCCGGTCCCCAGTCACCCCGCCTAGATCCGCAGCCGCCTCCGAGTCTGGTGCCTCCTTGCCGCCAGCCACCTCTTCATTCTCTCTCGCTCACTGCTCCCCCTCCTCTACCGATTGTCTCCCTTCCCCTCCTCTAAATCTACTGCCGCCACGGTTGCACCGTACCACCCTTCGACGATGACGATGACCCTAGCCACATCAGCGTTAGCATGTATTTCCATCCTAGTGTTGTTTAAAGGGTAGGGAAAGCGTGGCCCAATCGATCGAGCAACTCGCATTGACCATTTTGAAAGTGACTATGGATTCTCTCCTCTTTTTCCTGTGCTTTTCAGTAAAATGTAGCTCTCATCCTGAAAAGCTGAAGCACATAAAATTTTTCAAAACATAGCGTGTTTCTGGCTTCTAGAACAAATTAATAACTTCCTGCGAAACAGCTTCTGTCTTTGTTCTGAATTAAAGATGGAGGTGGTATGAGTGATGCAAGTGATTGAATTGGAGCCTCCCAATTGATCAACTTTGTCTGGTTGCTTCAGCTAGCTGTTAGGTATACATGGATGCCTGGTTTCAAAGCTCGTTGTCCGATTGAAAGTATGCCATGCCTTTGCTGACTGAAAAGGATAGATGCAGATGGATCACGCGATACTGTTGGGAAGGCCCACAAGGAAGTTGCAAGCTAGCTACTCATTTTTCGTTCCCATACCAAAACAAGGACCTGTTCTTTTTAGTTATGATTTATGGCTTTTGGCTACGGTTTGTGAATTTTGGTCTGTTCGTATGAGAGATTACAAAGTAACTGAAACTTATGTACGGTTTTTGCCGATATAAATGAAGTTAGTACATTATGTACTACAATTAACTAGTAGACCCCATCTTGAAAAGATACTGTAGAAAAGCCAAAAGCTGAAGCCAAAAGCTAAAAAAGAACAGATCCTAAATACATTCTTACTAATTGGGCTAACTGATTTGATACGTTTAAGTCCACATTAGATTTGGCCAGATGGGCCGAGCCAACCATGCTAGTCCAAGGTATAGTATTGTTGATCTAGTCTAGACAAGACAAGACGTGACACGAACAGTAAATAGGCTGTGCCGGCCTGGCCCGACCGGCGTGCCTTGCTTGGACCGGCACCTTGGCACGCCAGGCCCGCTTGGCATGGCTAGGTCTAGCATAGCACGGCATGTCATTTACTCCTGTCAACCCTCCTAGGAGGCTAGCTCTACACAAAATAGTGCAGCAACTCTCATATGGTAATGTAGAAAAATTACCTGCAAATGATAGTAAAATTACTTGTGTTAGGGTTACTATACTCTTCTGAGCGCGGATGGGTGACTCGGCAGTAGAACTACTTGCGATTTTCAGTAAAAAAACTTACAACTGACAGTAAAATTACATATAATCGACAAGAAATTATCGCCAATGGCCCTACTACCCCCGCCATGTTGCATCTGGCAGTGGCTTGACAAGTGATGTCACTGGCGCCGAGCTAGTTGCCCCTACCGCCTCCCCCTCACAAATCTGCCCCGTCGGCCTTGTCTCCTCCCTCCCTAGTCGCTGCCACCTCCCCCTTCCTACCCACGCCGACCGCCTCCTCCTCTCTGGCTCCCCCTCTCATTAGCCTTCCTCTTCGCTGATCACCGCCTTCAGCCTTTTCCTCTCACGCTGGTGGGCGGTTACGGTCACTAGGCTAAGTGTGCCTGGCCTGACCTAGTCCGGTCCCTCTCCGTGGCATGCCTAGATTAGAGGGTAGATATGTTGACCGACACGATATGACACAGTATCATACTAGACCTAATTGTATCATACTTTATTTGAGATCGTGTCGTGCCATGTCAGACGGCCCACTTGACCCACCTTGATTTCTGACTCGAAGGGATTCATTAACAAAAAATGGATCACGGTACGCTCAGAGTTTACATAAAGGCCCCCAAAAGGAAAAACATTACAGATAGGCCCTTGGGACAGCAGAGAAGAAAGGGGGACTCGATTTGCAACTTTTCGGCACTTGGGGGGCTTCTTGTCATGGAATCCAGATCAGGCGGCCGCGGACTTTCCAAGGCGATTGACGGCGGCGAGGAGCACATAGGGGGCCTCCGTAGCTCAAGTGGCGCTTGGAGGTTAAAAGGGTGGAGCTTCTGAATTGAGGCGTCAGCGGTGGCGCGAGACAAATCGCCGGTGACAATCCTCATGCAGAAGCTAGCTCTGAGCTGTCGTGGACAATGGATTTAATGGCCCCTAATTAACCGCAGCAACAGCCTCAGATAGAAGAAGAAGAAGAAGAAGAAGAAGAAGAAGAAGAAGAAGAAGAAGAAGAAGAAGAAGAAGAAGAAGAAGAAGAAGAAGTCTTGATTGATTTTGCAAAGTGCAGTTTTGTATTAGCACGTGCTCCGAACTAATTTTGGTGTCCCTCCTGTACGGTTCGCTAGCTGACTGTAGTAACACGCTACACACACACACCCATTTCCCGTTTAATTACTCCTTGAGGTGATTGGTTAAGTACGTACGTACTAAGTAGTTTTTGAAGAATGCTACGTCGTAAGCTGGTACTCCTTTCAATGGTAGTTCCCGTACGTACTGCGTATTTCACGCGGTATGGCGGAAAGTTTAAGCGCTTTCCTAATAGGAATTGCCCGTACGTCTCACCCTTGCCAGCTCACTCTCGTACGAGATACAGCAACCGCAGCTGTATGCGCATCAAGACGATGGCTAGCATGCAGCCTACCGTTGATTAGTCAGCCGGCCACGGCCAAGAGCTTTCTTCTTCCATCTACAGTAGTAGCTCCCCCTGCCTCCCTCTCTTTTTCTCTTGTGCTTCCTCCATTCTTTTTTATAATTAACTTCCTAAAATTCATGCTCTCAAATTTTTTAAAGTTTGATCACTAATGAATTTAAACTATCTAGATTATCTATATAAAAATTATAACACTAGATTTATCGTTTAAAATATTTTCATAATATTACAATTTTATTAGTATATCTCAGTGTAAACTATAAAAAAATAGTGATCAAAATCGCTATAAAAAATAAAATACGTCTAAGTAAAAAAGATATATGATCCCTCTCCGTGCCGCTGTCGTGTCCATGCTGCGCTCTCTCGGTGCCGCTACCCTATCCATACCTGCAGTTTTTGCTCCGGAGACAATCTGAAACACTGCTATTAATACACTTTGCATTGGAGACAATAGGCACTGTGGGCAATTAGTTCGGCCTAAATGTGGTTGGCGGTCCAGATATGCGTGGCACAGTGCATGTCATGTTCATCCCGTGCAGGGGCCTGTGGCCGGCACGAAATTTATAAGGTTCGCCGGCCGGAGAGAAACCTGGCACGGCCGTACGTACCCGTTGTTGCCTGCTTTTGGAACGTTGCTTGATACGTTCACTTGAATATGCATGGATGGTCTCAGGATCAGGATCAGGAGATCATGCTCCGAGCCGGCCAGTCTGAGCCCGCTCGTATCAGTTTCAACTTTTAGCTTCTGGTTTATTTTGTACTATTTATAAATTTTGTCTTTTTTTAACCTTTTAGTTTTTTGAGGTTTTAAGCTGGTTCTTTTTTTTCGTATTCGTTTGCGTTGTTCGTGATGAGCTAGCATATTTTTTCTATTTTTAAATTTTTTAAATTTAATTACACTAAATAAGTTATTTTCAGCTACAGTAAAATTTCAACCACTATAGTACAATTTCAGTCATAAGCCACAGCTTTTGAGCCCAATCGAGCGGGCTGAGTCCCATTGCGAAATCATGTGCAACCTTTTTGGGTTTAGATAGAGGGTCTGTTCTTTTTTGTTTATACATGTGGCTTATGGTATTTGGTAGAAATTATGGAAAAATATATTTACTTATGATTTTAACTGATACAGATATTAGTTTTTTAACGTGTACTATAATTAACTTATAGATTCTATTTTAAGAAAATATTTTTAAAAAAATTAGGTACTATAGTAAAAATAAAAGGCTATTTTTAGAAGCCGCAAATATCATGCCTCCATCGAGTAGCTAGTACGTGGATCCATGGATCTGACTTCTGAGCTCCGACACGCATTGTTCATCTTGGTCAAGCAGGGTAGCTAGCTAGCGGCCAGGGCAGTGCTGACGGTCATGGGCCGCACGCACAAGATCGAAAGGATATGGACGCAAATCTGTCACCGACTGCAGTTTGATCTGAGCACCTGATGCAACGTCATGTCCATGTCTGGTTCATCCGTCAGAGCTAGCTAGCTAGCTAGCGCGCGCGCGACGCCACGGTAGATCTTGTGCATGGGGAGCCCTGGCGAGTACTGATCACCAGTATTACGAGCTTAAGCACGTAGCGGTCCATCCGAGCTTAGTACGATCGACTGGATAGACCTGATGGAAATGGACGAGAATACGCGTGCGGCGCGCGGGCAGATCGACGGAGGCGCAGGGCAGGGAGTTTGCTTGCTGCCCCCGGCCGTCCGCGCGGATGGAATCTCCGGACGAGCCACTTTAAGGCTGGTGAAAGCAACGCGTGATAGATATCCACCGGCTGCGGCCCACCCCCGTCCTTTTCACTCGGCGGAGTGACTATTGCGCAGCTACAGTTTTTTTTTATTTATCTTTAGTCGTTTTTTTATACTGTAATTTTAGATGAGTAAAAGTATTTTAGGAGGAGAAAATTAGTACACTATACATTTAAATCACTGAGAGTATAACTAAGAGATAAAACAATTTCAATCGATTATACAATAGCAAAACCGTTTCCCTCGCTATGCCTTAACTCGATCCCTTTGCTTTCTTTCCAGTTCCCTAATGCCTCCTGGCTGGCAAGCGAGCGACACCGCCTCACCTCATTCATCGTCAGGATCGGCTACTAGCTGCTGCTGAGTACTGCTGCCGCATTGGCACCATAAAAGCATACTAATAAAAATAAAGTGTCACGTGGAACGTGTATTCATATTTTTGTTTTCACAGTAATCACGTTGGTATATACATTGAAATATTATTATGCATAATCTTGGATTTTCTATATTACTTTCAGTACAGTAACTAGCAGGGTGGCTCACGCAAATAGATCCGTTTCAAAGTTTACAGAAGCAAATTATATAACTTAGATACTTGATAACATGTTTACGTATCATGTAGGCTATTTATATTGTTTTTAGATGTCGTAGACATTAGTGATGACAATATAAGATTGAAGGAAAATATAACTTAAGTAATATAATTGAAATATGAAATTTGATGAAAGAAAATCATTGAGTATAATAAGTTGCTGGGTTCTTAGAAACGCAATTACTCTCCATCATGGGAAGATCATGTAGAAGCATACTGCTATTCTTCTTCCAATATTTACTCTTTTTCAAAATATATGCATACATCCCAATTCTTGATCGATCCCTCCCAGTAGTTACCCCTTTCAATGCAATACTCTATCACATAGTTATCTTCTACTTCTCTCTAATTATTACTTAATGCTGATCATTACGATATCAACACGTATACATGTGCAACCATCGCCGATCCTTGCCGGAGACACTTGTCACGCTCTTTCCAGTGGCCCCGAGCCTACTCCTTACGGCTGCTAATTTGTTTAAGGATTTTGCTTAGAAATTTATATGAAAATCAAATTGCTAATTTTATTATATTTTTCCTTCTTAATTTTAGTTATTTCTGGATTGTAGATGTTATGGACTCTTTCTTCTACTCTAGAACGTTATAATCTGGATCCACCACGATCAATGATGTAGATCTTTATCCTTTTCCTCTGATTAACATTTGAAATTTCTATTCTTTGAGAGCGAACGTAGTGGTTTCTTTTAACTTAAAATCTAATTGCTAATTTTTGCTTATTTTTTATTTTGAAATGTATTTATCTAGATATTTTACTAAGGATTCATATGGAAATCAAATTGTTAATTTTATTTTATTTTTTATTCCAAAATTTTGTTATTTCTGAATTTACTTGATATGTACTTTGCTTTATCTAGATCATTATAGTCTAGACCTATCACGATCAATAATATAAATATTTCTCTTTTTTTCTCTGTTTAACATGAGAATTACTAGCTCTGGAGAGCAAACGTGTGAAGATGATAATAGATAGATACAGCTAAAGTTGTCATTTTTTTTTCAGAAGCAGTGTTCATGTACCATTTCTATCGGCCGGCTAAGTATAATTCATACCAGTCATAGTACGAGAAGGAATTTTTTCAGTAGCAGTCTTTGGGTTGGCCTAGAGGGGGGAAACACTGTGCTAGACGCAAACTATTCAATTGTAGAATTTTCCATTTTTTTTACTGTGTGATCCTCGAGCAAGGGCTGGTAGAGAACAGCTAACGGAACACTGTAATATATAGTGGCAGTCGAGCGATGGTAGATCGAATAGTTGAAACGTACTTCAAATAGAACGATCTACCTTGCTCTACGTGGAATGTGCCGGTTATAAAATATACACATGGCATGTTTTTTTAGACCGTGGTCGATGACTTTTGATTTCGGTTGATAAATAGTAATAAGTTGATAGAGAATCTGTGAGAGAGAGTAGTTTTAGCCGATATAGATAAAGATGATATAGTGTCTACTACCATCAACTTATAAAGTCTATTTTAAAATACACTCTACTTAAAATCATTTTACTGTACAAAAGCTAAAAACTGAATCCAAAAAGAAGAGCCCCAAGCGCCATCCTTGTACACTGTTGGCCCAGAAGCAAAGTATGTAAAGCATTTCTTCACTGACTTCAGTTTCATAGCTGACAATGCTGTTACGCAGTGTATGTGTGTGTATTTTTATGTAGATCGTACATCTTGTTGTCAATGTACACTGTTACCATACGTACAGTATCCACACTAGATCGGAGTGATATTATTACTTCTCTGAGACCGATCGAGGTCTGCCGCGGTCGCAACAGTAGCAAAGCAACCGCAGCAGATCTAGGCAATGCGGGCAGCGTGCAGTCCTCGCAGAACCGCAGCAGATCCGGATCCGCACTCTCAGTAGCACGGTTTTTTTTTTCAGGGGTAGTACGTAACCTCATTCGCAGGGTCGTATCAATTATCGGTCCATCTACGTACTCGAGATCGTTGGCACGAGAACGATGAAAAATAAAGAATTCCCAATTAACTCGAGACTAGCTAGCAGACAAGGTTCATTGGTCCCCTACGACCAAAAAACGACAGATGACACGTTGGTTATGCCCGTGCACCTCTCAAAAAACAACCGATCGCTGATTGACTGCAGCTGCAAAGCGAAATTTCGTTGGCGCTGTTACGAGTTTCTGCTGCCCCTGGCGGTGGAAACTGGAAAGATCTCTGGGCGCGGCCTGAGCCGGCCAGGCGTGCCTGTGTCGAACACGCACTCTACACCACCCGCCCAGCTCTGCAACTGTGCGTACGTCCCTGCTTCTGTTCCTCTGGCACGAGCCGGACGGACCGGATCCGACGGGCAGCTTGCTTAATTTAAAGCCCGCCGGACCAATCCAGAGCAGGCAGACGCGCACCTAGCGCAGACGCGTTACTTTTTTTTTGGGGGGGGGAACCGGAAGTCTTTCGGTTCCAAGCAACTTTTAGCTTTTGGTATTGAAACATGGTAACTTCTTAATATGATTTTTTTTACTTTTTTTTATTGTGCGTAGAAATATAATAGTGTTTTCATATTTTTATCACCTTTTTCTTTACTTTTAATTAATGCTTCAAAAAAAGCTAACATTTGATACAACAAAGGCTAACGGTGGATTCTTTTTAGCTGTGGCTTATGATTTTTTGAGTCTAGCGCGAGTACTTATGTGAACGAACCGAATGTCGATAAGCCGCTTCAAAATAAACCACTTTAAAACGATAGTGAAAAAATCGTTCTGTTTGTTTGACAAAAACCATAAGTGATAAGTCGAAAATAACTTGGCGTGAAAATAAAAAAAACCATCGTAAAAAAGCCGAATTGAAACGTGTCTGATCAGGCGCGGCCGCCACAAGCAATTCATAGCCTCTCCTCATCACATGGGGCATCCATGAGAACATCTTGAGGACGGAACCCCAAATACCTCTCGCGACTGCCTTGGCATCGCCCCCTAGTCTACCGCCTACCGCCCCAGCCATGGCGTCCAGCCCCCCAAAATCCCCAATCAGATCTGGCTTCTCCTCCTTTGATTCCCCCAGTCATGGCCTGCATCTCCTCCCCCTACCCGTGTCCGGTTCCTTCTCTCTTGCCTCCCCCACAGCCATCCCCGTCCTTGAGTCGACCAGCGTCTTGCCTGGGTGTGGCCCCCCACCCCCCGATGGCTCCAACCCTCCCGCCTCACATTCCCTGCTCTCCACCTATCATCAACCCGATCTTGTAGCTCCTCACCGGATCCCCACAACCCTCTAATCTGTTGATCTACACAGCCTCTCGATGAAGCTCTGCTAGAGTCCAGCAAACTGTAGGATCTCTGCCCCCAAGAAGAGCGGCTGGCCACTCTTCCACCTGCCCACATTGATGTCCTTCCTCCACCTACCCCCGCACCTGCTCCGCGAACCTGCAAGTCCTCCTGTATCCTGCAAAATCATCTCCAGGACATGGCTCCGGCGAACATTCGCTCCAGATGTCGCCTCAAGTCAGTAGTTGTTGCCGCTCCGCACTTACTCCAAGCGGAGCAATTTGAAGACAAAGCCAGATAGAAACCTTAGTCTCCCCTACCTCCCTTCGGTGCCACCCTTCTCGAGGTGCGCTCCCCCACCGGCCTTCATTGCTTCACCTACAACGCTCAACAGCCCAGCCTCTCGGCATCGATGAGAGCTCATCAAACTGCAGGTCTGGTAGCGTAAAGGTCAGAAGAAGTCTCTCGCCACACTCTAAAGCTCATCCCTTCCCAACAATTTCCCCACAGGAACAGCAAGCCACAGTTACCGGCTCTTCCTTGATCACACCAAAGGAAGATGTTTCAACTGCCTCGGGCGTGACTACTTAGCTTATTCCTGCTATGAGCCCTGCAAGTGCATCCGCTGCCTTCGGTTCGGGCACAAGGCGTAGAACTGCCAACGTGTCGTCTCCCCAACAATTTAACCTCAACAGCGGCACCTCTCCTCTAGCCGAGAGCATCCACCAGCTGCCGAAGCCATGTCTAGCCACAACCTTGGTGACCCGGTGACCTGCCCAGAAGAAGATGCATGCATCATCCCATCCTCCAGGGACCTACAGAGAGAGCAATGAAAGCGCGAAGACTATTTGGCAGTCATCTGGCTTAGCAAGACTAGGCCTGAAGCAGACCTCTGCACCGTCGCCAAAGGTATCATGAGGAGGTTCAACCTTTGGTCCTCCGACTTCTCGGTGCACCATCACTACCCTGAGAACTTCCTTGTCAACTTTGCACACAAGCACCACCGTGACGAGGCAACTGACCTACAGAAGTTCACGTTCCACGGCTTGGAGTTCCATGCCTGTTCCTAGAGGCCACTCTGCCATGCCTTCGGGGTTGCCTTCAGGTTCCATGTCAGGCTGTGCCTTGAAGGCCTCCCATTGCATGCCTGGTATGAAGAGGTGGCTAGCCGAGTTATCGAGAGCAACTGCTCGCTGGACTGTATTGACAAGAAATTGCTCCACCAAAAGGACACACGCACGCTGGACTGTGGGCTTGGACGGCAAACCCGAGCTCCATCCCGAAGGTAACGCGGCTTACTTTCACTGAAGGCACCTCCCGTGGCCTGTCAACAAGCCTGCACACAATTGCAACAGAGACTGAATGATGCAAGAAGGGCCTCTCCTACAGAGTACTCCAATACCTCGACTTCATTGAAGACTTCTCGGTGCCCCCCTAAAGTCAACATTGCTTCAGCGGCCTTTGTTCCTTTACGCCGACCAAGCAAGGGTTGTCTTGACGCCTGAGCATTCTTGACGGCATCGCCAAGCTCGCTGAAGACCAACACAGCCAACACCAGAGTAACAAAATAGGCCGGCCTCCCAAGGGACAAATAGATAACCACCGTCGATGTAGGCTTGGAAGGCTGGCCCAAGAAGGTTGTCGCAACAAAGTCAGCTACTACTACAAACGATATGACAGCAATGACGATGGCTAAAACCACAAGCGAAATCCCAACCACCGGGGACACTGGAGGACTCCCACTTATGAGGATGGCTGTCATTGGAAGACACAAAGCTCAAGAGTGGACCTGGGATAGGTCGCCTTAGCCACGCCACAACATCGGTGGAAATCATCGCCGTCAACACGATGTCCTGGCCGATATGTCATCTTCGAATCCCTCGCCACTCGCTCCACTGGCCATCCAAACTCTCAACTCCGTAAGCGCAATGACTCCATGCACTCCACCCTTCAGGCATTATTAGCCTCTCACGCGGTGGCTCTATCGAGTGACTTAGCCAACCTCCTCGACACCAAGCTTCGCCAATACGAGTAAGAGATGAGGAGCAACCCCCTCGTGTGGTTCCGCAAAGCCAAAGATTACCTTGCCGTAGCTAAGTAGGCGGCCAGTCTGCTACTCTTTCCCATTCATCGTGATGTTCTCACTGGCCCAGTGATCTCCTCCCAGGCTTTGTAGTGTGGCCTTGCCGATCTGATCTTGGGCTCAGTGCAACAACCGAGCGGGGCGACACTGGTGCGCCAGGACCCAGCCGGCCAACAACTACAGTGCCCTCTAAGTGCTCATCTCTGGCGGATCTCCTAGTGCCCTCCCAGGCTGTCGCACTATCTATTGGGCAACCGTCGGCTTCCATGGACGCTCCGTCTATAGTGATACGCCCCATCGATAGGGAAGCTCCAGCCAAAACTTGTGGTCGATGGATGACGCCCTTCGAAATACCACAGCCACAATGTTGTCCTATAAGCAAGCACTCTTTGTCCCTTAAAAGATGGTACCTAAGTTCTACACCTCGCGGCGGATGCCTATCCAGCTAGGGCTGCCAATCGGACTTCTTCAGGTGCAACGAAAACCCAGAGCGACACCTAGATGTCTCGTCTCTGTCGATCTCCATGCAAGTGAACCAGGCGCGGGGCCTGCAGCTGTCAACAATGACTGCGGAGGCTCTACCACCGACAGACGTGGCCCCCGCACCCTACACCGAAGGTTGCAGGCAGGGTGGTGAGCGACCCTCAGCAGGCATACCCCTTTATCAAGGTATCATGAGCTCAGGCAACTATAGTGATCCGCTAGGTGAGATGTTATGCTACTCGGTTCTACTTTCACTATGGTCTATTCAACTGCGTCCCATGCCTATCGGTCCCTCGATCGACCGCCGCTACTCGCCTCGTCTCAAACCACGACAGCTTCCCCCTTCTACCTCCATGGTGTGCTGGAGTATTTGATACTCCCAACAGGGACCTAACTTAACAATTCTTAGCTGGAATGTAAGGGGCCTTAACTCCCCTGCTCGTCGAGCGGCCGTTCACAAGTTGCTTAGCGCAAATATGTGCCACATCATCCGCCTTCATGAGATGAAATTAAGCTCAATTGACCGTCCCCTCGTCAGTGCCCTAACTGCCAACCAGATGCATGACTTCTTTTTTCTACCGGTCCACAACATGCACAGAGGCATCTTAGTCCTCTGGAACGGTGACTTCATGCACATTTGCAACTGTCACAGCTGGGACTTCTCTCTAACAGTGGATGTTATGATCAAAAAGTGTGCTACCAAGTTCATCCTGATGATGGTGTACGACCCATCAATAGACTCAGATAAGGCAAGCTTCCTAGCAGATTTGCATCTTGTTGAGCCTACGGGAGGCAACAGGTGGTTGCTCCTAGGAATTTTAACCTTATTAACAAAAGCAAGTGACGAAAACAGCCGTAACCTAAACCCCCAGCTCAAGATCCAATTTTGCAATGTTCTGGACGTATGCGAGCTTAAAGAGATTCACCTTCAAAAAGGAAGTTCACTTGGAGCAATGAAGGGAAAATCCAATGCTCGTCCGATTAGACAGACTCTTCTGCAACAACGCTTGGAACACCACTTTCAATAGTCATTCCTTACATGCCCTGGCCACATCACTTTCGAACCACTGTCCCCTCCTACTCTCAAACATCGTCAAACCTCGACCGTCTAGATGCTTCCGCTTCGAAAACTTCTGGATCAGGCTTCCCCATTTTTGGATGTGGTCCAACAAGCTTGGGGGCAATCGACGCTTAGTCGAGACCCCATCCTTCGCTTGAGTAAAAAATTGGCAACCACTACAAAAAGATTAAGGGTTGGAGCAAAACCCTCTTCCCGAATGCCAACTTGCAAATCCTCATGGCCTAAGAGATAACGCTTCGCTAGGAGATTGCTCAAGAATCTCCCTTGCTCTCAATAATGAACGAAACAGAACTTCATCATGCCTTGAAAAAAAAGGTTCTTAGGACTTGCGGTGATCGAAACTCCTGCATGAAACAGGCATCTAGAATTAACTGGCTCAAAGAGGGAGATGCTAACACAAAATGTTTCCACATCCGCATGAACACACACAGGCATAAAAATTTTATCCAGCAACTGGCCAGGGAGGATGGGGTGATGGTAGCCCATGAGGATAAAGTGGAGATCCTTTTCCATCATTTTGACCACGTCTTCGGCTGCTCCTCAACCACTTCAACCACCTTCAACTGGAACATTCTCCAACTGCCACGCCTAGACCTCCACCCCCTAGCGGTCGCTTTAACTAAAGAAGAGGCCCACGCAGCCATTCTCAATTTGCCCATGGACAAAGCGCCTGGTCCTGATGGCTTTAATGGGAACTTTTATCAGGCATGTTGGGCCATCATTAAGAGTGATCTCATGGCAGCTTTGAATTGATTCCTCAACCTGAGGACAACAAATCTCTAGTGCTCAAACATAGCAAACATCGTCCTTCTGCCAAAAAAGGACGGAGCTCAGTCTGCAGCTGATTACTAATTAATTAGTCTCATCCACAGCTTCTCTAAAATTGTAACAAAAAATCTTAGCAGGAGGCTTGCTCCCTTCATGGATGAGTTGGTTTCACCCTGTCAGAGTGCCTTCATAAAAGGCAGATGTATCCAAGACAATTTCCTCTACATTCGCAACCTAGAGAAAAAATACCACCGATGCAAGACACCATCCCTCCTACTAAAATTGACATTGCAAAAGCCTTCGACTCTATTCGGTAGGACTACCTTCTTGACATGCTTCAAAACCGAGGCTTCCCTCCACGATGGAGAGACTAGATTTCTTGCCTTCTCTCCACATCCACCTCAATGGTCCTCCACATCCACCCAAAAATAAAATACAACATCGAAGAGGGTTACAACAAGGTGATTCGCTCTCGCCCTTCCATTTCATCCTCGTGATTGATCCCCATCGAAGAATCTTAGATATCGCCACGGACCGTGGCCTTTTGCAATCGCTTGAGGGATGTGTGACTTCCCTTCATACTTCTCTGTACGTGGATGACGTGGTCGTCTTTCTAGTGTCGCAACAGGACGACATCTAGAGTTTCGTCCGGATCCTCCATAACTTTGGCAATGCAACAGGGCTTCAAGCCAATCTTCAAAAAAGACGAATCATGCCTATTCGTTATGAGCAAATCGACCTTCACACCACCCTATAGGAGATGCCGGCTGAGCTTTCTTCCTTCCCCCTACAGTACCTAGGCCTTCCTCTTGCTCTTAAAAGGGTATGTCGAATGGACTTCCAGGTACAAGAGAAATGCGCTACCCGCCTAGCTAGATGGCACAGAAAGCTGCTGTCACTGGCGGGCAGGAGAATCCTTATCAAAACAGTCTTATCAGCCCAATGCACCAAAATGCATGCTCAAATCCCTCAACAGGTGGGCTCGTCATTTCATCTCGGCAGGATCAAAACAATTGTCAGGGGGCAAATGCAAGGTCAACTCGAACAAGGTCTGCATACCAACTCACCTAGGGGGCTAGACCTCTTGGACCTCGACCGCTTCGCTAGGACTCTTAGGCTCAGATGGCTTTGGCATGAATGGGATGTCGTAAACAGACCTTAGCACAGCTTGGAAACTCCTTGCGATGACCAAGATCGGGAGCTCTTTGCGGCGATGACCACCGTGCACATCGGCGATGGGAGGAAAGCGTCCTTTCAGAGCTCATCCTGGGCTTATGGCACCTGTCTGCGTGACATCATGCTGGCCATCTTCAACGCCTCCAAAAGGAAAAATTTTAGCATGCAAAAAGCGCTATCAAATAACAGATGGCTACAAGAGCTTGATTTGTTGCGAGGTCTAACGGCACAACACATACAGTATGCACGAAACAGAGACCTTGCTTCACCTTCTAGCCCAGTGCCGCCATTCCAAAAAATTTTAGGCAGCCATCGTGCAATAGACTCTCACTGATTTCTTGAACCCAGATGTCTAGGAGACCATCTTCCACTCGACAGTGGTGGGAGTCCGTCACCCTTTTGCCTGGTGCTCCTCAGAAAGCTACGACATGATGACATCCTTGATAGCATGCATTAAAACGGAGACCGGTAACTGATGCTCATAGAAGCCAGCATAACGTTTTTCTCTCTTTGGTTCCTTATGTACTCTTATTCTCTTCCCTTAATCAATTAGGCAGCTCCTGTCTTAATGGGCAGCGCCCCTGCCCCTTTCAGGTACCTTTCCTCCTCGGTGCGCGGCCGTGGAAAAGTCTCCAAGCAAGCAACGTGTGTGTGTGCCTACAACTCTACGCGCGCGCGCGCGTACATGCCTTGTCTCATTGTGATTTTGTTTGTGCTTTTGGTTCGTCTGAGTCGTCGTGGCAGTGGGACTTTTTCGTGTATATAGAACTGTGTACAACCATAATTATAAAAATAACTATATGCATATTATATTAGTAAAAATAATATTGCCCGGTAAACGGACGGCGACGTTGTAGAGCTGACGTGTGTCAACTGCCGCCCCATCACCGGACACCAGGTAATAAAGCCGGCTACTTGTCTTAACTTTTTTATACTATTTGTTTAAAATTTTAAATATAGCAAATGAGCTTAAAAAATTATGAAATTTTAGTGCAGCCTCCCGACACAACGTACTTGATTGTGTAATTTTTTAACAATTTTATCTACTGTGAATGTTGCTTAAACATTCGCACGATTATGATATTTGTAAGATCAGGGGTGGGTTTTGTTTGCTTTGTTTAGTCCACATGCGAACGAACGGACAGGGCCGTAGGTATTTGGCTCATATGGAAATTGAGCTCTCGTGCAGTAAATAGACCACCGAAAATGTTACTTGCATCACGTCTGTCTCCCCACGCGCAGTTCACTACCGCTATTACTGACACTTCGTTAGTGGCTCTCGCTCGCGCTATAAATTGTGTGCCCTCCTGCAGTTGCTCTCACAGTCTCTCTTTCGCAAACTCTCACGCAGTCACTCTAGGAGTCTCGCAATTCTTTGCAACCGGTTAGCAGTAGTATTAGCAGTACTTTCTGTGTAATACCTATGTGTGTGCATATATACATATGTATTTATGTATATTTATGTAATTATTTTTGTCATCATAATTTTTAATTTGTTGTATTGCACTATCATTATATATTTATTTCATCATAATTTTACATACTTCCTCCGAGTCAACATGCAAGCTCCGAACCTGCTGACGTACCTCACGAGACATGGTCAGCGCAAGACGCAGCGAGGAGATAACAGTGGCTCAGATGAGTAAGGCATATCACATCTCGTGCGATGTGTTTTTTGTAATATTATACGTACTATTACAAATATTCGTAATGACCAGTGGTGGGTTGGCAGGCACTTAGTACCCGGTGGCGGGACGACAGGTGACACGCGTCGGCCCTACGGTGTCACCGCTCGGCCATCAAGCGGCAAAAATAACATTTTTGGTAATACGACATGTATACGGTTATTTTTTGTAATTTCTGTTGCAAACCGTGCTATATATATACTAAAAAGTCTAGTGTGGTAGTAGCATTATTAGGGTCTGTACTTTAACGGCCTCGAAAAGTGGCTTTTGGCTTTGACTACAAAACCTAACCTTCAAACGGAGTATTTTCTCAAGACGGGATCTACAAGTTAGTTATAATACACGTTAAAAGCCTAACATTTGTGTCAACCAAAATCTCAAACGAGTATCTTTCTCCGTAATCTCTATCACAAATAACTAAAATTTAAAAACTTTAACTAAAAATTATAAATCACAACCATATTAAACACGCCCTTAGACGAACAACGTACGCAGCAGTTATGGGGAGTAGCAGCCGTGCACGCCAGGGGTGTCGGCCCCGTTACGCAGGCGGTAGAAGTCATAAACCTCGCAAGCTTAATTCATGCTGCCGAAGAAATGTCAAATTCGTTTCCTTCGGTCCGCCCCAGTTTGTAAGAAGCTAGTCCTGCATCTAGCAGTAATTAATGTACTTAGTGGTCCATATGCATCACTAGCATGTTCTCTCCACAGCAGCTCCCCTGTTCTGAATTTCTTTCTGCACGTGCCGCACCACCTTTAATTTTTACTACTCTTTGGCTAAATTCTTTTTTACTTTCAGCTAGCTTATGCTTCTACTATCTATAGGAACTAGTTTTTAAATAATACGTTTTTTCAGAGCGGAGCCAACAGGAAGATTACAGTAAACAATGTACTGAGTTCAGCTGTATCGGACTAATCACATGCGATTATTTTTCTACATGTAACACCTCTCGCGAACAGCCAGAATTCAAATATTTAAACCATAAGCCATAAGCTATCAACCAAAAAGAACCCACCCTTTACCCCGCCAGCCTGCAAGTTTCCATCGATTGGCAACGCAAAGACGACCTTCTCCATTTTAAAAGTGTTATGTTTTTTTGCTTTTAGCTAAAATAATGTTATAGCGGTTATTAGTATTTTAGGTATTCAATTAATATAAGTAAAAAATAGAAAATAAAAATAAAAAACACTGTTATATCTTTATAGATAATACAAAAGAAAAAGAAACAAAAGAGGCGAAAAAGTAAAAAACATGTTAAAAAGCTATGGGACCGAATATGGCGACAAGAATGGAGGGTGAATAAGAGCTAACAATAATACAAGATTTTTTCAAATCTTTTCTCGAAGCGGAACCACGACTCCAAGTTCTTTGCTCCAATTACAATGAAAAGTTATGAAATTCGGGGACCAATCACTCACATAAAAAAAATCCAAAAGAAAATATGCATAATCGTAGTACCACTAAAGTAACTATGGTAGTACCACTATAGTGCTATAGTAGAATCGGTAGTACCGCTACAGTAGCCCGGTAGTACCACTGCTGTAGAAAAATCAGCACGGGAAAAGTAAAATCAGCACAGCTTCACAACAAAAATTGATAGAACTTTTCATCTGTTGGACTAAATGACTTGAAACATGGAATGCATCTTCTTTAGGATGTCAAGAATATATTCCAATCAACGATCGAAAGAATCAGTGCCAAATTCTGATAATTTTCCATCTGAATGAAGAGCGCACCAAAACCAGATAAAAGAGAAAAATCTTGATCTGATCTTGTGCGTGAGTTCTAGATGATCTAGCTGACCTTATATAGGTTTTCATATATCATAGCAAGCTAAATCACAGCACAAATTTAGGCTAAATCCCCCACAAGATCAAACTGCAAAAACAACCTTTTCTTGATCAAAACTGGGCAAACTCAAGAACTTTTCACAAAAAAAGCCTAGATGAATTGAATCTGGTCTTTAAGAGATATTTCCACTTCTTACATGTCCTTGGCACCATAAAAGATCAAGGGAAGAGAGAAATCCAAACAAGAAATCCAAAAAAATCAACAGCACATGAGAGGGTCTATGGCACTACTCACTTGGGCAAAATTTGTTTGTTCATATTACTTAGAGAGAAACATTTTACAGCCAATCATTCAAGATAGCAGAGCTCCAAGTCTAGAGTACACACATAAGGCTCTAACACAAATAAACCATAACCATAATCTCTCAAGTCTCTCACAAGACTCAACACAACAAAATGCTTATATAGTAGAGGCTACCACTTTACACCAACCGGCAGGGCCGTACCGTGAAATTTGGAGGCCCTGTACAAAGCTCTAAGTAACGGCACGGTCCTGGATGAATGGACATTGACGAGCCGACCGGCGGCGATCGGCGAGAGACGAGACGAACACGTGCTGACGAAGTCACGAATACAAGAGAGAATACGAAGCGCCGTGGGGGCCTCGGGGCTCGGAGCCGAGAATACAAAGCGCCACGCACGCAAAGTCATCGCGCGGAGACGCGCGTGCGCACTCGAGCTAGGCTCTAGGGCTAGAGGTGAAAACGGATCGGATAGTTTTCGTCGGATCTGGACGGATACGGATACGGGTTGTGTCGGATCGGATTTTTTTCGGATAGTTCTCGGATCGGATATGGATACGGATTTTTTATTAGATACGGATACGAATACGAGAAACCTAGTATCCGTCGAATACGGATACGAATAATTCAGATATCTGAAACCGGATATCCGGATTTTAGCCCAATATCTAAATCGGATACGGATACAGTAAGCCTAGTATTCTTATGCTTATTTAAATTGCTATCATGGAGGACTTGGTGGATGAAATGGAGGAATGAAATGTT
The DNA here is from genome assembly GCA_036346245.1 of Bonia amplexicaulis. Classification (NCBI taxonomy): domain Eukaryota; kingdom Viridiplantae; phylum Streptophyta; class Magnoliopsida; order Poales; family Poaceae; genus Bonia; species Bonia amplexicaulis. The sequence continues at coordinate 40,388,636 of CM070735.1, forward strand.
CTTATGCTTGTTTAAATTGCTATTATGTCATCATGTGTATTCCATGAATTGCAGGTTGTTGCTACTTATGTAGTTATGTTATGATCGACTATTGGGTATATTTATTATGGATAAAAAGACTATGCTTGTTTAGATTTCATGAATATTTTGACAAAATGAACTATTTATGTATTTTCGTTAATTTTGGATGTATAGTTTAAGGGTTTTCATGTTCGATAAATATTTGTAACCAGTATTCGTTTCGATTCGTATTCGATCCGTATCTGTATTCGATATTATTCGTATTTGTATTCGTATTCGAGTTATCCGTATTCATATCCGTATTCGAAAAAAATATGAAAATAAATATGGAAGAGATATTATCCATCCGTATCTGATCCGTTTTCACCCCTATCGCGCGCCCGCCTCACACGAATACATAGACCTTCTCCTGCCGAGGTGATTTTTGGCCTACAAATTGAGGGCCTCAGACGATCGCACGGCCACAGGCACGCCCGCCAACCGGCCACTACTTAGTGGATCACACCACTTACATATGGAGAAATCCAATAACCCACACACAAATGGATTTTACACACACGCTTGCACGCTTTTCAAAACGTGACTTCCAAAGACTCCACAAGCCCAGTAAGACACTCTAGCGCCGTGTTTTTGCAAACTGTCACTCCATGCCCAAGACCTATGGCACACTGACACCACTCCACAGTCCATGATGCCCAACGCCTTGTCGTTAAGATCGTACGTCTACTCCGAGGAGCGTCACAACTTGAAGCGCACATGTTCATTTGGCACATCACGTGCATGCATTGTCTCTTCACGACTCTTGTCTTTCTCCCGTACTTCTCGGCTTAAGATGTTGCTCCACCCGAACTTACGCAACATGCCATGGCCTCAGGACTCCTTCTGTAGCCTCTGTCTTACCGCTAGCTGCAACAATCATCAAAACACTTACACCAAAGAATAAAATAAATGATTCGAGCATAAATGGCGTGCACTTGATTCTCAATTAGTAAACCATATGCATAGACACACCATGACTCACACATGGATGGACCCCCCATGACTAACACTTGCCCGGACTCCCTCCGTGACTAACACTACCAAACCAACACTCAAAATAACTCAGCACAAGAGCTGGTATGACCGCGGTACCCATGCTGGTCATACTGCCATTCTAGTCGTACCGCAATTCCAAAGCTGGTACTACTGCACCAGGTCTCAAACAGAAAACTCCAAAAACACCTTATCCTAAAAATAGCTACTGGCAACCACAAGCCAGTACTACCACTTTGGTCAATCAAATCGCGATACAATCCGGTACTACTGTTTTCAGTCATACCAGGATTACAACACTGGTGGTACCGCTTGCTCAAAACTACAACAACTTGAAATATAATTTCTCAAAAACAAACTCAAAAACAAAAACAAGGCACAAGCAATGTCAAGTACTTATCACTCTCATAGAGTTGCCACCACATGGTCTTACAATCTTCCCCTCGATGAGTAATTTTACAGACAACCCAAATGCAAATATTTGAGTTTGAATTTTGGACTTTTGAGCCAAACAAGTTCCAAGAGCCACTAGTGATCCAGATTTAAGAGGAAGTATGAACAAGACCACAGTGGTAAAATGTGAAATGGTGCTTAGACCAAAAGGAGCAAGTTTTCACCAAAAGCTGCATCCACACCTAAAGCTCCTCAAAAAGTATATCTGCTCATGGTCCAGATAAAAAAATAATTGTTCATCATGACCTAGAAAGATGAAGCACAAAAGAGCATATAAAAATAATCGCAATACCACTTGACAACAACAAATCAAGAATGACTCAAAATGCATTTTTTCTCATTTTGCTATAATGCAACCTCACAAAGCTGATTCCCTTTTTTAATCATTTCTAAGCATTTTCCCTTTAGAAAATCTTTCTCTATAATCTCAATATTTTCACCTTTTTTTGCTACAACCAAATTTTGCCTTGATTTTTCTCACCCTTTTTGCAAAATAGTCATCAAGGGCAAGGTGTTAGACTAAGTGCATAGGTCGGGAATTTAGTGGTAATGAATAATTGATATTTGTGTTGCTTTAAAATTTGTGTTTGTGAAAATTTCAATCGGTGCTCTTTTGCAACACTAGAATCGGCAGACTTCGACCACGGTTGAAGGACCATGGTAGAACAACTACGGTAGGTCGATCACGTAATTTCTACCACGGCAGGTCAAACACAGTGAGAACATACTCCGTTTGAAAGTGAAGTACTATAATACAAATCAAAAGCCGTCAGCTTCAAGAAAAAAAGAACATATCTATAATCTTATAAAAATCAATATTTTCTAAATGACTTTTTAACTTCCGAAGCCAAGCCAGAAACCCGAGTTAAATAATCGCATAACCGGCGCGTGCTGGCTGGCGCGCGACGCGAGCGACATGGATGAGGGGGCGCGCGGGCGTACGAACCATCAGTTGCCGCAAACTACAGTCACGTACACTGCTCACCCAGTCACTCGCATCGATCACAGGACCCTCGCCGATTGTCTTTGAGGAAAAAGAAAAAAAAAACCAGCACTGACTGGCCGGGCCCCACGTCCTAAAATTCTGTGCCCGGGATTAAATACCCCTCTGGCCCGCCATGGCGATGGCGCCCACACTCCACTCATCCACTGCATCCAACGTCCCCCAACCAGTACCGCCCACAAACACAGGCCCATCGATCCATCCGCTGCCAGCAACCGCCGCTGCCAGTCCAGTCAGTCCTTCCCTCTTCTTTAACCATAAATGCTTTTTCGAGATAATTTATAATATAGCACTGAAATAATTGACATGCCACTTTAAAGAACTACTTTCACCGTATGTTGTTACTTCAGATAAGTTTAGATTCATCATTTACTATTTTCTCCATATTACTATAAATTAAATCATTTATTTTTTTGCCATGAGAAATGATTATTTTGCACATATCTGTATATGCGAAATCTAAACTTCTTTACAGTGATATATGATGAAAGTCATTCTTTAAATTAGCATGCAAGATTATACCATTCTTTTAAGTGAAGTATATATCCTACTTTATTTGTGTTTGGTCGTGCACGCTTTCATGTTTAACGACGTACACGCTGCATGCACCAGTCACCACTCACTCAACCTAGCTAGCTTTGTTACGAGCTCCGCGCGTGATGGTAGCTGAAACTCGGTGTGCCCAGCCTACCCTACCCCGGTCGCGCGGTGCAGCTGCAGCGATCCGGCCAGTGGTACCAGTACGTACGCGCCAAAAGCATCCAAAGCTGTTTAACTTGGAGATTGATCTCGATTATCTCGGTGGCGATGATGGGCAGCTAGCTAGGGGATCGATGGAGGACCCCCGGCCGCCGGCGGCGCGCAGCGAAGGAGTGGCGCCCTGCACAAGCGCGCAAGCTGATGAATGGACAAGGGAGGGGATGGATCGATCGATATCGGTGATGATGCACGGGAAGGACCCGCCCTGGGGCGGCTGCTCTGCGCGCGGCGCGGCCGTCGTGCTCGGCGGCGAAGTCCAAAGCAGGCGGCTCCGTCAAGCTTTTAATTTCCTTTAGGTCACAGGCCGGCTCCCCGGCGGGCGGGCCTGCTCTACATACGCCATGTGAGTACATATATTATGCAGCTCCCCAAAAGTAGGGGAAGCTGAGGACATCTAAGGGGCTGTCGATCAATCGGCCAGATTTGATGCTCCCCATTTGAAGACTTGATGGATCCATTACAGATACACAGATGCAGAACTGGAACTTTAATAATTTCACCGCTTTAGCTTCTCATCAACCCGTGACTTTTGCACACGGGAATCGTACTACGCTACCGCTATTTTTTTTCTTCCTTTTGCAAAGAATAGTAGTTACTGCACGTACGTACTTACGTACGTACGTACATATCCGAGTGTTGTTTCATGTATGGTGTGCGTGTCAATTGTACGTGTGCATGTAGTGTCACATCTACTCACGCCACATACAATATTGTGCATTGTAGCCTAGGTAGCCGCGGGGCTAGAATTAACGACGGGTCCGTTTCATTCAGGAATTTGAATTGGAGAGATCCATGGAACCAAGGCTCCAAATTCTAGCGGATGACATGTGAAATTGTAGAGTTGAATTGGTTGCCATCGTGAGGAATGCAGCCCAAATCCAAATTATAGTGGAGGACAAAAATGCAGCCCAAGTTGACGCTACGCGGCAGCGGCTGAAGCCAAGGATAGAGGAAGCGACCGAAGTCGAGGAGGGGTCGGAGTACAAGAATAAGGCAATGAAGCTGTGGCTACCAAAGTTGTGGAAGACGTGCATCGATAAGGGGTGCGTTCGAATCTACTTATGCTTAAGCTTTGGCACTATGAAGGAGGTTAAGCGCTAGGTCGAGCAAACCCAGTCGATTACCTGTGGCTTGACATGGGTTATTTTTCGATTTAGTTATCTTTTGGTTTTCCGCTACAAGTTCTTCCATAGTGCTAAGCCCTACGATGTATAATAAATGTAAACTCTGATCATAAAGTCGTACTCGGTTTATTGAATAATATTAGCTATGTTCTTAGTTACTCGTGTGTATGGATGATATTACATTAATATTGTCATTGTGTGTACTAGCAAGATCCTAGACTAGTGCAGTATACAAAGAGGGTCCGAATTTGCATTTTCAGGTCCGGACATGAAGTGATGAGCTCGTCCGACCTTTCTTGCCGCACCAGCCCATTCAACATCTCTAGCAAATATTCGTTGTTTGTGGATGAGTTCATGTAAGATGATTTGGTCACATCATGTGAACCAAACATAGGAACAACTACAAAAGTTGGATGGGACCATCCCATCCACCCCTTATCCCATGAACCAAACACAGACTTAATTGCAGTCTCTCACTAATATCTTGCACTTTCTTGGTTTCTTGCTATGGTTGCTTGAGATCTGGAACTGTTCACACAAATGAAATTATAGCCACTTTTGTTTTTCAAATTTGGCCTCGGAACACTCTTTGTGCAAATCTAACTCCCTCCTTGAGCTCGACAGCACCCGGGTCAGCCGCATTTAATTAGTATTAATCGTGAAACTAATTACCTACTGGTTTTCCAAGGCTCGGCTGCCGAGCTCTGTTGGCTCAGCAACACCTATCGAGCCCCTGTGGCGTGTCGTCTACCATGGCTGTAGGGTTTAGGTAGAGGACTAAATTTATAAAATCTAGCATCTGAAAGCTAAAATAAAAAAAAATTTATAGCTACAGTATCATTTTTCTTAGCAGTTCTGAGATCTCTCTCGCGTGGAGAGAGGAGGTTGGTTTGTCTGGACGCTGGGAGTGGTCAGAGATCACTGAAGTGATCCGAAAGTGGGGGAAGGGGGATCCCACTGATTGACGCATCACTGTCCGTCTTATGATTTACGTCCTTGGAGATGACGTTTGACTGGTCCTCCCCTCCGATTGCAAGTTCCATCCGTCCATCCGTCTCCCCTGCCCCCTGCCGCAGCTGCCTGGCCTGCCCCTGCCCCTGCCGCTGTTTCTTCTCTTACACACGCATGCACACGCGCGCGCGCGCCCAAGCCTACCAGCAGACGGACGCAGAGACGTACTACCAACCTCGATCTCCTCCGGCACACGCTTCCCAATTCCCACCGCGCGCGCGGCGTATCCCATACATCACATCCGCCACCGGCGCCGTGCTTGCTTCACTCGCTGGCTCGCCTCCCTCCAGCTGGGTTTAGATCGATGTCTACCTGCTGCTCTTTTCCCACGCGTGCCCCGCTAGGAGTAACTTTTGGTACGTGCGCGTCTCCGCTGTCGCCCTGCGTGCGTGCGTGCGTGCGTGTACGTACGCCCATGACATGGACGTAACCATTCCTTTTGCCACCCGATCTTTGACGTCTGCAACCAATGTCTCGTCGCTCCAATAATTGTTGTACGCACGTTCTTTGAACGAGGAGCTGCTGCTCCTACTTACACGGTGCTAGCTCCTGCTATGTAAGAACTCTTGCATGAACATGACAGTAATTAAAAGGCTACTTTGGACATGTTCGAGGTGCTGTAGTTTTGATCTTTGGTTAATTGTAAAAGAGATCGAAAAAGTAAGAGATATTTACACTGAGAATTATTGTATTTAAAATGGCATCTATAGTGACTTTTTATAGAAATCATCTTGAGAAGCAGATCTGTTTAAAAACCGATTTCTAAAAACTAAAAAATAGAAGCTATTTAGAACAGCCTTAGATTACGTTTTTGCTTGTGCTCGGTGAAGATATAGTGACAGCTACCAGGCTGAGCACAAATCATGCATGCATCAAGATTCAAGACGACAGTTTTCTAGGGAAAGAAGGGCAGAGGAAAACAACATCCATCTCTGGCTCTGCTCAACTTTTTGCGAGGAACATATGGTCACATGCGGTGACCAAAACAGACCACTGGCTGCAGGCCTGCAGCCAAGTACAGTTGAGCCAGTAGCTAAGCCAGTGAGCCTCCCGTTCAGGAACCGAGCGTTACCCGGCCATGGCCCATGGGTTCGGTGAGTACGGATGTTTCAAACTCATGAGTGCCGAGTTCGATCGAGCTCTAGATGGTACGAGGGATTTTTTTTTTCGTATCCTCTTGAGCTAGGTTCAGACAAAGGAGAGTGCACGTACGTATATATGATTGTGTTTAATGGGGGTGTGCATGTAAGTAGTGTGTCTATGTTTTATAACTATCGCCCTCGATTTTAATTAGATATAGAGCCTGTTTTTTTTTCTGCGGCTTGTGACTTTTGGGCTGTTTATACGAGAGATTACAGAGTAACAGAAATTCACGTGCTGTTTTTGCCGATATAAATAAAGTCAGTAAAGTATGTACTATAATTAACTAGTAGACCCTATCTTGAAAAAATACTCTATTTAGAAGCTAGTTACTGTAGAAAAGCCAAAAAACAGTTTTTAGAAGCTGAAAAGAACAGGGCCATATGCTTCTGAATGCAGTTGGGGCGTGCATGTAAGGAGTCAGCTCTGCACGTCTGCCAAGCTGCAACATTGCCTACATTGTGTGTGGCGAACATGCAGATGACCACGGCGCTTGATAAGTCTAACAACAAGATGGCAAACATGCAGAGTGGAGGCAGGTGGAGACGGCCTACAGTAGCGCGGCATACGAATGAGCCGATCTCTCGCGACGCGCGACCACAGTGATCGTACGCGACGCGCTATGCCGGGCCGACGCCGCGCGAGCGGGTTTTCGGGACTTGAGGTCACCCTTTGCGAGCTTTATTCGTGCCTGCCATGGCATGTCATTGCCCACACACACACCTCTCTCGATGCCAACCCCGAGGACTAGCCAATCAGAGCGCATGAATTATTGTTTCCAATTTTTTTTCTAGGTCCAATGTATATACATGACCTATGTCACTTTTTTAATGTAGCCTCAGCCTCTCCACCACAACGGCAGCGGTGACAGGCGATATATATCACCTGCTGTGCTACCCCCTCGTAGCAGAAGGTGTCTAACGTGGCACGTTGGTCCAGCACGATACACAACAAAGCGAGCACGACAGGCAGTGGGCTTCACCGGTCTGCAGTATTGCGCGACCGCAGCAGATAACCTCTACACTCCCCTACCATGGCTACCTACCACGATAGGGGAGCGCGACAGAAGACCTACTACGGTCGAATAGTGCAGCAGGTGCCACCACGCACCTAATGCGATCGAGTACCGCATTATGATACATATTGTCTCTTGGGTTTGCCGCAGTGGGAGATGATGCTATTTTTGAAATTTCGAATAAGCATTCCACTCAGTTTTTTCTATAGGTATCGTTAATCTTTCATTCCAGAGGCAATAAAAGCCAAATTGTTATTCTTTCATTGTAGAGGTAATAAAAGCCAAAAAGATCAGATTACTCTACCTACTTGGATTCTAGTAGCTAAGGAAGGCTATGAATAGCAAGCCCTAGGCACTCATAACGAAATTTCCAAAAAAAAAGGGCAAAATGATCATTGATAATCACAAACAGTTTTGATGGTGTGTAATGGGGTGGCCTGACCTCTAGCTCAGTACAGAACAGAAAATTAGCATAATTTTAAACACTAAAAACCACATAATTTTTACATAGAAACTCCAAATTACTTAAAACATTGAACACACCTTATCTATATTGTTAGAAACCAGATAAAGGGAAGAAACACGAGGTTCTTTTATTTGGTTCCATCAATTTGAAGGAAATCCATCATAGGCCTTAGGAACACCTAAAAACCTTAAAATCCAAATTATTTCTTACTCGTAGGGATCTAAGATATGATGTTATCCAAATCTACTTCTACATATCTTAACATGATAATCTAGTCAAAAATTCAAGCTAAAATTGTCTAGATCATAATTTCAATTTTCTTACTCAAGAACATGAAAACCAACGGAAGAACAAGTGAAACACCAAGAATGTATCAATTTTCTCACTAGTAGAGTAGGTGTTTCACTAGTACATGGATGGTTACACGATGCTTCTAAAACACCACCCTTACTCAAGTTTTCTCACATAGCCTTATAGTGGGAGAGAAAAAACTATTAAAGAATTAGCCAAAATCTCCTCTATCCTAACTCCCCTCTCCTCTCTCATATAACCTCAACCTCTTAGTAGGTTTCAACTCACTAAGCACATAGGGAAACCCATCAATCCTTCTAACACGTGTTCTATACATTCACGTACGCTTCTCAAAGTGTTTATAGGACTCAATCCGCTAAACCATTAGGAATTGATCCACTTAGCCATCCTAGTCCACCTTGACCTAAACCACTTCTCTTTTGTTCCTCCTCATGCCACGGATTTATCCAAGCCTCAATCTAGTATTTCGTAACTACCAAAATACCCACCAACGAAACTTTACGGCACCTTTCTTTGACTTCGTCTTCATCTTCACATCAAAATATCTCCGCATGCTTTGACATGTAGCCCGTGGCGTCTAATGGCTTTGCCGTCAAATCTTCACGCATCCGATCTCTCCCTGATCGTCTGTACTTACACCGGTCCAAGTCACTTGGCACACCACATGCATTAACTCATCTGTTCACGATCAGGACTTTCATGTGCTTTCCACTTGAGTCACATAGTTTCACCCGGACTTACCTGATCGCACGGATCTCAGCTCTTACGCCTAGTCCCAGTCACTTCCTGACGACCACCAATGTTCCTCAAACCATCTGCACATCTGAAGACCAAACAACCATATCGAGCACAAGTTTTATGCACTTGACTTACGTTAGTTAAAACAGTGCATCATGCAACGCAAATACAACACAACTCAAAACCCTCCACGGCAACAAGACGTCGGTGTGACCGCATCTCTAATGCCGGTTATACCGCCGATCTCAAAATCATGGCTATTGAATCGCACAAGTCTAGCAGTCTAATCGATTACACTGACAGAGTGACAGTAACACTGAATATTGCTAACTTTTTTAAAAAAAAATCAAAATTCAACTTCACAAGTATGCTAATTATTTATCATTAATTATTCTCGCACGATTCTTCACGCCCGTCCGCCACCGGGCCCCGTCTCCCCACTTGTGCTGACTTTCTGTCGATGGCCAGCCAATAGCTTGCCCAGCCCAGAGAGCTCCAATATATGCTAGGTCCATCCATCCATCCGTCCGTCCGTCCATGCGTCCAACCCCTGGCCGGCCAGAATGGCCTGGATGGACTGCCTGCGGCCACTAGCTCGTCCCGTGTCGCCTCGCCGAGCGGCAGTGCATGTGGCGCGCCCGCTACTTCGGATCAGAGGTACGACCGACACGTCCCTTAATCATGCGACCTGGCATGGCACCTAGCTACAAGTCAAGACTGTACTTATGATGCATGGCAGAAATTAATTTGCCGGCCGGATTGGGAGATCTCTACTGGGACACTTGGTGCTTATCATCCATAGACATTTTGTCCCAACCTAAAACGTCGTTGTTTTTTTTTACTGATGATCGATTAGCGTGTCAAAAATTAACCAATGCAGTAGCTAGCACTCCTCATAGCTCACTCGCATCAAAGATTGAAGGCACGCATGAACTGTTGATTTTCCCGGTACTGACGACGATTCCAAGATCGAGAGAGATCGATCGACCCCATGCTTGCAGTCTTCTATACGTGTAACCGTAATTAAGTGGACAGGCATTTTTTGTCCACCGACCTAATGCACCGGAGATGGGAGCCAGCTGATCTCGATGGATCAGCTAGCTCTGAGCTGAGGCCTAGAAAAACGTACTTCCTACGTTTCAAAATATAGGTTAATTTTGATTTTTTACAGTCTCCAATGTAATACTTCGACTATAATTTACTATTATAATATACTAGAAAAAATAATAAAAAATATACATTATGAAAGAATTTTACAAGACAAATCCGATGATATTATTTTTATGTAGTCAATTTATATACTTTAACATATATTAATTGTCAAAACTTAAAAAGTTTAGCCGCATAGAAAAACCATGACAACCTACCTTTTAGGATAGAGAGAATACACAGCTAGGGCAAGCAATTACGGGGCGCATACATGGGACTAAATGGACGCTATCAGATCACTCAAATCCTAGGATAAAAGAGAGGGATAGCAGGAGTGGCATGAGCATGATTGAGACTTGGGTCTGAAAATATCACTCTAATTACTTTTTTTTTCAAATTTGGTAATTCGTTTTCGTAAATCCTAGTTCCTCCATGCGATCTACCGTGTATGGCAGACACCTACCGAGCTACAATAGCTTGTCAGGTCACTTACCGAGCTCTTCTAGCTTAGAAGATTTCTGCTGCGCGTGGTGGATCATGGAGAGGGCAAATACAAAGCGTAGGTTCAGGGGCCATTTTTTTTTTAAAAAAAAGGGTAAAGTGACGTTTGTGTGCTCAGTTCCACATTGAACATAGCCATAGATCTCACCCCGGTCACCAGGATGACCATTTGCGCAAAGACGCCACACTGTACATACCACACAACCAAGGCTGTCAAGATTGTGATCTTAGATAGAATCTTTTTCATCTGACGGGATCAGATCGTAGAATACGATTCTATCAGATTTTTAAAAACGTATATATTTTATATAAATATTGAATTATATTTCTAAATATACAAGTCTACAGTAGATTTTTTGAATTTAATTTTGTAGTTTGAGTACACTTATTCTTGTTATATTGAATTAAGGTTGATTTCTAAAACTTATTTAGTTATTTTTTAATAAGCTAATAATCTAAAATTCCAATATGTTAAAGATTATACTTTTTCAACTTAGGACAATATGTAAACAACAAAAACAAAGTAAATTAAACTAGTGCAACTTAAACTAGCAGTAGATAATATCAAAATTTATATGCTAATGTGGTTTGTTGTCAGGATCATGATATCATTGTGATCCTATACGATCCTAACGATTCTACAAGTTGAATCGCAATCTCACTACGATGTTACTCGATTCTAATATATATTGTAATTTATGTTATCTATTTTTTATAGAATTATGGGATCATATGATACTATGATCCGTATTGTGATATGGGTAACCTTGCGCACGACATGAATGGCACCGGGCTAGTCTCACACACGCATACATAAATACATGGATCTCCGCACACAATGGCCAGGATCGAGCGGCCGGTATTAATAAGTGTCACAGCATGCAGGAGCATGGAAGCATGGGAAAGCGAAAGGCCAGAGAGAAAAGCGAGGCAACAGTAACGAAGTAGACGGAAGAAAAGTGTAGCGGCTAACTACAGAGACTACTACTACGTAGGAGTGAGCGTCTTGAGTGACAGAGGGTAAGTAGCAACAACTACCACTACGACGTGCGCCAATCAGAAGCTCCTCTGACACGAGCGACGGTGCGAGATGTTGGCGTCCGATGTTGCACGTGTCGACCGCCCCATGCACCACCACGTGCGCCTGCGTATGTGTGCTGCAGAGGCAAGCGTGCCTACTGCATGTCTGCATCCCAGTTCCATCTGGGACCCCATCCCCCCTCTCTCTCGCGCGCTTATTCCGGTGATCATACATATGCAGGGGGCGGAGCCACACCCCGGTTAGGATAGACTTTAGTCTAGAATATGAAAAAATATCTAGTGTATAGTTCAGGTAAATTCAGTCCAGTCTAAGTAATATTTTCATGATCCAGTCCAGATAGCATAAATCATTTCACCACTGAGCCCGAGGTGTAACCAAATCCTGGGTCCGCCACTGTACATATGTACCTGTGTAGCATGATCATGTATACAGCGAAGGGTCAAAAAATAAACCAAAACCTACGTGTGGGTTTGTCTAGTGCTTCACAGATTGCAGGGAATGTATAATGTATGTCGTGTCCTATTCGAATAATACTTGGCGAACGTGGTGACATCTTATTCTTTTCAGCTTACGACTTATAATTTTTTTAAATAAATAAATGAGATGATTTTCATCATCTTTTCGAAATGATTTATCAAGATGGTATTTTTGAAACAACTTATCGATATCCAATTCATTAGCACAAACACTCTATGATAAAAAGACATCACTCAGCCATAAATCGTTAACAGCCAAAAAAAAAAAAAAAGAACCGGCCCAACAATTCATGTGAACCGTTCTACTGTTGATGCTGATGCTGTGGTACTGGTACTGTGGGAGGAGACAGGCCGGAGAGTCAGGTTGCTGTTTGGAACGTAGAGAGATCGCATCGGTTGGCGACGGACGTGGGCGTGGTGTCTCCTCTCCTCTGCTCGACATTTTTGGCTTTTGCTTTGCATGCCCAACTGGATGCATGGATAATGGAGGAGAGTTGGTTGATCACAGCTGACAAATTATTGGTGGCTTCGGAAAATGATTCAATTTTTTTTTACTGTTAAAATGGAGGTATGTCTTTGCCTCCTTGACGCGAGAAATGTCTCTACAACTATTGATTTGTACATATGTTAAATAATATCGAATTAAACGAGAATGCCTAACAAAAAGGAAACTAAAACATGATTTGCTTATGACAGCTCTACAGAGAAATTCAGCTATCGTATCTTGTACTAAGCATCACGAGTTTACAACTGCTTTGGCGCAGCTGCAAGGGCAAATTAACACGGAAGTACGCTGTTACAACACAAATTTTTGGAAACAGTATGTTGATTCTGTCTCTACAATTATTGATATATACAAAATAAAGAGAAAAATATCCATATAACACCTCGAACTTTGTTCAAAAGTCCCTTTTATACTATGAATTATGAAACCGAATATTTGACCGCCCGAACTTTGCAATACAGTATAAATAATACCTTGACCCGGTTTCAAATGGTGGTATTGCCCGTGTGGCATAATGAGTGAACGGTTTTAACATGTAAGATGACACACTAGTCAAGTTTAGGTAAATAATAGATATGACCCATAGGATATTCTCTCCCTAATCAAAACAGAGAGTGAACTAAGGGGGGGCAATAGAAGCATGGTTGAAACTTGAAAGCTTGGTAGGGGAGAAGCCCGTGTAAACCTCATATGTCACTGATCCAATATGGCTAGCGTACCATCCTATGTGGCAAACTGTTTACTCATTGCACCACGCGGGTAATACCACCATGCGAAATCGGGTCAACGTGTTATTTGAATCGGATTACAAAATTCAGTGGTTAAATGTCTAGTTCCATAATTCAAGATGCTAGACGAGCTTTCAAGCAAAGTTTAAGATGTTATATGAATTTATTCCTATTAAAGAATATATAAGAGTAAACAAGAATGCCAAAGAAAAAGGAGGCTAAATCGTATGATTTGTTTGATGTGGACAAACGATGTATGACCCTACTCTAAATGGCTTTGGCTTCTAGATTTTAAAAGTCAGAATAAACGCATTAACTTCTTAATTTTAGTTTTTTTTCACTTTATTTCTTTGCATTATTTATGAAAATATAATATTATTTTCCATTGTTTTCTTATTTTTTATTTTTATTAATTGAATGACTAAAAAAATAAAAATTGTTAATGCAATTTCGACTAAAAGCTAACCACGGAAGCCAGAAGTCGAGAAGCGTTGGAGCAGGGCCAAGTCCAGTATTTTAGCCATCGATGTGCAGAGAATCTTAGCTCTTAGATTGCTGTGCACACACAGTGAGCTCAGCTAATGATTGATTTGGAGCCATATAACTGTCTGCGTGGTTGTTGGAGAGACAGATGCTAACCTTCCTTAGATTAAGCTGATGTAATCATCATTATCACTGTTTAGTGCTTAACGTTTGCTACTAGCCTACTAGGTGTGATGTAATCATCATATTCTCTGTTTGCTTTCTTCCCTAGCTAGTTTTCAAATCGTCTGTGATATATATCTCAGACGATTTCAAATATTGAACTGTCTATGATATAAGCGATATCACAGACGGTTTTTGTTATTAACCGTCTGTGATATGGTGTATATCACAGACGGTTCGAAACACCGAACCGTATGTGATATAAACCATATCACAGACGGTTAATAACAAACACTATCTGTGATAGTCGAATATCACAGATAATTTTTTATAAAAAACCGTCGGTGATAGTCGAGTATTACAGATGATTTTTCTGAAAAATCATATGTATTGTAAGTTATCACAGACGGTGTGGGAGCCGTCTATGATAAACACCTATTATCATTTATCACTGACACATAAACGCAGACGATTCAGGAACCGTCTGTGGTGACGGTTTTGAACCGTTTGTGATAACACTGTCTGTAGTAGTGCGAATGCATAGCAAGGTGATTAAGGAAATAATTAAAGAGGTACAAAGAGTTGAAGCTAGCATGCAGGAGCCATCACGGCATTTGACCTTTGATTGAATCAGCCAATCTCTATGCATGTAGCTACCCCTGCCATGCACGCACCGTGAGGACGCGAAGGCAACTGGCTGGCAGCAAGGAAGACCAGCCGTAGCGCATGCGACAGGAGCGATGGCGTGCTACGCACAGCAACAGTGTGACCTCCACTCGCTCCTAGCCCTCGCCAAGCAGCGTGTCGGCGGCCTCGACGCCACGCCTGACGAGAGCTGGGGTTGCTACACCGGCAAGGATGCACCATCAATAGTGGTAATGGCCTCCAAAACTCATCTAGGGTTAGGAAGGAGAGAAACAATGAGAGATATTTTCTTTGCCTTTGGAAAACTCGTGGATAGCATATTAGACCTACAAGATGTTTGGGATATAAATAGATAAGAAAATAGATCCGAAATTAGTGGAATAATTAATGGCATTTCATTATTATTATTGTTATTGTTATTTTGGATTTTCAGAATTGAGGGTGTTACAAAATAATACCCTGACTCAGTTTCAGATGGTGGTATTGCCTGTGTGGCATGATGAGTGAACGGTTTTAACACGTAGGATGATATGCTAGTCAAATTTAGGTGAATGATAGATAGGGCCCACAAGATATTCTCTCCCTAATCGCAACAGAGAGGGAACTCCACGGGGCGGTGGCAATAGAAGTATGGTTGAAAGTTTAGTAGGGGAGAAGCCCTTGTAGATCTCATATATCACTGATCCAACTTTGCTAGCGTATCATCCTACATGGCAAACTATGTACTCATTGCACCACGCGGGTAATACCACCATATGAAATCGGGTCAACGTGTTATTTGAATTGGATTACAAAGTTCGGGGTTAAATATCTGGTTTCATAGTTCAAGATGCTAGACAAGTTTTCAAGCAAAGTTTATGATG
The DNA here is from genome assembly GCA_036346245.1 of Bonia amplexicaulis. Lineage (NCBI taxonomy): Eukaryota > Viridiplantae > Streptophyta > Magnoliopsida > Poales > Poaceae > Bonia > Bonia amplexicaulis. Next base: position 40,404,264 of record CM070735.1, read on the forward strand.
TTATATGAGTTTATTCCTATTAAAGAATATATAAGAGTAAACAAGAATGCCTAAGAAAAAGGAGGCTAAATCGTATGATTTGTTTGATGCGGACAAACGATGTATGACCCTGCTCTAAATGGCTTTGGCTTCTAGATTTTAAAAGTCAGAATAAACGCATTATCTTCTTAATTTTAGTTTTTTTTCACTTTATTTCTTTACATTATTTATGAAAATATAATATTATTTTCCATTGTTTTCTTATTTTTTATTTTTATTAATTAAATGACTAAAAAAATAAAAATTGTTAATGCAATTTCGACTAAAAGCTAACCACGGAAGCCAGAAGTCGAGAAGCGTTGGAGCAGGGCCAAGTCCAGTATTTTAGCCATCGATGTGCAGAGAATCTTAGCTCTTAGATTGCTGTGCACACACAGTGAGCTCAGCTAATGATTGATTTGGAGCCATATAACTGTCTGCGTGGTTGTTGGAGAGACAGATGCTAACCTTCCTTAGATTAAGCTGATGTAATCATCATTATCACTGTTTAGTGCTTAACGTTTGCTACTAGGTGTGATGTAATCATCATATTCTCTGTCTGCTTTCTTCCCTAGCTAGTTTCCGTTTCTGGAAATATAGCCTCGTGTCTTCCCTCCCTATGTCGGTGGTCCGGCATTTTACTATTCTGTGCACTTCAGCTGGTTGCTAGGCTACTGCCACCATTTTTTTTTTCATCAGTGATTGTTGAGTTTCAAGTACAACGGTAGACGCACACACCACTCACTCTGTATATATGTATTTTTTCATTAGTGATTGTTGTTTTTTAAGTACAACGGTTGACGCACACACCCACTCGCTCTGCACATGCATATCCTAACTCTTACACACGTAGGGGCATCCTTTAGCACATATCTAATTAGAGCGGAGACCTACCTCTCACAGAGAGTATATACACGCTTTAAACATTGAACACATACACGTGTACGTATACTCTACTCTTTCTCAGGACCTAACCCAGCACCGGTGATTTGAAACACCCGAACCCACCACGAAGAAATAATCATATCAGGTTCCTACTTTAGAAGAGTCCTATCAGTCAGTGGCGGATCCAGAAACTTGATTGCGTAGGGTCAAATTAATACGGGCGGCAGAGTAATTGGAGTGACTGAACGAGGTAGGCGGAGATGGAAGTGGGGTAGGAACCAAACGAGCCATGAGTTGCACAAGCAGATGTTTGTTGCTTCGGGTGTCGCATCAAAAGTATGAAATCGTGAAATTCATTTATAATCTCTAGCTGCCATGACGATATATATAATTGTTACTAAAATGATGATGGCCTTATTGACCCATATATATAGCATCTGTGTCTCCAACAACCACGCAGACAATCAGGGGCGGAGCCACACCCCAGGCAGGGTAAACTTCATCCCGAAGTGTGGGAAAATATCTAGTATACAGCCCGGGTACATTCTGTCCAGCCTAGGTAACATTTTTATGGTCCAGTCTAGGTAGCCTAGATCATTTTACCATTGAGCCTGAGGTGTAACAAAATCCTGACTTCGCCACTGCAGACAACCACGCAAACAGAGAATATGATGAAAATTTTTGCTAAAATGATGGCCTTATTGACCCATATATATACCGACCTAGATACCCCTGCCTCAGTAGTGCAACCAAAGATTTAGGTCCAAATGGCTCTCCCATAGGCAGAAACAAATAAAGATGTATGGATGGGATGGGTATAGAAGACAGAGACTATCAACCCCACGAACCTCACGAGTGCTTCCTCTCATCAATTCCTCAATCTCCACCTTTCCACTCTCCTCTCTTCTCCTTTCAAGTGGTCGCGGTGCCGTGAGATTGCAGATGGTAGGAGGAACATCTAATATGTTTTGTGAATGACGCATCTTAACATAGTAAAAATACTTGAGAGGGCAAGATCGCGTTAGAACTGGATAGGGTTTATAAAATCGCAGCCTGGCCTATTCAGTTTACCGGCCAGTTACCGTCGGTTTTGCGCACCCAGGTCTACCCAGGGGTCCCTTGGTGGCCGCTGGTGAAAGTAGAATGGCAGCCTGACTAGCACCAACGTGGGATCTAGCAACTTCCAATTTTGAGCTACGACGACTCAATTAACATGCTTGATAACAGACTATCCGATCGAAAAATAAATTAAATAGGCCAAGCATACAGTTAGATTTGAGTACTTCCTCACCCAATGTACATGTCAAACTGCCGATCCCTAGCATAACGACAACATAGCACCAAGGAACCACGGGACGATCGTGTAATATTATGAACCGAGCATGCCTATCTGCAAATGGCTCATTAAAGTTGAAGCACCGATGCTGCATTTCCCCCGGAAAGAAGGCAATGTGCATCCATCCATCTCCGGAGAAAGATATCGATTAGACCCGGAATCCTCCAAAGAAAGCAAATCCATCGCAAACGCTATGGGCGAGAGACCATTTAAGGGATGAAAAGGAGGCGGAGATATGAGCATTGGTGAGGAATGACGGGGAGGGAGGGAGGGGGAAAGGAAGGCTTTGGGTCAACGGCTGGCACACTAAGGGGACACAAGCTGTTGTGTGTGTAGGTGGGGGCCCATAGCCTCCAGGAGGCCTTGGAAAGCGACGGGGAGGGGGCTGCGTTTTCAGTCTAGTCTTTTCGAGATACTCTCAACTAGCAGTGGTAGCATCTACTTCCCCTCCTTGGTGTGATTTGTCCTGGAGAATATCGAGTCATCTCCAAAGATGAGATGTTTGCACACCAATTAGTGATGGTTACACTCGATAGGTACGTACGCTTCCGTCTTGGAAAATGACATCTCAGACTAGCCATGTAGCTTGCTTCGCCGGTCTTCCTACTACGACTTGTTGATCTACAAATTCCAAGTTCATCTCTGGAAGCGAATGTCATAGGTTCTGTTTATTTCGACTTATACTTTTAGCTTCGAACTTATTTTTACTATTTATAAATTTCATCTTTTTCTGAATTTTTAAGTTTTTTATCAGTTTTTTCCGTATTCGTTTGTATTATCCGTAATGGGTTAATATGTTTTTATACTTTTATTTTTTTATATTTAGTTACATCAAATAAGCCACCATCAGCTACAGTATAATTTTAGCCAGTTACAGTGTAATTTTAGCTATAAACCGGTTTATTTCAACCCAACTGAGCGACACCATAGGCTAGGATGATTCAGTCATCAGAACCGGTTAGGTATGGCAGCGATCAATGTTACATGAACCATACTGCACGTGATAGTCTGATATGCAGTACAGTAGCATTTTCGAACGCATCATTACAAGCGTCTAAGGGTACCAGAGATCTTCGCAACAAGTGTTAGGACGAACAATCATGGGTGTCATCATATTCATGTAATGCCAACCATTTCTGATGAAGATCATTCATGATTCTTAGCACCGACGCAACACGACAAGACAGTTATATGATTGAAATAGCTCGCACAAGCTGAAGGGTGTGAAATAGAACATCCACATACTGGTTCTCAAGCCCAAAAAAAAAAAAACAAGGTAGCATTTTGCTCAGTCTTCGAACCTCCTGAATCTCTTTGACCTTTATGTAAAATCCAGTATACCGTATTAAGTGGAAACTGAAAGCTCAAAACATAAGCACTGGATCACTTGAAATAGCAGTAACTAACATTGCTGAATGTAACTCGAAACAAACCACCAACAGCATTCCAAACTGCCAAACCCAAGGCCGTAGGACTCAGGGTTCAGTTAATGGGCCGAGACATATTGAAGGACCATCATGATTCCTGGAACGGTCCAGGTAAAAGGGAAATGCTGCAGTGTTGCACATACAACACAGCCGTACTGCTAGTAAGTGTTGTGGTCCTCTTGAATGGACCACAGATCAGCTTAGCCTTGCTACGCATTAATGCTGAATCGAAGTACTGTATCTACGCTTCTTTTCTTTTTGCTGCAACCATCTAATGGAAACTGGAAACAGTACAGTCCGCACGACCGGGGCTTAGACATTTTAAGTTTGAACGGGAACGGGTCAAGTCTCTAGGATATATATTGGCATCAATTTGAAACTGCTATTTACACCCTGACATTCCAGTAACAAAGGTGATGGTTAAGCCAGACAATTTTGTTTAGTCATCTCTACCTGAATCTGGTGTCAGCAGAAATTGGTACACGTCTTGCACAAAAAGCCAACCAGCTCTTCCGAGACAAACCTAACATTTAGTAATAGAATAGAGCTGAGGCGGAGCACATTGCACAGGGGAGGGCTTACCACTCAGGCGATCTCACATATATCGTGGCAGGAGGGTCTCTTGCTTTCTAGCTCCCTTGATAGCTGCCTTAGTTTTCAGATTTAGCAGGGCATCTATAGCCCATGGAGGTGTCTGGGATCCTATCCAAAGCCTGACCGGTTTCTTTGTGCTTGAAATCAGGGTGTCTTTTTGTCAACTGCATGTCAAAGTCAAACCAGAGAACTACAGTGTTAAGCACCAATCTGGGAACAAGAAAGATTATGATAAAACGTGCAACTTGCGACTCACCTTGTCTGATCAGTTGTCCCACCAATTTCCACGATTGTCCACCAGATTTCGCCACAAGACAGCTGAAAGCAAAATGACAAGTGTCGTCAGCAAAGAACAGGCCACACGTCGCAAATTGCCTACTTCTGTTCCAGAAAAAACGTTAGGTTTTGCTCAGCTCAAAAAATAGCAAACGTCACTGGCACAACCGTAGTTTATCTAGTTGGGTGATTGATGCAATCAGGCGTGATGGTAACTTGCAACAGAAGCTATGTGGAAAGCAATTAGGATGGTAACTTGTTAGATATTGGTTGAAGTAGCACATATCAAGGAATATGAAAAGTATTCATACTCAGAAAAAATATATAGCAGTATGTGGTCAAGGAACCAAAAATACCACTAGAGGATTGCAGAAAATCCAAGATAATGGTTAGCAAGGAAGCACCGATACGCCACTTGACTGCCGTACGCGTATCCGATACGTTCCGATTAGCGGCGATATGGTATCGATGAATTTCAGCAAAAAAAATTAGAAAATACGCCGATACGCGAGCGTATAGCCCAATTGAATCCCGGCCCAACAGAGTTGTCCCAACACGAGCACACAACTCGAGCCGCCGGTCAGCCAAACAGCACCCGAACCCTCTCCCGGTCTCCCCCCAGCACATTCGCATCGCTTCTCCTCGGCCACCGCTGCGGCCATTGGACGGAGGCCACCGGCCAGCTGCCGCCTGGAGGTCCACCGCTCGCAGCGCCCGGAGATCCCGTCGCCTAGAGGTCACATTGGACCTCGCTGTCGCCGCCTCTCCCGCCGCCTAGAGGTCCGCCGCTTGCAGCGCCTGGAGATCGGCGGACCTCTAGGCGACGGGAAAGACGACGGCGCCTGGAGCTCGGTGGACCTTTAGGCGACGGGATAGACAGCGTCAACGAGGTCCGAGGTGACCTCCAGGCGACGGGATCGGCGGATCTCCAGTTGCTACGAGCGGCGGACCTCCAGCGGGGTCGGCGGTGGCCTCTAGCCGATGGCGCGGCGCACCGAGGAGAAGCGACGCAATGTGCTAGGGGAGACCAGGCAAGGATTAGGGTTCGGTTGCTGTTGGGCTGACCGACGGCTTGGGTTGTATGCTCGCATTGGGCCATCTTCTCTGTTGGGCCAGGACTAAATTGGACCAGACCATACGTATCGCTCACGTATCGCACTGTATCGAAAACGTATCAAGGTATTTTCTAATTTTTTTTCGACTGAAATTCACCGATACTCGGCCAATACCGTATCACCGCGTATCGGAACGTATCGCCGTATCGGATACATATCGAGTATGCGTATGGCAGTCAAGTGGTGTATCGGTGCTTCCTTGCTATTCATGGCACGGTGAAAAGCACTCCAAGGAACAAAGACCAATTTTATACCCACCTTCAAGTTTTTGTTTTGACACATCAGCAGTATCTTGGCTCTTCTTAAGCTTCATCCAATTTGTACATGTACCTGCTAAGAATTATATTAGTACCCAAAAATGAAATAAATGAAGAGAATGCTAAAACTAAAAAGGTTAAATTTCACCTTTTCCCGTGTCATCGCCAAATGGCTTATCTTTTTTACCTACACTGTAACCACTACTACAACAACAATAAAGCCTTTTTGTTCCAAACAAGTTGAGATAGACTAGAAAGAAAACCTCCTCAAAGTCAGAGAAACGAAAGCCTTATAATAAAACTTACAAGGCTAAAACCCTAAAACCTACATCATGTAATCTGAACCAAGAGTCTAAAGCAGCGTCCATATATGTTATGATTCTGGTACGTGGATCGTTAACCTTTATGTGCTCCTATTCAAAGCCAACTCTTTAGATACATTCCAATTCCTCAAGTCTCTTTTAACTGCTTTCCCACATGTCAGTCTTGGTCGGTTTCTGCCTCTTTTTTATGTTTTCGGTACGTCTTAAAATTCCACTACGTATCGGTGCCTTAGAATACTAAACCATCCAACTTTTCTAGCACCGCTATTGGTACAGCGTTAGCCAGAGTGCCTCTTGTGAAACCTTGTTTTTAAAACCAGGGTAATTTGCACTCTTCTGCATTTCCAAAGAAAAGTTATGCAGGTGTTAGTAGCTGACAAGCTGTATTTCTTTGGGGTTAATTAACTTAGATGAATAAGTAAGATGCTCACAGATCCATTTTCCTTCCAAGCCCGGTTATCAATCCAATCTAGCGGTCTAGCTATAACATCGTTCCAGAGTTTGTTTAACTTATCCTCCCTGTTTTTATAACGTGAGAATTTAAAATGTTGTCATGATAAAAAAACAATCGCAAACTTATTGTCGTTTACAATTGAAATCAAATTGTAAAAATTGAATGTAGAAATAATATTTATTATTGGTGAGTATCCCTCTTGTGTACTTTACAAGTGCAATCAGCATACATGACTGAAAAACATATGGTTTGTATTGACATATTAGCTCTGTATACTGGAATGTAGACATGGCTTCAATTTTCAACCACTGTTTGCTAAATATTAATAAAACCTTCTCTGCATGAATCAGTATTTGAGAGCAGCTGCTTAAAACATTACAAGTACAGCAAACTTTGATGTCACAAAGGTGTATCCAAAAAGGTTTCCTATTTTATTTTCTTGCTCATTAATTTAGGAGTCGAAATAGCTTTAAAAGAGTCATGACCTATTTGCAAATTTGATGCAGAAAGGTCCACATAATAGAAAAAAATTAAGAGTAAATTGCACTTTGCATCGAATAACTTGTTACTTGTTTCACTTTGCATCAGGGTTAATCCATACTTTCACTTTGCACCAGGGTGGATCAAATAAAATTGCACCTTGCACTAGCCCAACCATGTTTGGCTCAAATCGGCTCTACATAATGATAAGTCTGTATACACAATTTTGATTGCTCTATTCCTTCAATTTAATTACTTTGTTTGGGACTGGAATTGATTGGCTACTGCAAAGCGAAATTTTATTTGGTTCACTCTAGTGCAAAGTGAAAGTATGGGTTAACCCTGATGTAAAGTGAAACAAGAGACAAGTTATCCGGTGCAAAGTGCAATTTACTCAAAAATTAATAATCATGAGGAGACATCCAAACTCATCAATTAGAGACTTAAGAAACTGATTGACATGCCAATAAAGGGGCCTGAGATGTTTCTTGTTAATTATGTCCCTCACTGATGACCAAGGAAACATCCCAACAAGAATACAACAAACAATAATCTAATGTTAGAAAGATGGGTCTTTTTTTAGTTTGAGCTTATTATTAGGCACAAATTTCTCCTTGAGATAGTCCAATCAAGACAAACCTATCACACATTGGAGAAGGGGTGGGGCTGGCCAGGTGGGTGTAGTTGAGACTTGAGAGTGATAAATCCAGCACCTGAAACTGTGCCTGGTGATATTTAGGGTTGAATTTTTTTCTCCAACTTCCTTTTCAGCCTCAACAATCTTCATAAACCCTTCTTCATCTTCATCAACTATGATATCCGTTTCAGCTGCTTTACTATCAATAAACGACAGCAAATGTGCTAAAACCTAGAACAGATTAATCATTTAATCAGTTTTACAGTTATTTTCACTCAATCATCAAAAACAAAGACTGAGAAAGGAAACAATAACATCGTGTCAGAAAAAAGAAGGGGGAAAATGCGAGAATCATCCACTTTAAATTAATATATCTATAAAAGCCCCCCAAAATATACATGTTTGACCATTTCAGTGTGGCAAAACCTTCTTACAAGTCATGTAGAGAAAAATTTAACCACATTGAGAGAAACCTTCAGAAGAGTCATAAAGCAAACATGAACCAACTAACCAACGCGAGACCTGTTCTTTTTTGGCTACGGCTTATGACTTTTAGCTGCGACTTATAGCTTTTGGGCTGTTCGTGAGAGAAAGTACGGAATAACAAACGCACGTGCATTTTTAGTCGATATAAATGAAGTTGCTACAGTGTGTACCACAATCAACTTGTAGACCCCGTCTTAAAAAGACACTTCGTTTGAAAGCTAGTTACTGTAGAAAAACTGAAAAGCAGCTTTTAGAACCTGAAAAGAAGAGACCCACAATTTCATCAAGCAGGGCATCTTATGCAGATCAGTTTGTATGTATATAGCTGGACGCCATTCCTAGCACCCTCTTGTGTACTTTCTTGAGTTACAATACAACACAAATGTGGCGTAGTATGTAAACGGTAAAACTCATAGGTGAGAAGAGATTACCCATCATTCGATGTATATTTTATTTCTAATATTTTATCAACAGGAAAGGTTCGCATAATATCAAGTGCAAAAGAGAAATAGGGAGCTGCTAACATATGTAGCACAGAAAAGAATAGGATTACTCTTTCTTGAGGGTAATTTTCTACAAAAAGACAGAACTGAGCACAACGCAGTATGTGCAATAGCTACATGCATGTATGTTTACTTGGCCATCAGTAAGTTTGAATGGTGGAAGCGGAACATCTCCAGTTAAAGGTCATTTTCTTGCAAGTGAGACGCAGCTACTTGTGCCAAGTCGTCTTGGAAAATTACGGGAATCCTGAAGGTCAAACAACCGTGATGTAACTATGTTAGAATGCAGCAATACACTTGGAAAAATGAAGAGTCGTGAACAGAAGTATTCTGGGAAGTGACAACACAAAAATTGCGAAAAATTCTTCTTTCCTTCCATAAACTTTAACAACTGAAATTACGATAGGAACAAGAAAAAAGTCTACTGCCTGCTGATCACTGAGAGCTTTTTGGACCTGTGCAGTCAAACATTAGTAATAAAATTGTGGGTTTAACACTAATGTTAAACTTCAGAACCTTTTTTGGCCCCGAGTTACTAGTGATAAAAGTTGAGTGTGTTCCATTGCTAAACGTTCAACCAGACAATGTATTGGATCCAATACTTTCTCAAGACTTTCTATTCCAGTCACAGTACATATCAGCACAATGTCAGACCGAACAGGTCCTAAATCCTCCTCTCAATTATACAGATAACTCAGTTCATTTCAAATTTCGCTCTCGATTACACATAAAATCCATTTCATTTGCAACACAGCAATAACAAAAAACCTGCAACTCGCAATTAATAGGCGACTCGTGTTGGAACATGTATAGCCACGCTCCTAACTCCGAAATACTAGCAAACGAACACGGAGAGCCCTGAGAACAGAGAGGGAGAGAAATCCATGATCGCACCAGAACTTGGGGAAGTCGGTGCGGCGGTCCTGCACGAGCACCGAGACAGCGGAGAAGCGGCCGTCGGGCATCCGTTGGAGCTGCACGGGCGCGCCAACGGTACCTACGAGGCGCACGGCGTTGGCCACGCGCGGCTGGAAAGGGATGGTGGTAGGCCGGGGGAGCTCGGTCGGGAGTTTCTCCCTCTGCCACCCCGGCCCCATCACCGCCTCCGCGGCCGCGTCGTCCCCAGGCTTCTCCGCGGGGGCATCGACTTGGTGCGGCGGGCGTAGGGGCGCTTGGAGGTGGAGAAAAAGGCGGCGGCGGCGGCGGCGGTGGAGGAGAGGAGGAGGAGTAGGGGGGAGAGGTGGTGGTGCATGGTGGGCGGCAAAACCCTAAATCCTAGAAAGGGAGGAGGCTGTGCTGGTGTGGAATGGACCGGACCGGAGGCGGACGAGGGGGAGGACCGCAACTCTGCAAGAGGGGTCCATTTTAATGGTGGGCCGGTGGGTGGAGTGGGCGAGCCCGACGGGAGCCGTCGGTCGGGTTTTTTTTTTGCGAGGGAGGCCTTGGATTTCTTTTTCGTGCAAAGAGGCGAGCCGTACAAACTGCTGTGCTAGCCTCTAAAACCATGTAGAGAATGATATAATGTTAGCTAAACCTGGTAACGAAGGATATAAGATGGTACGAAAGAGAAAGAATGACATAGAGAATTAGATCATCTATTATGTAGTAATCGACAGTAACACAATAGACAAGACATATTATGTTATGAAAAAATTGTCTATAGAGACATGCAAAAAACAACATATTATATGAACTGTCTTTAATACCGTCTATAAATAATATGGAGAATATTATAGATAGCAGTTGTATATATCATTGTACATTCCCTAAACTCTAGAATTGTCTTCTAGGACACCTTAATCCTGTTGTTGGTGTGTGCCAGTGTCTGGCCGATATGCTATGCTGCGTTGCAATTCACCTAGAATAACGCATCAAAATTTGGCCACTAACCACCGTGTTTTGCCCACTAACGAATGGTGGTGATCATTTTAGCTTATTTTTTGTGGCTTATAGCTGAAAAGTACTGTAGCTGGTTGAAAAACATCATGGTGACGAGGCTTATTTAACATAATTAAATTTAAAAAAATTAAAAAATATATAAAATATGTTAGCCCATCACAAACAACGCAAACGAATACGGCAAAAAAAAGAACCGGCAAAAAAGCTCAAAAAAAGCCAAAAGTTCAGAAAAAGACGAAATTATGAATAGTAAAAAATAAGCCAGAAGTCAGAAGCTGAAGCCGAAACTAGCGAGGCCTTAATTTGGCCTAGAGATGGGGGATCCTACCGCTGAGAGTTCAGCTTTGCTTGTGCAACACAATGTTTTAGTAGCACCAGTAGAGAAAAAAAATTTGAAACCGGTAGGAGAGCTGCCTTTGATTAATTCATAGGAAGGAGAAAAATACAAACGAAAGTCTGAGCAGGGAGAAAGGGTGTGGGGGTGGAGGTTAGCGAGTAAGAAAGGTTTGCCATAACGAAAATTCTGATTATGATATTATAGACTAATTGACAACTCTGGTAGCCTACTAGCCCCTATTAGGACCCAGGTCTTAGTCTTGTCCTTCACTGCTGCAATCAATTGGCCCGATGAGGACACGGGGGATCGAAAAATTTGGGCATTGCGCCCCTTCCATATCTGTCAAGTGATAAGCATTACGAGAGTTGTTGTTGCTTTTCACGGTGCTCTAGCGATGGGGATGAGCGACTCCCACCAGTGACGTATCGAGGAGAACTAGCGTCAAGTGACCGGATTGATGTAATTGCAAGTAGCCCATTTGTGCCACTGAACTCCGTACCATCCTCGTGTAGCAGCACTCTGCCAAAATGTGGATGGCCGACTCCGGCAACTGTGAATAGAGGGGGTAGGTGGGCTGGTTTGGCCACCCTCATCTAGCCAAACAATCTATCGTCCACAACCTATTCTGGATGGTAAGCCAGGTGAAAATATTGCATTTTCTGGGGCACTTAGTCTTCCAAACCAGGTGGTTCATAGTGCTTTTTATCACTTCCAGAAAACTGCGCCTTGTAGGCCGAGGCCGCAGTGTATACTCTGTTGGAGGTGAGTTTCCAAGTGATTGTGTCCTCCAGACCTTCGCTTAGGTTAATGGAGATGTGTCCCCAAATAGCAATCAACTCATTAATGTGTTCAGGAGTTATGTTAATTGCCCAATCAAGGTCATGCAGCCATGTGTTCCGTACTAGCGTGGCTCTTATGATGCGGTTCTTTCTTCTGGATGTCGTAAAGATCATAGGTGCGATGTCGCATAATCTGTTTCCTCTCACCCAAGCAGAAGTCTAGAACCCCGCCTTGTTTCCATTCCCAATCTGTACGATAGTTGCCGCCGTGAAGAGCATCCGATCTTGCTGATCGCAAGGGGTTTCCATTCCTTGTCTAGGTTTGGTTTGTGCACCCCATTCCTACCAAAGCCATCGAAGCCTAAGTGCCCTGGCAAAGTAGTCAAGATCCAGGAGTTTGAGTCCCCCAAGGTTTCGGTCTACAAATAGTATCCCAATTGACCTTACATTCTCCGCACCCCTGGATAGCTGACCTGAGCCAGCCCAAAGGAAGCGTCTCGTTCGCCTATCGAGGGTTGTAATTATGCTCTTCGGCACCTTGATGGCCATGAGGAGATAGGTTGATTGTCGTGTGAGCACGGATTTGACAAGAGTCTTTCTACCCGTAAGTGTCAGCAATTTTGCGCGCCATCCTGCCAAGCATGTTGCGTATTTGTCCTCAAGTTTTTGGAAGTCTGCCCGGTGAAGCCTTTTGATGGTAAGTGGTAAGCCAAGGTAGTTGAAGGGGAAGGTTGCATGCTGGGCCGGTAGGTCATGCAAAACCTCGTGCAGGTTGATGCCCTCGCACTTGATTGGTGCCACTTGGCTTTTCTGCAAGTTGGTTTGTAGCCCTGTTGTGTCACCAAATTTGTTTAGGATCTAGACCAATGTATACACGTCATCTCTTTGTGGCGCAAGGAAGATAGCGGCATCATCTGCATAGAGGGATGTTGTAAGGACAGCTGCACTTCCTACCAAGGGGTGCAAGAGTTGTAGTTCTGTTGCGATGTTGAGGATCCTTTGCAACGGGTATATCGTTGTTATGAAGAGGAATGGAAATAACAGATTTCCCTGTCATAGGCCTCTGCGGTGTTGTATCTTGTCCCCCGGCACACCATTGAGGAGTACCCTAGAGTTGGCAGTGGAAAGAAGGTAGGGGACCCAATCTCTCCACCAGGGTTGGAACCCTCTCTTTTCCAAAAGGTTCAGAAAGTAGTCCTACCGAACCAAGTCAAAGGCCTTCGCTATATGCAGTTTGAGTAGGAGAGCCAGAGTTGTGTTCCTATGGTACCTTCTTGCCAGATTACGCACGTATAGGAAATTGTCCTAGATGCATCTCCCTTTGATGAAGGCGCTCTGGCTCAGGGAGACTAATTCGTTCATGAAAGGCGCTAAGTATAGTGACAAGATTTTGGCCACGATTTTGGAAACACTATGAATGAGGCTGATAGGTCTGAAATCCCCTGCATACTGGGCCCCATCTTTCTTCGGTAGTAATACAAGATTTGCAGTGTTTGTATAAGAGAAGTTCGTTGTTCTCAAGGCGAACAATGCTCAGAGGACGGCCATGAAGTCATCCTTTATAATGTCCCTGCATGAGTGGTAGAAGGTTCCGTTGAACTCGCTTGGGCCCAGCACTTTGTCCGGTGGCAGCTCCAAATCGCCGCATGCACTTCGTGTTCAGTGAACATAGCATCCAGGGTATGCAAATTCAATCGTGGTAACTGGAGGGTGTCCCAGTCAAAGGTGATGACAGCCAGGGAGATCTGCCCCAAGATCTGATGAAAGTGAGAAGAGAATACATTTGCCTTGTCCTCATGTGAGATGGCCCACCCTTGGCCGTTGCTCAAGCGTTGGATGAAATTCTTCCTCATGCGGGCATTTATCCTGATATGAAAAAAATTTGTGTTCGCATCCCCCTCTCTGAGCCAGTTGATTCGGGATGCCTGCTTCTTTTGGGACCTTTCAACCATAGCCAGCCCCATTACCCTTGTCTTAAGGCGCGTTCGTAGCTGACTCTCCTCCACCGATAGTGGCCTACTATCCCGTGCAATGTCAAGGCGTAGAATCAGTGGCGGACCCAGGATTTTACCAAAGGGTATGCCGCACCAAAATTTTCATATGCACCAAAATTACCCAAGATTTTTCATCAGAAAAGTTTTGCATTGCACTGTAGATTCCCAAAAAAACTGCATTGTAGTTTGCCTACATGGACCAATTTGCACAAAAGTATATCTAAACTATACAACGCAGCAGCTGCTCGTAGCAAAAGGCATATGGAGATCCAAAATCCCAAATTATTAATGCATTGTAGTTTGCCTACGAGAATTCTATATAGAGAATGGTGAGGCTCCTATAGTCATATACCCTCAAATATATTAATAAGCAATATAGAGAGGTAGAAAAACTGAATCTGGACATTTTGAAGAACGACATGTACATACTTACTTTATTTGAAGCTGCACAAGTTGTTAAAAGCTTGTAATTCTCAAATCAAGACCAGTATTTTGATTATTATAACCACATTGAAACATCAAGATATAACCCCCCCCCCAAACAAAAAAGGAAATCTAAAGCTATTGCTATAATGGTGGATGGAGGACAGGTGCATTTTATAGATAGCAAAACACAATCACCACTAAGGAATTTTAGCTAATAATTTTCTATTTAACACAGGCACCAAAGAAAGAAAATCAAAACTACTATATATGAGTGTCTAAAAAGGAAAACATGGGTAGTTAGTATAGAGGGATTTTTACCAAAGGATTGGTGCTTCAACTTTTTGCTTGAGAAACCTTAGCAACAGCAATGGACATTGAGATGCCGATTGCACCACCTGCTAAAGCCCTGCAGGTAAAGAAAAACATAGCGAAAGCCGGAAACCAAATGTCAGAGACCAGTCTCTCTGGAATAATGAGTTGGATGAATGCAATCAACATCACTACAAGAGATATATAAAACAACAAAGTTCAGGCACAAAGCATATATTCATCACAGCTAGTAAAGAAAAGCATAGCGTTAAATCAAATTTATATTTAAATTCTTAACCTATGTTGTGCTCTACCTAGGCATTCTATACACATCACATGTTCCTACTGCACTGAAAAATATGGGGAAATAATTGATGGCAGATAAAAAGTATCAACCCTTATTGAGGCATACCATAATACACATGAAAACTGAAGCACAATTGAAATGCATCCTATATGCATGAGAGAAACCATTATACATTACTCGAGGAGAGTAAGAAAAAAAGACTTTGGTCACATCAGCTTTCATTCTCAAACAACCTGAAATACATGAGATTTTTTGTTAGCAAGACTAAATCACCTCCTATTTTTGGGATGCTTAATACGTAACCGATACCTACAAGGAGGAAAAAAAAGAAACACATCAAGATGGAGGGAGGGGGACCGGGCCGGGAGTGCCGGAGTGGGGCGGTGAAGGGAGGGCCGGAGGGGCGCGCGGGGGAGGGTTGATGCACTGCGTGCGACTGCAGGGAGTGAGATTGTGAGAAAGGGCCTGAGGGGGCCGGCCGAGAGGGAGCAACAGAGGAGGGGCGGCAGCCATGCGAGGCGAGGCCGGAGGCGGGCGGGCGGAGGTCATGAGGAGGAGGCGGGCCGAGGAGGAGGGCGGGCCGGAGGAGGCGGGCGGCGGCGGAGGCGGAGGAGGCCGGAGGATGCGAGAGGACCGAGGCCGCGAGGAAGCAAGGCGCGCTACTGGATTTCGGGATTTTGGGAGGCGGTGGGAATGCATCGGGATTTTGATTTTGGGTATCTGGTAGCTCATACCGCTTGACCCTGTGGTATGCAGTGGCCCACCGGCATACCACAATGGGTCCGCCTCGTAGAATGATCTCTTGGGCTATATGGAGCTGTAGTTTTAGTGTTGGAAATGGCATGTTGCTTTAGGTTTTAATTCTTTTAGTTGTGTTCATCAATTTATTGTGTAGTCTCTGTATGGATCTAGAGCTAGGGTTGGTTCTCCCTAGGTATGTTGGACTATGTGGAGGAATTGAGGTATTTGGGTCTTGAAGTTTTCAAAATGAAATCTTTTCGGTGGTCGTGGCCCCGTTGCAGTAGATAGGAGTAGGGGTAGTGGTCCGAGACTAATATGGACAAGGCATGTAAGGCGTGGCTGTTCAATATGGTGTCCCAAGCCTTGTTGCAAAAGAATTTGTTGAGTCTGACGAGGGTTGGATTGTCTCTTTCATTGCTCCAAGTGTATTTGCAGTTCTGTAGGTGAACTTCTTTCAGCCCGCAGCTATCTAGGGTATTTCGAAACTGTGCCATGAGTTGTCTATTCAAGTTTTGGTTATTTTTGTCACCTACCTTATATATGAGATTGAGATCTCCTAGCAGAAGCCAAGAGGTGCCATTTGATGGCTGCACATCATAGAGTTCTTGTAGGAACGTTCCCTTGTCCCTATCTGAGCAGGAATCGTATATCGTTGACATTACAAAGTTTGTGGAGCATTCTTTGATGCCAATGTCCACTATCAGGGAAAATTCATGGTGGGCACAGTTGGATACATGGATAGCATCGATACTCTAGAGGATAAGAATAACCCCACAAGTGTTATCCATAGGCAGGAAGAAGAAATCATGTGGATTTCTGGTCAGGGCACAAGTGAGGGTGCAACGATACTGAGTTTCGTCTCTTGAAGGTAGACAATGTGAGGGGTGTTCGTGTCGCACAACTTCCGGACCACTGAGCAGTGGGAGGACAAATTAAGGCCCCTCACATTCCAGGACATGATGGTGAGTCTAGCTTCCGTCATTATCCAATCTAGCTCTAATCGTTTGTTTGGCAGCATGGAGCGGCCTTCCGTGTTGTGGCACGGCTTGGTGCGGGAGGCCGTGAGTTAGTAGCTCCTTCAGACGGTAATGGAGCAAGTAGGAGGCACTCCTCTAGGAGGTGTCGTTGTTGGCTGGCAGCAAGCCTGGGGAGTGCGGTCGACGCACACATGCGACGTGGTAGGCATGCTTTGTGTGGGTTCTTCTTAGGCACGGCCATGCACCTCTGTGCGGTCTAGCCACTTCATTCCTACACACCCAAAAGCACGACCAGGCGTAAGCAGTGGCACGAGAGACATCCACACACGTGCGCTTCAACACGTATGCAACAACCAGGCACAAGGGATAACATGAGCATTTAAAGACAGTAGGGAGGATATGGCAGTAGAAAATAGTGGTTCGTAGTTGACAAATACGTAGAAAGCAGTTCAACACAGCAATGCACACATTGCACAGTGCAATTTACATAATACGGTGTAGTGCAGGATGCAGATTCAGATATATCGTAGCCGAGAAGAACCCAAAAGTTGATGCGATTAAGGGCAGAAGCCGTAGGCATCATCATGCAGCCGGTGTCCCCTGGTTGCCCCGCCATGTCGACGAGGGCTATTGTCTACACTGTCACCACTTCGTTAGCCTCCAGATTGGCCGCGTGCGTTGCCACCGCTAGAGCATCATCTGCCTGCACCACCTGCTGGGAGTCGAAATGGAAGAGCACGAAAAGCATTGGATGGACACAAGTGGAAGAGACCCCTTGAATAGCGTGACGTATCTGGTGAGGGCCTCGTCGATCATGGCTTCATCCTCCTCAAGGATCCCCAGCCTGCGAGCAAGGACCCCTTGTGCATGTTTTAAAACCAGGGTGTTGTAGCGCTTTGCCTTGAGGTTCTTGCTTCGGCGCGGTGTGGGAAGGTCCACTTCACGTTGTTTGGGTGGCGCTGGGGGAGCTGGTGGTGGTAAAATGGGCGGTGTCTCCTGCACGAAGATAGCGCCAAGGAGATCATTGTGTCGACGTTCAGTATTGATAGTGGCTCAGTCATTAGAGTCAGCCATCGACTACAGCCCTCTAGAGGCTGGCTCGGATTCCTTGGTGTAGATTCCTCCCATGTGCAAGGCACAATGCTTGAGCTGGCCAGTCGGTGTAGCAAGCGCCCTCTGCGGGGAGGTGTCTGAATAGTTGACGAGGTCGCCATGGAGCGCCTGCACCAATGGCACAGGTGTGCTCTAGACAACGTGCTTCGCTGGTTGCAGCAAGCATAGCCAGGCCATAACCAGGGAGGAAGGCGATGTTGTGTCCTAATGACCAGCATCTGTCAGTGTAGACGTCATTAGTAGTTGGTGTTATTGAGGCTGTAGCGCCGTGACTTTAGAGGCCAACGATCTGTACTCCATGAGTGCGCATTCCATAAGTGCTACATTAGAGGTGAGTTCCGAAGAAGTCAGAGAAGCGGGCGCATCCGACTAAGTTGTTGTAGTAGTCCGTGGTGAGGCATGTTCCGAAGGTGTCGGAGAGGCAGCAACATTCGGCATAGTTATTGTAGCAGACTGTGGCGAGGTGAGGAGGACAGGCCATGTCGTGGCAAGGTTTGGTGGCTCCCAGGAGGTTGTTCAACGCAGTTGTAAAGCTTGAGTGGTCTGCATGTGGTCATCCTTTGGACACGATGGGATTGGCGTGTCGGACATGCTTGCTGTAGATTGGAGAGCAACGCCCTAGAGCTTGATGGCTAAACATGTCCCAAGCTAAGGACATTATTCCTTTGCACAGAGAAATTGTTGGGGTGGATTGGCCTTCCTGGGCTATAGGTAGTCGGTCTGGCCTAGCCTCTTGATAGGCTAGTAGCAGCAGGTGGCCGGTCGCACCTTGAGCCGCCTGTAGATACTCATTCGCCTTGTATAGCCATGCCTCATGGCAGTGGCGTGCTTCTTCCTCAGATTGCCAGAGTCTGGCCTCAAAGATCTATGCCAGCTACTGCCAAAGAAGCGTCGCATGGGACATGAATAATGCTTGCAAGGTGGTGTCCGTGTGATCTTTAAGACTGGTGTCGGCATTAGACTACAGACTGGAGTTGCCATTTTGGAGTGAGCCAAAGATGATGGGGCCCGTTGGTATGTTGTGCTGTCATCTGTGGTCCTGGCCTAAGGTTTGTCAAGGCCATGGGGATCGGAACTGAGGGCATTCCTGGGACTTCCCCGGCACCCAATATCGTGTTCGGAGGTTCTCCATCGACCATGGCGGTCGTGCCTGTGTTGTTGATGGCGATCATTGTCATTGTCTTCAAACCATTTGGGTCAGTACTTGTCGTCGTCCCGATAAGCGTCTGGAGTTGACCGCCTAAGCCTGTTGCGACGAGAGGTGCCAGTGGCACCCTTGTCTACCCGGCCCATCTCATTGCTATTGTGGTGGCTGTGCTGGCCCTCCTCCATCTCTGGGGTTCTGTCGATGACGCCGAGGCACTAGGAGAGTCTGTGCTTCTCAGGTTTGAACGGCACGTAATCAGGTGTAGCAAGATTAGCCTCTGTTGGTGTTGCAGAGTAGTTTTATATGAAGTCTAGGTGTAGGATCATCCTGAAGGTCAGACCTTTCTTGCAGCGGGCTTGCTGGGAAGAGGCGACGTGTGATCCCGAGGAGGAGGCATGGAGGGGACCGTAAGTGAGTGTTAGCCGAGAAACCTTAGGGATGGAGCTAGGGTTTGACATCCAAGCCAATAGGTCGAGCATGCGTGCGTCCTCCTGCTGTAGTGAACTTTTATCAACCCAGTCGAACGAGCATTTCTTCCCGATGACACTACTGACAACCTTAATGTTCCATGCGTGCAGAGGGATGCCCTCTAAGCACAAACGCACATGGAACCTAAGGGCCACGCCGTGACCATTGCGAAGCTGCTTCCACGACCTAACATGAAACTCTAGGTCATGGAAATGAAATTTGTAGAGACTGGTCACCTCTTTCCTATGATGCTGGTGCTTGAAATTGACAAGAAAATTTTCAGGGTAGTGGTGGTGAATCGAGAAATCAATAGACCTCAAGTTGAACCTCCTTCTCAAGGCTTCTGCGACGGTGCAGAGATCTGTGTCAACCCTTGTACCCCCAGCCAGGCGACGACCAAATAAGCCTCGCCCCTCAGGTGCTCTTTGTGTAGGTCCGCATCAGAAGAGACGATGCAGGTGTCTTCAAGTGGCTAGGTGGCCGGGTCTCCAAGGCCAGGGTTGGCCATGCCTTCATCTTGAGAAGGTTGCTCCAGGGTTGGCCGACCAGGCAAGCTGGCATGGCGCTGGCCGAGGAGGTTGTCGCCGTGCGCGTAGACGTAGAAGGATTTAGGCAACCAGTCAAGGCCTCTAGGTGCGTAGGCATGTGGCGGTGGTAGTCTCTCGCCTTGTGGTCGGAGCATAGGTAGCAGAGGCACGTTGGTGTGTCTCTTCAGAAGCAAGCTTGGTGGTCACGACCGAGGCAAACGAAGCAGCGCCCTCTTGTGCGCCGAAGGAAATCTTGGTGGTTGTGAATTGAAGTCGCATTGAATGTGGTTTTGGGGGAGCTTCCTCTATTCCTAGTGCCTTTATGCCACCAATACCTCGGTTTGATGATTGTCCACTGTGGCCAAACTGTGGGGCGGGCAAGGAGTGATGAATGCGTCGTCTTGTCGGAAGGATTTACATCCGACTCATGCATATGGGGCTGACATTGGGGGAGAAATTGGGTGAAGAGAGAGAGTTGGAGTGGTTCCTCTGCCTTCAATGTCATCTGCCTACATGGATTGGGAGTTGGCGATGACAATTGATTTGAGGTGATGTGGAGCACTGAGGTCGGAGTGAACATCATCCGCGAAGGTCACTCTACACGGCGGAGTCTTGACTCATCATGGATTATGCGGGATTTCGTGGTTGTCTTCAATGTTGGTGAGTCGCTGGGCTCTTTTAAGGCAGCTCGGCATTGGGAGGCAGCTCGGATTTGGGAGGTGTGACCATTGCTCTGTGAAGCCAGCTGGCGGTTGCATTCCCAAGGGAGGTCAATGGTTGAAGCAGCACTCAATCTGGCTCAGATTCGACCGAGGGATGGTAGACTGGAGGCAGCTGGAGCGGATCTGACAGTCACCGGCCTCAGCGGTGAGCGGCGTAGCCGATGGGGAGGTGGCACCATTTGGAGCGAAGAGGGGAGGAGCAGCTGAGGTGTGCCCTGCCCAAACCTACGAGCATTGAAATGGTACGAGGGTGTGGGGTTTGGGAGGCATAGGGGACCAACGATGGGGAGGTTCAGGTGGATGTTGAGGCCGAAGTGGCCTACGGCGGGTGAGGTCGGACAAGACGTCTGGTAGTCACTGCTACGGGATCAGTCTCCCCTTCTCCTTATCAGCTTAGTTTTTCCTTTCCTCTTTGCCATTATCGTAGAGAAAATTTACTATCATAGCATCACAACACAGGAATTTTGATCAACTGTGTCGATCAGTACTACAAACAAACATGTAATGGAAGAGTGAAGAGTGCATTCCCAGATGAAAAGCGAATAGTGCCAAAATGGATAGTTTCTCAGGCGAGAATTGAACGAAAGGCCGGCTGGAGCAATACCTACATGCACAGCTAGTGTGATTTGTTTCTCTTGGACCATTGGCTGCAACTTGATGCAAAATCTATCTATCTATTTGTTATTATCATATCTCTACTACTTAAAAAGAAAAATTGATGGTGGTGGTTCATTAGTGATGGTGGTTCATCTACATCTCTCAACTCTGTCGGGACCCCGGATTTCCGAATCCGGACCCTCTGTGTATTACAGCACTAGTCCCAGATCAAAGCTAGTGCACACAGTCAAACAGTGATGATTACATAACCAACAACGTTTTATTACAATAATAGAGAGTACAGACCAAAATGCCTCTTTATTACAATTGAGGTTTCAAGACCTCGCAACACACGAAACACAGCGGAAGCAAAATAAACTCTGGTGAAGACCCATCAATACGCCACAGGCAATTGACTGGGGAAGCGTAACCTAGTACTCCGGAAAGCCTTCGTCGATTCCATAGGCGCCGTAGTCGAAGTCTCCTTCTTGAGCTTCATATTCCTCTGAGATTTTGTTTTAAGTGTAGCATGTGAGTACATAAAGTACTCCACAAGTCTTGAGAAAATGCAGTAGATGCAGTGCTTAATAAAGGAAGGTTATATGGTTCTTTTGCACAAAGCAATATTTTATTTCAAATACCATTAAATATTTTCGAAGGCATTAATTTAATAAAGTTTTTGTTTTAACAGAAACCATCAGTAATTTTCTAGTAAAGGTTACAACCACCAGCACTAGTTAACTGGCTTCAACCGTCAAGGTTCAAAACCACGGGTTACATCCACCCACACTGGCTCTATCCGCCAGGACACAAATCCGAGAGTTCTATCCACTCTCTAGTTTTCAAATCTTTTACTTTAAAACCAAAACCAAAGATCTACCATGTGAATGCATTCCTTGCCCGCCCTTGACCGTGGGCATGGCTATTCGAATAGTTTTACACTCTGTAGAGGTTATACAACTTTACCTACAAGAGATAAGTCATCTTAATAGCCAACATGCTTCCTTAGGCATGAGACCCAAATAAAATATCACAAAGCTTTTACCTTACTCTAGTCTAGCTAGACACCACCAGCTGAGGTTTCACCGCTGAAGGGTTAAACCACCCAGTCAGAAGCCCCCTCTTGCGCCGTATGAGTACAGTAAACCCTGTCCCTCACTGTGAGTAACCAGTACACCCTGTCACCCACTTTCCACTGGTGGTACCTAAACTAAACTATCGTAAGTTAGTCAGCTAGGTCGTACCCATATAGACTTGTGGTTGTACGGTAGTGCTCAGTCTAGACAAACATAAGCGTCGATCCTTAATTGACTAGGGCGGAACATACACTTTACAAGTTCTCGTGCTAAATCCGCACCAATCCAATCTTACCATCCGCCCAAGTGTAAAACATCTTTCAACATTTTATTTTAGTTTAAAAACAGAACAGTGGCGACACCAATCGCCACTAATCTTCGGATACAAAGACTAGTTTAATAAAACATAATTTCCCATTCCAAGGTTACCAAAGTTAAATAGCATGACTAAGCATTTTACTACCGTTCTAACATTTATCAAAGATTTATAATAATCTCATTATTGAGACAAAGGAAATCCTAAGGTTACAAAGGTACATGACATTCAACTTCAATCGGGGATATAACAATGATCAGATTAGCTAATATTCTAAGACAGAAACTAGGGTTCTATATAAATAGCAATGCAAATAATTTAAAATAATCCAAAACATTTCATAAAAAAGTTCAAAAGAGACTTGCCTTCTTGTGCGCTGTTTGGTCCCTCTTGCTGCGGCTCGACAAATTCTTCGGCGAAGTCGGATTCTACGTGCGAAAAGACAAAGCAACAAAGCAAATAAATACACATAAATTATAATAAAATTAAAAAATTCAAAAAGAGTGTATATTTGGGTAGTTTATGATTTTAGAAAAATTTAGAAATTTGAACGGGTCAAATCAGAGTTAGAATGAGAAAGTTATGGCCTCGGGAAGTTTAATTGAAAGAAAAAGAAAAAGAAAGATTTTTTGATTTATTTTTGTACTGAAAAATCATAATTATGATGTCATCATAAATTCGAAATTCAAAAATTCGGACATGTGGGCCCGGTCTACCGTATACGCCAAAGGACTACTACGCCGAACATGGGATCTAGAGGCATCTTACCGCGCCATATACGCCAGAGCAGAATGGCGTGGTCGAGAGGCGCAACCAAACGGTGATGGGGATGGCCAGGAGTATGATGAAGGCCATGTCGCTACCAGGCTGGTTTTGGGGGGAGGCGGTCACCACGGCCGTGTTCATCCTGAACTGAGCCCCAACACAGAGCGTCGATGGAAAGACACCATACGAGGTATGACACAGTTACAAGCCCCCAGTACACTTCCTCCGGACCTTCGACTGCGTCGCACACGTGAAGAATGTCGGTAAGCATCTGGCCAAGCTCGATGACAGGAGCACTCCCATGGTGTTCGTGGGCTATGAGCCAGGGACGAAGGCGTACCGATTCTACAACCCCCACACACGGCGTGTCCACATCTCACGCGATGTCGTGTTTGAGGAGCGTGACTGGGACTGGGGCGAGGAGAAGGGCGCCGGACCAAACGACAACGCCGACCCGTTCCATGTTGAGTTCACCACAGTGATGACGAGGCGCGGAGAACCTGGAGCGGCAACAGCGTCCACGACACCGCCCGTGCCTGCAACGCCAACCAGTGTGGTGATGCCCACGTGCGGGTTTGAGCCCCGCACACCGACAACGACGTAGACGCCTGGCATCGAGTTCACATCACCACCAACTAGCGAGCTGGACCTGGACGACGACCACGACGATGCTCCTCTGCACTTTCGGGCCATGGACAATGTGCTCGGGGTGTCGTCGCCCCCGGGCCTCGCTGAGCGGAAGGTAGCCGAGGAACTTATGATGGCGATCGGAGATGAGCCGGCAAGCGTCGAGGAGGCAAAGCAGAGCAAGGAGTGGCGTACGGCTATGCTCGAGGAGCTGGCATCCATCGAGCATAACAAGACCTGGACCTTGGTGGACCTACCAGCGGGACAGCGAGCCATCGGCTTGAAGTGGGTATTCAAGGTCAAGCACGATGAGCACAGAGATGTTACCAAGTTCAAGGCACGACTCGTCGCTAAAGGGTATGTACAACGGCAGGGGATCGACTACGAGGAGGTCTTCGCGTCGGTCGCCAGGATGGAGTCCGTACGTGTGCTCCTGGCCGTGGCAGCCCACCAGGCATGGGCGGTGCACCACATGGACGTCAAGTCAGCGTTTCTCAACGGCGAACTTGGCGAGGAGGTCTACGTCAGTCAACCACCTGGTTTCACCGCTGCCGGGCATGAGCGCAAGGTGTTGAAGCTGCACAAGGCGCTCTATGGGCTGCGACAGGCACCGCGGGCGTGGAATGCAAAACTCGACGCCAGTCTACACATGCTCGGTTTCTCCAGGAGCGAGTGTGAGCATGGGTTGTACGTGCGCAGCACCGAACGCTTCCGGCTGGTGGTGGGAATTTACGTCGACGACCTTATCATCACGGGGGAGACCGCCAACGAGATTGGAGCATTCAAGGCAGAGATGCAGACCCTATTTTGTATGAGCGATTTGGGCATTCTGTCGTATTACCTCGGGATTGAAGTTCGGCAGAAGCAGCACGGCATCGAAATCTCTCAAGCTGCCTACGCCAAGAAGGTGCTTGACAAGGCAGGTATGAGCACCTGCAACCCATGCGCAACACCAATGGAGACAAGGCTTAAGCTATCCAAGTAGAGTACTTCGCCAGCGGTCGATTCAACAGAGTACCGCAGCCTGATCGATAGCTTGCGGTACCAGATGAACACCTGGCCAGATTTTGCATTCGCCGTGGGGTACTTGAGCCGATTCATGGAAGACCCAAGACAGGAGCATATGGCGGCAGTAAAGCACTTGCTCAGGTATGTAGCTGGCATGATCGACTATGGCCTAACATACACCAGGGGTGATGCCGAGCTTAGCCTTGTGGGCTACAGCGACAGCGATATGGCAGGCGACATCGACGACAGAAAGAGCACGACTGGGATCATCTACTTCCTTGATGGAAAACCAGTGGCATGGCAATCACAGAAGCAGCGTGTGGTGGCTCTGTCATCGTGCGAAGCGGAATATATCGCCGGCGCAGCAGCCACATGCCAAGGAGTGTGGCTCAGGCGCCTACTGGAAGACGTGCTCGGCGCCAAGTCGTCCCCACCGCTAATCAAGATGGATAACATGTCTGCGATCGCCCTCAGCAAAAATCCAGTACTACACGATCGAAGTAAGCATATCGACACCAAGTTCCACTACATTCGTGAGTGTGTGGATAGCGGGGCGGTGCGCTTGGCGTTCGCGAGAACTCAAGAACAACTTGCGGACATCATGACGAAATCACTCGGGAAGACAAGGTTTCAAGAGCTTCGCGAGTTGATAGGAGTCACCAAGTTAAAGTGAACAACGCCGGACTTAGGGGGAGATTGTTGGTTAACTTAGGCATGTTCACAGTCTTTTCTGTTCCTATTTTGTAGCTAGCGTTTGATGTTTTCAAACTCAGTTGGTTAAGATTCGGGTGCGTATGAATAAACATTCCAAACGTACAGAAACTCACGCTGGAACGAGTCATGCGGGTCGTTCTGGAATGGCGGGTCAGTGCCGCTCTTGCCGGAACGTAAAGCGCGGTGTGTGCGTCATGGCCGTAGTTCAGTTCGGCGTTAACTGAATATTCTTCAGTTACTGTAGCTAGTGTCGACAACGGCAATAGGCTGCTGATTGCAGACGTTTCGGCATCGACAGGAGCTGGATTCTCTAACATAGGGAAGGGAACGGCGGCGGCGCAGGGAAGGGATAGGCGGTGGCGGTGCAAGGATGGGAGAGGCCGCGGCGGTGGGTAGGAACGGATAGCTCCACGACAAGTAAGGATCGTATGTCAGCTCCGTGGCGGCGGCACAAAAAATGGAGAAATGGCGGCGACACAGGTAAGGGAGCGGCGGCGACACAGGGAAAGGACAGGCGGCTGCGACACAGGGACGGGCGAGACAACGGCAGGCAGGGAACACATCGCGAAGGGTTTGCTTGATTGCGGTGATTTGCTTTGCAAACAGTGATCATATGAATAGTCAATAATACCATTCTAGGAAAAAAATTACACACAAAAGTCGACAACGTTTTCACAAATCAATTGTCGGATTTTAATTCTATTACCATCCTTCTACTATTGATAGAATACACTATAAAATTTCCCTCCTATAAACTCTACACAAGATAAAAGAATGTTCTCCATGCAGCTAAGGACTCGTGTTAACTGAAGGTTGAGCAGAAGATAACAAGCTATAATGTACTTTCAGATGCGCATAGATGTTTTTTTTAAGGTAATAGAGGTCCCATAAGGACCACCCCTGCTATTATTACGTTATGATGAGTACAAACAATCTAAAGCTTACATAATTGCCTACAAAAACAAAACAAAATACAAAGGGCAACTCAGCAGTACACATGTCAACAACACAATGCAAATCAGCTCCACGCATCCTGCAACGTCACCGTAACTGGCAAAATAAACTGAATGGCCCACCCATACGACTGAGAGTGAGAAGAAGATGATGATGAATGATTGATTGATTGGTTGGTTTTTATGAGTGAAGGGGATTGGATAGGGTCGTGCTAGGTTATGTGGGCATCGACAAATTTGGGATTCAATTTTGGATTGACTGTCCACGGTGTATTGTGGAGTAGTTTTTATCGTTATCCTGCCCTAGGGGGCCAGATCATGGGCAGCTATTTAACAGCTCTAAATACATACGTTTTTCAAGTTTGAACACGGTTTAGAGGCTGTGTCAAACACACCCAAGCTCGATACACTTTCGTGCCGCTGTACGCAGTTGTAGCACACAAGTCAGGTCGGTCAGGAGCGCACGTCCTGTGGAGACACAGAGAGATGGTGGGCCCTCTCTCACGAAACTTCCTGGAAAACGCCTTGAGCTCCCGTACCGGAATGAAACTCAGGGTGTCGATATCGGTTTCTGCGGAGAAGCAGGAAGCAGATTTAAATACCTTGATGTTTAAACATAATTTCTCAAAGTTATTTTTAAAAAATGGATGTTTTGAGCTGCATCTAAAATCACCGATCGACACCCATTGTCTCCTCCACGTCTGTATCTTCTAAAAGCCGTTTCCTAAATTTTATTCTAACTACTTATTCTAACCGCTCTATCCTATTCTAGCCACGAGCCAAAAACTCTAAGCAAAATACATCAGCTCTGATTAAAACACGTTTGTGTCACCCTTCATTTTTTTTAAAGAGTACAAGACAGATATACACATAACTTCCACATGTATACGTGTCTTTTATATACGCTAAAAAAATAATCAAAGGCTCAACCAGTCTTCGAAATACAGATACATACTGTTCCATTTAAGACGCATACGTGTGTACCTATTTTTTTATTGAGCGAGTGCACGCGTGGAGCCATGCTGGAATGCGAGCGGTCTTCTGAGCGGCAACGCGCTCCAGCCAACCGCACTTCCATTGGCGGGCGGGCCCGTGGGATTCCGAGCCAGATGCGATCAGACTCGACACATGTATTGCTCGTTGCTCAAGCTACCTGAGACAGCCGCACTGGGCTCCAATCATTCAATGGCTTATTATTCTGATATGTTTTCTTTTTTTTGCTGTGATTTATAGTTTTTGATTAAAATTTTAAATTTTGGCTATTTACGAGAGAGATGCGGAGAGATAAATATTCGTTTGTGATTTTAGTTGATACAGATGTTAGATTTTTAATGTGTACTATAATTAACTTGTAGATCCTATCTTGAGAAAATACTCTATTTAAAAGTTAGTACTATAGTAAAAATGAAAAGTCGTTTTTAGAAGTCGTAAAGAATACGACCAGTAACGCAGATCAACCAGACACCAAAATACGCTACGACAAGTTTTTTGATTGGATGGGTTGGACCATTGGCGATGCGAGTTGCAAAACTCTCGTAGCTGATCGACCGCACTTATCAAGTTATCGTACTGATCTTTTTTGACCGACCACCAAGAATCGGTACAGTCCGAGTCTGAGACACGTATCCGGGTGCACACCATACAAAACAACGACACATTTTACGAGGGGAAACGCGCGAAATTAGTCGGTGCATGGGTGTATAGCGCACTGTTCTTGCACGTTACTGCGCACTACGTATGCACAGCACGAAAACGATATGAGACCATCCATCGATTGGCAATCTGTAGTTGCAATTTTGTACGTGGTCATTTTCGCAACGAATGCAAGACGGCAGTTGCTATAAATCTAAACGTACCAAATCAAACATATCAAAATTCTCTCCCGAACAAAAATCAATATAGTATAAATTTCACTGCAGCAGCTAGCTGCTACCGATCACAAACCTATGATTGGGTCAACAACAAAACTATACGGTCTTAAAACAGTACATCTGTTAAGAGTCCTTTTCAATTAGGAGTGGTAATCTGGTGTCCTTACCATATTAATTTGGCTATTCTTCGTGGTGTCAACAGACAATAAAAAAATTTGAAAAATTAGAGCTACGCAGAAGTGTAAGAAGATGATAATTACATCTGTTTTCCATTATAATATAATTTACCTTTTTGTGCATGGTGCTTGCTCTCTTTGTTTCTTTAGAAAAGAGAAAAAAATGAATCCTAAATTTTTAATCAAGCATCTCAGCAACAGCTAAAACCAGAAAGCCAGCAGTGCAGCAGAATTTTCGTGGTGCTCAATTGAGCTGAATTTTTGTGGCTTATGGTTGAGTTTTTACTATAACTGACTGAAATTACATTGTAACTGATGGTGACTTATTTGACATGATTAAATTTAAAAAATTAAAAATAGAAAAATGGTTAGCTCAGCACGTATAATACAAACGAATACGAAAAAACCGGTAAAAAAGCTAAAAAATCCTAAAAATCAGAAGAAAAAAACTAAATTTAAAAATAATAAAAAATAAATTGAAAGTCACAAGCCAAATTCCAAACGAGCGGGAAGCTTATAAAATATGCGAGGGACGAGCCCAACATACTCGTACGAAGACCAGCCTTGGTCATTCCAAATTACTCGAGAGTCGAGGGATCCTCTGTGGCCGTAGCCTCCCAAGTATAATACATACGGATGTAAATTGTAATGCAGAATGTGTTACCAAGGCAACGTTTTGAGATAGCCAGTGACATTTTCTGCCGGCCCAATAAAGGTAATCGAAATACGAAATACAATTAGTATTTGTTTCCGGTTGTGAAGCTATATCATTTCTCAATTTTTAGAACGCTAAAATAAAGTTGTAGATCCATATTCATGGCATCATTTCACAAAGCATTATAGTTAGACGCTAAAACAAAGTTTTAGACCAATCAATAAAAAAAACTATATTGCACCCGAATACACACATGAGTAGCCACTTCACAATCGCATGCGCACGGAATTATTTTTACGAAGCAGAAAACCAATTAAGATTACTGATGCTTCTACAATAGAATGCTTATGGTAAATTGTAGGCCACAAATATGTTCCTAGCTGTGCACATGACGATGACGTTTGTATTGTTTGTGATGGGCTAATCTGTTTTTTCTATTTTTTATTTTTTTAAAAATTTAGTTAGACTAAATAAATTACCATTAGTTACAGTGAAATTTCAATCATAAACTATTTTTTTCAACTCAATCGAACAGTACCTTATTCTAGTAAGTCGCAGCGTCATTTACTATTGTTTTGGAGGCCGCAAATTTAGCTCTTCCAACCAGCTAAACAAACTCGCAACGGCTTTTATTTTTTTTCCGTAAAAGGAAGGCAGTTTCATCCTAATTGACGGAAAGCCCCCGCAGCAAATCCCGGAGGAACCTTTGCCGCCCGCAAAAGATAAATCCGCAGCAGTCCCCGCAAGGGTATATATATATACTACTACTGATAACGGGACGCGACGCAACGCAACGAAGCGAAAAATCGCAACCCCGCGAAGCTTCCGCGAAGCTCACCCCCTCCTCGCCTTGTTTTTATCTCCCCCTCCCCTTCGTGTCAATCGCCGTACCCTCCTCGACCTCAATCCTCCCCTTCCTTCCTTCCTTCCTTCCTCCTCCCAATCTCATCTCCGGCTCCATTGTTGTGTCGGCGAGATGAAGCTCTCCGTCCCGTCGTTCGCCAAGAAGCTCTCCATCCCGTCCCCGAAGCGGACGTGGAGCGGCAAGAAGGGCGGCCTGTCCAAGAACGGGAGCGGCAAGCATGCCATCTCGCGCAGCGAGGTGCCGTCGTTCGCGTCTGCGTCGTCCTCGTCCTCGGCTGACAACACGCTGGCCAGGTCGACCCCGAGGTCCGTGCTCCCCGCGGAGATCTCGCGGCAGGGGCTGGAGGCTGTGCTCCGGCGGCTCGGCCACGGGGAGCCCTCCGACGACGAGCTGGACGCCGTGGCGGCCATCGCCGCGGAGGCGGAGACCGGCGAGGAGGACGAGCTGATGGAGGCGTTCAAGGTGTTCGATGCGGACGGCGACGGCCGCATCACGGCCGAGGAGCTCCGCGGCGTGATGGTCGCCATCTTCGGCGGCGGCCAGGGCTGCAGCCTCGACGACTGCCGCCGCATGATCGGCGGCGTCGACGCCGACGGGGACGGCTTCGTCGGGTTCCAGGACTTCGCACGCATGATGGCGACGGACGGCCCGAGATTCCTGTGATCCGTTACGGCGCCGCGACATGTTATGCTCCGTTCCGCTCGGTTCTGCCCGTCCCTTCCCGCCAAAGATCGGACGGCCATGATGCGCTCAAAGGGATGAGGTGTTTTGTGTGTGGTTCTTTCAACTTTTTTTGGCGCGCATTGGAGGACAGGCGCTAATCTTTTTCTTCTTCTACATTTTAATCCTACCTGGGGTTGTAACTCGGGGAGATATTGCCGTGTCTGAATTGTATTTGTGGCGAGCTCTAAAACATTCTTTCGATCGCATCTTAACTAATCTGTATTTGTCCGTTTCCCTTCAGCCATTTACCGTCTTGTTTCGGGGCTAGTTTCGTTAGCATTACTGTTGGACTCGCAGTACTATTTAAGATAACAGTAACTGCTTCTGTTGCTGATTACATTGGTATTACCAAATGGGAGCCACAAGGCCTTATTCTTTACGGCTTCTAAAAATGATTTTTAACTTTTGTTGTAGTACATAACTTTTAAATATGGTCTTTTTTCAAGATAAGATCTATAAATTAATTGTAGTACATGTTAAAAGCCTAATACTTGTATCAATTAAAATCGCAAACGAGTATTTCTCTCTTTGTAATCTCTGTCATAAATAGTCAAAATTTAAAAAAATTTGTTAAAAACTATAAGCCGCAGCAAAAAGAATAGGGGCCACATTGGTATTTCGTATTGGAAAGCTTCAACAGTGTGGTTGGTTCAGTCATACGGAATTTCCGATGAATCTTGTCATTGCGATATTGTGTTTCGGATGGATTTTGTCATTTTTGTTATTAGCCCTTTGGCCTTTGCGATTGTTTCTTCTTTATATTGGCCTCTATGATAAATGCTAATCATCGTTAGTCTTGCTGGTTCTTAAAAACTGCACATGCTTTCGTTTATTTTATCTTATCAGAAATGTTTCAGCGAGTTACAAGATAAGGCTCATGGCCTGTAATTTTGCTATCGCATATCAGAAGATGTTCTAGACATGGCATGCCATATGCCGTAGCCCCTGATTTGATCACTTCCCTTCTTCATTTTCTTTTGGGAGGATAATTCCGCCACTTCATCAGATGGTCTTTCCTTCTTTTTTTCAGAAAGCTTTGTGCTAATTCCAAACCTAACCTTGCCTTTTCTAGTGCTGTTCAAAAGAACCTTGTTTTTCCTTGCAAGAACATTGCATGACAAGCTGTCATTCACAAGTACGGTCGTCCTCCAAGCGTGCAGTGCCGGCCTTTTCTCCTTTTTTATGCTTCAAGCCAATAGGAATTCCTTATTATATTCATTATATGTCTTTGTATTTTCTTATATGTATACGACGTATTTTTTTAATGTCCCCTTATACTCCCATATATATATATATATATTATCCATTAGATCTTATAAATATATACACAATATTCATAACATAGTATCAGAGCAAAGACACTAACATGGCTCTTTCTGCTGCCATACCACAACCGTCGCCGCTGTTGTTGAAAGTCATCTTCGATCAAATTGCCGCTGCCACCAGATGACACCGCTCGACACCGCCACCGCTATGCCATCCTCAGCCTCACATGATCGTCGCTAGGCCGCTGTGTGCCTGACGCCGACTAAGCCTGAGGACGTCGTCGCCCACTGCTACCGCTATCATCGAAAGCCGCTGCCGCCCAACACCACCGCCGTTGTGCCATCCTCAGCCACACAAGACCGCCGCCAAGCCACTGTGCGCCTGACGCCAGCTGAGCCTGAGGACGCCATCGCCCGTCGCTGCCGCTGCCGACCGCCTCCCGTGTTGACACCGTAGGCGCCCACCGGAGCCGCCACCCGCCCAGCCGCCGCACGTGTTCCGCCCACGCCAGCCGGAGCCGTCACTTCTTCGATCGCCAGAGCCTTTGTATAGAAAGTTTAGTGCTTTCTATGCAAAACAGATCCGGTCTGGAGCCTAATATATGGTTTCCCAAAAAACAATAAAAAACTTCACGTTAATCTAACCGCCGCACCATCTAGTGTCGGTTACCGATGTCTTCCGTTCTATCAGTTGCAATCCTATTCTTGAGAACAAAGCTCCATGGGACAAACTATAGGCTATGAATTCATTCATAGAGATCACACTCGATGGTCTCCGCTTCTAGAGACATGTCACTGGCGCTTGATCTTGTCCACCATCGCCGGTTCAGTCTCCCCCTGGGCAGTCTACTTCTGTATCCCTTGCAGAAAATGAGACCGCCAAGAAGAAGGTAGATGATATTGCTGATGACGCTTTTCAGTATGCCATAGACGCATTCGAGCGCTAGTGTACTGATGAGGCCCATATTTGAGCCATCCTAGTGGTCAGCATCGATGTCTCCATCTAATCAGAAATTGTTGGTCTGCGTACCACTCGTCAGATCTGGGATTACTTACGCGAGCGATACTAGCAGAGCAACGATGCTTGGTTCTTTTCACTTCAACACGAGTTGTAGATGCTACGCCATGAGGACTCCTGTAGCACCCCACATACAGCCAAACTAGAATACTACTATGGAACGTCATCGCCAAAGTAAAGAGAAAATAAATAAACAACAACAGAAATTATAAGAAAATTAAAACCTTAAAAGTACTTCATTTAGATAATCAACGAAAGCTGAAATAAAGGTTTGAAATATGGGACCGGTCCACTTCTAATCAAATGAAGATAAAATAAAATGACAAAATAGTGGCAAGCCATAGTATTGAAACTGGAGTGATCCCACCCATGCATGTTGCTATCACTTCACTGGCCTTTTACCTAAGAAAGGAAAGAGCAAGCGTGAGATTTGAAAATCTCAGCAAATACCTAACAATAGTCGCAACACAATGAGTAGAGACAGGTAATGCAACCAAGAGAAATAAGGGATAAGCAATGTAAGCAAGCTATTGATACATAATAAAGGTAACGAACTCAGGTTACCGAAAACACTAACATAGATTGGAGACAGATATCGGAAAAACTGTGTAATTAAAGATAATTGTTATTTGACAATTTATAGCAAGCTATAGCAAAGACGTCAGCGTTCACATCCCACATACCCGGTTATACGAGAATAGCCAGGCACATCCTTGTCCTCGACTGTATAACCGTCGACGGGGTGTAATATCATGTGTAACGAGAATGTACGGTCCCCGGTACATTACCAGGTGGGTGGAGTAATTCACTTACACTTCAACACTCTTATGGCTGAAAACACTGTAGCTGGCTGAAAAAACACTGTAGCTGACAGAGGCTTATTTAACATAATTAAATTTAAAAAGATTGAAAAATATAAAAAATATGTTAGCCCATCACAGACAACGC
Source organism: Bonia amplexicaulis (assembly GCA_036346245.1). Lineage (NCBI taxonomy): Eukaryota > Viridiplantae > Streptophyta > Magnoliopsida > Poales > Poaceae > Bonia > Bonia amplexicaulis. Next base: position 40,438,378 of record CM070735.1, read on the forward strand.
AAACGAATACGAGAAAAAAAAGAACCGACAAAAAAGCTCAAAAAAGTCAAAAATTCAGAAAAAGACGAAATTATGAATAGTGCAAAAATAAGTTTAAGCCATATTGAACACAGCCCTAAGTTGTTGAAGGAGGGTGAGCAATTCACGTATACTTAACACTCCTAAGTTGTTGAGAAAAGATGAGCAATTCACTTATATTTCAACACTCCCCTCATGTCTAAGACGTAGAATAAAAATGGACTGTAATTATTTTTTTAATTACATCAACTGTGTCTTGAACTTAGAACTTCTTGGCTCAGATATCGTATTGAGTTGCATGCACCAGTTAGTTCACCAAAAAGGCTAAGCTAATAAGGAAATGTAAGCAATGAACTTATACTTCAACAACACTTTATTGTATAAAGAACCCTAACCCTAGATTATGGCCTATTCATTTCGGCTTTAGCTTCAGTTCATGAGAACAGAATTGGCCAACAAGGCAAGGCAATGCAGCTATATAATTTGAGTATTGTGATAGCCATGAACCGTAAGTCAGATCTTTTCCATGCATGTACTAAGCAATTGCCAAGAGCCCTAGCAAGCACCAGATGTTGCTGTCTTGCAGATTCCCTGGTAAACTGCCTTGGGAGTTTCTTGACAGAAACTCGAGGCGTAGCAGGATAGCATCATGCCAGCATCCGTTGATCGATTAACACAACTCTGTTAGGCCCTACAATAGGCCACATAATTTTAACCAGAGGAAATTGCTCATCGGTTGAATGGGCTCCGACGTCTTAGGTACCCCAATCTTTAGTTAATTGGCCCGCGTAAACAAAACATGGTTCACCCTTCCTGTCCCTTATCTCACCCTCTGCTGGCATTGCTTCCCCTTCTTTAGGACACTTTGTTCTAAACGGCTTCAGCTTTTTAACTTCTAAAATTTGGTTGTTTTGGTTTTTCTTTTCATCATTATTTCTTTGCATTGTCCCAAAAGATGTACCTATATTTTCCTATTTTTCTGAATTTTATACTGTTTTTCATTTTCTGACTCATATCAATACTTTTGGAGCCACCGTACACCAAAAAAAAAGGGCATAAGCTAGTGCTTATAAGCCATTTAGAGCAGGCAGGCTCAGTCGGCAACCAAATCACTACCATACTGCTGCTGCTACTTTATATGCTCTTAAAAAAACACCAGGTCAGAGACGAGTACTCTAGCTTGTAATGCAGCTTTTGACCCAAAAGGAGGGAATATTTGTGGCATTGTTACTACTTGCAGCGGAACGCCACACCGCGCTACGAACCATGTCGTTTAAGTAAGAGACTGTTGGGGAATATGAATAGTTAACAATAATTAGTTCTACAGATTATAGTTATGTCCTCAATTCTTTACAAACGACCATTTCGATAAGATCAAGTAATACCAAATGCTAAATACATTGCTTGCCAATATGAAGTCGTTCATGTGGTGCACACGTTAAGATAGGCTGCCTAAGAGCAGCATAAATATATAGTTTGAGAAATCACCAGTTAATGGAATGACACATCATTCGTATGACAAAACGGATTATATTAGTACAATAAATTTAACATCAACAACTGGAGACATCGCGGGGTTGTACATGCGCAACACTATTTTTCCACTCTGAAGAAACATCAATCCAGTTGAGAAATCAAGGACTTGTATGTATTTACTAGAAAAGAAGGGTTTTTCTATAAAAATGAAGGACCGGTATGTAATTCTGAGAGGTCTTTTCGCAAAAATCAAGGATCTATACGCTATTTTAAAAAATTAGAGAGATTTTTTGCAAAATAGGTGACGTGATGCGGCCCTGGAATCCACGGCTAGTAATAGAGTAAGTATATGGAGTATACAGGGGTGACAGGTCCTCTGTATCACACATTGACACTCCCTTGGCATGCTCATGAGTCGTCAGTCCTCTGCACATTGGTTGCGACTTCCCATGAGATGAGATTAGCCTGCAACTTCCCCTTGTTTGTTTTCTTTCAGGGAAATCTCCCTCTAATTAGGTGAACCTTCTTGCCGGTTTACAAGCAGCTTTTGTGGCCGTTTCCATGGAGACGAGTGCACACCACATCGCATCGCATCGCATGTGACGTAAGCCTTTCTTGAAGTGGGTTAGAACTTCCTCCAAAGTTCTTGGAAAGTAATACAGTAGGTGGGTGCAGCCGAGCCAAATTTGTCCTCTTCACTTCGCCCTTTCTGAAACCAAGGGGAGAGGAGAAATTTCCTTTTGCAGATCGAGTACCACTGTCATTAGCGGAAACCTCTGTCCGGGAGAGGACATGCTTCCTTTTTCTATCTTTCCTCGCCCCCTTTTTTTCTCTACTGGAGATGGCGTAACTTGCGGTGGGAAAAGGGATCCGAGGCAAGGTTTCTGTTCTTTCGTTTCAGGCAAGGTTCTCCCGAGAACTTCCCCGTTCTTTCCTGCTCTGCTTCAGGCGCCTTTGGGGAGGGGTTCCAAGTAAAAGCAATTGCACGGATGCCTTCCTGTTGAGCTGCCATGGAACTTTGTGCGAGAGGGATCCGAAGTGCGTGGTCGATCTTACTTTTTTTTCCCGTCGTTATTGGAGGCGGCGTTCATTTCTCAGCTGCTTCCCTCCTCTTTGGTCTCTACGGCTGTCCTCGTGTACCACCACCGCGCTGCACGGCTATGTCAGCCTTCTTTACGGTTGCACCTCCGCCGCACGGCACGGACCTGAAAAGAACGGACGGCTGACGGCTTTTGAATTTTAGTTATTTACGAAAGAAAATATGGAGACAAACAGTCCCAGTATAGCTGAAGTCGGTACAATGTACTACAATCGACAAGTAAAACATGCCTTAAAAAAGACATTTTATTTAAAAGCTAGATACTGCAGCATGAGCTATAAACCAAAAAGACGAGTCCGAAATATTCGTGATCCAGATCCACCGAATTCTTCCCAACCTTTTTTTTTCAAAGGAGGCTACACTTCTCAAGACTACACAAATCACTCAAATGGAAATCCAAGGGTACAAATTGGCCGGCCACATACAAGTATACAGCGAAAAGCGTGTAAAGAAGACCATATAAGCAAGAGCATGGCAAAATATCGCGGCCAGTTTCGTGGGAACCAAAAAACGCTCACGCAGATGACACAGCAAATATTTTTATCCTGCATCAGCATCACCAATGAATTCTCCATTAGCATCCCAAGGCCTAGTCTCAAAAGACTTCCCGATCATACTCCTCTTCTTGTTTATCGTCCCATCATCACGTGCATATTCAGGGAAGTAGTCCAAAAAAGATTTTGCTCCAAGAGAATTGACTCCTTCAAACAGAAACTCTATCACCAAATCCTGAATATTAAGGCAATAAGTAACTCAACAGATACCACAAAATAAGTCAAAAAGCAAGTGTAAATACAGTGATCGCCAGAAAGCAACCTTGGCATGACTTTCACCAATTAACTTCTTCAACAGTGGATAGCCAGGATCCTGTCCATAGACAATGCACAGGATTAACCAAAGATCCTTTGTACAAGTTGTTTCGCACATGATAATTACTTCCTAGGGAGCAGTAGTAGTTTGGCTCAATTAATACTTGAGATACAAGTCAATGAATATGTAATTTTCAAATCGCGTGGTTTTGGTGGAAGAACAAACCTTCTCAGCTCTCCACGTGAGATATTTATGTTGTGCTTCTCGATTACGAACAATTTTTGCTTTGTCATTTTCTTTAACTGTTTGATCCATTAACTCAAGCCAGACCTGCATAGTCAGAACACTGAAAATCAATGTCCGCACACCATGGAACAATTTTCAAGAAAGCCGGCCTAAAAACTTATATTGACAGAAAAAGAGGAGAAACCTTGAAATTACACGTTTTCGCTCTGAGAAAATTTATAAAATGATTGGTGCATACCTTATAGTAATCCATTAAAGCTGAATGTAGAACTTGGTGGTTGCATTCAGTTGGCTCAAATATGGTCCAGATCACAATTGGAGAGAAGAATCTCAGCGACTCGCTTGTAATCTTGCCACCCCAAGGCAGAAGCTGCATTTCCTCTAAATAAAGATACCGAGCTACATATAAACCTAATATAGGCAGATTTATGAGGTAATACGTTAGGTGAAGGACAAGACCCAAGTACCTCGCTATACTTCTGTACTAGAGGCATCAAATTCCTGTAGTACTTCTCTTTGTAATCCTTGCGTACAGTGGTATCATACAAGGGATTGAGGTCCCTACTTGTAGATCAAATAATCCATTATGGTCATATTCACATTCGAGTTTATGCGCTGCATGAATAAAAGCACAACACATTTTGCTTGCAGTTAATGGCAACCGTTGTCAGACACTTACAAGACAACAATACTCTGTGCAGGAGTTGTAAAAGCGTTGGCGCAAAATATAGGAAGATCGTATTCAGGTTCAGAGAAAGCAGCAAAGTCAAGAACCTGCATAGGACCATAAGTATAGTTGAGCATCTGCCTGATAAGACCTTCAACAATAACCACTAAGCAAGAATGGTAAAATGAGAATCCGACTAACCTAACTAGGCAGTTCATAATTTTCCATACCATCAAAAACACAGTCATAAAGCCTAAGAAAGACCAAATTAAAGCGATAATGGTGTTTCTTGTGGATCATGTTGAACAATATGACAAAAAAAAATAGATGCTCCAAATCACTCTGAAGAAGAACCAAGAAAACGCTTAAACCAGCACATCTGATCAAATTAAAACCAATATATATTTGGGAATGAAGAGAAAAGTTAAGAAAAACATCATTACTAGATTATTAAGCAGTCAAAGGCACTACAGAAAATTTCAGGTACCAAATCCTTAATAAAGACACTTGCATGCCTGAGGAACTTGAGGGCATTTTGTTAAACAAATTGATCTTCTGCTCTGAGTAAGAAGATAGCAGCTTGCGCAGTTATGAACTTCTAGGTGATGAGGTAGATGATGGCTAATTGTGGAATGGATTACGAGTATCATCAAATGTAAGTACATCGAATCAACTTAACATGCGAAGCTGTTGGAAGATTAATTCACCCCTCTACCGGCGAGACCCACTCTATAGGAAACACTTCCTTACAGATCAAGAAATGTGATTACGTTCACAGAAGACGATTATACCCTTCACTTGTACTCATAGGGTAACTATCCTCCAAAAGGTATTACCGTCATTTGTACATACCCTAGAGCCTATAAATACTCTATGTATCCCTCATTTGTAACTCAAACTCACAAGGAATATAAGAAAGTATATTCAAACTGGTGAGCCCTCAGGGGCTCCCTCCGTTGGCTCACCGACAGGAGTAGAGCGGTTCTCTCGGATCCCCGAACCTGTATAAATCTCCGTGTTATTTTTACTCTCATGGACGACAGCTCGTAAGACGCTGACGTCCACCCTCTCACTTGTGTTTGGGTTTCACACCTACAACATTGGCACTGTCCGTGGTGACCCATAGCTAATTGACGAAAGGCTATGGCTCCTATCAAGAAATACTCTAAGTCCACGAAACCTCCTCGGTTCTGGAGTGCACTGAGCTCGTGGACAACTCGTCCACTCTCTGGAGGAGCCTTAGGCGTCCACCCTCGTCGGAGATTAGGGCCATCCACCCCGGGATAGACAACGTCCTGCGTGCCCTAGGGCTCCCAAGCACGCCCTCCTCCCTTGCGCTGGCCAATGCAGGGTCTAGCCAAGGGTGGGAAGCTCAAGACGCCCACACAGACGAAGGGCTAGGGGTGCTAGGGCCAACCATCGCCCTCGGGACCCTTGACGTCGCTAACTACAAGGCGATAAAGGTCATCTACGAGAGCCACCCCCTAACCCGCTGCTGTTAGGAGGCAACCCTGACTTACAAATCTCATCACCCTCGCTTGGGCTCTCGAGACACTTCTCCCGCATAGGGTTTTACCCCCATGGTGCAAGGGCGTACGACCTTCGTGATCTCCCCTAGCAAAAGTCCAAGGTGGCTTAGGCGTCCATTGCCTCCACCATGATGGCTCGTGTCCTACTGGACCCAGGGCATGAGCGACAACTTGGCCCAATGCCCAAATTGATGGATGTGCTGAGGACTTGTCCCCCTTAGACTCAAGCCGCACGCCAAATGGCCTCCGGGTCACCGTACTCCATGCTCTATTGCTTAGCAAGGGTTAAGCATTCTCATGCATTCTCGATCACCAGTAAAAAAACCCCCACCTACGGGGTAAATGGGCTCCATAGCCCTGATACTTCGGTGCTCCACGACTTAGCCTCGTGTGCACCCCTCCAGTGTGTCCATGACTTAGTGTCATGGGCACACCTCAAAGGTGACCGTGAGTTAGTCTCATGGGCGCTTCCAAGCCCACGTGGGGCTACCACCCCCAGTGGCCATTTGGTGCCCTACGACTTAGCCTCGTGGGCACCCCTCCAGCGAGTCTATGACTTAGTGTCATAGGTACACCTCCAAGGTACCCATGAGTTAGCCTCATGGGCGCCTCCAAGCCCACCGGAGGCTACCACCCCCAGTGGCCATTCGATGCCCCAAGACTTAGCCTCATGAGTATCCCTCTGGTGTGTCCGTGACTTACTGTTGTGGGCACAGCCTGTGAGTTAGTCTTATGGGCGCCTCCAAGCCCACCGGGGGTTACCACCCTTAGTGGCCATTCGGTGCTCCATGACGCACCCCTCAAGTATGCCCGTGACTTAGTGTCGTGGGCACACCTCCAAGGTGCCCATGAGTTAGCCGAGTTAGCCTTAGGGGTACCTCCAAGTTCGCTAGGGGGCTACCACCCCAAGTGGCCATTCGGTACCTCATGACTTAGTCTCATAGGCACCCCTCTAACATGTCCATGATTCAGTCTCATGAGTGCACATCCAAAGCGTCTTGTGATTTAATCTCATTGGCACTCTCAAGCCTACTGGAGAATGTAACCCCCCTCCTAGGCAGCTCGAATCATCTACCATCGACCTGGCTCGAATATCAATCAAGTGTTGTTATGCCTACATAAGGCTATAAGGCTATCACCTCAGAGATCTCAGTATCTAAAGTAATAGGACTCTACCTGTCTCACAGCAACGACTCCGATCATATACCGTGTCGAACGAATGCTATCTTGATACGAGAAACGAATGTTGATCATTTTCTCTCTAACTTCTGATCTCACACTCCAATCTCGTGTTATCCATCTCCATAGCATTCCTAGCTCGAGTGTTGACTATTATCTAACAACATTTTAGAGCTCACATTCACTTGGCAGATTATCCCTGCCCTTTTCTCAGGAACATTTGGCTTTTTCTCAACAGCTCTTAATTTCTTTTCGGTGGCTTGCAACTTATTTTCGATGTCTCTTAGCTTCTTTTTTGCAGCCCTCAGTCTCTCATGGCCATCACAGGCTTCGGTTCAACACACCGCCTGCCTCAAAGGCTATGCATCGACACGGTGGCCCCGCATCTACTACTTCGCCTTAACAGGCGTCGCTTCAACATGCCGTCCGCCTCGAAGGCTATATCTCGATACCACATCTCCTACTTTGCCTTCACAGGCGTCGCTTTGATGCGTCATCTGCCTCGAAGGCTATGCCTCAGCATGGTGGCCCCATGAGGGAAGTAATGTCCACTTTGCTAGCCCAATAATTTGGTAGGCCTAACGGTTTTTTGAAGTGGTTTGATGATGTTGGCCCCTGAGTCAACCTGCAAATTTCATTGTGGCCTGGTTGCCCAAAACAATGCTGGTCTTGGCCCCAACCCGCGGGGTCCTGGCCAAAGGTCAATCTTACCATAACAAAAGGCACAATTCAAGACTGCCCCTTTAGGCGTTCCCCTGAAATGCCAAGGGGCAGGGGGCTACTGTTGGAAGATTAATTCACCTCTCTACCAACGGGACCCACTACAGAAAACACTTGCTTACAGATCAAGAATGTGATTACGTTCACAGAAGACGATTGTACCCTTCACTTGTACTCATAGGGTAACTATCCCCAAAGGGTATTACCGTCATTTGTACAGGTCCTAGAACTTATAAATACTTCAAGTATCCCTCATTTGTAACTCAAACTCACAAGAAATACAAGAAAGCATATTCAAACTAGTGAGCCATCGGGGGTTCCCTCCCGGAGGTAACCTCTCGTTGGCTCACCGACAGGAGTAGGGCGGTCCTCTCGGACCCCCGAACCTGTATAAATCTCTATGTCATTTTTACTCTCGTAGACGACGGCACGTAAGACGGCCGACGTCCACCCTCTCATTTGTGTTTAGGTTTCACACCTACAACAAAACCAATATGTCAGTTCATATATTTTTTTCTGGAATAGTTCTTGGAGAGTTTTGGTCAAGGAAACTTGAACTGAGATACCAACACAGACGGAGTACCTGAACTGAGTTTTTCTTGTCAATTGTCAAGCTGCGAAGCAGTCTAATTTTGGGGGCACTGAATGAGAGAGCATTGAAAACAGTATTATCATCATTGGCTTTTATGAACTTGAACTTTTCCTGAAAGCATGAGACAAGACAACATCATTATGTGCAACGAGAAAGAAACATTGACAGCCAGTACCAAGACAAAGAAACATGTTGATGCTAGTTGATACAATAGGAAGACCTAAGTTTCTGATATTCAAGATTGAAAATTGCAAAATAAAATGTCTACGCTTAGTAGCCTCTTCACCAGATTTTAATATACGAGTGTGATCTCAAGTAGAGGCAAAACAAGTAGTCCAATAACATAAATTCTCGGGTGAGGATTATTTTTTCATAGATTTGAAGTAGTATGCACAAAATGCCCCGAGCTAAAAAACAACTATATCGCAATGACATGGTTGCAACCGAAGAAAGAAGGCTTTTACTTGGGTTATTGTTTGCAAGAGATTTGTCCCCACATATATAGACTAGACACAGCAATGCTAGGAGAGCCAGCAGCGTCAGATTAAGACCAAGCACCAAAATTTCAGCTGGTAGTAGCAAGCACAGTAGTATGATTGTAGTGGCTCAGAACTGTTGCAATTTCTTACGGACTGAAACTTACGGAAGTAGGAGCATGACACACACCCATATAACCTAACACTAACATGGATCCAAACTACAATTAGCAACCTTGGCGTGCTAGTAAGTACTGAGTAGCAGCATGACCCAAAATCACGCCGTGAACAAAAACCTTCAACTCCGTTTTATTGCAAGAAACAGGTTCACATAGTACAAACAGGCTCAAGAAGGTGAAGAGATGAGTTGGGGCAGCAAGAACCTGGGAGGGGTGAGGGGTGAGGGTGGTGCGGAGGCGGGTCTGCTCCAGCGCAAAGTGGACGAACTTCTGGTACGACAAGCCGGTGCCGGCCGCCGGCGCCATGCTTGCCCCCCAGCTGGTACGGTGGTGCGGAAAAGAAGGATGAGAGATTGGACGGGGCTTCCCTGTGGCCGTGTTCGTGTTCCTATCTGGGTTTCCTCTTGACCACTGGCTGAGGCCGTGTGCTTATATGGTAGGCCCACTCCTCCAAAGAAACGGCATTTCCAATTGAGGACTTAAAAGGAAGAGAAGAAGGAAGGAATGGGCTCTCGCCAGCGGCCGTCGCCAACACGATGGCATCAGCCGCCTCCTATCAGAAACTAGATGCTGTACTTTGATCTATTACATTCATCTAATTCTATGTCTAGTTTTTTCCTCTCTTCTGGTATGTTTGCATTGGAAGCGAATGACGGATTGATACGAGGGCATCCTTTTATTCAATTGGACTACTAGATACAGAAGCGCGGCGCCACACTGCGTTAGCTACCATGTGAATATTGAAGTAAAAGAGTCGGCCTCCCCGCACGGTTGAATCCTGGCATCGACTGCGTGCCCAAGGCGCCACCGCCTCGGCCTCCCGCCCAGCGCCGACCACGCGCCAAGGCACCGCCGCCTCGGCCTCCTGCCCGTACCGACCGACCGCCCCGGCGTGGATTTTTTCTTTTTCTTTTCTTTGTTTCAGTCTACTGTGCAATCAACATCTAGAATGTGATGTAATCTGCCGATCGACATTGTGCTGGCGACTTCAAGTCTTCTCGCGGTATATTAGAGCGGATTTACACCGTAGAAAAATAATATAGAAAGTAAAATCCGCGAATTTAGAGCGATCTAGATACAGACAATTCAATCTACTAGTGCTTTGATGATTACCTTCGATTCACCAGAGCGATTCGTGCTGATAACGTGTTGAGAAACCGTTGCTAACGACCAGTCCGATCGATTCATCTGCTAATGCAAAATCAGATCAGTCACAGAAGACAGAAAATAGTAGATTAAAAACACAGAGAGGTAGAGAAAACTGTCGGTCTTTCTTTATTGCTTTGTTTCTAATTTCATCTATAAAATAGCCAACAGTACTCCCTATTTATAACCTAGTGATGAGGTGCCTATTATAAACCAAGACTTCAAACCCAGACCTAGATTCCCTAACAGATATGTCATTCTATCCCCCGACTCCCCGTGCCGTGAGCATTCCCTGCCTGCTTTTGCAGTGCAGCCCACCCCGACTCAGCCGTGTTCTATTTGCCGGCCGCCCTGTGTGGCAATAAGCACCGAGGCCTTGTACCGGCCTGGCATACTCAAGAGCACCTAACTAATTCACTCACCTTCCTCTCAAAAAACTCAATTCACTCGCCTCATTTGTAATTTGCCATCTGTATGCTTACTTCACTCACCTTATTGGCGCTCAACTCAGGAGTGAGGACATGTATGCCAAAGCCAGTATTTTCTTTTCAGCTTAGACGGACAAGCGCTGTAGATGAACAGAAATCAGATAACTTCTGACAGAATTTCTTAATGTTTGTTCAATTCAAGCAGGTAGATGAACAGAAATCAGATCATATCGCTTGCTCTGCTCACAAGATGAACAAATGTGGATGCGCAGCCCAATCCCGTCGTGATGCCAATCATTGCTATATAGCAACAAGTCCTTCCAATTTCTGAAGAATATTCCCAACTTTCCTCCTCAGGTCGTTGTCACACTAGCTCCATGTTCCGGTATACACTGCAATCTTAAAAATACACGAAAAAATAGTACGGAATATATGTTGGTACTATTACACTAGTAATACTCTGAAACAGCCAGAGAAAGTTTTAGCTCCTCTAGTGTTAGAGTTTGTAATCTTATTTTCAGTTTAGTAGTTGTAGTCGTGTACGACTTGTTCGTTGAAGACGTGTACGAGTACGTCTCTATCAGAGTCGGAATTCATGGTCGTAGTCGAGTACGACTTTCTGTCCGAGTTGTAGACGAGTTCATTTCATGGTCGAAGAGCAAGGTATAAAAGGGCAAATCATTGTACCAAGAGGACAAGGAGAGCATCAGATTGAGGCGATGTAGTCGCAGAGGAGGTGCCGAGAAGAGGGCGACATGTGTGGTCGCATGAGCACCGAGTGGAGGCGATGCAGTCGCAGAGGAGGTGCAGAGCATGGAGTGACCGGTATGGTTTTAGGCGGTCGGGATGACCGCAGAGCTTGGAGCGCCCGGTGTGGTCGTAGGAGGCAGGCGATCAGCGTGATCGCAGAGGAAGAGGTGACTGGCGTGGTCGTAGGCGATGGGTGTGGGCGGCCAGTGTGGTCGGAGACGGTCGGTGTGATCATATTGGAGGCGACTGGTGTGGTCGCAGGCGGTCCGTGAGATCGTAGGGGCGGTAGACGTGGTCGTACAGGAGTTACGACCACAGCCGCAGAGCAGAGGATCGCAGATGTGGTCGTAAAGGAGTTATGACCACGGTGATCGGGCAGAGGGCGTCCGCAGGAGCAGCAGACCTGATCGTAAAGGAGTTACGACCAGGGTGACGAGCGGAGGTGTCCGCTGGAGCAGAAGTTGTGGTCGTAAGGAGTACGACCAGAGTTACAGAGCCGAGGACGGCAACGAGCGAAGGTGTTCGCAATGCTGAAGATGTGGTCATAAAGGAGTTACGACCACGATCACTGAATTGAAGACATGGTCGTAAGTTGTTACGACCACAGCGAGACGTGATCGTAAATCGTTACAACCACAGCGGGGAGACGTGGTCGTAAGTCGTTACAACCATAGCGGTCGACAGGATCACTGCGTGGTCGTAATAGCTATGACTACGGTGATCGACCGTGGTCGAAGGAAGTGCAACGAGAAACAGTGAGCGTGGTCGTAACTTCAATTGAAATTTACGACCATGTTGTCGGAGCAGCGAGGAGAGATCAGAGAAATCATAGTTTAATCGTAACGACAGTCAGCGTGATTGGAGGACCAGCAGAGTAGTTGTAACGACACAGAAGATGGTCGTAGCCACTACAACGTGGTTGTACGAATACATGACGTGATTGTAGTGACCACAGAAAGATCGTAGAGATCCTGGAGTAGTGTAAAGGCTTTAACATCCGGAGATATTCCATATCCTAACTTCGTTGCTGATGTTTTGCTCCACTACGCTTCGCAAACTGGGTTATACCTCCAGTTTGAAGTGTACTTTTCAATTCAGTTAAACATAATTATACCTCTCCAGTGGAAAGTAGAAACATATGCAGTAATTTTCAAAGAAAATGGCCAATGAAATGAAAAGGCTCTCCAGTGCCAGAGTCTAGATCTAGTTAATCATCAGATTCTCCTCGGATCCAACTGCAAATCAAACAAGAAACAAAGCAGAATGAGACGAAAAAAAAGATTAGATGAAGTTCAGGTTATGGACATCCAGATTCCGAACAATGGAAACAAGAAAGCAAGGTCCAAAACATTCCAAGCGTCTAGTCATCACAAACGCTTGAATCATGAAGAACAATCAGCATCTTTTGAGTTAAAACCAAAAGCAGATCAAAGAACGCACAGCCGAAATAAGGCGATAACCGTGAACCACTGCCTTTTAGCCTCCAATTTCCAAATCTTCGTAGAAATCAATATTCGCGATTTGCAATTATTAGGACAAAAAATCTAGAGCTAATCGTTCTATATACACTTAATTTCCACCGCACACGACACGCTCGGATAGAAGAGGTTTGTTTTTTTTTTGGGGGGTGGGCGCGGGGCGGGATGGCGGTAAGGTCGAACAAAATCCATTGATCCAAGAACCTACGGCTATGCGATATTGGCGAAGCCGCCGCCTCCTGCCATCATGACCTTGAACTCCTCAAAGGAGATGAGCCCGTCGCCGTTCTTGTCGACGCCCTCGATCATGCGGCGGCACTGCTGGACGGTGGCCTTCTCCCCGAGGCCGTGGAGCACGCGCGCGAGCTCGGCGGCGGAGATGGTGCCGTTGCCGTCGGCATCGAATACCCGGAAGGCGTGGCGGAGGTCCTCCTCGACCGCGGCCGCGTCGCCGGCCGCGGTGGCGTTGAGCGCGGCGAACTCGTCGAGGCTGATGAAGCCGTCGCCGTCGGAATCCGCCTCGGTCATCATGCGCGCCAGCTCGTCGTCGGAGGCCGCGTGGCCCAGGCTCTCGAACAGAGCGGCGAGCTCGGACAGCGAGATCCGGCCGTCGCCGTTCGCGTCGAACTTGCGGAACACCCGCTCCATCTCCTCCTCCGGCGTCCGTGCCGGGGACCCGCCGCTGGACGCCGGGTCGGCCTGCAGCGGTGACGATGACGGTGACTTGGAGCGGTTGCGGCGGCGGAACAGGGCGGGCATCTTGACCTTGCCCATGGCTCTGCTCTGCTTTGCTTTGCACGGGAGGGTGTCTGCTTGGGTTAAGGAATCCGCCTTTGGCTTTGGTTTGTTTCGGTGGTTGCGGATTCGTTTTACAGGGAGACGCCGCTATTTGTAGAGACGAGGGAAGTGATTCGGACGGTATGGCTTATGTTTATCGTGTTTCGGGATACCGTATCGGCTCGGACTAGTTAGACAGTAGTGCCATACTGTGCTAGTCCGTTTCATCTTGGATCAGCTCTAAGCATGATTCAAAATCTGTCGTGTCGATGTTCATATCGTGTCAGTCTAAGTCTAATCTGAAGTAACTATATACGACGAAACGTGGCGGCGACAATACTGGTGACGGCTACCATCTTCCTTTCTCTCGTATCTACCTTGTTAAAAATTAATTAAAATTAAATTAGTTGCATAAAAATATAAAAATATGAGCAAGTAATGACATAAATATTTCGAGGAAAAATGAAATTTTCATGATATTTTAAAAATACAATTTTACTGCATTGTTAAAAAAAACCTTACACATAGATTAAAAAGAAGTCATTGGGGTCACATGACCCTAATGTTTGCATGCTAGATATATCCGCTCCTGGCTAACTATTATGTATTTACTTAATGTTACACATACATAGCCACGCAGGGCTAGGCCTGATACAAAGGCTCGAATATTACAATATTTAGAAACGAAAATGTTCTAACTATTGTCTATTTAAAACGAAGATAATATAACTACACCTTCTTGCAAATCGGGTTCACCAGGAACAATTTCAGACCGCCACCTACTACATTCGACCTCCATACAGAGTGTCCGTCTCCTACTCTTCATATTACGAGTCAACATCATTCCACCCAAATAGTACTTGAAATTCTCGGGTTAAGGATTTAAGTATATAAATTTTATCCTATGCATGCTAAATCATTTTTCCCTTTCTTCTATTTTTCTTCTTCTTTCTCTCTCTTTTTTCACTTCTTTTCTCTCTCTTCCCTTATCCATTCGGGCGAACACTCCTAACTTCCATTTCTTTTTTCTTTTCTTCCTTTATTCCTTCTCCCCTTCTTTCCCTTATCTTCTTCTTCCTTTTCCCCCTTGCTTCCCCACCCCTATCCCCCCTTTTGGCTCACCCGCGCGCCTCTACCTCGACCCCGGCCTCCCTGCCGCCTCCCCTTACGCAGATCTAGGCGTCGTCGCATCTCCAGCCCGGTCGGCTTCTCCCTATGCCGCGGCGCCCCGCGGCTTCGACTCTGACCACGCTGCTGCGCCATCATCAGCCAGCCATCCGGTCTCCTGCCTCGGAACTTCCTCTACGCCGCCGCCTTGGCCCCCTCGGCACCGACCCAGGCTGTTCCCCCTTCGTCTACAACTCTAGCTCCTTACCGGTCGATCTCCCTGCTCCTTCGACCTCAGTTGTCGGCACTAGGAAGAGGAGCTCGGCAACAAGACAGGGAGGGGAGAGGGCGCCAGGGAGGGGAGGCACAAGTGACCGGCGCGCGAGTGGGAGGCAGCGCAGTGGCGTGGGAGGTGGGAGCGCGCGGGCGAGAGGCGGAGCGGTGGCGTGGGAGGCGGAGCGGCGGCGCTGGAGGCCAGAGGCACGAAGTTAGAGCGGCGGATCGGGAGGCGAGGCCAAGGCGGCCGCCAGCGCCGGTGTGCTCGTCGTGCCACCTATGCCCGCCGTGCTCCCCATGCTGAGCCAGCCCGAGCACGACACGATTCACCGGGCCGTGCCGGCCCCGCCCAAGCATGGCATGATTCACCTAGCCGTGCCTTGTCACCCGACAGCTGGCTTTCTAGGCCCAGCCCAGCTCACCGTTCATGCAGTGCCAGCACGGCACGCCACGTGTCGGGCCGGGCCATGTTGGGCTGGCTGTGCTCATCTCCCACCTTTAGGCACGAAGGAAGGTGTGACGCCATGCGTGGTGCACGCTGGCAATTGCGTACTTGGTCTCTGGCAGGTGGGGCTGGTCATAGAAGCTTGGGTCTCTGGCGGATAGAGTGGATTGTGGATACCACAAATGGTTGCCTTGCTTTCTGTACTTCCTAGGGGATCACTTCTGGTTTTTTAGGAACACACATAACCCATGTACACCCACACATACTATATGCACACATATGGATGTGCATCCTCTACACACACTAAGTGTTTTTTAAACGGAGACTCAACAGCCTCCGGGGTGTAGGCACGCATAATACCACTAAACACGCACTCGTGTGTATCTCTCTAGGAGGTATTGTTTAAATGAATAGTACCCCCAAGATAATGAGGATTACCTGAGATCGAGCCCGGGCCGGCTGCTCGCTCATTGCGAAGCAAGCCAACTGAGCTAAGGCTCAGTCCTCGATAACTTCTGGTTTTGGATATTTTTAGTAGGTTCTGTGTAGCTCAGTTAGAACATGGAATATTTTAAGTGGCGTCTGAAACGGCTGGAGCTTCTGGTTTTAGAACAGTAGCAGCTGAAAGTGGACGGTGTTTGATTCGGCTGGAGCTTTTGCCTGAATTGATTTGCCAAATGTCTAAATTGCCCCTAAGGCAAATGATGGCTTATTTGATGCCGATAATTACACTAGTAAGTCTTAATGACTAGGAATAAGTCTATATGACATGCTAAACTTTGCTTGAAAGTCCGTCTAGCACTCCGAACTATGAAACTAGACATTTAACCTCCCAAACTTTGCAATCCGGTTCAAATAACGCATTGTCCCAATTTCGCAGGTTGGTATTACGTGTGTGGCGTGATGAGTAGATGATTTTGCTACATAGGATAACATGCTGGCCAAGTTGGATCAATGACATGTGAGCCCTACAAAAGCTTCTCCCCCACCAAACTCCCAGCTGTGCTTTCACAGCCACTGCACCTGTAGTTCTTGATTTGAGAGAGAAAGCCCTTTAGGTCCTACGTGTCATTCACCTAAATTTGACCAGCGTGTCATCCTACGTTGTAAACCCGTGCACTCATCACGCTGCGCGAGTAATGCCACCATTCAAAATAGGGTCAATATGTTATTTGAATTGGATTAAATAATTCAGGGGTTAAATATCCGGTTTTATAGTTCGAGATACTGGATGGACTTTCGAGTAAACTTTGAGTGTTATATTGACTTTTTCCTAACAACAATCATCCACCAATGTTGTCAGAATTGTGATCTTGAATCGGATCGGAGATATTTTGGTAGGATCGTATTCTAGAATCGAATCATAGAATCTAAGATCCTATCTGATTCTACCAAAAACATATTTTTTTAATTTACCGTGTATTCCAAGAGTGGTATGAGTGTTTATTTGGTCATTTGGTATCTAATTTTATTAATAAATGTATCTTATTCACGACTAGAGTCATGGTTTAAATTCTATATCATTGAATGCTACGATAGTGATGTTATCAATATCGCCATAATCTGATTATTTTACATAAAAAGTAAAATAATTAAATTAATTTTAATTATTACAGACCTCCAAATATTAATGTCTAAGCTATCAACTAATTAGTAGTTAATATGCAATTTGAATTGAGAGATAGGACACAATCAAACACCAAGATCTTTCATAATATTGGATGTTGCATGATTCTACGATTCTACAACGATTCTACTATGATTCTACACGATTCTACCACTAGTATCGTGATTCTACCACGATTCTATCTGGTACGACTCAAGATACAATTGAAGTCGAGTTGGTTTTATGAAATCGTAGAATCGTATGATTCTATGACTAGAATCGGTCGTAGAATCGCGATTTTAATAACCTTGATCATCACATCACATGATTACACAGCTAATCAATTTCATTATTACACTAGTAATTAGTCTATATTAGAAAAAAGGAAAATAAAAAACTAGATCTACATGAGCTACAGTACAATGTTCTCAATGAGAAAATAAATAGGAATTTTTGAAATTATATTCAAGACATTGCAAAAAGTGCTTCTCAAAACCTAGCTTTGATTCGGTTTCTGTCTTCTGAAAGCCGAAGCCGTTTCAAACGGCCTCTAAAGAAGTTGTGGTTTTTGTGAATGTGCTCCCATCCGTTCTCACTAAAGAACATATAATTTGACGACAAATATGTGTGATATACCTTTCACCTCTCGTGCAAAAGTTGCCGTTTCGACCTTGAGGCACGCAAAAGAGAAAAAAAGAGGTCAAGGCATTACTTGTCCCATAAAACAGTCGAAATCATGCACACCATTTGCAAACACAATCAGCAAAAGCCTAACCAGTAAAGTGCAGCTGCAAAGCAATTAAGGAAACCATTTGTGCACTTCAACTACAATTAACATTCAGTTTCTGTATACAATTAACAATCAGTTGGATAAACATTGAGATGTATTAATTTCGGATGAATTTGAATTTTGTTCTAACTCGACTCAGCTAGGCTCGTTAGCTCGTTTCTAGAAATACTTCTAAATTATACGTAAAATAATATTAAATTAAACTATGTCAATTTTAAAAAAAAATCGATAAGACGAGGATTTGGTTTGATATTCACCCTTATCTGTAACATAGCACAGATGTTTTGCGTAAGGAGAGAATGTATCTGGAAATAATTTCCATATTTTGTTGTGTGAATATTGACTAGCTATAGTTATGAATGATGCAGATTTGGAGATCGAGTGTATATTTTTACAGGAGAAAAGATGTAAAAATGTGCACTTGCTAAATACGTATGTTGTGGCCTCTCAATTAGTTTTTGTGCACGATCTGTATGCAGACCTAATTTGCTTATTTTTTATTAGTTTGAACACATACCATTTGCAAAAAATTTTCTAGAAATAAGTCTATATAGCACTCTAAACTTTACTTGAAAGTTGTTCAACACCTTGAACTATAAAACCAGATATTTGATACCTGAACTTTGCAATTCAGTTCAAATAACACATTGACCCGATTTTACATGGTGGTATTGTGCGCGTGACGCGATAAGTAGACGATTTTATCACATAGGATGATATGCTGGTCAAGTTAGGTCAATTACATGTAGGCCCACAAGGGTTTCTCTCCTACCGAGCTTTCAGCCGTGCTTCCATGGCCACCACCCTCTCTCTGTTTCGATTTGCGAGAGAATGCAATGCGGGCCTTACCTGTCACTCATCTAAACTTTACCAGCGTGTCATACTACATGATAAAACCGCTCGTTCATCGTACCATTAGAGAATTGAGAAGCGGTGTTTCTTTAAGGAGACAGAAATGGCTGCAGTTGACAGAGGTTCGGAGTTGCCATGGGAATTTGACTTTGTGATTGAAGGAATCGCTTAGGTGATAAATTAGCACTTCTCTCTGGAACTAGAGCCGTCGTCCAGATGCATAGAATTCCAGGGAAAACCGCGGTCGATCGGAGACTCCGCCTATAAGATTCCTCGCCGACGTGCTCCACACAACGGCAGCTAGCTCGCGGTGGTGCAGCTAATGCTCACGGTGATACGCCGCACCACGGAATCCAGAAATAAAGCTGGAAGCCGTCTCCGCGGGGCCCAGCATCGCGTGCCGTTCCCCGTGATCTGGGGAGGAGGCCGACGCAACCGGAAAAAAAAGAAGCGAGCAAACCGCGTGAAAAGCTGTGCGGCAGCTGCTGCGGGGCCCACCTGCAGCGTCCACTCCTTCGTGGCCTGTCCCCGCGTGTTCCGCTCCGGAGCCCCCCGTCGGTGTTGCTTGCCGCCTCGCCCCGCCTAGCTAGAGGTGTGGGACGGTGGGCCCGCCGGCATGGTGCGCCACCTGTATGCTTTTGTCTGTGCGTGTCATTTTAGTCGGACTGCGGTGTATTTTCGCCACAGGACCGTCGCGGACGACGTTCTCCCTAATATAGCTTTATTAATGGGATAGGATTAGAGATAGTTTATATAATAGGTTATTTATATAACTGTTTATAATAGCATATGCAATTAATAGGTTATTTATATACTGATATAAGCAGTAAAAAATTATTTATAAGATCGTTTGTTAAATACTAAATATTATTTTCTCTCTTCTTCACATCACTCAAAATTTCATGTGATATAAATTTATAGACAACTGATATGTACCGTTGTTCATACCACTAAGGATGATTTGTGGGCGGGCCGGCCACTGGGGCGGCGGGCGGCCGCCAGCCCCAAAATCCGGGGGCCCCATTTCCGATAGATATTGCGAAATGTTTGATATGAATTTTAAGGTAATATCTATAAACTCTTTGATATGAATTTTCTTTAATACATAACGTATTTTAAGTGTTTGTTGGTAAAATTATATATATATATATATATATATATATATATATATATATATATATATATATATATATATATATATATATATATATATATATATATGTAGATTTATATTTAGATATTTATACTAGAGCCTCTATTCCTAGTTTCGCTCCAGACCCCTAAAATCCCAGGACCGGCGGTGTGCAAGGCTCGGCTCCGTGTTCGCGACACACTGAGATCGAGGCCTACTTCACCTGTCGCGGCTTGTTCTTTGAGATACTCATGTATTCAATAGGAGACAATAGTATTAAGTTTTATGCACCAGCTAATTCAGCTAAAATTTTAAACTGATGAGGAATGATGGGTAATTCATATATACTTCAACATTTCCCCCTCACATGTAGACTCCCTTAGGCTAAGACGTGGAATAGAAGTGTGCTGCATTATTTTTTTAATTGCGTCAACCGGGTCTTGAACTGAAGACCTCTTGACTATGATACCATATTAAGTTACATGTACCAGCCAATTCACCCAAAAGTTTAAGCTGATGAGGAAAGACGGATAATTCACTTATATTTCAACACTCCGCCCATATATAGGCTCTCTTAGACATAAGAGGTGGAACAGAAGTAGACTACAATTATTTTTATTTTAATTGCACCAACCGGGTTTTGGAATTCAGGATCGCTTAGCTTTGATACCATATTGAGTTGCATGCATCAGTCAGTTCACCTAAAAATTTAAACTTATGAGAAAATATGAGTAGTTCACTTATATTTCAACACTCCCCTTACATGCTTATGAGGAAATACGGATAATTTAAGGCTCCCTCAATCCTAAGAAGTGAAAAGTAGATTGTAATTTTTTTAATTGTGCCAGCCAGGTCTCACTTATATTTCAACGAGCAGTATCTGCATGTGAATTCATTTTTTAACACTTTACCTGTCTAGTACAGCATTATTCCTCTACTATCGCGTGGCTAACACTAGCACATTTGCAGAACCGAGCCAGCAAATACAGTGCCGATTTTGTAAGATACGGTGGGCATGGTGAGAATCGATATGATGGCCAAGCCAACATGAGGACGGGGCGCTGCTAGTGCAGTCTGACGTGGGGGCCGCACGAGGCCCCAAAGGAGGGGGCCGGCATCGCATCGAACAATGTTGCGTTGTTCATGGGTCTTGTTGCCTCGGGAGATTAGGGTATTTGCCATTTTTAACAGTGACACTTAAGAATTTATCACTCAATGTGTTACTGATATATGGGTTCTGAATTCACATATTAGTAAAATATAGAGTGATAAATTATAAAATACACATCTTAGCAAATGCTTAAATATTCCTGTTGCCTCCGATGTTTGTAGGGTATCTTAGAGTGAAGCTCTCACTGTCATTCCTCACTAAATGGAACCGTGCACATCTTTGGCAATGAATGACCAAGCACCATTTCTTTCTTCTGCCAACCAGCTTCACACATGTCATGTCTCCAATTACTTACTGGTCCGCAGGAAAATATCTCCAGTCATGTGCCCAACGCTAGGACTGTTGCACCTGAATTGCTAGCACCTATCCCATTGCCAGCACACGCACGCCAAATAGTGGAAGGAAGAGCGCGAAGAATAGAACTCACTCGTTCTCTTTTTACGTCGCAACATAACATGACCTCTCAACCCACAAAACTAGATGGTTGTACTAGTAACTGCAGCGTCCCTTCTCGATTAATTAGTATATTGTTCGTGTGTTGTAATGAAATAAAAAAATAATTTATAACTATAAGAATTCTAAACTATATTATAAATATCAATATCAGCAAAACAATCATATGTGTTTTCACTCACTGTATTTCTCAGTGCTACCTCTTAACAAAATTTCAGAATATTTCCTACAACGCAAATGAATAGTGCCTTAACTCCCAAGTCCCAACAATCTAATAATGTAACTCTTAATTCCTCCGACTGATAATTTGACTGAATTTCTAAACAGAAATATTTTATATAATCAAATCTGAGTACTTTTACAAGATGACGTTGACAATGTTTTATTTGTAGGAACGCGAAAACAAGATGCCACATGCAATAGATTTACAGTCTCTACGTCACAAGAATGGCGCAATCACCTTACAAACTTTACCTAGAAGGACAAAGAAAAATGTGTTTTTGACTCTGCCAACAAAAGAACTTGTTACGTACATATTTATCAAATTATCATAAATAAATAATCCATGCAAAACAGGTGTATCGATCACCCAGACGGTTAATTTTTATATATCAAGGCCATCCATTTCCGAGTACGATATTCTGGAGAGTCTCAAGGTTTTCCCGGTAAAAGCTGCCACGAAGGCTATGACCAGATCTTTTAAAACCCAAAGGGGTGAAGAGGGTCATACGAAATCTATGAAAAACCGAAGTGGCGGAGAGGATCATCCAAAATTGTTTGCAATTTTCTTTTGTTACGGTGATCTAATAGTCGCAATTGTCATATATGCACATGTATAGTCTCTTAATCGCTTTGTAATATGTCTTAATTTCTTGTTTGTTTCTTTTCAGTTTTTCTTTCCAATCTCTTTCAGTCGACTTCCTTCTGTAATTATAACCTAAAACTGGCTTACCGCATGGTCTTCAAGCCATGCTTGTACTACTTTCTCTTAATGAATGAAACGCAAGTCTTCTACGTTTTCGAGAAAAAATATGCCCAATTTTTTTCAAAGCCTTAGCAAATCCAATCAGCTAATGCAGAATTACTGATCTTGCCATGTATTTCAGTTCCCGTTAGATCACGAAAGCAGTTCTAGTTCTTTCAAAAGGCTAAAGCAAGCATTACGCAGGAATAAGGGAGCAGCTCATCTAGTTCAGCAAGCCATCAAAGTAAATAATTTAAGGTTACAAATTGCGACATTTGATTCCATCATCCAACTAAAGCCTAAGTACTCCTCAAGGACTAATTGCGTAGATGTTAAGAGAGAGAAGATCGACATGGACCCCCAATCCGTAGTAAGTCAATTAATATCATAGCTCAAGAAAAGAATTGAAAAAAATACTAAATGAAGTTCAGAACATCATATATGAGAATCAATTTACTTCATAGCTCAAGAAAAGGAAATATTTTGCTTTTACTTTACCTGCAAGACTTACCATAATGTATTGTTTCATATCCAAGAAGAACAAGAAGAAATCCGAGTTCTTGATTTCTACATTGGAGGTAGGAACAGTCATGAGAGGATTTGGCGAGGGAGGGAGGGAGGGAGACTTACGCGGCCGCCAGAGAGGGTGGATGCGATGGAGAGCGATGTTGGGCTTCTCTGAGACCTGCAACGGTGGCGATCCAAGAGTAGGAAGATTTGGACGTAGGAGAAGGAGAAGTGGAAGTTGTACCTCTTTAATGGTAGGTGGAGGAACCGTTTTCTGAGCACGATCGTGCTTGCAACCGCAACCTAACCGCGAGTGGGGGGAGGAGGAGGCGGCGGCGGCGCGGGGTGGGGGCGGAAGAGACGAGGGGCGGAGTGGAGGAGGAGGAGGTGGCGGCGGCGGAGGAGGCGGGGAGGCGCAGAGCGAAGGAGTGGGGAGGAGGAGGCAGCGTAGGGTGGGAGCGGGAGGAGGTGGCGAGCGAGGAGGCGGGAGGAGGCAGGCGGCGGGGTGGGAGGAGGAGGCGTCGGCGGCGGGGAGGAGGCGGGCGGAGGAGGGAGGAGGAGGCGGCGGCGTGGGGTGGGAGGAGGAGGAAGGTCGGAGGGTGGGAGGAGGTGGCGCGGGGTGGGAGGGAGGTGAGGAGGCGTCGGCGCGAGGCAGCGGAAGACTCGGCGGAGGCGGGGAGGAGGCGAGGGCGGAAGACTCGGCGGAGTGGAGGAGTGTGGGGGCTCACACGTCAGGCAGCTTTTTTCTGAGAAATGGTGGGAGAGAACGGATCAACTACCAATTTTTTTTATAATAGTTAAGATAACGGTACGCGATGACAACTGCAAGTACTTGCATGTGTCGTAAAAAAGATCGTCGGTGCCGGTGAGCTGGTTGGTCCGTCCCGTGCAGTTTTGGCCACATCTGCACCGGAGAGAACTCGGAAAGGACCATGCAACTAGGTAGCCAGCACTATAAGAGAAACCCATTAACGACATTTTTCTTGATGCGTTCTTTAAAATAAGGGTTATATAGTTTAAAGATGCTTTTAGAAATACTTTAAAAATTACCCTAAAATTTTGTACTTTGAGACAATTTTGAGATGTTTGGGAACCACATGTAAAATTTAATCTTATAGAGATGTTCTTTAAATCGTTTAAAGTTTTTATTATGTAAAGACGTTTTTAGACACTTTTAACTATTTAGAGATGTTTTTTCTGTGATTAACATGTGTTAAATAAACTACATATAAATATTGTAAGATACAACTAAACATATGAAATGGTGAGATTAAGACGGCTAATGTGACAAATTTAAGAGAAATACTATTCCTATCAGGTCTAGATTTCAAGCAACAGCCTTTGTAATTAAGAGTCCACATATTTTTTTAGATTTGTCTTTCTATGGTCCAGCACAATTTAACGCAAGGGATATATAGTTTTTTTACTAATACGTCTTACTGTATTAGAAAAACGTCTCCACTAGGGTTTGCGTTGCTGTGCAGTGGAACCCGAATCGAACCCCACAGGCCACAGCTTCACGTGGCTGCAATCAATCTCCGCCACAGGCTGGTCTGCCTGCGATGGTGCAGACGTTGGCTCAGGCTCAAAAAGTCGATCGATCATATCGGGGCTGTTCCTTTTCTGCGGTTTACGATTTTTAGGTTATTTATGTAAGAGATTATAGGGTAATAGAAACTCATGTGCGATTTTTGTCGATATAAATAAAGTCAGTAAAGTATGTGCTACAATTAACTAGTAGATCCTATCTTAAAAAATATCCTGTATAAAAACTAGTTATTATAGAAAAACTAAAAACAACTTTTTAGAAATCGAAAAGAAACAGAGCTAAGCACATCGCACAGTTCTACTGCAAGCGAGCCGATGAAATCATGCATGGCGCGTCCGGCGATCCGTTCGCTGCGTGCTCCGTCAGCGTCCAGCTCCAAGTGGCGTGCCCAGCTCCAAGTGGCGTGCGCTCACGTCGCATCCGTGAAGCGAGGGACAGGTCCCGGACCGCCCGTGGAATGCTTGGAAAAACGCGTGTGTGGCTGCGGTCCCCTTGGCGTGCCGTGGGCGGGGCCGACGCGACGTCCCCTCGCCCAGCAGACGCGCTTCAGCGCCTGTCGTTGCCAACGTCTCCCTCTGAAAGCAACCGTGATCGAGACGTGCACCGCATACTTGGCCTGCTATCGTACCATTTGGCCAGCTCCTCTGTTTTTAGAGGTTGTAGGACTTGTGCCTTTCGTCTTCCACGTTTCTTTTTTAGATTTGTTGTTACCGGTACAGTCTGCCCCTTGTTTTTGCATCGCACCACCGCACGTAACGTATCTTGGCTCGTTTGGAGGTTATATACACGGACTCGGGACCCAGCTCTTTCTGAGTTGTTGAACAGTCGCACTGGAATTGTTTCCAAAGGCAAACATATCGTGATTGCAGCATGTAACGGCTCCATTTTAAGGATAGGATCGTTGAGTTTTCCGTAACAGCTCAGAACTTCAGTTACAGATAGAAAAAATATCATATCTGCTCGTAAACATTTAAAAATAATTACTTTGATTAAAATAACATAGTGGTCATACCATAATAACTTTACGGACGTCCAAACCCAAAATTTAACTTATATTTAGAAGAACCGAGAAAATCCCATAGAAACACTTGAGTGCGGTCGTAACCCTAACACGATAGCTGATGCATCCTTCCTTATGTTGTATGTTCTGATAAAATAAAGTAACATTGAGTACACTAGATACTCAGCAAGCTACGTAGAAAAGCTATATAACTATCATGGAAGGTATTCAATTGGACGTATTTACATATTGTAATATGATAAGAATAGATGTAAACTTATTGATAAAGAACTTTGCACTTGAAGTAGTAAGATATTATTTAATTAGCAAATGGGTTTTTACCTTTCACAATTTCCACATTAAACTCTCCAAATTCTACTTATGTGTTGTTGTGGAAATTACCTATAAAACACAGTTCCATTAACCGGAGGAACGACATATTTGAATACCATTTATTATACTATGTAGAGTTATCCAATTTTACACACAAGATATCTTAAACTCATTATGTCAAGCTGTAGACACGCAATATGATACTGTATGACTGAGCTGAGACAACAAGGTCATTTCACCACTCTTTTCATTCTAGTTTCTACCTGGTAGGTTCGGAGCCATGCAATCACCTTCGGAAAATCCACAGGCCAATACGAAAATCATGACCCGACGTTGAATAGATCTAACGTTGTTAAGAATGGCAAGTGGCATGCCTAGCCTAACTTCTATCTGACCCCTTTTTCGCGGGCCATCCCGAAACTCTAGGATAGTGGTCTTTCCTATAGACATTAGATTGGATCAAGCAGTGTACTATACTAGATTGACAATTTAAACTTGTGGTTGAGCAAGTTTTGTGTCTTTTAATTAGCATAATGGTTTAGTTCTTACTTTTCTCAAATGAGGCCATCATCCACATTCCATGTGCAACTCAACTAGGTACCGCTGAACTAAACCAAAGCCTCCACTCTAGGATGATGTCATGAATTCGAATCATCTAGTGGCTTTCACCAATTAGCCTCAATCCTAGCACCATTTGAAAGTCTATTGGCACGAAACCGAATTATTCTTAGTAGTTTAAGTAAATTATTTTAATTATCCAATCTACTATTAATTATCTGTACAATAATTAATTACCAAGACTGTAAAGATAAATATGACATTCACAATTATGACATGGCTTTTTAGGGGGTTGGATGTAACTATTTATCATGTCATTCTAATTTATTATTTTTATGTAGATAACAATGCTTAAATAAACATAAATGAAAGTAATAATAATTAAATAACATGAGATCAACATGATCAAAGACATGCGACTTGCCTTCAGAGTTTTTGATTACTTTTTTGCAGGCTTCTAGTTTAACACCATCCACTTTAATTACTCTAGTAGCTCCTTTGCCGATCAACTAGCCGAATTTGGACGTCAGCACAAAAGAACAAATACAAATAAGTTTATTCTTTGCAGAATACAAGCTGGGAATAAAATACAATAAAATATTCAAAAGAATTTGGGTTTGGGCGGATACTGTATAAACTGAACTTGGTTAGGTTGAACGGGGTTGAAAATGGGTTAGACGAGCTCAAAATTGTCGAAATGAGTATAAACAAGGTTAATGAGTTTTGGATAAATGTAACAGGTTAGATAAATAGTAACAGATTGGCACTATTTCTGATGGATCATGTTTAATAAATAGAAATGGGTTTGGGCAAAACCTATGCCTGCACAGTAATAGGCTGGATTATGAACAATGTTAGCTTTGAATAATGGCCTACCCCACTCAGCTAACTAGGCCATGCAATGTTTTGGCTAGCCTAACTACTCAATCTACAGTGCACGAAGTCCACATGACTTGAGCTCGTGCTCATGGTTGCCTGAGTAGAACACGATGGCGAGGGCGATTGAGTGACGACGAGGGTGATCGGCGATGAGAGGTGGTGCGGTAAGGGCCATTGCAACCTGGTCAACCCATTTTTGGTATGTGCACGATTGGAGGGGTGCAAGAGATAGCTAATGGCGGAGGTGGCTCGTCGGAATAGGAGCATGGCACGGGGGCATAGTGGTGTGGCTCCGGCTAATCTAAGGGTGGCTCGAGCATCTATAGCACATAGGAATCCTAGTGATGATGATGGCTTAGTCTGATTTGGCTTGTGCAAGGCTATCCACGGTGACAGTGCATGGCTGAGCGGTGGCGCATGGCATCGGTGGGCTAGGGGTGACGAACTTGGTTGGAGTGGTTAGGGATAGCATCACGGTGCCAAAGGGGTGCTATGAGCATATTTAATTGGATTTGGGTCGAGGCTATGGGAGAATTGAATTTTCGGCTTATCGGCGAGAGCTCAGTAGCGACGGCAAGTCTTGGCCGAAAAGAAGAGAGAAAGGCTCTGGGTTGCGATTCGGCGCGAACGAAATTGAGTGAGCTACTCGGCTTGGCTTAATAGCCAATGGAGGCAGTGGCGACAGTGGCATGGCAACAGCAAGGTGGGCGCGTGGATGACGGCGTGGAGTTTCCGTGATGAGGTGGCAGTGGTAGTAGCTGTGTTGGCGATGGGAGGTCACGACGTCTAAAAAAAATCGAGAAACCCAAATTAGTATGCCTTTCGGTGTATTTCGACTTTGATGAAAGTTGCTGAGCCAAACGTACGAACTCTCCACGATTGTATTCAGCCTCCTCACCGATGACGACCAAATTCTCCCCTTTATATGGCCAGGCTCGTGCAAGAGGTTTCCCCTTTCTTACTAGGTGACAGGTGTTCTAGTTTTCCACAATATATCACTAACTTAACCAGTGCTGTAACTTACTCAGCATAGGACGACTATAGGCGCATATAATGTGCAATCAGCGTGCAAACTACGTACGTAATTACGAGTCATTACGATGATTTGTTAACGAATCGTCCTCGTAAAGCAAAGTAGCTCAGCCAAACAGGTCTGCTGTAGTAACACGCGTGTTCTTCACTTATCCACGTACGTAATTACGTGCCATTACGATCATGTGTTAATGAATCGTCCTCGTAAAGCAAAGTAGCTCAGCTAAACAAGTCTGCTGCAGCCACACGCGTGTTCTTCACTTATACGTCAAGACAATCTCCGTCTTTGGACACCGAGCTGAGGAACGACCTTGAATCAGTGCCATCCATTCATCGTTGATTGACACGCCCATTGCACTGCTGCTACGTACTAGTGTATTACCGCGTACGGACCTCATGGTCGTCTTGGCTTTGGAGAGAGCTGAATCAGCTGATCCATCCTTTTGTGCCGTACTAACAGTGGACATCTGCAGCTGTAAATAGCACATGTTATGGAGCAGTACATCTCTGCAATGGTTGCATTCTGTTCGGCAGTAAATGTCGATGATTTGAAAGTCGATCTTATGAGTACAAAGAAGAGGAAGATCACCCGGTATACCACACCAAGGAGACAATCTTCTTTCTTGCTAAAGGGATATTTATAGAGGTGCTCTAAGAGTTTTCATTATAAAGAGAATGAAATCAGATTCTATATCTTGTTGTGTCTTGTGTTTATCGCTTCTGACCTAGCCTTAAATAGCCTCTGAAGGTTTGGCAGTTGCCACTCGTCAAGAGATGTCTCCTCACTTCTAAGATTCAATCAGTTGATTCATGAAGTTCGAATATACTGTTGGTTGTTGTCAGTGAGATATCCTCTATATAGGAACCATCGAGCAGTTATTGTCAGAGATAAATTCTTCTCTTATGAAGTGTCGTGTAGTTCTTGTCAGTGTTGTGAAAGAAAATGTGGGATTATGTTAGAGGCATAACCGCACATGGTGTTCCCTTCCAACTACACAGAGCAAGGCCCTAAAGGCTTATCGACCACTCGAGTAATGGGTCTACATGCTAGTTTAGTGGATGCTTTCAAGTGATCTTTGGTCAGAACTTGGTACATATTTGAGTATATTTACCCTCCAACTAGGGGAATACTCGGAGAACCTTAGCTACAGTCATTATGATAGCTATAATTAATAATAAAGTATTAATTATAGATTATTTAATCTTTGTCAGCTAGCCCCCTACTTCAAGTGATATATGACTTACTTGAGAAGGATGGGAGATGCTAGTCAAAAAAATTCTTTCAGTCCGGGCTGCCTTTTGACCGAAGTAGATATGGTTAAGAAAGTCTTTTCAGTTAGAGTTGTAAAAAGTAACCAACTAAAGAAATAATAAAAAATAATAAAAAGAATGACAAAGAGTCATTGGGAATCGAGCCATTGGACACGACCTCCAAAAAGCCTCTTCAATTACCTTTCCCATCGTTTTCTCCACCAGGTGAGATAGTTATATAAGTTGAATTTGGGAACTTAGTACTAACCTTTACATCTATTTGTTTCCAAGCCCTTTCATCTCCTCCCAAACTTGCTTTCCACCTTGCATCTATTGCCTTTGGAAATATCAAATCTTTCACCCAGAAACCCAAATTTCCACCTCAGATCTAGATCCATGGTGAGGAGAAACTCTAATTGGGAGAAATAAGAGATGACCGAGAAGAAGATAGTGCCTTGGTCAATAAAGGCTTCGTTCTAGACCGGAGCCTAATCATGTGGAAGAAGGCGATGTGTTAGCATTACCTGTCAGGTGAGGAAGGAGAAATTGCCATCTTCCAAGCCTATGTAGAGTGTGGCTTCAGGTTACCTTCCCACCCATTCTTGCCGGAGGTGCTAAGACATTTTGAGATTGAATTGATGAATTTGGCACCCAATTCAATAAAGATGGTGAGCATTTTTGTCTATCTCTATGAAGCGTATTAGGGGATTTTGATTTGGAACTCTTCAAATACTATTATGGTCTTTTCGGCCTCATAGGAAGCTGCTCCTTGAGTCTCCATAATGGGAAGACAAAGAAGTATATTCCTATGTATACTAAGTCTTCTTGGTCTGCATGGAAGTAAAGATGGTTCTACATGACTTTGAGTCATGATGGCCGGCTAACCTTTAAAGGAAACCCGACGTCAAAGGTCAAGTCATGGGATTTGGCCTCCAAGAATCCTGGTCAAGCCTCCTCAAGGATGAGGGGATGACTGGTTGGCACGCGGTGAAGGATTCCATCATGCGCTGTATTAGCCCCCTGAAAGGCCAAGCTTATCCAATGTGGATGTACTCGGGGGCTAATGACTCGACCGGGGACTACCAAGATGGTAAGTCATCCTTAACCGAATATTTTGAATATTTTGTGATTTTTGAGTGGTTTTGACTTCTCTTGCCTTCATACAAATTTGCCCTTGTTAGAAGTTTTGAACAAGGTCAAAAACATCTATGAGAAGGAGCCAGCCAACAAGGAGGAAGGTCATTAAATCTTGGCCATGCTCTCCAATGAGGAGAAGAAAGCCCGACTGAAGGAAAATCTCTTCAGTCGATCCAAATTTAGTAGTTGATTGACTACTAAAAATTTGTTTCCTTTGCAAATATACGGTGTGGAAGAGACCTTGGAAGGAAGCAATGTCAATCAAGGTCTTGTAGAGGAAGAATCAATGGACGATGTCCCTCTAATTAAGAGGAACTACTTGAGCAAGGCGGCTAACAAAGAGGCGACCGGGACTTTGATTGCCCCATCACCACCATCCTCTCCGTTCAGCCACACTTGTACATCGATTGCATGGGAGAGCGAGAAGATGATGATGGTGAAAATAGGGAAAAGAACTATATAGTACAAGGTACAATTATATTATGATGCTTCATCTTTCTCAGTTTCCTTTCTCCCGCTTTTGTAAAACAACTAGAGAAAGAGAATTGGAAGGAGTTTGTGTAACATCCCAATTTTTATTTTTTTATTTTATTGGTTTAATTTAGTATTTTTTGGATTTTTCTTTTTCCTTTTTGTTTAATCCGATTAAGAGAAGTTTTCTTTTGAATTTAAAATATTCTTTTTCTCTCAGGCCGAATCTTCCTCCAGCTCGATTCCCCCTCCGACCCACGGTCTGTTCTCCTTTTCTTTTTTCCTTCCTTTTTTCTTCCTGCACCACACCGGCCCACGTAGCCATTACTCCCACGCACAGCCTAGCTAGCCTGCTTTGCCCACGTTCTCGCCTCCTCTCACCGACAGGTGGGATCACTTAGTCACACGTTTAAAGAAGCATGTTTTGGCCGATAGTATAAGTTGATTATCAGTTGTGGGTAATACTGTATAAGCTCTGCATGGTGTAAAACTATCCTAGATAGCCGAGCCCGCTGTCATGGGCAAGCCAAGTCATGTTTTTCACAGACTAGACTTTGATTTTTCAAACTTGGTTAGTTAGTTAATGAATAGAATGGTGGGAATGCATTGGAGGAATTGTCTGGAATAAAAACCCATTGATAAGTTAGTGTTAGGTTGAACCTAAACTAGCTGTATTGTTTTGATTACAAACTCAGTTTTTACTTACTATACTAAATTTTGTTGTTTACATCTATTTATTGTATTTAAATGTCAAAATTTATTTTACACTCAAACAACCCTAATAAGCTTTCCTTTGTCATTATCCTTGTATGCATTAACTCTGTTATTGGTATAACTTGCAGAATACATTTTATACTCACCCTTGCTTATTTAATGGTTGGTCAGAGGAGGAGTTCTACGACTATGGTGAGGACTTGGACGTTTAGGTTGTGACCCATATGCATTTGCCTAGGGACAAATTGGATGGGTTTCTTTTGCTATGACCTTTTCTTTCACTGCACTTATTTTATAATTTGGCCTATGAGCCATTGATGTAAACTCTGGTCTTAAGGCATATACTTGGTTAAATAAATGTCATTTATGCATGATATGTACCTTTGTTAACCCATGATACGAA
The DNA here is from genome assembly GCA_036346245.1 of Bonia amplexicaulis. Lineage (NCBI taxonomy): Eukaryota > Viridiplantae > Streptophyta > Magnoliopsida > Poales > Poaceae > Bonia > Bonia amplexicaulis. The sequence continues at coordinate 40,470,578 of CM070735.1, forward strand.
AGTCTTGAATGTCACTTATGGCGTACCTAACATAAGTACATAACCAACCATCTTAGTACACAGCATGCAACAATCGTACCATCAAACACCCACTACCGCACTCTAAGATTTACATGTTAATTTCGTACCTCTTCCTGTCACCTACTGAATCGATTAGTACTTTTTTTATTTCTCAATCTAAATTTTATTTTTTTATTTTCACAACTACTTCGTATTGTATATTTTTTTTCAATTAATGCAAAAAATCCAATTACTAATTTTTATACATTCCTTTTCTAACTTTTACTTAATGCGGGCTTTCACTTATGGATTCGTACATAAATAGAAAAATCTTTCTAATTTCATGTCCTCACTTTATTTAATTCTACTATAACTTTGTATTACAGTTATTGTATTTTAATTCTAATATACAAAATTTGTTTCCAATTTATTTTTACCACCTCCCGCATTGTTCCCAGTGCTTCCATAAGCGTACTAATTTTATGTTTCTAATCCTGCTACTATTGTTATCATCTACAAATGCTCTAGCATAAATATGTATTTTCTCAATATCTACACATCTACAAGTTCATATTTTCACACAAATGGAACTACATTACAATACGTATGTTCACAAAAAAACAAACTACAACATTACATACACTACAACTACATATGGAAGTTTTGCTACAAATACATAGGTATCAAAGATTGATATAAAATAACATTAACAAAAGACAGTTTACTTAATTATGGACTAATGACATACATAAAAATATAGTTGCATGGGTACAAGACTTACCTCCTCTTGAAGCACACGAGACGATCTACAACTTTTGTCCTTGCCAAATTCGCTGAATCCAAACGAAAACAACTCCACTCTTCCTATTTTCGCTCCTCACTTCCCTTCACTTCCTCCCTCACTCTGTCTTCGCTTGAACAAACAGCAAATGAGCTTCCTGCTTGGTATGAGACCATACGCGCATAGGAATGAGCTCTTTATCAGTGCATTCATCACTCACGGAGAGAGGCCATGGGAGTGAGCTGTAGACGCGTGTGCGAGCGGGTGTGAAAAAGGCCAGGGAGACGTTGCTTTCGGCAGAACGATTAGACGGCAGAGGAGATGTGCGATCGGGAGCGTAGTCGTGCGGTCGGCAGCTCGGTCATGCGGTACCGGACCGCACGACTGCTGTGCACAGTTGAGTCGTACGGTCCCGGACCGCACGACTGGATGGGTGTCGCGCCGGCAGTGTCCCGCGATTGGGAAGGGGGTTAGAAACGGAATTTTCGTGGTCAGGAGGCTATAATTGGAATTTCTGGCTCTCACGGTGTTAGATACGTCCAAAATTCGAATTTCAACTTGCGCATTGAGCCCCACCTGAAAGTGAGCGTCTGTAAAGCTCTTGTTTGCAAGCATTGCAGCTCTCCTACGACATAGCGGTAGATTTCAGACTTTGTAAGTAGTCGCTGCAACTGTGGCTAGCGCTAGTAGCTGCATGCCAAGACGGGAAAGTCGCCGGTCAGAGAGATATTGGCGGTTACATCACCGCTTCAGTCGTTAAGTTTCCTTTCCTCTGGGTGGCCACGATGTGAGATGCTTTTCTGATCATCATGGGAGATTCAAACTCCACCGGTCAAGGTGGCACGTAACACAGCTACCACTACATCCCACTAACTTTGCCGGATCCTGTGAACTACAACGCGATGGTGTTTCTGTGGCAACCGAGCGTCAGAATTGCATGGCGAATTTATTTGTTGACTTTTTGTACCTTCAGTTTTTCTATGTATTTTTTAATTCTGAAATAGCACAAAAGAAAGGGAACATGTTGTGCTTGTTCCCGTTCTTTCATAAAGTGTGAAGAAGAAAAATGCGTGTGGCGATCGTTTGTCAAAAAGTGTAAACTGGACTGCTAGTTAGGCCGGTTGTAGCCGCAAATTCCTGTATGTTGACCACAGCTCCAGACCATAGTTATCAGACCGGACAGATCCGGCTGTTGATCCGGAAAAGCCCAGACTCAGAAACTATGTTGGGCCCATCACACTCATAAGACCAGAGATACAATTGACTAGAAAAAAACCAGGTCCACTCGGCCGGTTTTTCATTAACCGTCTAACCCGGCCGGGTTTTATCCGTAAGGCCAAAATACAAAATTATCCATAAATTAAAGAACTTTTAAAAAATGACGGTGGTACCTATCTTTTAAGAGCTACTAGGGTTTTAGTGGTTATTTACCTACAAATTTATTAGCTAGAACAATGTACACGAGATTTTAGATTACTGTGATTTTACCACGTTCTTGCTTGATTTTATCTTATCCACTTACACATGACTTTATTGCTTAACGGTCATAGACCTCATGGCTGTTTCTATGAGCATCACTGGCTATTTGCTATTTTTTACTCAGTTTCTTTAATTACTATTGCTATTATTGTGTTGTTAATTATTTTTTATTATATATATATTTATAAAAGTTTAATTTAAAAATATATAGCCCGGCCAGTAACCGAACGGTCTAACATCCAGATCAGTGACCTAAGATCTCGGCCGGTCCAACAACCAGATCAGTGATCCAAGATCTCGACCGAATCGCTGGCCGATCCAGATAAGACTGGACTAGACTACCTGGAGCAGAGTTTGCGCAACTTTTTCATCAAGACGGCGTGTTCACAAACAGAGAGATGGACGAGCCGAACAATTCTAGGGCTTCTCTTCATGGTGACAGAGAATTAAGGAGTTCATGCTACGCATTATACTTGCTGATAGGGGGGATAATCTCACATCGCGGTGTTCATTGTTGCCGTCGATATTCTTGCCTCATGTCATCATGGTTGAAGTATCACGCGAAGCATCTTCTCATCCGAATGAAGAGTAAGAAGATTAGGCAGCGGTATTCGAAAGAAATGCTCCCATGATCCGCACAGTTAACTTGGTTTATGATTGTGCCTGATAATTTTTATCATAACGTAAATGTTTCTATAAACGAATCAAATACTGATATGCCGTTTCGAAAAGACAACGGAGATAGATCGCTTAACAAAAAGCGAATAAGTCACCTTATTTGTCTGTTTGGAGAAAATTGTAAGTCATAAACATAAGCTAAAAAGAAGGGGTTTAAATTTGGTCCTATTTTTCTAACTCTTGGCTTCTCTACAAGTTGAAATAAATAGAACGGACTTTTGAATCGTGTTATCTAAATGGCTTCTTGAATTCAAAAATATATACACCGTCCGTATCGATATCTCAATTATTTGTTACAGTATCAAAAAATACAAATAAAAATCATTACCTATAATAAAAAAATATATCAGACACAGTAAGAAAAGATCACAACGCATCGTTTGTACCTCGCGGCCAGCCTAACCGATCCAAGCCACGACCTTCACGTTGGCTAGCTGCTTTGGAAGCGGCTCAGCCTGTAGCCCAAGATGTGTAAGCAGCCCATTTGTCCGCACGCTTGACGGGTCTGACGTGCGGAAACTGGTGTCGTGCATGGGGTTGTGTGCATCGTGCGCGTCAAAGACGTTGGACGAGAGGCCACCGCCCAGGCAAAACGAACGCCACGCACGGCCAGCCCACTACAAGTTGCGGGCGGGCACAAACAGGCCAGGCGCCGAGCCTGGGGAACCTGGACCGGAGCCGCCGATACGGGAGGCGCACAACGCACGGATCAGAGCCTGCACGTGGAGGTTTCAGCCCCAATCCATATGTAGGAAGACATCTAGAATTATCTTAGTTATCCTTTATCTACGAGTAAGTCATATCTAAGTTTTCAATTTTTGCCCAATTTTAGTGCAACTTTGCTTACAAATAATAACAGCTTATAAATAATAACAGCTTGTAAAGAGACTTATAGAGATAATAATCACATACGATTTTGGCCAATATAAATGAAGTCGCTACAGTATATAATACAATCGATTAGAAATGCTCGTCTTAAAAAGACGTCCGATCTAGACGCTAGCTCCGTACGCTCGGTTGCAACATTTGTAAGCCACGTATACAACATTTCCTGGTCATGTATTCAACAAAAAAATGATAAAAATCTTAATGTTGCACACATGAAAACAAACCGTTGCACATATAAAATCAAAATGTTACGCACATGAAATTAAAATGTTGCAAATATGAAATTAAAAATATTGCACACATGAAATCACCTACCTCCATAGCAAGCGGCGGCGAGGCCTTGGGTCTTGGCGGCGGGAAAGGTGGCGTCTTGGCGTGAATCCGTCTTAGGGAGGAGAAGGTGGCAGAGCTTGTGTAGCGTGGATCATAGGTAGCAGTCGCGGCCGTGGAGCCGGTGCCCCTCGTTTGGGATTCGATCAATGGCTTGGTAGGGCGCGGGGGCGGGAGCTCAAATCAGGGCGTCGGGGCGGGCAGCGTGGAGGAGTAGGTGGGAGGCACACTTGTGGATGCGCATGGTGGACCGATTAGGCAGCGCACGACCGCTGGGCGGTGGAGGAGGAGGTGGGATGTAGGACGTGGACGGGGAGGACGATCTGGTGGGAGGCTAAGAGGGGGAAGAATGAAGGAGAGAGGGATGGCCGATTACTTAGAGTGAGGTGTCCGATCAATTTAATGTAGAAAAGTAGTTTTTAGAAGTAAATATAACTGGGTCACAAATTTCAGCCAGGGAAGTTTGACCCGGGGTGGAGGTAACTAATAGTCGGACTCCCCTCGTATGCAGACTAATCCTATGTTGGAGGCAGAAAGGTCGCGATTCTTTTAAGCGAACCTTTCTTCTATCTCAGATTAACATGAGCTGGGATGCCCTTCGCCAAATGCATTCATACCGGCCGGTGACAAGTCTGCAGCAAGCTAGTTGTACGGTTCTAGTACTTACTACTCGTGTTCTGCTTGTAGCTAGCTCTATAAATACCAGCCATGTATTTTAGCCTTTACAGATCAACGACGAGACAAGTACCAAGACGCACACGTGTGGAAGCCAAGATGAGTGAACCGGTTAAGCTCATCGGCGCTTTCGGCAGCCCATTCGTCCACCGCGCCGAGGTGGCCCTGCGGATGAAAGGAGTGCCGTACGAGCTCATCACGGAGGACCTAAGCAACAAGAGCGAGCTGCTGCTCACGCACAACCCCGTACACGAGAAGGTGCCCGTCCTCCTCCACGGCGGCCGGGCCGTCTGCGAGTCGCTCGTCGTCGTCGAGTACATCGACGAGGCCTTCGATGGGCCGCCCATCATGCCGACCGACCCCTACGAGAGAGCCGAAGCCCGTTTCTGGGCGCAGTTTTTCGTGGAAAAGGTAATCCTGTGTTGTACCTTCAGGCTTCAGCTTCCGAATGCTCACAATATTCTTCCGAACTTAATTGATGGATCAGTGCCTGATGTCGCTGTGGCTGACGCTATGGACGGAGGGCGAGGTGCGGAAGAGGCTCATGACGGAGGCGAAGGAGAACCTGGCGCTAGTGGAGGAGCAGCTCAAGGAGAAGAAGTTTTTCGGAGGCGACTCCATCGGCCTCGCCGACATAGCCGGCGCCAGTGTGTTGTCTCACTGGGCCGGTGTGCTTCAAGAGGCCGCCGGAGTGAGCGTCCTGAACGACGAGGAGTACCCTGCTCTCCGCCGGTGGGCGGAAGATTATAACGCCGACCAAGCTGTGAAGGATTGCCTACCGGACAGAGACCAGCTTGTCTCCTACTTCATCGCGATTAAGGGAAAGTGCATCTCGGTAGCCAAGTCCATGCTGCCGAAATATTTAGCCAGCTCATAATCTAGCATTCTAGCTAGTATTTCTGTGATATGTGTGTGGTTTGGCATGATCACGAAGATCTGTCAGAAATTAGATATGGGAGCATGCAGTTTTTGAGCCGAGTTCTGAATTCTGATCCATGTGTACGCGTTCATTTGCTCTCGCCATTCAGGAATAAGATATGCTTCCCTTTTGTGTTCCAACAAACGCTGGGTTCCTCTCATGTGTGACAAGAGCAGTACATTAAGTCGCTGATCTTTCAGTGCAAAACTATTCCTATATATGAGTTTCATCTGTCAGAAACACCTGGGCAACGAAAGCTACGGCGAAATCGGTCATCGGTCAGCCGTTTGGTTGTGCTCACTCGATCGGTCTTTATTCCTAGCAGGCCACCATGCTGGGCGAGAGGAACTGTGTATGCATTTGTGCTCGAGTAGAACTGTGTTTGCATTTGTGTTCGGATGCCGTGGAGCTATCTTTCTTTGGGTAGTTTTGTTTCGTTTTTGGATGCTGCTGCGACGGTAGTTTATGTTGAGGAATCGTTATTGACGACCAGTCCAATCGATTTCTTTATTTAACGTGAAACGAAATCAATTACAGAAGACAGAATAATATATTGAAAACACATAGAGAGGTAGAGAGAACTTTTAGTCTTTTTTATTGCTTTCCACTGCATGTCTATAAAATTTGCCAATATAACTCCCTATTTATACTCTACTAGTGAGATGTCCAACATGAGCCAAGGCTTCAGGCCCAGGCCCAGGTTTCTTAACACTCCCCCTTGTGCATTCATCCGACACGTTCATGCCTCGTCAAAACTCCATAAAAACCCAGTGAGAAAAATTTAGAGAAAGAGTACATGATACATGTTATGCTACGATGCATGAATTGACTCATTAAAAAGCTTGGTTGAGAAACTTCAGAAAAACTCGTCAAGGGAAAAAAGAGTACAATCCACCCAATTTTGTTAAATCTTCAGAACTTATTCTTTTAGGTGCTTGATCTTCATGATCAAGATTTAATAACAGGCTTGAGAGAATTCTCTCCTGAATTCTGCACTTCTCTAAGTCTCATCATTCCGATTCCTCGTATGCATCTTTCAAAGCTAGATGCATGGAGCGACTTAGTGAACAAATCTGTCAGAATTTCACAAGACTTAGTATGCAGTACTTTAATCATGTTCATCTTTTGCAATTCATGAGCATAGAAGAACTTAAGGTTGATATGCTTTGTGAGGTGACTCTTCACATAGCTCGTCTGCACTTGTGCAACGCAAGCTGCATTATCTTTATAGATAATTGTAGGGGTTTGTACAATATTCATCCCACATGATTGCTGGATGTGGTGAATCATTCGACGAAACCAAGCGCATTCTCGTGCGGCTTCATACAGTGTTATAATTTCTAAGTGGTTCATCGAAGTCGTTACCAGACTTTGCTTAGACGATTTTCAGGAAATTACAGTTCCACCACACAGAAATACATAACATGTTTGTGACCTTGCGGTATGCAGGTCCGACAAGTACCCAGCATCTGCATAACCAATCAAGTTCAGATCTTGATTCTTTCTGTAGAACAATCCAAGGTCTTTGTTCCCTTGGAGGTATCGGAAGATATCATTTATTCTTTGCCAATGCCTTTTGGTAGGTTCTACATTATACCTTGCTAACAGGTTCACGGCAAATGTAATGTCCGGTCTAGTGCAGTTTGCTAAATACATAGGTGCTCCTACTGCACTTAAGTATGGGAATTCCGATCCCAGGACTTCCTCCCCCTCTTCCCTAGGTCGGAAATGATCTTTTTCTTGCTGTAAAGACCTCTCGATCATCGATACTTTTAATGGGTATGCTTTCTCAAAGCCAAACATTTCTAACACCTTCTGGGTGTAGACCGACTGATGTACTAATATTCCTTCAGGGATATGCTCAAGCTGCAGGCCTAAACAGTATTTGGTTTTACGCAAATCTTTCATTTCAAATTCTGACTCCATGTAAGAAATTGCTTCTTTTATGTTTTTCACTGTCCCCATGATATTCAGATCATCTACATACACTGAGATTATACAAAATCCATTCTAGGATCGTCGTATAAACACAAAGGGACAATCTTCATTGTTCGTGTAGACTTTCTTACAGAGAAAATCGCTTAAGCGATTATACCACATCCTGAGAAAGTCAAACTTTGACATACTTCCAGGTGGTTTTCTTTACAATTTTGTCTTTATAAATCAATACATCCTAGCGTATATTTATAATTTTTACAACATAGCTCACCACATTGTGATTTTATTTCACGTAAGCAAATTATTAAACTTTTGAGAAACTATTTAAAATTGATTTCTTAACTATAGTAAACTGCACTCAGGACTCTGCTTAAACTTTTTAATTTGACCAGCTGGGCAGCCCTATGTAGGGAAATGGGCTAGATGGCCACGTACAACATAGTCCGATTTGTACTCAGATATGCATGTCACTAGACTAGATGACCAAGTTCGGAGGTGGAATGGCATGAAACAATGGTAAAGAATTTTAACTAGGTTTTTAACGAGACGACATGAGAGAAATGAAGATGGCGGCCGTCGCCATCATCGTCGTCCGCCTTTATCATATATAGTTGCTTTAGGTTAGGTTTGACCTGGCATGACATAAATATCAGTACGACGGATTTTGGATCGTACCTGGGCCTGAACAGAGACAAGACGGACTCACATGATATGACACGACAGAGTGATCGCACCAAGCTAGCACGGTACGACGTGACCCAAAGCATGATAAATTCAGACCGTGCCGCCAGCACGATCCAGTGTCCTCCCTAGTTTACTCGTAGAAAAGTTTGGTTAGTTCAATTGGGAGGGATGGGCATTGGGCAAGACGTGCAGACTCACAAAAATTAGAGCGGACAGAAATTTGCCACCTAGCATAAAACAGGAAGGGAACAGGGAAACGGCGTCCGTCAGCTTGTCCTACATGGAGGTTATCGAATGAGAATTCGCCAGCTTCCCCCCAAACAACTGCTTCCTCCAAGTCATCCCAGTTCCCCTCTCAAAAGAAAAGGTTTTCCCAGTCCCTTGCTTGATTTTCTTTCCAATCCCCGTCTAATTCTTCCCTTCCCCAACTCAGATCCCAACACACAGGCAGGCGGACGTCGAAGCACCAAAGATGTCTGAACAGGTCAAGCTCATCGGCTCTTTCAGCAGCCCGTCCAGCCACCGTGCCGAGGCGGCCCCGCGGCTCAAGGGAGTGCCTTACGTGTTCATCCAAGAAGACACGCGCAACAAGAGCGAGCTGCTGCTCACGCACAACCCCATCCACAAGAAGATTCCCGTCCTCCTCCACGGCGACCGCTCCATCTGCGAGTCGCTCGTCATCGTCGAGTACGTCGACGAGACCTTCGATGGGCCGCCCCTCATGCCGGCCGACCCCTACGACAGGGCCACGGCCCGCTTCTGGGCTCACTTCCGCGAGGAAAAGGTGAATCCAATGGACTTGAACAGTATTATTTTGTACTATCAGTAATTCAGTACTCCTATTTACGCGGTGCGCATGAGCACGTAAGCGCTCGGAAGTTGCAGGGCCTGTTCTTTTGCTCCGAAGTCGGTGGCTTTTGGCTTTTGTTACAGTACCTAACTTTCAAATGGAGTATTTTCTCAAGACGGGGTCTACAGTTAAAACGATCTACACATTAAAAGCTCAACATCTGTACCATCTAAAATCGCAAGTGAGTATCTATCTCTCCGTAATCTGTACCGTAAACAGCTAAAATTCAAAAATTTCAGCCAAAAGCCATAAGCCCCTGTTTTCACTCGACTTAGCTATGCAGTTTTGGAAGCCTTTGTGGCTGTCGCTTTGGACGGAGGGCGAGGTGCAGAAGGCGTCCGCGAAGGAGACGAAGGAGAACCTGTCGCTTCTGGAGGGGCAGCTCGAGGGGAAGAGGTTCTTCGGAGGCGACTCCATTGGTTTCCTCGACATAGCCATCGGTGGGTACGCTCTATGGCTAGGGGTCTTCGAGGAGATCGCCGGAGTCAGCCTGCTCACCGACGAGGAGCACCCGGCTCTGTGCCGGTGGGCCAGAGAGTACACAGCGGACGAAGCTGTGAAGCAGTGCCTGCCGGACAGAGACCGCCTGCTTGCCGCAGTAGCGGCGAGGAAGGACTTGTACATATCCATAGCCGAGGCATTGATGCAGAAATAGTTCTCGGTGCCTAGAAATGATGCCTAGCTAGTGTCAGTTTGCTTGTGGACCTGTATGGGCATACAAGCTGCTGGTGATCACGAGATCATCTATGCTATTGCTAGTCGTGTGCTATTCGGAATAAAACACATGATGAACGTTTGTAGTTTGTACTGCACGAGTAATCTGTGTCATTATTTTGAACTTTTGCTTGCAGGATTAGCATGTAAGTGACTGAGGCTGTAGTTTCACTGTTAGTTGCTACTCTTTTGATACGGCGAGACGAACTCCACCGAAACGCACGTGCTCTGCTCCGTTCCGTGCTACCGTTTCAGGGCGGAATCAATGGTTTGGCTGTTGAGCTGCGAGCCTTTGTACCTACCTCTGCTTCCGCCGCGCGCCGAGGACACGGGCAAGGGTGAGCACCACCGCCCACCGTATGATGGAACGATCGAGACGGCATGCAGGAGCCGAAAAGGTCACTGTTTATTTATCTACGGTCGATAGTTTATAACTATAATTAATAGTTTTTATCCCTAACACAACATAAATATTCAGGACCGACGAATCGAATATCGATAAGTTGATAAAAAGCTATTCTAGCAAAACGATTTGAAAAGATGGTAAAAACTATTTTATTTAGAGTCTGCTCTAAGTGGCTTATAAACCGAAACTTATGGCTTATTTTACACTGTGGTTATTATTGACTCAATCTGCATGATTAAATATATAAAAAATATTATATCAGCACAGACAATACGAAAGAATAAAAGCAAAAAGCCTAAAAATGCAAAAGGTCAGGAAAAATAAAAAACTATAAACTATGAATTAAAAATAGAAGCCGTTTGAAGGGAACTTATTGATTTTAAAAAATCTATAAACCGGACAAAACGAGCACAATGCTCGACTTTTCTCCGCGTCCTAAGCACGCCCAGAGATGACGGAACGGAAGGGATGTGATGTGCCGCTCTGCGCGTGTAAACTGGGCCGGACCCAGCGCTTGCCACGCCACTACTTTCCAGCCGACAAAAGGCCGCGGTGGCCCACCACAGGAAAGGGCTCCTTTTCCTTCTCTTGTCTGCCTACAACACTCCCTACCCTTTCTTCTCATGCTACTGGTTTCGACATGGCAACTTGCATCTTTACACAACTTTATGACTTCTAGTTTATATTTTTAAAAATAAATAAATATGGTGATTTCTTTATTGTCGTTTCGAAGCAGTTTATAGGAATGACATTTTTGAAACGATTTATAAATATTCGGTTCGTTCACACAAACACTGATTGAAAGCCATAAGTAATAGCTTTTTCACCCGGTTGGTGCTTCCCTCCCAAGCATCATCTCATCTCTTGAGAAGTTGGTCTGAAAATAACCATCTAGCCATTTTTTTTAATTTTAACATCTGAATGTCTGTTTTTTTTTTTAAAATCCTTGTATGTAGATCTACCATGCTCGGCAGCATCTGCCGATCTAGGGGAGCTCGGCAAGTGACTTGCCGAGTACCATAGGTCCATACAGAGAGCTATTTTTGAAAAAAATAAATGTTTAGATGCTAAAATTAAAAAAAAAAGTGGCTAGAAGGCTATCTGTGTGCTCAATTATCTCTCGGTGGTGGTACATTGCAAGTCTACATGAATGAAACTTTCAAAGGCTATAATAGATTGCCAAGCTGCACCTTTCACGAGAAGTCGTGTATGTACGTATCAGGATGCATCGAGTAATCAGGATATACTTTTAGCATGGCTTTGCAAAATAAAAACAAAATTAAGAATATATTTTGGTAGCTCCAAGAGTTCTGATGCACTCGAGGTGATATTTACAAAATTATCTCTCGGTTAACGAAGCTGATCGATGCAGTTATGTTTTTGTTTTCTTGTGCTTTGCCAGCGAACAACCGAATGGAGTCAAATCGCTGAGATCAGTGCCACCATCTTCCATATGGCCAAACCTGAAACTAACATCTCGAAGCATTGATCTTCTCGCCATTTGTCGTTTGCCCATGTGTATGCCATCAAATGTATCTCAATTTTATTTACGTCTGCTGCATGTTGATTTCATCTCCTGTGAAGCCGTATTCAGATATCAATACGAGCGCTACTCGTATAGTGCTTTGTTTGACTCGACATCTTTATTAAGAGAGCTTTGTTTGGCTTAACATGATTCAACTAACTGAATATTGTTATCTTCTCTCTTTTTTTTCAATTCCATGCGTCCTTGATCAGTGAGTTGCGCTTTCCCTTTTCTTCTCCATTACCGGAGAAATATTCGAATGCTACATAATGTTTTTGCAGATGATCACGAACTATAGCTATCAAATCTCTCAATAGGGCATGTTCTTTTCGATCGAAGCTAGCGACTTTTGACTTTTGTTACAGTACCTAACTTTGAAATGAGATATTTTCTCAAGACGTGGTCTACAAATTAATTGTAGTACACGTTAAAAGCCTAACACCTGTATTAACCAAAATCACAAGCGAGTTTCTATCTCTCCGTAATCTCTGTCGTAAATAGTTAAAATTCAAAAACTTTAAGAACTATAAGTCACAGTCGAACCAAACAGATCCATAGCCTGGCTAGGACGCGTGGCCCCAGGTGGATAAAATAGGCTATTCAAATCCATCTCATGTGTCCTCTCAGAACAACTCATGTAGGCTATTCTTGTTATCTTGTATGCATGCTTTTCTATGTTGGTAGGCTAAACGAAGTCCTTTGTTGGAAAACGTTTTACAGTTTAAATTAAATCCGCAAAAGCTTAAGCCCTTCTAGACGATCCGCCTACTTATGCTAAGAAACTAAAACCCCTTTCTCACCAGTTTATTTAGAGATTTTTTTTCTAGAAATGACACATGTGCAAGGGTCAATCGAGTGTTGTAGTAAATTGAGCTATTTCAATGTGAGTATTTATTGTGTTTCACTGTTTCCTCTGGATGGGCCAAATGTATATTTCACATTATTACTGTTACTACTTACTACTACTATGGACCTGCAAATTTATATAGACCAAAAGGCCCCATCGGTAATGATGTTGCTTAGCTATAATTTATTTGTCTATCCTTTCCGTCTAAATTTATAGGACATATGTTTTAAATGATATTGCCCATAAATATATAACGTATTTATGTTTCAACACAAAATTAGTGTGATATTTTTTTATATCTCTAATAAATATATAGCTTTATTGGCTATTCTCTCTATATATATATGTATTGAATATACTACTTAGAGATAATAATTAGAAGTAATCTAGTCATTTTTACTATCTCTTTAGTCTATATACTAATAGGAAATATATTTTATAAATTGAAATAAATGGAGTAATAAATAATAATCGCCGAAAAAAAACCGAAGAACGGGTGAACAGCTGAGGAGGATCGTGCGCAAGTACTAAATTTGGATAAAACGGTTTGGGGGTTTGGAGCCGACGGTGGATGCGTTATCACGTGTGACGCGTGTCTCTCTCTCTCTCTCTCCGGACGTGAAATTGCATTCATGGTCTGCACCGTGTTTGTTCTACGTGGGTCGTCCTCTTCGGATGAACAAGTTATTAAGGCCCCGCTTCGATATGGGCGAAACACGGTTTCTGCTTATTTTGCACTATTCATAATTTCGTTTTTCTGAATTTTGGCTTTTTGAGCTTTTTGCGGTTCTTTTTTTCCGTATTCGTTTGCGTTATGCGTGATGGGCTAACAAATTTTTATATTTTCAATTTTTAAATTTAATTATGTTAAATAAGCCTCTGTCATTCTGATGTTTTTTCACCATTACAGTGTTTTCAGCCATAAGCCATCAAAAATAAGCCGAACTGAACACCACCTAATTCGTTGAGGTCGCAATTCAAAACGGGAGCACGTCAAATGTGATACGTAGCAGCCAATTGTTGTGAGTACGATTCTGACGAGTGTGGTATAGACATTTGCATAGGCTAAGAGGAACTGTTTAGTAACATAATAGCGTAGATTTACTCTAGCAATTAAGTCGCCCATCTAAACTCCAAAGCTGGAGGTTAAATTACAACTCTCCAGTTTGTAACTCATTTTGTACCAGTTTGTGTGTAACTCTTGGTTGTTTCAGAGCGATTAAAATGTGTTGTTTGCTTGCACTAGAACGATCCTTCGTTATTAATTAATTGACTGTAAAAGATAGAAACACTAAACAGGCATGGCAATGAAAATATGCGCTATTATGTGCACAGAATTTGAATTCATTCTAAATATAATAAGCTCATAAATTGACGGTTATTGACCAAAAAATGTGCTAAAATATTTTAATAAACCCAACTACTAATATGCTAAATTAAACTAGTAAAGTATACACTACGCAATTGATGTCATAAATAAGAAGAGTTCATGCATAACACATAGTACATCTTTGCAATCCTCGTGGTAATCCTAGTTAGTTACCCAAAAAAAATCTCAACACAGCCAAACAGCTACAGTGCACCAACAAACCCTATAGAAAATCTCAAAACCATCGGCATGGAAATATATAGGGCATGTTTGGCAACGGTTTATGGCTTTTGGCTGAAATTTTTGGATTTTAGCTGTTTACGGTATAAATTACGGAGAGAGATACTCACTTGTGATTTTAGATGGTACAGATGTTGGGCTTTTAACGTGTACATCGTTTATCCTGTAGATTCCGTCTTAAGAAAATACTTCGTTTGAAAGTTAAGTACTATAGTAAAAATTAAAAAATTTTGGCTGTTTACGGTGTAAATTACGGAGAGAGATACTCACTTGTGATTTTGGATGGTACAGATGTTGGGCTTTTAACGTGTACATCGTTTAACCTGTAGATTCCGTCTTAAGAAAATACTTCGTTTGAAAGTTAAGTACTATAGTAAAAATTAAAAGCTGTCAGCTTCGGAGGAAAAGAACAGACTTATAATAGCACGAAAGTAAGAGAGAGCCTAGCACAAAACCGCTCAGCCAAGCTCAAAACTGAGGCGGCGTTCACAGAGTCTACAGCCACAGAAGATACGCCGCTCATTCAAAACCTCGCCGCCTCCGCATCCAAATACCCCCTCCTCGACGATTCCAAAAGCATCCATCAATTCGAGTTGCCTCCCCACCCTCGCCGCCGACCGTCGCCATCCCGCAAGAATCACCACCTTCCTTGTGGGCGTGAGTGCGTGTAAAATCTCCGTCTCGTCGCGTCCTACTCCCAGCACCTTTTTCTTTCCTTTCCAAGAAGCCGCCGCCGCCATGGTACAAAGGAAGCAGGTGCGCAAGAAGCCCAGAGATTCCGTCGATCTTTCCAAGAACGGGTTACCGGCGGATCACGTGCGCCGGGGAGGCGATTCGGGAAGCAGGGGCAGCGGCGCCGCCATGGCCGGGACGGCGCTCCCCAACTACATGGGGGCGACGAGCAGCTCAGGCGCGAAGGCTGGCCGCGCGGTGGGGAGAGAGGAGACTCCCGCCGCGCCGCCGAAGCGGAAACCGGTGAGAGCAAAGGTGGTCTTCACTAAGAATCCGTACGTGAGCAGGGCCACGTGCTCCTCCACCATGAAGGGACCCGGCTTTCCCGCCGCGCTCGGCGCCACCGGGGACGACGGGCCCGTCACCGCGCACGTCTGCCCGTACGCATACTGCTCCCTCAACGGCCACGTACGCGCTTCTGTGGTTCCCCTGTGGAGCTTCTTGGCGTCGCGGAGGCGGCTGATCAAGACGCAGCAGAGCATGAAGCTGAAGGGCGTCTCCCCGTTCCGCGAGACCAACAACAGTGGAGGAGGCGGCGGCGGCGACGGCGGTTTCTTCGTTGAGATATATGCCGGCTCCGGCGTCACCACCACCGGGCCAACTGTGAGCTCGGATGTGGGCGATCTTTCCACCGAGGAGATGGACGCGCTGGTCAGGCGGATGGAGTACGTAATGTTCGATCACCGGGGTTGCGGGGATGCAGAGGACAAGGTGAAGGATTTGGATGTTTCGATGGACGGTTCTTGCGGATCCAGTGATGTGATCTCGGATGGTTTGGCCGAGTTGTTGGGGACGGCGAAGTCTCGCGACTGCAAAAAAGAGATTGATGAAGAGGAGGAGACTTCGATGGATCAAGAAGCAGAAGACTTTGGTGCTTGCAAGTCAGACATTTCCGAAGAGCTGGATGCAAAAGATGAAGAAAACATTACTGAAGGTAAAGTTTCTGTTTCTGAAACTGTTTACTTCAATGCTGTAGCGCATCCACATATTGAAATTCAGAAACAACTGTTCATGGATAATGAACAATATGTCAATTCTGCAGATAATGGCGGCGATGCTTCAAAGGAATCCTCAATTGATGACATATCCAGCGCATTTGGTGGGATGGATTTCAAAGATGTAGGTTCTGATCCTATTGATGCAGCAACCTGTCAGAGAAACAAGCTCGTCACAGTTAGGAGGAGAACACCTGAGGAGGGAAAGCAAATGCGGCCTTTCAATCCCAGGGCTCCAAACTTTCTTCCAGTAGAACCTGATCCAGATGCTGAAAAGGTCGAACTCAGGCACCAGATGATGGGTGATCGAAAGAGTGCTGAGGAGTGGATGGTTGATTATGCACTTAGGAGGGCAGTGAAAGAATTAGCTCGTGCTCAAAATAGGAAAGTGGAGATGATTGTACAGGCCTTTGAAACTGTTCTACCACCAGTTCCCAATGAGAAGAAGTCTGGGCAACACGATGATGACAAGAAAAGCTTCACACATACAAGGCCTTGGCAAGCATGCAGCGGATAGCTTTTAGAGGTAAGAACAATAGGGTAAAAGTTCTAGTAGTAGAATTGAGCGGTACAGAATTTTCGTGTATTGTTGATTCAACTTATGTTGCGCTATTGTCTGTTTTGCAGTTTGGGTTAGCTGGAACTAATCATGATATCAAGGTTCTAACTCAGTGGTCACTGCAATATTAGTGACAAGAGACCTGCTCAACGAGGAGAGAGCTGCTTACTATCACTGAGATCTCTATCTGGTAGCTATCTAGTTGAGCTGCATCGAACTCACTGAGTCAGCTGATAAGTGTAGTGCCGAAGTGCATGTACATAAGTCTCGCGTGCTCATGTTGATATTTTAGTGATGAGTGAGACTTGCAAACTGGCAAGAGTGTTGAGATGTATTTGTTGGACAAAGGTCAATAAAACTCTTATTGACAGCATTTATTTCCTGATAAAAAGGTGATCATATATGCGTAAGATTGCTTGTCTGCATGTGTAACAAGAGCGTATCTTGATAGTCTTGTGTGGGCTATTGTTCATCTGTTCAATTTCTCTCATCTTCTGTAATCAGTGAGATCGCAAAGCCGGGTTCTTGCCTGGCGATGCACCTGGAAGTGGCTGTGGCGCGACACCAGTGTTGGACCGCCTTTGAGTGTGGCTGCCACAGTCACGACTAGACTATGGACAGGGGTTTCCGGCCGAGAGGTTCCCACCAGTTTGAAAACCGGCTTGGGCTCCTCTGTGTCGTCTACCATCAATCGCTTCACGTATGCGCATGCCAAGCTCATAGCCGCCTCCAAAGTTGCAGGATGTTGTAATTCCACATCCGTCTGTAGGTGATTGTGAAGGCTGACAGTGAAAATCTGCACTTGTTGCTTCTCAGTCATCTCACCACATCAGCGGAGGAGAGCGAGGAATTGATCCTAGAACTTGTTGATAGAGCTGGTGCATCGAAGTTGAATGAGTTCACCTAGCAGATTGTTTCGGATAGGCGGCCCAAAGTGAATGTTGACATGCTTGATGAAGCAAGTCTAAGTGGGAATGTCATTGCTCTGTCCCAAGTGATAGTACCATTGTTGAGCCATCTCGGTCATGTGGTAGGATGCTGGCCAAACTTTCTCTTCTTCCATCATTCGTTGTCCTCGGAAAAATTGCTCACAATGGTTTAGCCATGGCAAGGGATTCTCCTTGTCGTCGAACATCGGAAAGGTCAACTTGTGAAAACGTGGCACACCACGACCGTTGTCGCCATGTGCCTCGTTGGCGCCGCCTTGTACTCGTCTTCCTCTAGAGGTCTCTTCATTGACTGGCAGATAGGGCCAGGACCGAGATACTTCTCTAGTTCATCTAGCTTCTCCTAGTGGCCGCTCACCACCTAGAAGATTTGCGCTAGCTGCTTGCTGATATCGGCGAAAGACTTAGTGTCCTCCATGATGTCTGCAGGATTATTGTCTCTGATATCAAGGTGTTATGGTAGAGGATAGCAGGCCATGGAGGCTACCTTTAACCAACCGGTTGAGGAATTTGTTTATTTATTTATTGATTTCACAAAGGAACATCCATAGCATTTATATATTAGGCGTTTAGATTTATGAAAGGAAAGACATATCATATTTAGGAAAGGAAATAACAATACTATCCTAACAATAATATCATTCCAAACCGAAAGCATCTGCTGCCTATTCTATTGCCGATCCGATTTCCTCTGTTCTCAATCCGACAACGCTGCTGCCGCTTGCTGCAGTGTTCCCGGGACGCCCTCGCCGATGGTAAGTTCCATATAAATTTTGCTAAGGGGCAACTGAACATGAGGTGATCAATTGTTTCATCACATCCACAGAACTCACAGTTTTTGCTTCCATTCCAACCTCTTTTAATTAGGGTTTCCCTGGTCAAAATTTTTTTGAGCACTAACCACAGGAATATCTTAATCTTAAGAGGAAATTTAATCTTCCAAAGAAATTTATGGGGAAAACCAATTGTCTAAGACTTCAGCAAAGTGTAAAATGACTACTGAAAACTGCCCATTTGCAGTTAACTTCCAGTAAGACCTATCCCTCAGCTCATTCAGAAACACACCCTCACACTGCCTCTGAATACATTGCCACATAGTGTTTCAGCAAACAGGGTTCTTCTAAATTTGATATTATTTAAGCCATGGCTTAAAGCTTTAGAAACAGACATCTGTTTGCTAAAGATTGATCCATACAACCTGGAATACTTATTAGCCAGAGCAATATCTCCAAGCCAAATGTCTTCACAAAATCTAGTATTTTTACCATTTCCAACAATTTTTCTACAGCAAAGCCCATAAATATCTTTTATCTTCACTAATCCATTCCAAAATTGTGAAAGTCCTGTTTTACTACTCAGTTGATCCATATTTTGGTTTTCAAGTACTTATTCCTCAACACTAATTGCCACATACCTTCTTCATTGTCTAGTTTCTTAATCCATTTTCCTAGTAAAGCAATGTTCATTATTTCCAAGTCTAAAATCCCCAACCCTCCTTGATCTTTAGGGCGACATACCATTGGCCAATTGACCAAATGGTACATTCTAATCCCCTGATCCTCTTGCCAAAGTAATATAGTCTTTTTCTAACCTCCACAGGGAGTTCATAGAAGTACATCATATAGAGAGGTATAGTACTAAGAGAAGAAGTAGGATGTAGATGTGTGTCTCATGTATTTATGTTGCCTGTTAGTATGATCATTCAGGTATGAACAACATCTGGAGGGATAAGATGGCTCTGTATGTTGTCTTTTTTAATTACTGTTGATAAGGTTAACTGACCTTGCTTGATGTGGTAGTGAAACCTTTTCTTATTAAGTTGATCTGAGCCAAGTTTTACTTGTACAGAATGAACTCACTATCTGGGCCTAAACGAATGGAGAATAAGGCAAGAAGTACTAACCATTTGTTGCAAGCTATCATCCTGTTATCCTTGCCCCTTCATTCAGAACAAACAACACACGAACGGTTTAAATTCAGAATTCCGAGTTTTCTTTATATCTAGAGACAGATGTTTCTCATCTAGGAAAGAAAACATATTGTTGTGGTAGTACTATGAATCGGCAACAATAACAAGAAAGAAAAGGGGAAGGAATTGGGTAGATTTAGACAGGTGAGGTGAGGCAAGTGTAGAGCACACAAAAGTATAATAAAATCCTAAAATCAGCAGTTGAGCAGTAGTGAAATGTAGGAAATAGAAGGTCATAATTCGTGAAACAAATATAAGTGCTAAGAAACCTTGAAATCATGCTTACACAGGCAGTAAAAATCCTGCTCTTAGCAATACAATATCAGGTTATATCTCAATTCTCAAACAGGGTTATGAAGGAAAATGCCTGCCTCTTAGTTATGCAATATCAGGTTATATCTCAAATTTTCCTTTTACTGTGCTTTATGTTGTATATACATTTTGAAACATCAGATATTCACACGTACATTTACATGGTATCATGTACAAAATGTACATAGGCAGTAAAAAACTGTATGAGGGGCAAATGAAACAGCCTTGTAAGTATTGCATGTTGGGGTGGTTTTATTGTGTTGAGTCGCCCTGATTCTGCTTTTTGTTTGGATACTCCCTTGGTCCAAAAATGGTTGACCCAATCCTCACATTTGTGCTGCCCATCTCTATCTGTGTAAAGCCAACAAAACAGTAGATATCAGAATTGCTGCACTAAAGGATTAATGGAGCTCTAGGAATTCTGTCACGTCTGCACCTAATTTTGTGGTTTTGATTTTCTGTTCTCCTGTAGGCAGGAATAACACATTTCTTACCGCATGCTCAAAGTCACCAGACATTCCCATGGAGAGTTCGAACTGTTCTGTCGGTATCCCAAGGGCCTTGCAAACTTCAAGCTTACAATTTACCAGGGCCTGTATTCAGATCACACAAATCAGCAGCTTATGAAAGTCAACAAAGAGCATGCATTTGTGATAATATGATACTGGAAATCCACCTTAAAATTTTCTGGTGTTGAGGAGTAGTCTTTCATTCCTATTGTCATGAGACCGGAAAATACTAGGTGTGGGCATGCTAGTTTCACATGCTTAGCAAGCTCGGCGCATTTGGAGGGATCGATACCAGATTTTGCTGAATCAATGAAAGTATTTCATTAGTGAATTCATTGTTGCCAAGAAAGTCGGCTATAATATGATCACATGAAGGAAAGACCAACGTCAATATCACAGCAGGACAGTGACTTGGATTTGGCCAAAGGTTCAAGTATACTTTAGCTATGGCTTCTGAAGTAATGATCTGAATATAATGATATTAGGGTAGTTTGAAGATTGTTCATAAATGCAATTAATTGATGACTGCTTGAAGTATGTGGAAAGATATGCCCTATAACTAAAATTAAACTATTAGATCAAGGTAATGTAGCATCCGGACCTGGCACCCCGCCAGATCCAACCAAGTTCACTCCTTGGTCCTCAGGTCTTAAATGGGCTGCGCACCCTGCGCACTCAAGCCCATGGGCTGCCCGCAAGCAAGCCCATCAAGCAACAACCTTATAAGTGGTATTGGGCCTTCTCCCCCTAAAAGACTAGTCCAATGGGTGAATTGTCTCTCACACTTATAAATTGTGCTTTCTTCTTTCCCACAATCCATGTAGGACTATTCCTAACAATTTTCCCCTCACACATAGATTGTGCATACCACACTCTTGGGAGATGTTAGGTGTCTGGGCTCTGATACCACTTGTAGCATCCGGACCTAGCATCCCGCTAGGTCCAACCAGATTCACTCCTTGGTCCCCAGGTCTTAAATGGGCTGCGCACCCTGCGCACTCAAGCCCATGAGCTGCCCGCAAGCAAACCCCTCAAGCAACAACCTTATAAGTGGTATTGGGCCTTCTCCCCCCAAAAGACTAGTCCAATGGGTGGAGACTCTCTCACACTTATAAGTTATGCTTTCTCCTTTCCCACAATCCATGTAGGACTATTCCTAACAGGTAAATGAGAAATGAGATTTCATACGTCTTCAAAGGAAGGAATATTCATCCAGACTTCTAGAGACAAACTTTTTTTTTGTACTCACATTCTTCTCCACTAGTGTTTACTTGCACCAAAACTTTCAAAGGCTCCCTTCCCAAGCTATCGACAGCACGATCAAGGTGATTAGCAATCTGAAAGTATGTCGACATTATGTGTCAATTGACATATCCATATTCCATACTCATAGGGAACAGATAGGGATCCAATTTATATAATAAATATGAGTAAGTAGATGCATCGACTTTTAGAAGTAGTGGGTGCTTGTTGCTAGTTGCTTACCTTTTCATTATCTACACCCTCAACCATGTCAAGATTTGGAACAGAAGCTGCAAAATGACAGCAGAGGTATTAAGACCGAGCAATACAGTGTCTGTAATGGTTAGCTGCTTAATAACATCAACCCTAGGTATGTGTTCACGGTTAATGGATTATAACTCTTTATGTCCAGGATAAATGATGCTTTTGAAAAATGCATCGACTAAAGAATGAACAACTGCTAAAACATTATCATGATTCATGAGAGGAATATTTGAAATACATTGATATATTTGGCACTTGGTGAGCAATAATATACCATCACAAATAATTCATTACAAGGTAAAGCAATCTATCATGACTTAATAGTTCTCTAACTATATATTTGCTCCTCTCCTTTTATAGGAGGAAAGGGACAAGTTATCCATGCGAGACGTGGTGTCTAGCAGAGAACTAATCATTCGCCAACAATCTTCTACACGAACCAATGAGGCATTATGGGGAACTAGAGAAGGCACAATTTAACCATACCTAATAGTGATTTCACTTTGTTACTCTGCAAGTGCCCAATGAAATGCCACCGGATATCTTCCGGAAGCTGCAAAAACGGCAGAAGCAATCAGCCAACATCATATCTATACGATGGGTTGCAGGATATACAGATCGAATTCGAGCCACCCAATCCGAACCTGCGGTGCCTTGGTGACGAACTCCTGGACGTAGTTCTCGCCGAAGCAGCGGTGCCCCGCGTCGTAGAGCTGCCGCAGCATCGACACCGGCTTGGTCTTCCCCACCGCCACCACCCGCACCGCCTCTGGCGCCCGCCCCGCCCGCTCCGCCGCCCTCCCCACCCGCGACAGCACCGTCCGAAGCGCCGTTGTGGCCGACACGACCACCCCCTCCGCCGTAGGCGCTGCCATCCGTCCCCCACCTCTCGTCTTCGTTCTCCAGCGTCCGCTCCTTGTGTTGTTGGCTGCCTGCCTCTGCCCCACAGAAGTCGGTATGCCCCCAAGCCGAGCCACATCATGACACGGGCCGGGCCGAAATGGATATTAGTCTCACAAACACCGGCCCGGAATGGTAAATCTGATGGGCCGAGCACACTGTTTCGGTCGGGCTATAACAGTGTGGTCGTCGCCATTTGCGGCGCGAACCAGACGTGTCGAGCTCTGGCTACGCCACGTTTCGCTCCCCACTCCGCCTCCGGCCACCACGCTGCTACACTAGTAGTGGCGCTGAAGTGCGGCGTGGTATCGAATCGCCGGTTTGGGTCGCAGGCATGGACGCGGAGGGGTTGCTGTCGTCGGCGGCGAGCAACCTGGGCCTGGCGCTGGTGGCGCTCTCGCTCTTCTCCGTTCTCAAGGAGCAGCCCGGCAACGCGCCCGTTTACCTGCCGCGGCGGATGGCGGCCGGTGGTGGCTTGTTGCCGCTCGGCCACGGGCGGTTGACCCCGTCATTCCGGTGGATCGGCGCGGCGTTCCGGCTCTCCAAGGACGATGTGCTGCGGCGCCACGGCCTCGACGCGCTCGTCGTCCTCCGCCAAGTGTTTCAGTGTTTGCTCAATTGTTGGACTACTGATTAGAGATGGCAACGGGTAAATACCCATCGGGTATTGCCATTCCATACCCGTACCCGCTAGGTGTAAATTTACCCGTCGGGTTACCCGTATCCGCACGCGGGTAGGAAAATTTACCCATACCCGTACCCGCACGGGTATTACTACCCGACGGGTAACCTGCACCATAAGCATACCCGGTTCAACACATAAGAATATCATCAATTTAGACATTTATTAATCACACATGCCAAGCACAAAAGCGTCTAATGATCAAAATTAGTACATCACATAAACATACTTGACATGACCATATCAACATATGACAAACAAATAAACAATCAACAACAAGTAGATAATAAAATTAACATTTGAGTGGGATGTCTAGTTGTCTAATGCAGGTATTCATTACCCGCGGGTAGGCGGGTATGGGTAGTATATACCACACCGCACTCCGCCTACCCGTGGTAGAGGATTTCGCCAATAACATACCCATGGGTACATAAAATTTTCCATACCCATCTCTTTATCGGGTAAAACCCGTCGGGTATTCGGGTATCGGGTACCCATTGCCATCTCTACTACTGATCCTTGTTGGACTACAGATTATATACCAGTGAAGGTCCAACCGAACATCACAAGGTCAAACTCAATGGAACTTTTCACGGTATCCAACGTGACAAGGGGCTCTTACAGGTTTACTCTAGTCTGATTTTTTTCGTTTTCACCTTCCAAGTATCTTTACTATTATAAAAGAAAGAGTTGGTAGTTGGTCCGTTCTCTTCCACCCCTTCTCACAAAAGTCAGCGCTGACATGTGGCCCCAAAAGACCTGCGCCGAATCTTCCCACTTTCCCATCAAAATATCTTTCTTTCCATGATTTAGTGGTCAAGGTGGATTTCATCTAGACTGTATTGTATAGTTCATGCTGTATTTTTCATCCAGTGCTTAATTTTATACTAGCTGAATGCTCGTTGCTATGGATTTTAAAATTTTATTATACTATATGTTCTGAAACTAACGGGTGGTAAAATTTTTTAAAACATGCATACAAATATGTTCTAAAATTTTTTAAAATCCGTAGCAACGCACGGGCATTCAGCTAGTTCAGTAGAATATTCAAGTGAATCATGGCGGCGGAGCATATATCCGCACGGGCGGACCAGAACAAAAATTACGGGGTTCATTGTTTCACCATTTATATAGAGTATGTTCTTTTTGCTTTATGGTTTTTGCTTTTGACTTCTCCAAAAACCAAAAAAGCTAAACATCGAAATGGAACAGCACCTTCAAGCAGATTCTCTAAACAGCTTTCTAAGCATAAAACCCTATGTGCTATCTACGTCGACGTTTCCGTCGTCCGCTGTCATATTGAAAAGCATAAATAAAAGCTATCAGTCGCAGCCTAAAGAACACCCTCTATAATTATATGTATAATTTTGCCTCCAATTTGCAACGAAGTAGATGCGCATTCTAATTTTCAAAAATCCAAATTGAAACTCTAATTTCAAATCCTACAATTTGACAAAAAAATCAACTAACAATCATAACTTCAAGCGATAACTCATAAATTCAGTCCTTTTGCTTAAAGAAATCAAAATAATTGAGATAATTCAGCGATACTTTATGTCGATTCATGACTTAATCCATTCCACCAAGTGTTCGGCGAGACGATCAACGGGTGATGACAACCAAGAGATGCGGCGGCTGGCGGAATGCAGCCTAGGTTTAATATCTTGTCAGAGCCTTTTTGAAGCCTTTAAAATCAAATTCACCATTTGGATTTTTGTAAAATTAATTTAAGCTTAAAATAAATTTTTATAAATTAAAAGGATTTAATGTGACGAAACTAAACTTTAACATTTGCTGAAAATATTTTATTTGGGTTCCTTGTGCTTCAAAGATTTTTTTTGGATTTTTTTTGGTTTTTTCTGGATTTATTTGCTATTTTCTAGAGATCAAAGGAATTTATTTAAAATTTTGAAATAAAAAATCCATAAAACCCAAAACAAGGCTAAATGGGCCGAAGCCCATTCCCTCCGGCCCGCTCTGCCCGTCAACCTGGCTCGCCCAGCGTCTACCACGCGTCACACATCCGCCTGTGGACCTCACCGTTGGATGGCCGCCATGTGTCAACCATCGACCGCATCTTCTCGCTACGTCGTAATCCCGACCGTTCCTCTCTTTTGTCTCACCGACAGGTGGGGTCATCTTGTCAGCCGTCGTCTTCGCTGTTTCCGCCTCGATCATGTCTCGACATTCGTGTCCGTCGCGGATTCTCCGTCATGCCCACCCCGGAGAGCTCAGTGTCCGTGTATAAAACCCCCAACCACCCCTCACTTTCCGTGCCTCGCAGCCGCTCATCTCGCTGAACCTCGCTGTGCGCCGTTGCCGTCGAGAGTGCCGAGATCGCCGTTGTGTTCTTCATCGTCTTCAACGAGGCCGACCACCAGAGTCGCCGTCCATTAGTCTCCAACACCACTTGAACACCGTCCGATGCTCTGAAGCCGCTCAACCGCCATCCGATGCTCTTCGATGTCTCACTCGAAGTTGAACTTCGACCATCCACCTGGCTTCGTTAGCTGAACTCGAAAAACATATGAGTACTCGAGACTTCTCTGTTCGTCGAGTACGACGACAATAACCCAATAATAATAGAGCGATAGAATAAACAAGGTCTTTTGGCGGCACTCCAATCGCCGCACCTTTTCTTGATTCCCTCCACTATTTATACACAACTTCCAAGTTAAACATGAATTTCTATTTCTAAACTGACTCAGACTCAACTCGATACAGACTCTGAGACGGATTCGGCAGGATTATTTTCAACCGACAATATTGGCCTAATATTCTCCACTGCATCTTCCTTCGAGTCACACTCATGCAAATTACAACGGTAGGGCTGTTTGGGCTGAAGTCGAAGCCAGGAGCTTCATTTGCCACAATTCCCTTGCTTGTATTGAACATTCGTACGAGTACTGCAAGGTTCGGTTTCTTTGAACTTTCCACCGTCGACCGGTCCAGGTACATGCATTGCCCTCTCCCACTCCATACTCAATGGTCTTGTAGAACGTTTCATATATGATTGTTTGTACTAGATGGTAGATTATTTTTAAGAACATGAAAAGAAATTCATCGTATTAAGCTCGCACTTTCTTTTGGATATCTTTGCAAGATTGCCAAGGAGAGTGATGACCTTGATGAATCTGAGGGCGACAGAAGGCAATTTGGATTGTGCCATTAGCGCCTATACACCACCGTGGATGCGTCCGACGAACTGCTCTTTGGAATCTAGTTCAGTACAACCTTTGGTCCGTTCTACATAATGTTATTCGTGATGCCGCTACCAATGTCATTTTTGTGGTTTAATAAGCACCAGGCAAACTTTTCGAGTGATGTCCTGTAAGCTGTGAGAGACGAGTCCATGTCGGCAGGCACAGGTCTTGCCGTACTGCTCGTTAGAATTCTTTATTTTTTTTTGTTTTATCTTTTTTGCAAATCTCACATCTTTGCTATGCTTTTTTTTTGTGAATTTAGCCTCTTTCCGTGAGAAAAAAAAGAGGCGTATGACACGTGCCTCCTTCCCGTGGACTACACGGCTGTTGATGTTACGCAAATCACCAGTCCTAACGGCTAAACGCGAGGTCGCCGATCGCCCTCGCATGTGAAGCTCTTTCCCGTGGACTCCGGGGGCGGAAGCCGCTTTCCGCTTTCCCGTGAAGTTCTATTTATTTGTTTGAAATAAGCTATAAATTATAAATTAAAAAGAATGAAGCCATTGTATAAATGAACCAATAGCCCAGCAGTAGGAACTAGGGCTGTAAACGAGCCGAGTTTAAGCGAGCTTGGCATTCTAGGCTCGAGCTCAGTAGAAACTCGAGGCGAACTTGAGTTGGGATCCGAGCCTAGACCTGGGCTCGAGCTCGGCTCGGCCTAAGCTCGAGTAGGTTCGAGCTCGGTTCGTTGAAGCTCGATAACAATTAAAATAATTTATTATGCATTATTTTCAATAATAAAAATTTTTTTGAGTTCAAGCTCGGCTCTAGTAAACTCAATAACAGTCAAAATAATTCAAACATACATTAATGTACAATAATAAGAAAAGTTCAAGCTCGAGTTCAGTTCGAATAAACTCGGTAAGAGTTAATATGTATCACTATTTAAGTTCGAATCGAGGCTCGCGAACTATTTGAACTCGGCTCGGTGAAGCTCGCAAGTTCGAGTTCGACTCATTTAAAGTTCGAGCCAAGCTTAAATTAAACCTAGAACGAGTCGAACTCGAGCAAGGGTGTCCACTCCAACTTACTTAGGTTTGGTAGAATGGATATACTCGTTTAGGAGAAAAGCGTATGCTCACAACCTATGAAACTCCGGAGCCTTCGTAAATTTATTAGTGTGCGTGTCTAGCATAGCATAAGTGAGGTGTGTGTCCTCCTTTCGCTTTAAAAATGTATTTGCATCCAATCACAAATTATAAAATCTCCTACAAGTTAGCTTTCATAACCTCATTCAACTTAAGCTCTTTTTGGCATTGCAATGACTTCACAAAATCACAACAACCTCGAATTAGCCCTTGGAAACCTGCTGTTGTGTCAATATCCATTAAATTCTTTTTTGTGAGGAATGTCCATTAATATTAACAATTTGCCATTGCCTATTTACGACTCCATAACCATTGGCAGATGTTGCATTTTACTGTGTTGCACTGCATAATCTAATTACCTATATGAAACTTTAATAATTCTGGCAAAATCATGTTGTCGTGATTCCACGAAAGATGATTTGAACTGATTATCGTGCTAAAACATAGAAGAGTCTAAGCGCTTAAAAAAAGAGAAAAACAACAAAACGGTAATACCGTTTTGCATTTTCCCGACGGCATCCTCGGATGTTGAGGGAGGCCAAAGAGACGGTGGTCCGATGGTGTGCAGCAAGGGAGGCAGCCACTGCGAGGCAGCATTTTGAATATTAGGTCGGACGATTAAAAGCATCTAGGCCCCTAAAAATGGTTTTGGTAATTAATGAATTTATGTGAATATGGATCTAACGTGTTTAATGAGTTTTTAAAGGTTAAGTCCATATATGGGTGACAAGATGCAAGCTAAAGGATAAATGTGAAGATCAAGAATGGCTCAAGATAAAGATATATGTAGAATATGATCCCTTTTTACTTTTACCGGTCTTAGGAGAAAATGTGGAAGACCGGATTATAGGTTAAATAATCGTACCATAAAGAGGGATTATAGGTTATTTGTGATATTTGCCTTCTAGTAAAATCTAGAATTAAAATATTACCCATATTTCTAACAAGCTTTCTGTTAGAATTCCATTTTCATTCGAATTTTTATTCGCATGCTTCTGTTTTATAACCAGCAAAAATAATGGTACAATATTCTGTCAAAATATGGTACAATAGTTTGGAAGGAAATGGAAAATGGCGATTTTGTTTTGTATACGTGTGCCATGTGGTCTCAAGACATAACGAAACAAAGATATACCATGTCCATCTCTACTGAAATGTATATCCAATTATCCAATTTTTGATGCTCTAAACTATAATGTTAGGGTCTGAGCTATTAATGGAGTCATTAAGCAATGATTTTTATTATTTAATCTTTTTATTAATATTTTAAAGTTAATCCCTCGCGAACTTTATTTTCAATTCTGACCCTTTGGCCACGCCACCACCCATGTCATGGGTAAAACGTTTTGTCACACCACCCATAGAGACGTGGCCAAAGCTGCCACGCAAGCCATCGGTCGCATGTCATGCCAGCATGGATGGCTTGCGTGGCATTTGTCACGTCATAACTCATGGCGTGACAAGTCTATGGTCACGTCACGAGACTTGGCGTGACAGGGGTGACTTAAGTGCAGCTGCCGCTCCAGTTCTCATTTTCCCCACATTCTCTCCCTCCTGAAGCTCCGTCTCTCCTCCCCCAAATCCATCATCACCATCACCGACTTCCACAGGCCCCGTCCTCCCCGACTGCTGGACCCCTCCGCATCGACCTCCCAGCAACGTTCTCTGCCCTGCATGCACCGCCCTCCTCCTTCGCCGCCTGCCTCCAGTCCATGTTGGACTCCCAGCGGCGGCCTCTCCTACGTTGGCCTCCTCCCCACTTGCATCTTCAGACTGGTGGAGGTAATAATCGATGATCATCTCCTTCCAGTGAGATTTTTCTGATTTGGTACTGACAAATGTTTCATTTTGTATCGATGTGTGATTGTAGAATATGAAACCACAAATTATTGATCAAGAAATAATGTGTGCTGGCAATGCGTAGGGTGATTTGTGCTTGTGGAGATATGAGAAATTTTAGGTTGTGACGTGATTCCTGTTTTGAGGGTGATTTGTGCTTGTAGAGAATTAGTTTTGTACGGTAGGACAAAACTCCTATCATGTAATGCAGGATGTTGTAGCACACATAGTACACATTGCTCCTCTCGGAGTATGATGATGACCACTGTGCGCACCGCATAGCCGACGAGGGTGTGGTGAGACTCACTGATATACTATTGGTCATGATTTCAACTTGTTGACCATGTTCTTTTTTTACTAATTCATTTGCATATCTCTCTTGCAAGCACTCCAGCCACTTCGCCCTCACATCCACATGCCTCTACATTGGGATGAGCAGTATGAGCCACACAACCGCCAGACAGGTCTACTTATGATCAACAGGCTCCCTCATATAGACGGTGCTGCACTTACCGTACTAGTGGACCGGTGGCGCCTGTAGACTCACATCTTCCACCTACCGTTAGGTGAGATGACCATCACGCTCCAGGACATCACCATGATTCTCGGCCTCCCCATAGATGAGCTTGCAATGTCTGGGGACATCAATGGCATGGGTTGGCGAGACCGGGTGGGAGAGTGGTTTGGAGTTCGACTAGAGGACCCGCCTGCCGACTTGAGGGACAACCGGCCATCCGCAATGCTTGCATCTTGGCTGCACACGCACTTCAACATGTGCCCACCGAATGCAGATGACGACACAGTGCGACGCTTCGTATAGGCATGGATTTGGCATCTTCTTGGTTCTTTCCTATTCCCATACGGTACTGAGAACACCGTCTCCTAGATTTACAAATCGATTTTGGCAAATTTAGCGACGGAATGGACCTATAGTTGGGGTTTTGCCACACCGTCGTGCCTCTACCGGCATTTGTGCGATGCGTGCCAATTAAGGGGTGCAGATGGTAACTTGGGCGGATGCACGTACCTCCTGCAGGTATGGATATGGGAGCGTTTCCCCGTGGGATTGTCCCACTCGTGCTCCCTTGCAGGTAACCATTTATTCTATTCATCATAGATATCACCATTCAACAAAAAATACAACTAAAATCTATATCCTTGTAGGATGGCCCCTTCAGGACCCTACGTCTAGACCGATGGTAGCCTACCTTTGGAGCTCCATCGTTGCACCTACTAGGTGTCCGAGGTCACGGTACATCACGTATACAAACGAGTTTGACATCATCACGCAATACCAAGTACATACCTCATAAGTTTCTTTGCTTGCTACTGTCTTCCAACAATGATCTCATTGCTATTGTCTTATACATCTGGTGCGGGTCACGTGGTTGCCTGCTCGTCGTGCAACCTGCCCTGGCTCGGAGTGGCTCCTCGAGTGCTACAACACCGGGAACGGCGACATCTGCTTTGACTGAATGCGACGAGGACCCAGAGGACGAGGAGGAGGGTGGCGATGACAAGGATGGCGGCGAGGACAAGGAGGATGTGGATGCTAGGCTTCCGGACGAGATGGTCCTCTGGGATCATGTTGGTGCACCGGCCCCCACACAGCCGACTCAGGCCACGCCTCTGCGCTGTAAACGGCGTGATCGCGTGGACATTAGTTCGACCAACACCGAGCAGCAAGGTTCACATCGGGGTCGGGTGCGCGTCGAAAGTGCAAGTGAATGGATATATGGCGCATTTCTTGAATGAAATGAGATGAATTTCTTTTTGTAGAATGAAATGAGGTGAATGGATGATTGTGTTTGTATTAACCGATTACGTATGGATTGTGGTTGAATGAAATGAACGGAATGGACGGTTGTGTTTGAATTAACCCCTTTGCTGATGATTGATTTGAATGGATTATTGTGTTCGAATTAACCCCTTTACTGGTGATTGTATTTGAATGAAATGCTAGCAAATGGTTTAGTGCAAGTTTGATTTTGAATGTTTGCAGCTACTGTCACGTCAGGTTTACTAGCGTGACACTATGGTACTGTCACGCCAGTGAAACTGGCGCGACCGGACATGGCACCGGACGAGGATTGCAACCCCCACTGGAACGGAACACGGTAGGCCGTGTTACGCCACATATCAAGGCGTGACAAGGCAAAATTGTCACGCTATGGGATCTGGCGTAACTACTGTCATCAAGCCTCCACACTGGCACAACGGATGGACGAGGAGTTGCGTGATATGTTTTTTCACGCTGTAGTATGTGGCGTGACAGTACGGTTTGGCCACACTACGGGTGGTGGTGTAGTCAAAGTGGTTAGAATTAGGAATAAAGTTAGCGAGGGGTTAACTTTAAAGTAATTTTTTAAAAAATTCAATAATAAAAAAAATTCTGATACATGTAGCCACCCAGCGGATTTAAATATTTCCGTCATATTCAGCCTTGAGCATTGTCAAGGTGTGGTGTCGTCCTCTAATGCGAAAGCCATCTGCAACGATGTTTCTCAAGAGAATATCTTTGCCAACCCACAAATGCCTTCGGATATTATCGTCTGCTCATCTCGCTGTAACGGAAATACACTGGATCACAAGTACCAAAATCCTGATATATAGCATGGCATCTCTAATGAGCAAATTTCTCGCTGCACTGTACGGTTGCATCAAACGGCCGTCCTACATGCTACACTACACTCGTAGGCAGCAATAAATTTGCCTCAGGCTCTCCTCGCTTCTCCGCCGCCGTGCTGTCTCGCCCCACAAGGCCCGCCCAAAACCCTAGCCATGGACGCCGCCGCCCTGGAATCCCTCATCCTCGACCTCCACGCGATCGAGGCCGTTAAGCTCGGCTCCTTCGTGCTCAAGTCGGGCATCACCTCCCCCATCTACCTCGACCTCCGTGCGCTCGTCTCCCACCCGCGCCTCCTCTCTTCCATCGCCTCGCTCCTCCACGCCCTCCCCGCCACCCGCCCCTACGACCTCCTCTGCGGCGTCCCCTACACTGCGCTCCCCATCGCCGCCGTCCTCTCCGTCGACCGCTCCGTCCCCATGCTCCTCCGCCGCAAGGAGGTCAAATCCCACGGCACCGCCAAGTCCATCGAGGGCTCGTTCCTCCCCGGCGACACCGTCCTCATCATCGAGGACCTCGTCACCAGCGGCGCATCCGTGCTCGAGACAGTGGCGCCGCTCCGCGCCCAGGGGCTCGTGGTCGCCGACGCCGTCGTGGTCGTCGACCGCGAGCAGGGCGGGCGGGAGAACCTCGCCGCCAATGGGATCACGCTGCACTCGCTCATGACCCTCACGGAGGTTCTCGCCGTGCTGCTGAAGCACGGGAAGGTGAGTGAGGAGAAGGCGGAGGAGGTGAGGAGGTTCCTTGACGCCAACAGGCGGGTGACGGTGCCGGGGGTGGCAGTTAAACCGAAGGTGGTTCGGAAGGCGTTTGCTGAGAGGGCGGGATTGGCCACGAACCCGATGGGGAGGAAGCTCTTCGAGGTGATGGAGGCGAAGCAAAGCAACTTGTGCGTTGCTGCGGATGTTGGAACAGCAAAGGAGCTCCTTGAGCTCGCCGAGAAGGTACAACCGAACAATTTATAATTTTTGTTGTTTGTTGGTTGTCCGATTAGTTAGACTTAAAGCACTTCAACGCCAATAAGTCAAATTTCTCCTTTAGGATGGCGTAGGAATGGCCAGTTCTGCAATTAGTGAGTATTAAGATGGAATTTTGTGTAGGTCAGCGTCAGTCCCTGAGCTAGGTAAGAAGCAGATTTGGGGCTGTGCGAATTTATTTGGCATTCGTTTTTTGCTCTATGATCTGTGTGCAAAACTGCAGTCCTTGAAAAGCGAATGCATTGACTTGATGTGCGAGTGGTGACACCATCACGATTTTTCCATTTTCTTATGATATTTCTGCACTTGGATGTGGCTGTATCTCTTTCACATGTAGTGTTGCGAATAAAGTATTCTGATACGGTCATTGTCTAGGTGCAGTTTCTACATTAAGGTGGTATAGTATGTACCTTTTCCTTATATTGCCGAGCGCCCCCTGTTTGCCTGGCCTTTCTATTTGCTAAGAGCAAAGTCACTGCTCTTTTGGTGTTCATTTCTGGATTTAAACATTTATAAGCTCTCAGTTTTAACGTGTGTTAAATTAGTTCTCCAATTCTTATGCAGGTTGGTCCAGAGATTTGCATGTTGAAGACCCACGTGGATATCTTGTCCGATTTTACACCCGATTTTGGTGCCAAGCTTCGCTCGGTATGTTCTCTTATGATGCAATCTCACCTTTTTCTTTTCATCGTGCTTTACTGTTGATAAATGATAATGCTTCTGTCAGATGGTACTGTTGGACATTTTGTGTTTACTAGTAGAATGGCATTGTCCATAATAGTCCCCCATTTCTTTTGTCAGAAATCAGTTGTAGCATCTTTATGTCTATCAGAATAGAGTGTCTTTGTTCATACTATCCTGTTAGGGAGCGTATTTGATTTTTGTATTTATTAGAAATTCATTTGTTTGATCCATTCTGTACACCCATCATAATGCCTTCCATATTCCTCCCACTTGGGCACAGTCGACCTACATCGTCAATTTACTTTGTTTCTTAGACCTGATTTTATGTGATTAATTACTAGATCTGTTGTCTACGATAACAGTGTGGCATTTGCTGTCCAAGATGCTAAATTTATTATCCTGGCTTGGTTTTTTACATGGCGCGTTCTTTATCTAATGGAATTTTGTAACTTTTTTTGAAGATTGCTGAGAAGCACAACTTTTTGATCTTTGAAGACCGCAAGTTTGCTGATATTGGAAACACAGTAACTATGCAGTATGAAGGGTGAGAAAAGGCACTATAAACTATCTATGTTCATTTCCTTCTTTTGTATATATGCGATATAATTAATTTTTTACTTTGTTTCAGAGGAATATTCCGCATATTAGACTGGGCTGATATTGTTAATGCACATATAATTCCTGGACCTGGAATTGTGGATGGTTTGAAGCTAAAGGTATGTTATGCTTTACATGCCTTATAACTATTAATAAGTTAATGTTGAGTTTTTTATGCTTTACATGCCTTATAATTATTAATAAGTGAATGTTGAGTTTAAAAATTAATAAGTTAATGCTTCTGGCTTGTTGCTGCTAATAGCTGATGTATTGTAGTGCTCACAGTAACTGTTGTGTTCTGTTATTGAAGGGTTTACCAAAAGGAAGAGGACTACTTTTGCTTGCTGAAATGAGCTCAGCTGGCAACCTTGCTCATGGAGATTACACCGCTGCAGCTGTAAAGATTGCTGATCAACATTCTGATTTTGTAATTGGATTTATATCTGTAAATCCTGCATCTTGGTCGGTGGCACCATCCAGTCCAGCGTTTATCCATGCCACTCCTGGAGTGCAGATGGTTTCTGGAGGAGATGCTCTTGGGCAACAATACAACACTCCTTATTCTGTGAGTTTAACCTTGTAATTACATAGTGTTTTCTTTCACTCATCTTAATGCTTTCAAGTGGTTATAGAGCTTTCATAAAATTAACTTAGTAGTATTATTTTAAAGGCCGGATTCTTTTGGGCTTACTGCTTGTGGCTTTTGCTACAGTAACTAGCTTTCAAACGGTGCGTCTTTTCAAGCCAAGATTTACAAGTCGATTGTAGTAGACATTATACTAATTTCAGTTATATTGGCTAAAATCGCATGCGTCTGTTTCTCTCTTCGTACTCTCTCTTGAACAGGTAGAATTCGAAAGCTATAAGTCACAGTCCAAAAGAACCCACCATGTGAAGGGCTTTAGTTATTGTGTTGTGTTCCGGTTAATATAATAACTTGCAAAGCTTCAAGGTTGTTGGTGCCTGTTTAGAGTATACAAGTATATTTGGGTTATATTGGCCATATGTACTAGTATAATATCTGTCAGTTGTTGAGCACTTACTAGAAATAGTGCCAGCTGCGTGCTAGTATAGAGTACGGACAGGCATGGGGACAATCCAGTATGTTTGGTATATTACTACAATAGCTTGGATATATTAGGGTATTACCCCCTTTGGCTTGCAGACCAAATAATAATATGCTTCCAGATTATTTTCTATTTGAAAAACAACTAGAGATTTATATAAGTAGAAATGTAGAATGCTACTTCAACAAGTCACCTAGACCAGCTGGGCGCATTTCTTTTCCTTTGTTCCTTACGGGAATAACATAATAAGCAAATTGGACCTCTGAGATGAGATTGGCCTTAGATTAAAAAATCCCTTGGGAGATCACATTCAACTTTGGATTTTCATGCACCACATATTTGGACACATGCTCGTCTATTCTTTTCATAATTTTGTGGCCTGGCATATTACGCTATGGATAATTTGAAAATCAACCCATATCTTGCAGCTATATGATCATATCTGCAGCATCTTTCACATATCTTAATAGCTTGTGATCATGCCTGCATCATCGTTGTTTAGTTTTTTTTTCAATTTTTTTTCTTTGAAACAGACCCTTTTTTTGTCAATCTTGACAATTAATTAACCCAACTAGATACCTAGGTAGTAGTAAGGTAGTGTTTTGGATTCGTTGTCTTCACTCAGTCTGAGAATTCGAGTTTTCTTTGCTCTCTTGTTCCAATATGCTTATTAACTGATATCTGTTACTTGAAACTTCGCCGTGTGATACAGGTCATAAACGACAGAGGCAGTGATATAATCATAGTCGGGCGCGGGATTATAAAGGCGAGTAATCCTGCCGAGACCGCAAGGGAGTACCGCGTCCAAGGGTGGCAGGCTTACCAATCCAGCTTGTCATGAGGATTGTTTGAAGTCCTCGTCCGATGTAACCTAAATATGTGGGCATTCGTGCGATCGATGTAATAAGTGTGTCCCCTATTGGCGCTGCGTTCCATGTGCCCGGTATGGACACGCAGTGTCTTAAACAATAACTGGTGCGGAAGCGCGCTGGCTACACAGGGAGCAAACCGATCGGTAGGAGCGTTTGGTAACGCGCAAAGCAGGAGAACTATGCCACTGTCTCAGCTAAATTAAGATGTACGAAATCATACATCAATAACGCAAAACTTACCATTGAATGGGTACTGATAAAGAACAGCACCTAAGGCGACTGTGGTTTTAAAGTTTAGCTCACTCACTGTTAAGTGCATCATCAAAGAAATTCTTGAGCGCAGGCACGATCGGGAAACATCTACGGTCTGTTCTTTTTAGCTTCTAAAAGCTGTTTTTCGGTTTTTCTATAGTAATTAGTTTTTAAATGAAGTATCTTTTTAAGATAGTGTTTACTAGTTAATTATAGTATATATTGTACCGATTTTATTTACATTGGTAAAAATTGCATGTGACTTTCTGTTACTCTGTAATTTCATACGAACAGTTTAAAAGTTAAAAGCTGTAGCTAAAAGTCATAAGCTTTAGAAAAAAACAGGCATATAGTACGGTTCCAAAAAATCAAGCGCATAATAATCATGAGCCATCGCTTCGTAGTCCCTATTGACCGTGTGGACATGTCCTATGATAGCTACTCTTGCCTCCTGGGGTTCCACTCATGACAAAATTAAGCAAGCTTCCCCTCGGGTGTTGCCAAAATATTGCCAGGATGAGTTACGCATGAAAGTAACTAAACTCTAGAAGAGAATTTTTTTATACGAATAATCTATTTTTATTCAAAATAACAGAAATATATCCATAGTAATATTTTTTTATAGAAATATATTCATAGTAATATTTTGTTGGGCGACTGGAGCCAATCGCCCAACGACCAGGCGCAGAGTTCCAGTCGCCCGCCCAGCCATAGGGCGATTGCATGTGGAGTCGCCCAATGGTTGGGCGACTGGTTTCTGCCACCCTGTGAATTTCATAGATTTTGTGAATTTTGTAGATTATAATTGGAAGATAATCTGCTGGATTTGTAATAAAAGTTTATGGTCGTTATATGTTGTAGAAGCGTAAAAAAATTGTGAATTTTTTCTAAGAGTGATTGACCTTAGAATGATCGGTAAGTACGATGGTAAGTGATATTGTGATGTTACTGGGAATTCGTATACGGAGGAAAATTAGTATGCTAATATTGTTGGATGACTTGATATGTGAATGATTGAATGCGAAAAGACAAGGAAATAAACCTGTCTGAATTTAAATAGACTTCATAATACAATTGGGAGTAATATGCCATGTAGTTTTTGTTGGCGGGGGACGGGGGCCTATGATAGTTAGTCGCGTCAGCTCGCCCATCGGGACCTCCGCGCTTACTGTCGAGGGAATACTGTTGTAGCAGGGTGGCCTAACCCCGTAACTGGACCTTGCGACTGGCCCAATAGTATAGAGGAATGTACCACTGTACCATCACATTTTGTAACCATTAAGGGGTAGGATGAGAAATTTTCATCATGCCACACTCATGTATATAAAACCCCAAGAGAGGTATGAAAGGGCCAGATCCACTCATTTTTACTCGACTGTTCTCTCTCTAACTCTCTTAGTGCTATGTCTCATGTAGAGAAAGGTATCATGTACCCATTATTATAGAAAGGCTACAATAGAGATTTTCTGGCCTCAACATAAGTTTTAAGAGCTACACATCATGACGACATCTTCAAGACTCGGATTTTGGATTTTTTCTATTTTGGTGTTAACCCTTTTAAATACAATATTATTGCATAGCCTTGCATTTAAGACGAGAGAGTGTTAAAGATATAAGAGTATTTATAGTATTTTCTAATTTTTAGAGTTTAACCTTGTATTCCTTAAGTTTTGTACAATATATATATTGCCCTTGGAGCTGTGCAATGCAACGACAATCTAACATTTCCCATCCCTCCCTGACGTGCGCACCAAGCATCACATCATGACGAGGCAGAAAAAACAGAACCGAACCAAAATAGAGTACTATTTCTCTAGAACCTCAACCAAGGAAACTACAGACTATTGCAAAACCGACAAAGTAAAGCATTAGTGTTTGGATTGGAGACTTGGTGGGATGGGATAGCTCCATCCCAGGTATGTGGGATGGGATAATCTCACTTTTTGTTTGGTTGTAATGATAGGTTAATCCCTATTTTTTGTTTGGATGGAGGGATAGAATGAGATCTAGTGATCCCATATCTTGTTTGGATCAAGGAATGGAGTAGGATAGCTGCATATACCGGCAGTGGAGAGGACGGCGGGGAGGACGCGCCGGGGCGGAGAGGAAGCCGGAGAGGACGACCCGAGCACGGCGACGAGGACGGCAACGAGGAGACCGGAGCACGGCGACCCGAGCAGACTCGGAGCGGAGACCCGAGCACGGCGACGAGGACGGCAACCCGAGCACGGCGGCGAGGACGGCGGCGAGGAGACCGGAGCACGGCGGCGAGGCGGAGACCCGAGCACGGCGACGACCGAGCACGGCGGCGAGGACGGCAACCCGAGCACGGCGACGAGGAGACCGGAGCACGGCGGCGAGGACGGCGACCGAGGAGGCGCGCACACCGGCGGGCCGGCACCAGCGTGGAGGAGAGGGCGAGCGGCGGCGAGGCGCTCGGTTAACCCGCACACACGCGAAGGAAAGTGGGTTGGCTCCGTTCGCTCGATTTCAGCGGTTCATCTCAACCCACATTTCAGCGGAATATTCTCTCTTGGGTCCAACCCACCCCACCCAATCCTACAACCAAACACTACAAAAAATAGGTTAACCCCCTCCCATCCCGGGATATACCACAAACCAAACACTACCAGCTTCCTTTTCTCGCCTTGCCCCGTTTCTTCTTCTGTCGCTACATCATCTCCGAGCACTAGTAGAACGTTGGTTCCAGGATCCCCAGCTTGGTCTCCTTCCTGCCTTGGCACATGCTGTTTGAGAGCTTCTACCTGAACAGCTTCAGCGCCTGCGACCATTATCCCCTGTGCTTCTTCCTTTCGTAAGCCTGCCGAGAATTTCAGAAACACACATGCATAGCAAATGATCTTAGCAGGAGATCTTATCAATGCCAGGCCAACGACCTGAATATTTCTTCCCACAGGCAAATACCACCGCACCAACCAGAAATACTGATATATTGAAACTTACAAGTCTACAACCATCACCCAGAACATCACCAACTATCCCCCAAACATATTTAGCAGCGGCACATTCGAAAAATAAGTGAATAATGCTCTCTAACTCATTACAGAAGCAACATTTAGGATCTCCTTTCCTATTCCTCCTCAACAGATTGTCTTCAGTAAGAATGGCAGTATGTAAGATTAGCCAGAGAAAAATCTTTATTTTCAAAGGCAATTTGACTTTCCAAAGATATTTATAAGCCTTATTATGTAGGTGATCATGTATTTTTTATACATCGAATAATAAACCAGACTTTGTCCAATTCCACTTTGGATGGTTAGCATCTTCCCCCAAAGCCATCCTTAACAAAGTATCCCTAAGGATTTACAGATCATTTTGCATATGCTCACTCAACCACCTTCTAAAAGACATAGACCAACCATTGCAAGCCAAATGATGTACTGTTACTTTTGATCCTTACTAATAGCATACATGCTATAAAACTCATGGCAAAAGTAGTCGATTAAATTAAAGAACAGGAGACACGGATTTAACGTAGAAAACCCTTACCAGAAAAATCACGAACACATGAAGGCGGAATTCACTATATGGGGATATATTGCAAATACAGAAAACTTTGATGTATCTCAACTGTACAACTACATGAGTACATATATAGACTAAAGATCAAAGTCCCGAATAGAGAAGAAAATCGAATCAGAGTCGGATGCGTCAGTTGTTGCCATGTTTGACACGGCTTAGCGCATGCACCACTTGGCATCATGTCTGACACAGTGTCTGACATGGACACGATGACAAATTCAGATCACACTTTAACAACAAAACAAGAAAAACATTCTTAAGAGGTACTGTTCCACACCATCTTCCCAAAAATCAGCCATCTTACCATTGCCTTTATTAGAGCTACTAGGATGCATTTGTTCTATTTGTGTTGTCTTTCAACATTAGCCTAATATTTTTCAGCTTATAACTTATAATTTTTTCGAACAAGCAAATAGGGTGTCTTCTTCGTCGTCTTTTTGAAACGGCTTATTGAGACAGCCTTTTCGAAGTGGCTTATCAATATTCGGTTCGTTCACATAAACGCTTGCTCTAGAGACAAATATCATTAGCTGTAGTCATAATCTATCAGCCGCAGTCGAAAATAACAGGTTCATTGGCAGTTGTTTTCTTAATAATACAGAGAATGTACAATGTTGGATTGATGATATTTAATGGTTGACGTTCTGATTGGCTGTTTAGGTCCTGTTCTTTTCAGCTTCTAAAAGCTGCTTTTTGGCTTTTCTACAGTAACTAACTTCTAAATAGAATATTTTTTTCAAGATAAGGTCTACTAGTTGATTGTAGTACATACTTTACTGACTTTATTTATATCAGCAAAAACCGTACATAAATTTCTGTTACTATGTAATCTCTTGTACAAATAACCTAAAAGTCATAAACCGCAGTTAAAAAGAACAGACCTCGCTGATGGTGCTGCCCAAAGGACGTGCCTTTATGTGCTTTCCTGATTCCTCCACTGGACCTGTGATAGACTGGTGGAAAGCTTCGTCTGATGGTCCATGGAAATGGATAGTAGTACAAATTCTGACATGGTCCATTCATTGCACACTGACCGCACACGACGCATCTAATGGTTGAATTCTGACACCTCTACATTCACATAGTAGTACAAATCTTCAGGAGCAGTATAAAACTGCTTGTAATGACCCGGATACAGCCTTTCATGGTCCATGGAGCATGATATATAGCTACTGCTGGTTAGTATTTTTCTTCTTCGGAGAACCACATTAATTCAAAATCTTATGGTCATGGTAGAATTCTAGCTATAAATTTGTGTTTTTGAAGATTGTGATCCATTGCTATTTTTTATGTGTACTGGGGCTGATTTGGATACTACGCAGGGTCGAGATTGTCAGACCCAAATAGTACTTGCATGTGCCGTCATCCTGACAATCTTAGGGTTTGTTCTTTTTGGCTGTGGCTTATAGCTTTTGGTTGAATTTTTTGAATTTTGACTGTTTACGGTACAAATTACGGAGAGATCGATACTCATTTGCGATTTTGACTGGTACAGATGTTAAGCT
This sequence comes from Bonia amplexicaulis, assembly GCA_036346245.1. Taxonomy (NCBI): domain Eukaryota; kingdom Viridiplantae; phylum Streptophyta; class Magnoliopsida; order Poales; family Poaceae; genus Bonia; species Bonia amplexicaulis. The sequence goes on from CM070735.1 coordinate 40,512,265, forward strand.
TTTAACGTGTACTACGTTTAACTTGTAGGCCCCATCTTAAGAAAATACTTTGTTTAAAAGTTAGATACTGTAGCGACTGTCAAAAGCCGACCGACTTATCGCCTGAAGAACAGGCCCTTATTTGCACGCAGATGGAAGCGCTGCATGAGCATTCAGCGCGCACCAACACAGCATGTCAAAAACAGGAACAGACAAGATCACGTGAGCCGGGAGGATGCTCTAACGGTGGACATTTGTACAACAATTGTGCTGTTCCCGACCATGCCTATGTTCTTTTTGCTTTCTAAGTCACTGTTAATTAAACTAATAAGCCACGGTATATAAAAGCATACCCTAAATTTTTCTAAACGGTTTCTCGAAACCGCTTCTCTAAACGGTTTCCAGATTCCAACTAATAAGTCACAGCATAAAAAAGCATACCCTAAACTTTTCGAAACGATTTCTCGAAACCGCTTCTCTAAACGGCTTCCCGATTCCAAACACGTATGTTGTCTATATTGCCATCTCTATCGTTCATCGCAATATCAAAAAGTACAGAGAAAAACCACTAGACATAGCCAAACATATTTGGCCACGGTTCAAAAGTACAGACCAAGCAAATAATCTTTCTATAGAATAAAATAACTTCTTACTCGACTCTCTAGAATCCTTTCCGGTTAAGTCAGAGCCTGTTTGATATGGCTGCGGTTTATAATTTTTGGCTGAAAATTTTGAATTTTAGTTGTTTGCGACAGAGATTACGGAGAGAGATACTCGTTTGCGATTTTGGTTGATACATATATTAGGTTTTTAACGTATATTAGAATTAACTTGTAGACATCATCTTAACAAAATATTCTATTTAAAATTTAGATATTATAACAAAAATTAAAACCGGTTTTAAAAGCTGTTAAAGATCAGTGCCGCGATGTCAGCACATGGCATGCCGGCGACGCCGCGCGGCCCGGGCGCCCATCCCAATCGAAAGGAGGCTCTACAGCGCTCTCGTTGCAGCGTGTACTCAAGTGCGTGAGATGATACAGTAGTAGCTAGCGGCTGATGGTGCAATGGCTGCCACTGGGTTGTGGGCCCGTCCGACCAGAATGGAATGAGCTGGGCCGGATCTTCTATTCTAATGCGATGCTGTGTGCTTGCACGAGCCTGGCCATTATTACTTGGTGTGGTGGCTCGACTAAATTACTCTGCCATTATAAATGCAGGGCAGGAGAGATTAGTACTAATACATAGGGTTGCGCGATATGCTGTGCTGCTCGATTTTGAGAGAGTACTCCGACGGCAAAATATACTAGCCTCGTAGGCGCACGCCGCGCTAGACACCGTAATCGCGAAGAATTATTTTAAAAAAATTCAAAGGTATATGCGTATTTTCGCAAAAAGTAAAGGGTTTTTGCAAAACGAGCACATGTACGTAAAAACGCTGGGGACTCAGACGTAAAAACGGGACCGTGTGCAATTTCCGGCGGGGGGCCATCATGCAAAACGGAGGGGCAGAAAAAAATTCAGGGACCTTTTTGCGAGAACTAGGGATCTGTACGCAATTTCGAAAAACCACAGGATTTTGCCACCGCCGACCGTACCATTTTTCTAGCGCCACGCCACGGCCTTTCATGAGCTGGGCGACGTGGCCAAGCCCCCGCGCGCGGTTCCCCCTGGAGTAATATGGGTAAGGTTTAACAATGTGAAAATATTTTGACATATTTATATCCATTTTACATTAGAGATAAATAGATAGAAACAACGGCGAGACAAATAAAAAATGTCCATGCATAGTAGTAGATTTCACATATCATTGATGGTATATACACGACAACTAAGTGGCATAGATGCAAGAACAAAAAAAGAAATGGTGCATAATCCCTTGTGATGTGTTAGCACAACTAATTAACAGAATGACCTAACGACACACATCAACCATAAATGCTACAACCTAGATAACAACTATATGGTAGTACATAAGCTAGTTACATGCCATTCACATGACAAAACAAAAGACTTCGACTCCAGCTGGTTTAGGAGGTACATTGTTAACTCCTTCAAGCTTTTGGTTATTGCTCAACACTGGCTCAAAACCAAAAATATTTATAAATATAACTCAAATCACTTAACTGATCTGGACGTGATGATTCCAAAAGCATCATAATAGAGGACCGAATAGGCAATTTTTCAGTCTATGCTATACACCAAAGCTTTCTAAACTTTTTCAGGGCATAAAAAATACTAACTGAAAAAAGGAAAATTTGTGTGTCCATAGGCCAACTAAGAAATGATAGTGCTAATGATTAAACGAGGGCAAAGAAAATATTCTTGGTTGATAATATAAGTCATGGATTAATAAGCCAACTAAAAAATGATAGTATTGATTGTTGACTAATTTATGTCAATAGTCAACAAAGCTGACTAAGCAATGATAGTATCAACTAAAGACACGACACACACAAATTAGTCAATAGTGCCTGTAGAAAATGTCCTCAATTGATAATATAAGCCATGGATCAATAGGCAACTAAGAAATGATAATTTTGATGATTAAATGGGGGCAAAGAACACCTATTTTTGTTTTGTTTGATCAGTGATAGCACATGTCAACGCTTCTCATGTATCTTGTGCTGCAAGATTATAGGAACATTCCATGTCATCAAAAATATGATGTTACAGAAGCCATACATGAACACACAATTATGCCAATAAAAGAAAAATATGATTCATCCAACACAATGATTAGACTGTCCTGGTTTCACAAATTATAGTGTAATAATATATCATCTCATGGCCATATTTCTTATAAGAAAAATCAACAAGCTCACATATTTTCACTTAACCATATATGGCTACATGCACCTACCTATGAAAATAAGAACAAATGGTGCTAAGCAGCATTTGTAAATCAGATCACAAATGGAAATAAAGGGATCCAATCACATTCTCTGTCTCATGATCAGCACATGGATGCCAATGATCCAATTTGCGAAATAGCCAACCTACAGAACATAATCAAGATATATATTATTATATTCGTATGCAGTAAAACAAATTGTATAGGTCCTCATGGTCACATCGCAGAAATTGCAAGACATGTGCTTGCATTGGGAGCAAAAACATTTCTATAGAAATCATGTTTCAGCAAATTAATATGGAATGAGGCTAAAACTATTGGCTGGGAGGCTACAAATAGGTATTGGTTCATAGGCTGGGAGAAAAATTCATACACATACAACAACAAAAGTTGCATGTCATAGTGTTCAAAGAAGGACGACACCTTTCTATAAGGTGTAACACATAGAGCAGGGTGTCAAGTTGTTCTATGCAAAAGAAGTATGAATTAGCAATGCAATAGCAAAAGGAGATGTGGTTCTTTAGATGTCGATAGGAGGCCATTCTTGATAATTAGTCAACCACATATTGGGACGTAAGTAAATACATGTAAAGACGTATAGATCATCAGGAACTTAGGGCAGACACCATACAACACTAATCGGGAATGTACTTTTGACTACTGGGGACAATCCATTTGTCAAGCAATCAGACATGAGCGTCAAAATGAAGTAAACACAATTCGATTTGATCTGGACCATTCGTTTCTCTCCTCTCTCAGGATACAACCGTCCACCCCTTCCATTTTCTCTATCTTCTCGCGCATTTTAGCCACCTTTGCTCTCCAATGTTTAATGTGTGAAGTTGGCCAGACAGTAAATTTCGTCTCACTATTTTACGACTCTGTTGCAACGTACGGGCATTCAACTAGTACTAATAAATGTGTAACTGAAAATCTACCTGAAAGTTCAGTGCTTTGGATCCTTGTTAGATTACTAATAGTCTAGATCTATGTGAAAAGGTAAAAATTCTCAGCATAAAAAGTTGACTCCTGCCAGAAGATAAGATATATGGAGAACACTTTGGAGATCTGGAAGAATCTATAGCCAATCGTACAATTAGTCACCTCCACAGCACAACATTCAACAGAGCATATCTATGCTGATTTTGTATCTTTCCTTGTAATCTGCACAAGGGCAAAGGGCAGCTATGGTTATGGCAACTATTAAAATCTGAATTGGATAAAGTTTTCATCCTCCAACAAAACTCGACATTTTGCAAGTTCATAATAAAATCCATGAAAATAGCAACCCGATGGGGACATAAAAAAATCCGATGCTCCATCCCCTCAATCACACATGAGCACCAAGCACGCCAACAATATATTTGATTTCTTGGTCCCTCTTTTCCATGCATAATGTAGTCGGAGAAAAGGAACCAAAACATATTAGGTGAGAATTCCACCCAATAAACATATGAAACCTATGGTATGCAACAATATTTTGAACATTCTTAGCTGGGTTTTTTTTGGCTTACTGCTTATAGCTTTTAGCTTATGCTACAGTAACTAGCTTTCAAATGGTGTATCTTTTCAAGACGGGGTCTACAAGTCGATTGTAGTAGATATTATACCGACTTCATATATATCAACCAAACTCGCATGTGAGTGTCTTTCTCTCCGTACTCTCTTGTGCGAACAACCATAATTTAAAAATTTAAGCTAAAAGTCAAAAACCACAGCTTAAAAGAACCCACCCCTTGAAACCTGAAAGGTTTTCTTGCAGCGAAGAGATTACCTAGAGATATTGGAAGCCATGGTCGGCCCCAATAGAGATTTTGTTCACCGTGTAGCTTTTCTCCAGACTGAAATCAACACAACAAAGTAAACAGCAGGAATAAGTATGCACGATCAATGCGAATCAAACAAGCCCAGCAGTAACTTCTACTAACTTGCGACTGCACCTTCCTATCGATTAAGGTGTTCACCAAGCTCGTCTGCACGGCGTTCACTGTCCAGCCTGACAAAAAAAGCAAAACCCAAATCACTGACTACTCAGATTCATCTTCTGATTACTCCCATGAAAAGGGTAACAGTTCTAACCGGCCACCAATAACCTTTACAAGATGTGGAGGCTGCCGTGTAGCCCCGAATTGCATGGCAGCAGCGGTCGTGTGCAGCAACAAGACGATAATGGCATGTACCACCACGGGCAGGTGCAAGGCAACACACAACAATGGTGGAAGCTATCGTGCCCTCGATGGGGAGGGCCACGCGGATTCCTTCCGCTATAAGAGTAGTAATATATATATGCTGATGCTTCATCCCTTGCGATCGGCGAAATACTAAGCGCAAGGTAAGATGTATGATTTTTCCTTGAAGCAAAGGGGATGTTGCTTTGACTTGAAGCAAAAAAGCAACCCTAAATTCTTGCTACTCTTCCTCTAAAGGGGTTCCCCTACAAGTTACTGTACACATCCTCAATTGGGGGTCACAATCTAAGTTTCCCTTTCGTCCAAATTTTGGACAGTGAGCCCCTTTGACTTGCATAATCAATACTCCCTTCGTCCGACAATATAAAACCTCATTTTTAGTAAACGACATCCCACAATATAAGTCTATTGCGGAGATCAAATATATAGTTATTGCAGTATTTCCACAATATACTCCTATAATTTTGAAAAAAAATAAGCGAGTAGTTGTAGTGTGCCATTTAATAGGATTATGAAATATCCAATAATATTAGCTTTTTCTTAAATTCAATGTCTCATTGGTCTGTGCTCATGGTGAGCTTTGGGCTTATATTATGAGATGGAGAGAGTATAATCTAATATACCATCCCTCTTCCTTGGCCGAATGACTACTTAGACCCTACTCAATTCGGCTTTTTTCCGATGATTTTTAGCTCAAATGGCATTGTAGCGGTTGTTAGTTTTTCTGAAGCATTCAATTAAAAGAAAATAAAGAAAAAGAGGAAAAATGAAAAACACTGCTTTGGGTGGGTTCTTTACCACTTATGGTTTACGATTTTTGGTTTATGCTACAATACATATCTTTCAAACGGTGCGTTTTTTCAAGTCGGGGTCCATAGATGAATTATAGGATAAGTTGTATCGAGTTCAGATATACCAGTCAAAATTATATGTAACTATTTTTATCTGCATACTGCCTCTCGCTAACAGTCCAGAATTCAAATATTTCAACCATAAAGTATAAGCCACAGCTCAAAAGAATCCACCCTATATCTCAATAGACAATGCAAAAGGAAAAAAACCATGTTAAGTAGTCAACGGTTTCTAAACAGCTTTTGATTTTCTGTAATTTAGAAACCAGGCGCCAAAAGTTATCTGGAATATGACCTTGGTATCTCATAAGGCGTGGTAATAACAAACCTGAGCATAACCGTGCCACTCCAGTCATACCGTACCGGCGTATGATTTGCGTATCATTTCAAATGAGAAACCATGAATAATAACGGTAAGTTATAATGCAGATTAGAGAAACCTTTTGAAACAAACAAAACACATACTTTCAGTTTTGCAATAGGTTTTCAGAATGGACAACAAATTAAGGCATAATTGGGCTCTCTTGGGCTGCGAGATGCAGTTGCAGGTAATATGCACATCGACCAGATCACCGCCGTTGTTTTTTCAGCCCTATTTACGGTCGCCACTCGCTCCTGTGTTCCAGTTCCAGGTGGCTCCTCTCCTCTCTCTCTCTCTCTCTGCCTCCGCGTTCCTCTCTCTCTGTCTCTCTGATCCAGCGAAGCCGAGCCCTCCTGTCCAATTCCCCTCTCCCGCTCAGATCCAGCGACCCCCTTCTCTTCGCGAGCTCGCCGTGAGATCCTCGTTGCCGTCGCTTTGGGCATTTCCTCCGGTCGGAGATCGGGGACCGTCTCGTTTGCCCTTGTAGTAAGTTCGTTTCCCTCCCTACCATCTCCTGATCGCGTGCGAGTCTCATGGATCTAGTTGTGGACGGTCAGATCCGCTACTTTTTTCATCCTTTTCTTCCGTTGATTTTGATCCGTGTTTTTGTTGCGAGTGGCGGGCTTAACACTGTCGATTTCCCCCTTTTGACATGTGCTTTCATGTTCAATAGCCGTGTGTTTTCGTATCTACCTTGTCCCATTCCCATGTTAACCTGTTCTAATTCGATGCATCATGTTGGCTTGCTGGTGTGTGGTAGTGCATTAGTCGTCACTTCACCTCGGATCACTGCCTACGAGTTTGCTAGAGCTAAGATGACGTCAATTTTATTGTTGTCAGATGTTATTTTCTAGATGCATGCAACTCATGCTGGTTTAGTGTCACGCAGGCATGTCAGTAACTCGCAGCTTAGCTAGCGTTGATTCCTATATGAGAAAATTGAGAATATGCCCTCCAACTAGATGGAAATCTAGGATATACCCTCCTTTAGATCCTAATTGATAATATACCCTCCTTTAGAGTGTTTTGTTGAGAAAATGCCCTTTTTATACCTTTTCATTAGTTTCTATTGTATTTCTCTGTATTCCTTCACTTAAAATGACCTATTTACTCCTAAGTACTTCTTGTGCATCATTTGAGCACCCATTAGCCTTCCCAAGATGATTTGGCCTTACTAACAGTACAACACCTTACGAACAGTGCAACAAATTGGGCATGATAAATCCATGCCACTCAAATAAACAGGATATATAGGCATATTCCAATATAGGCTAATGGGTGCTCAAATGATGCACAAGAAGTACTCAGGGGTAAATAGGTCATTTTAAGTGAAGGAATACAGAGAAATACAATAGAAACTAATGAAAAGGTATAAAAAGGGCATTTTCTCAACAAAACACTCTAAAGGAGGGTATATTATCAATTAGGATCTAAAGGAGGGTATATCCTAGATTTCCATCTAGTTGGAGGGCATATTCTCAATTTTCTCTCCTATATTGGTTGGGAGTTGTCAATAGCAATTTTACTCTTGTTTTACTAGTGTTGAAGTTCTTCAGTTCAGTGTCACGAGAAATATTAATAAAAAGGCGAGCATTCTTTTCAGTTCCCGAGCATGCTCCAATGTTTTTCTCATTGGAGGCCATCTCTTATGATCTGGCAGCTTCCGTTCCGAAAGAGACAAATTGTGCGATCAGCATGGACATTTAACTCACCACAAAACCATGTGTAGTAGTTGTTATCCTATTATAGATGGAGGAAACTCTGAAGTGTGCTCATAAGTAGGGCTGCTGGGCTTGCTGCTGCTCTAGCTTTATATGTGGTGTTCGAAGGGTTGAACGTCACCAAGGCCCAGAGTTACGTATGTCCCTATGTTGGAAAGAGAGGTCGAATGATGAAATAGTTATATATGCACCATTTATGAACAGGGTGACAAAACAACATAGATAGGCTAAGGATGATGATGGCCCCTTGTTTGAGGTACTTAGTGAGAGGGCATGATTGGAGGATAGCATGCAATGCTTCTTAGAGGAATAAGTTGGAACTTTTGAATATGTGATTAGTCGCAACTAAAGGTTTAGGGTTATGCAAATCAGTTTAAGTGGTCTATTGAAACTATTAAACGGTAGTCCGTACTTTAGGCAAGTGCTCTGTGAGCATTTTCCATGGATCCATGCATTCTATTTTCAGAACCTGTCACTCAAAACTTCTTCAGTTGTTTTACCTGCAATTGATATTTGTCTCAAGTACTTTTCTGTCTTCTTGGTGGATTCGCTGACACAGTTTTATATTTTGATTGCTATTTGATTTGTTTGATTGTGTTTCCTTTTTCAGCATATGATGCATTTCTGATACTCAGCGCCCTTGTTGTACTGGAACCATCTGCTACTATTTTATTTCCCTCAAAGTAAGCCCTGGTAAAGTTGCTTGCCAATGTCAACCACAAAAGTGCTGGATCCTTCCTTTCAAGGAGCTGGCCAAAAAGTGTATCCTTCCACGCGATTGTCAGTCTGTTCAGTTGTTTTTTTTGAGTAATTATCTTTGATATAATTTTCATTGTTCTTTAAGATTTCAAATCTAGACCCTCCTTGTTTATTTATGTATGTGTGCCCCTTAACACCATTTAGTGGGACAGAAATATGGCGAATTGAAGATTTTAAACCAGTTCATTTGCCACAATCTGATTATGGTAAATTCTACTGCGGAGATTCATACATAGTTCTGCAGGTGATTGCTTTTGCCTCTTGTATTTCTTTGATGCATCTTTCTATGTTTCTATAATACAAAACTTTCTAAGTTACTTCATTTTTTTCTAGACGACCTGTGCTAAAGGCGGTGCGTATCTGTACGACATCCACTTCTGGATTGGGAAAGATTCAAGTCAAGTACACGCTTTGAGAACTTAATTTCTGTGATACTCAGAAATACCGTTTCCAACCTTACGACGATGTGTCATCATGCAGGATGAAGCTGGTACTGCAGCAATCAAGACGGTTGAACTTGATGCCATACTCGGGGGCCGTGCGATCCAGCATAGGGAACTCCAAGGTTATGAATCTGACAAGTTCTTGTCATACTTCAAACCTTGCATTATACCTTTGGAGGGCGGTTTTGCCTCAGGGTTCAAAAAGCCTGAAGAGGAAAAGTTTGAAACACGGTTGTATATTTGCAGAGGGAAGAGAGCTATTAGAGTTAAAGAGGTATGGAACATTTTACCCTCGTGCTGCCCTTTTTTCAAATTTCAGCTCAATAATTCTGTATGCTTCGTTAATACGATGCCTTCTTTGTTCAGGTTCCCTTTGCTCGTTCATCATTAAACCATGATGATGTGTTTATCTTAGATACTGAAAAGAAAATATATCAATTTAATGGTGCTAACTCCAATATCCAAGAAAGGGCTAAAGCATTGGAAGTGATCCAACATTTAAAGGAGAAGTACCATGGGGGTGTGTGCGATGTTGCAATCGTTGGTGAGCGGGCATCTGAATTTTACATTGGTACCTCTGTCAGCTGGTGCACCCTTTTCTGTACTCATGTGGTGTATTTTAATAATCTCAGATGATGGAAAACTACAAGCGGAATCAGACTCTGGTGAATTCTGGGTTCTCTTTGGAGGTTTTGCACCAATTGGGAAAAAGGTCGTTAGTGACGATGATGTTGTGCTTGAAACTACAGTACCTAAGCTCTACAGGTATTTTCTTCTCTTGAAGTGATTTTACTTGATCTTCAATGATAGCAACACACCAAAAGGAAATAACTAACAAGGAAGCTAATCACCATAATCCCAAATTCTATGCATACTATTCCTGTTGCTGTGTCAACTACTGCTACTGCTGGTTGGGGCCACGCCCGTGGCATTACTATTATTTACATTCACACATTGTTAAGAAAAGCATGTGCTAATTAGTAATTATTTTTAGTAACGTACAATTCAAAGTTGTAGTAAAATCAAGAGTGACATTTTTTTAGAAAAATCTTCATTCTTCTGTAGGTGAGTGAGATGGATGCTTAGTTTCTACCTTCTTATTTGCTTCAGTTGCACCTCTACGTATAAATAGGCTTCTAGTTAGTCCTTAAGGTCTATTATTACATACTTACATTGAAGATATCCCTACACATGCTGTACTTACAACCCACAGCTCTATCTTTCTACTTTCAATGTATTAACTACTTGAAAGCATCTTTTTTGGAGCCACAACAAGGGTAACAAAATCTTACAGAATTGGTGAAGATTCTTGTAACAGCAAAGAGTCCACAACGCATCACAGCACATCAACCGCACACTGGCCCTACCTTGCCCCAAGTTCTTTGGTGCCCCCCTCTGTTTATTCCACACTGCTACATTATCAAATATTTATCCTTGCAGTATCAATGATGGTCAATTGATATTGGAAGACAATATTCACGCACAAGCAATTGTTGAGTCTATTGCTATACCTTAATCAGTCCCTGAGATATATTTTTATATCTTAGGGTTTAATATGTGCTACAGATTCTATCTTGCTTCAGGTTTTTTATGTTACCTGCTGTATTTTACTGTTTACATTATCAATTGTTCTCCTTGCAGTATTAATGATGATCAATTGAAGTTGGAAGACACGGCTCTTACAAAAGCAGCGCTTGAGAACACCAGATGTTTCTTACTTGACTGTGGGGCTGAAATGTTTATATGGGTTGGTCGGGTAACACAAGTGGAGGATAGAAAAACTGCCAGTAAAGTGGTTGAGGTAAACTCTCAAACAATCTTTCTTTTCTTTTATATTTTTGGTTGCCAATTCAGATATGCAATGCTATCATTTTTTTTGCCTCTTGCAGGAATTCGTCATTAATCAGAAAAGGCCGAAGACAACAAGAGTGACTCAAGTGATTCAAGGTTATGAGAGTCATGCATTCAAGTCGAAATTTGAATCATGGCCAGCAGGTAATGCAGCAGGGAGCTCTGGCGCAGAGGATGGGCGGGGCAAAGTTGCAGGTAGTTTATTCAGTTATGAGGATAACGAAATATCTCCTTTGATTATTGCTGATGATCTTTGGTGTTTCTTCTAGCTTTATTGAAGCAACAAGGTGTTGATGTGAAGGGGGCTGCAAAAAACAGCACTCCAGTAAACGAAGAAGTTCCTCCTTTGCTCGAAGGCGGTGGAAAACTCGAGGTTCTGTTGATTATATTCCCACTTTAGGAGTTGCATTGTTTAAAAGAAGTAATTGCAAATGGCATTAATGGAAAGGTCCTTACAAAAATAAATTGTTCATATTTCAGGTGTGGTGCATTGATGGCAATGCTAAGACTGCCCTACCAAAAGAGGACATTGGAAAATTTTACAGTGGAGACTGTTATATCATTCTTTGTACATATCATTCGGGTGACAAGAAAGAAGAATATTATCTCAATTACTGGATTGGGAAGGATAGCATGGCGGTAATAATACATTGCATGCTGCCACACTTAAGCTATGGCCTAAATGTTTTTTCACATTATCTCAATTGTTGATGCTTTTTTAATAATATCTGAGTGTGATCATCACTGCCCTCGTGATGTGGCATTTAATTTTTTTCTCAAGTATTTACATATGACCTATGGTCTAACCTTTCTGCAAAACTATTTATATTCACTACTTAGTGCACATGTGGAACCCACGTCACCTGATTAGATTAGGAAGGTCATTCATAAAATCAAGACGCATGCATAAAAAGGAGATATTGCAGCAAATAGGTTCTGAATGTTTGGGTTGTAGGGACCAACTTTGAATTGCATCCCTCCAATCTGGTGAATAAGATGGCCAGGATGCTCCAGATTTGCCAGCCAAAATCGTTCCATATGTAGCTTAAATTTGAAGTTGTGCCTTTTGTATTAGCATCGTGCAAGTATAAGATCATGTTATAAATTCTTTTGGAGTTTGTCGGTCTCTGTTCTTCTAATTTTTTACAGTAGTAGGACTTATCATGCACTTGTAGAAGTGAGCTGGTCATTGGGATGTATATTTACTTTTTTGGTTTATTCTGCGCAGGATGATCAAGTGATGGCAGCTCAATTAGCTAATACAATGTGGAATTCATTGAAAGGAAGGCCTGTTCTGGTGCTGCATTTCATTTCATAAGTGCCTACAATATTTGTTCATAAGAGAAGAGTTTGATTTATTAGTAGTGGTGTTGTAGGGACGTATTTATCAAGGGAAGGAACCACCGCAATTTGTTGCTCTTTTCCAGCCCATGGTTATCTTAAAGGTACAACTGTTGCTGAATATATCTTTTTTTGACAATAGACCACCACCTGAGTGGTTGCTTCTTTTTTATTTGTTATTCGATGCAATTTTTTTTTGACAAATCATGTAGGGCGGAATCAGTTCTGGATACAAGAAGATTGCAGAAGAAAAGGGCGAGAGCAATGAAACTTACTCTCCTGAAGGCATAGCTCTAATTCGAGTATCTGGGACAGCAATCCATAACAATAAAACACTTCAAGTTGATGAGGTATCACCTAGCTGTCTGTTATTCTTGCTGATATCTTGGATGAGGATGGATCTTTTTTATCGAATTATACGATATAAGATTGTTCCCCCGGGCTCGGCCCCAAATGTTGACCTTTGTGCAACTTCTAACAGCAAAGTTTAGCTCTGAAATTGTACAGGAAATCGTTGTGAAATCTACAACAATATTGTACAGAAATTGTGTCATTTCTTCCTTGAATTGATCAGTTATTATTTTACAGGTGGCGACATCTTTAAGCTCCACAGAGTGTTTTGTATTGCAATCTGGAAATGCAATGTTTACATGGCATGGCAATTCTAGCACTTATGAGCAGCAGCAGTGGGCAGCGAAAGTTGCTGAGTTCTTGAAGGTACGCTGCCACCTTTAAACAGATTTAAGAACACCAATTCAAGTTTCTATGCGCTTTTGGCAGAAGTCCTTCTAATGTAGTACGAGTTAACTGCATTTTCTATTGCTGAGTTTACAGAGTGACAGATTCACCTGTCCAATTTATGGTTGGAAGTTACTATCACATATAAAGTGTTATGTTGCGGGAAAAACTATTATTGACACTCAGAAGTTAACTTGTAGAGAACAAAATAAGCTTACACACTGATTTTGAATGAAAACCATAGTTTTAAAAACCGGACCGGTTGTTGACCCAGCCTCGCTCCTAGTTCAGCGTTTCACTGGTCCAACCGGTGGTTCACTAATCTATAAATATTGCCTAATCTTGTGTGTCAAACACAAACAAGCAACGAAGGCAAAGTGCCTATCTCCAAATAAAATGGGCACTGGTAGCAATGGCTGCGGACAAACTGTTCATCACAGTTGTAACCCAAGCTCTGCTTGCGGCGTTCAGCCATCTTTGTAGGAGACAGACGGCGGAACTGGCGTATCGGAGGCCAGCCGTGGGTACCGAAGTTGGTGAGGCAAAAACGGCTGAAGGTGCTGGAGTCGCCCCTCATGGCGCAGGCCGGCCCGATGCTGGAGCGGATGATCGGTTCCATCCGGAGTTGCGTGCTTTCAAAGGTACAGGTTCGGCAATTGTCGCACTAGCACGATCTTTGTAAGCCCTGGCAAGTCATGGCCTGCTGGAGGTCCAATGGATTCAGTAGCTCCACGTTAGTCCGAAGTGGCTTGGGGAGACCGGTAGTGAAGAGCTGGGTCTGTTGCTGGGCCGTCATTGGTGGTGCGCGGCAGAGCAAGGCCAGGAATTTATTCTGATGTACCTGAATTGAACCCCCCATATGGCAATCGAGCAAGCTTGCCGAGAAAGTTACTTCTGATCGGTGGATCGAAACGCTAATGACAAAGCTCTTTGAAGAGCTCCCAGGTTGGCTCCTCTGAGTCTCGTTCCAATTGGCCATACCAAAGTTGGGCAATGCCCGTGAGGTGATAGGAAGCCAACCAGAATTTATCTGCTTCAGCTCTACGATGGCCTCGAAAAAATTGGTCACATTTGTTAAGCCATGCGAGTGGGTCATCCATGCCATCAAAAACTGGAGATTCCAATTTATGGTAGTGGGGTGGAATGTTTGGCGCAGGGGGTTGTTCGGGAGCATGGTAGCGGCCTGTAGGTGGAAAATATGGTGATGTGTGGGTGGCAGGGAGGGCGGAGGTGGGCGCGGTGCATAGGCGGAAGGATCAGTATGTGCATAGTGGGGGCATGCCGCTAGGGCTCGGTAGGTGGTGGGTCGGGATGTGAATGCAAACGGTACCGTGGAGGTGAGCGGTAGGGCGGCGGTCGGAGGCGGTGGGGGGGCGCCGCCGATGTGGTGGTGGAAGCAGAGCGGAGTCTCCTGTTAATGCCGTCGGGGCCGCTGGATGTGGAAGAAAACCTGCGCGAGCATCAACTGCGCATTTTTCCAGTGCGAAAATCCGATTAGCGAGCTCGCCCAAATTTTGCTTAACCCCATCAACATATTGCTCAAACTGATGTGGTTGTTGTCGACGCGGATGGCCAGCTCCTTGATGGCTTCCAGGACCAACGAGAGAGCAGCTGAATCGTCTCCTCCTTCAGACCTTGGCATGGTGTAATTTACCAGAGGTGGCTCTGATACCAAATTGTTGGGGGTGTAGTTCCGAAGATAGTAGCTGTGATAGACTGGAGGCTTGGGCCGATAGTTCCGACGGCCGGGTGCCGTGACGGCAGCCCCGATGCAAGACTTGGAAAATTAGGGGGAATAGAGAACGGGGGAGAGCTTGAGATTGATTCTTGACTTGCTTTATTCACCACAAAGGCTATCTCTTATATAGAGCATTGCCTTACAGATCTGATTACAATCGAAATCTAATTCTTATCTAATTATAACTCTTATCCTAACAGACTCTTGCTATAGCTTTAAATAGAACACAAAAGACGTATCTTTATCTAATTGAAGACCGAACTCAACAAGAAGTCAGCACATACTCTATCGACAGTTAGCCTCTGGCGCGACTTGGTCCATGGCTGCCGTATGTTGCTGCATCCTTCTGCGATACGGAATCCCCCACATAACACTAGTAGTGTGGGAGTTGGGGGGCCAACAGCCAAGTCTTGGGTTCGAATATCCTTCCACCCACCTATGTTTGAAAACAAGTTGGCTGAAGCATCATGTTGCCCTTCTGTCCTGTCAGACCGCACCAGGTTTTTCTCTGGTTCGCATCAAAACTGCCTGGTTCGACCAGGTTTTTGCTGGTTTGATTGCTTTGATGGTCCTGCTAAACTGGACCGGACTAGGCACTGGTTCTGGTTTTTTCTGGTTGAACCGTGGGTCTGGTCAGTTTTTTAAACTGTAATAAAAACTAGTTATAAAGGTGACATATGAAGATTGAAGTTCAGCATTCTGGTGGCTTGTATTAACATCTATCACAATGTCAGTACCAACCAAAATAAGGCTAGTACAGAATTAGCAGAAAAGTGCAATGTACCAAGCCAAAATTGGTACACTAATATTTGTCTGTGCACTGAAGCTGTTTTTAGCAACCTATTGTTGACTAGAATTCTTTCTGTCCGTCTTTTCTTTAATGCCCCAGTAAATAAATGGTTTCTCTTGATCAAATAAATGGTATAGCTTCTCCGTCACCGTTTCGAAGCGGTTTATCGAGATAGCCTTTTCGAAACAGCTTGTCGGCTTATCAACATAAACGCTCGTGCTAGGGTCAAAAACCATAAGCTATAAGCCGTAGCCGAAAATAACCCATCCATTAGCTGGAATAGACCAACACTACTAACTGTTGACTTTTGCCAACTAACACTATTAACTGGAAAAAAGATCTGTACAATTTTATTAGGTTTCAATTGAACACAACTTTTTTCTATTTAAGATCTTTATTGGTTGATGCTGTATTTACTGTCACATGCCCTGGTTATTTATGAAAGAAATGAGATATTTCAGTCGAGATGGTTGTTCACTGTAGATTGATGGATGATCATGGACTCATGGTTGATTGTTAGCTGTTGGCTCATCCAATTCTTATATTCAAGTCAAGGTTATCACGGCGACGGGGGGAGGCGCCATGCTGGGAAGGAGGCGGCGGGAGGGAGGCGATGGGGAGGCGCCGGGGAGGAGGCGGTGGGAGGGAGGCGCCAGGCGGGAGAGGCGGCGGGGAGAGGGGAGGAGAGGAGTTGCGAGAGCGAGAGAGAGGAGTCGGTGAGAGCGAGAGAGAGGAGTTGGTCGGGTGCTGCCGACTATTAAGAAATGTCGTTTTGCGATTAAGTCCTCAGAATTCCTAAAAATTACGAACAAATCCCTCTTTTAATGGATTTCTTCTAATTTAGATCTCATGAGACATAATTATTTAAATAATTTGTGCTATTATGTTGTATGGTTATTTAATTTTTAGATATATAAGGTATTATTTGTCGTCTAACTACTATCGTCTAACTGTCGCCATGGCGGGCGCCTAGTCGACTAGGCGTCCAGGCGGCTCGGTCTCGCCGCGACTTGCCGGAGCGCCGTGACAACCTTGATTCAAGTCATTATGACACTGCACAGTTTTTAAAAGATCATGTGGAACTGGATGAACATTCTTATGGATTGTTGCTAAATAGTTCCTGAACTGTTTTTTATGAATCAAATGAAAACTTCCCAGGCTTCATGAAGAACTTGCTTTTCCCAACTATCCCTTGCTAATATTTGATATGTCCAATCTTACAGCCTGGTGTGGCTGTGAAACATTGCAAGGAGGGTACAGAGAGTTCTGCTTTCTGGTTTGCTCTTGGTGGAAAGCAGAGCTATACAAACAAAAATGCCACTCAGGATATTATTGTTAGGGAGCCGCACTTGTATGCCTTCTCATTTAGGAACGGTTAGTTGTAAATTTCTTGCTTCTATTTCTTTCCTTTCATTCTGTTACAGTATCTATATTAACTCTTTGCCCTAATTATATTTTTGTTGCTTTGGTTTCATTCATGATAACATGATCACCATTGACCAGGGAGACTGGAGGTTGGTCCTCTTACTTTTGCTTTCCATAAAACTAGTCTTGCTTATACCAATCCAGGGTATGTGATTTCTATGAGCTTCGGCAGGTTAACGAGATCTTCAACTTTTCCCAAGATGATTTGTTGACTGAAGACATGATGATTCTTGATACACACGGTGAGGTCTTTATTTGGATTGGTCAGTGCGTGGAATCAAAAGAGAAACAGAAGGCATTTGATATTGGCCAGGTAAGACCTTGAAGATTTGACCTTATTGTTTTAGTTTGATGTTCACAATTATGCACTGTGTGATGATTACTGTTTACCCCAGAAATACATAGAGCATGCAATGTCTATTGAAGATCTTTTTCCATATGTACCACTTTATAAAGTCACTGAAGGGAATGAGCCTTGCTTCTTCAAGACATACTTCTCTTGGGATAACACGAAATCTGTGGTATGCTCTTGGATATCTCATTACTGCTATATCTTCTTTTTGTTGTTTTGTCTATCATTAATTTTTACTAGGAATCAGATGTTTTACTTAAAAGTTAATAAAATTGGAAATCTGCACCAATGTTTGTGGTTTCATTTACCTCCCAGAGGCAGTCTTCATTATATTTCTCCATGTACCCTTACACTTGTTTATGCTATTCATGTTCGTTTTTGTGCTAGCACTTGTTGCAGACTGCATGGTAATAAGTTTCATGCTTTGTACAGGTTCATGGAAATTCGTTCCAAAAGAAACTTTCACTTCTTTTTGGATTGCGTTCGGAGGTAAGATTGTGATTAAGTTCTTGCAGATATTCTTTTAAAAAAAAGTTCTCGCAGATACAGAATTAGTTTCGCATATATGTATGCTTTACTTGAAGTAACATTCAATGTAATGCTTGGATGCTAACAGGTTGTGTGGCTAAATTGCTTTTACAAAATAAACCCAATATTTAGGCAATTAATCATGTTGTAGAGCAGGAGACAAATTTCATGAATTCATTGGAAATGCAAATTAGATTCAATTAACACTATCTTTACAACATAACCCCTTTTGCAGAGCATACCTAAGAGCTCTGGTAACGGTGGACCCACTCAAAGGGCATCTGCATTGGCAGCTTTATCATCTGCATTCAATCCATCTTCCCAGCAGAAGCAGGCAAGTGTTCAATAGTTTCTTTATGAAAATATTATCAGTGGAAAATCTTGGTGTGACTAGCCACTCAATCCCTTTTCAGTCTAACGAGAGGCCTAAAAGCTCAGGTGATGGTGGACCCACGCAGCGTGCCTCAGCACTGGCTGCCTTATCCAATGCATTTAATCCATCCTTGAAACCCAAAACCCCACCTCCGTCTCGTTCAGGTCAAGGTTCACAAAGAGCAGCTGCAGTTGCTGCCCTATCCTCTGTCCTGACTGCTGAGCAAGCTGGATCTTCTGAGAATCTCCGAGCTAGCAAGGCAACCACAGCAGCAGAAAAGACTGGTAGAGCTGTGCTTTCTTTTTCAGTTTCTCATCCTTTAGAGAGTAACAATGATAGTGTGCAGTTATCTGGAAGTTCATCATCCGCTAGCATTTAAACTTTTGGGTTCTCTGATTTGTGTTTCTTGTTTCTGCAAAAGTGTTCAATCAAGACTTCAAGCGGATTGTGTTCATCTGTGCAAGTACATCCTTGGAACATTGCATGCCTGCCTGCTGTGTTATATGTTTTATGGTTGCTATATTATGGAATAGCTCCACTATGTACACCTGATTAATAGGGTCCTTTCAGTCTTGCTGGTATATTCCTCCTTCAAAGTTTAACACATTTAATCAATGCAGATACCGAGAGGATCGAAATAACTCCATCTGATTCATCTCCTCACTCTGAAGCCGGGGAGTCCTCTGAATTTCAGTCAGAAAAAGATGCTGTAGTAGATGAGGTGCCATCTGAGGGTGATGGAGCAGAGCCTCAGACACCAGAGGAACAAACAACTGTTGAGAATGTTGGTGAAGCAACATTTAGCTATGTTCGCTTGATATCCAAATCTACTGATCCTGTTCGTGGGATAGACTACAAACGCAGAGAGGTTTGTTCTCAAGCACGTTTTTTATATCTGGAGCCTGGACATGCCTAGTTATTCTTTGTCCTAAAGCAATTTTTCTGTGAAATGATGAATATATGTTACTAGAGTTGTTTGTGTTGGTTTTGTGCATCTACTGTGATTAGGTTAAACTCTTCGCTGCAGCTAACTTGCTGATGCATTTGGCTGTTGTATTGATGCATTAGTTTCATCCGTAGTTTGTACGGGTAGGATGTTGTGTTCAGGTCAATTTTAATTTAATTACTTTATTGCTTCTGTAGGCATACTTATCGGAGAGTGAGTTCCAGACTGTTTTTGGCATGAGTAAAGAGGCATTCTACAAACAGCCAGGATGGAAGCAAGAGTTACAGAAACGAAAAGCTGATCTCTTCTAAAGGGTGGCTCCTGAACAAACGATTGTTTCTGGTTTTGCTGCAAAATGAGGTCATACTGTCCTTGTTTTTATCTCTTCTCATGATTGATGCCATAATCAGGAGTAAGTATGCCCCATTGTTGGTCGTTTTCTGTGGACGGCTACTGGTGGCTTGGTCAGTTTGTTTTGCAAATTTTATAGGTCATTCTTTTATTTGTGTACATGGACTGAGTTGTGCTGCTTGCAAGGTCCTGATATGCCCTAGCATGTTCTGTGAATTGTGACTGTCCATATGTGTATATTTTTTTTCTCTCGGTTTGTTACGTATGGGCATTCCCTGGATAGGTTTTGGGAGGTCATTCTGTATTGCCATTCAGATGTATCACACATTTGTGTTTGTCTGTTTAGCTGTGCTATTGACGATTGTTGCAATTGAACCCTTGGTTAAATTTGTCCGATCTTCCAAATAAGTCGCTGTGGCATGCAGATCTCTCTGTCCCGTCTCCACTGGATAGTGCCCTGTATGTTTGGATCAGTTGCCAATGGAGATATAAAGTTGTTTTTGCCATCACAAATTCGCAAATCGCAATGTGTTTCATAATCTTGGCTAAACGGATGTACTGCTTTACGTGACATACATTGCACACTTAACACACAAATTATCCAAGGAAGCAGCCAAACAAGCAGTCGATTACAACACTGCCTCCTGAGCCGTTCATGGAGCGCGCCCTTCATCTTCTTCGATGTCACCGCCATGTCGTGCTGCGGCGGCGCGTCCATGCTCGCTGCAGGAACCACCTCCACGGCAAACCTCCTGACCACGGCGGCCGCGACGGCCTTCATCTGCACGTACGGCATCTCCTTCCCGAGGCACGCGCGCGCCCCAGCATGGAACACCGGAGACCATATATATACAACTTATGATGGAGTTCATGCGCAGTGTCGTGTGCGGCGAGTGGGACGAGGACTACTCGCCTGGCGACAAGGAGCGAGAGATGGCCCGTGTTGGGCAATGTAACAGAAAATTTCATATACAATGATCTAGGGAGAAGAGCATGCACTAGTATAAAAAGAATCATCACAGATGGTTTAAAACTATCATTACAGACGGTTTTTTGAACCATCTGAATTTATACGTCAATAATAATCAAATGTTATCACAGACGATTTATGAGCCGTCTGTGATAAATAGATAACAGACGGTTTGTAACTAGAACCGTATATGAAGAACACTATCATAGACAGCTCGAACTAAAAACCATCTATAATACTTACACGTCACAGATAGTTCTAACTACCAAACGTCTGTGATGTGTGAGTATCACAGACAGTTGGTATATAGAACTGTCTATGATACTTTCCATCACAGACGGTTTCTAGTTCGAGCCGTCTGTGATAATTCTTCACAGCCGGTTTATACCACAAAACCATTTGTGGTAGTTCATTTTATACCTAAATTTTTTCTATTTTTCGATTAGCCTCAGGAAATGTTAACTATATCACATAAAAACAAGCAAATACAGCAACAAACACAGCAACATATTCTATTTCTATTAAGATTAGAATCCACCATTACAACATCACAAGATATCGAGTAGATTACCTATAGCACTGCATACACAAGAGGACACTTACAATTTTACAAAGATAAGCTTCACGGTTACAAATTCAGAAAAAATACTTACACTACAAGAAACTTCAGGCTAATGCAAGCTAGACTTACACATCCTTCATTAAATTACAATCTAAAACAAGTGGTGCAGGAAAATTTTCAGCTTCTATGTCCAAATCAATAGCTTCTATACCAGCGATTTAGAATAGTGCAGATTTGTCATTGCTTTCTTCCTTTTCATCTTGCTTCAAGCGAAATTTCAGTCGTCCTTACCGAACCCCTTCCCATTTTTGTCGCGCATAAACGAGTTAGAGTAGTACTGGTGGTGTTGGTTTTTCGAGTAGGGAGAGGGAGTTAATAAGGGGCAAGAGGTGGCGAAGAGAACGGTACCTACCGTTCGATGCGGAGAGAATGGACGTGTAAGATTGGGATCCTACGAGATATGTTACGGATCGGTAATGTGGCGGGACATCACAGACGGTTCAGATTACAAACCGTCTATGATAGAGACATCACAGACGGTTCAGATTACAAACCGTCTATGATAGAGACATCACAGACGGTTTAGATTACAAACCGTCTATGATAGAGACATCACAAACGGTTAATAACAAAAATCGTCTATAATAACAGGAGATATCACAGACGGTTTATAATAAAATAGTAGGTGATAATGACGTTACAAATACAATATATCGGTACAATATAAATAGCTAGTCTCAAAAGATAAAATAGCAAAATTTTATATGGCTTATATATGCTCGTTTGAAAGGTTTCGACGAAATCTATAACTTTGCAACTGAGGCGAAACCCAAATTCCAAATAGAAGAACAAAAATTTTAGCAAAAACAAAAACTAAAAGCTTCAAACGCAAATTTGGGGCTAAAGATGGCCGATTTTGCGGGTCTTAGAGGGTGAGTGGCACAAACCAGTTGTTTTTTAATTGGCCTCGTCGTTAGCTTTTCAACAAGTATAATTATGTCGAAAACAGACACCATATGCAAAAGTTATGCCCGTTTTTATTAAAGGTGTCTGAAAACTGAATCCTACTCGAATTCAGGTGAGAGATTATGAAATTTTGGGGGATTACGAGGTGGGAAACATATCACCGACGATTTTTAATATAAACCTCACAGATGGTTTAAATAAAAAATTATCTGTAATGTCTGCTATTATTATAAACGGTTCTTATCAAAAACCGTCTGTGAATTATCATAGACAGGTGTTAGTAAGAACTGTCTGTGATGTCTTGCATTATCACTGACGGTTCGTATAAATAACCGTTTGTGAAAATATCATAGACGGTTATTCGTATGAACCGTCTGTGATACTTACAACATAGATGGTTCCTAGGAACCGTCTATGATGTAAACGTCCAATTTAACCTCTTTTATAGTAGATATGTTTGAGGTTGTCTTTGTTTTTTTTGTGAAGGATAGCCTTGTCTTTATTCAAATGTGAATAATGGTCTCCTGTACATTTTATAAAGGTTATTTCCAGTGGACAAATACATATTTACATATATAATCTATAAATTGTAACCTGAACTGAAACATCGAGTCAGAAGCGAAATACATCTCTACATTGCACACAGAGACATTAGCAACTGTACATGGTAAAAGCGTTGCCAGTTATCTGAAAAATGAAATGCTAAACTGTTAGCTATCAGTCTACCCTTTCTAAACATCACTCAGTAAGGTCCTGGTACTTTCAATCTATTTTTATTGCACTACTACGAGTAACCTGCAAAATGGATGGTGCATTACTTTTATCGAAGTTGCATGGGTCTGCAGTGTATAGCTGCTATTCACATTACTGACTAACAACACAAATTTCATTCATCACTAATATGAGCATCCTCTACTAGCAATTACTAAAAGTATTCAAAGTATGGAAAATTTAAAATTATTAAATAGCAGTACACAACTACATTTGGCTTCACAATATCAACTAGCAGTACTTCCTGCCAATCACCTCATTGCTGATTAATTAATGTTGAATGCATCCATGTGTGCAATGCACTACACTGTCTTCAGCAACAACAAACAACGTGTACAAACAGAGGACTGTTTAATTGATGTTCATGGAGTGTTGTTGATGGCGATATTGGGTTGTGTACAAAGTTGGCTTGACATTTGGGTGACCAACAATGATGGATGAATTACAACTCAGTTCTTACAATTAAAAGAACAAGCTAGGGAACTTGTTGCGGCTGGCATCTTGTCGATTCCTCACGCCTGACCGAGCAAGTGGTTCTTGTCAGTGAGAGAAGCCTGATAATAATTGCTGATCGGTTTATTATCAGTGGGAGAGAAACATACATATAACTGTGAGGCTGTTGTTGTCACATAGATAGAGCTGAGTTGTCGTGTGATTATTGAAGATAGAGGAGCACGTGATCTATTTCACTGCATGGGAGGTTACCTGGAGTTAAGCCCAGTTATCGGGTCATAGGATCTTCGAGTAGTGGCTGGTAGGGTAAAAGGGCAGTAATCCTCTGGCCAGTGATATTTGGGTAGTATTGTTTCAGATGATCTACGATCACAATAACTTATGATTTTAATTATATATTAAAACCATATCTAAGAGATTATTTAATCCTCGTCAATGACATAGTCCAAAGGCTAACTAAACTGAATCACAAAAATAGAAATGGTCACTCTTATGGTTGAACAACAATAGTACAAGGCTAAGCATTAATTCGACTATGCTAGCTTCTGAAAGAAGCCATCATATATGATGCACCATTCAAGAGTTAGTACAACCAAACATGCAAATCGAAGCAATTTCTTTTCTAATTTTTCCTCAAAATATACTACTGTACAAGCACAACATATCCACTTCTTATAGGAGTATTTTCTGACAAAAGCACAACATATACTATTTTTCTGATCAACAAGTAGGGGATTTTACAATGATGCGTTGACTATTCGTATGCATCTGGTACAAATGATAAATATAATGTTAGGAAACGACTCCAAGTTGGAAAAGTAAAGAAATCCAGAAAGTATACTAATGCCGCCGGCCCTATGCTCCCACAAAGTCGGGGTTCTGTTTAGGCTTAGAACAACTAGTGTCGCTCATGCCCTGCCGAAAACCCTAGATAATTTATATGGTGCTAGGTGATCGGGACCAAAACCATGAGTTGGTTGCAACGCTTCCGATCATTGCGCGAAGTGGAGACGTGGTCTCCCTAAAAGCTCGGAATCTGTTAGCCGAGATCAATCCAACACGTCAATCTCAGAAATCTTGCGTTTACGCGAATATCTGCAGAGGAATATATGTGCACGTGCAATTGGAATGCATGCGTGCTAGTTTGCATAAACAAAACGATCATGATTCCAATTGATGCAGACGGAGAGAGGTGACACTGTTCGCTCTTCCAACTCTCACTCACATCGCCTTAGCTACGGCTAGCAACCCGATCGAAGCTGAGATCCTCCTGTTCTTACACTTAACTGGTAAATCGGTCGCATAACCAAGCGATCCATCGATCATGTACTTGTTAAGCTGAACCTACTCTTATCTATAAATACCACCTCCCCCACCCCCTCTTTATATCAGACCAAAAGTTTCTGAAGCTTAACTACCTACAGCTCACGCAGCTAACTAGCTGTCCACTGTCCTCCTCGTCTCCTTCGCCATCCTCCTGGCGCTCGCCGCACCACTGCTCGCCAGTGACCCCGATATGCTGTAGCACTAAAAAATAAAAAAATAACGAATAAATAAATGAAATAATAATAATAATAAAAACCCTAGTCTAGGTTTGGCTTTAAATAGGGGACCTCTCTATTCTTTTTCGTACGCAGTTTTTTTTTTTTGCGGAGGGCAACCGGCGGCGGCTGCGGCAGCACGTGTGAACAGTACTTCGCTCGGCCGAATGACCGTTCGCGTGGCCGAACGACGTTTTGCACGGCCGTGGGGGCTAGCGACCCGGTTTTCTCTCTAGTCAAATTCATCTCCTGTTGTTCTTTTATCAAATTCATCTGTATCTGATCGGTTGCCTTCCATTTCATTCTGTAGGTTCGCACGCAGCTGTCGAGGGAGCAGTTGGGCAGTTGCGCATTTCGGATCCATCGTGCAGCGTGTCTGTCGAGAGTGTTCAAGGCAAGTACCTCGCGACCGTAACCTGCCCTTTCGAACTTTACCGTTTCATGATTATATGTCACCATTGGCTTAGTATTCGATTATTTCATTGTATTGATTGTCAGTTGTAGGCTGTTCGTAAAATTAGATAGATTCTGGTGCGTTGGACTAGTTAGTGTTATACACTTGTAGTTAGTCTAATGCTCGACTATAGGATTCATGTTTAGTGAGAGATTCGAATAAATGCTTAAATTATATATAGGATAGCATATACGCATGTTCAAATCTAAGGTTAACCACTAATAATCTTTTAACATTGGGTGGCTATTTATATACTCTGCTTCCAAGATTCTTTAACTGTACACTATTGATTGTGAGCCTTGGCTGATTTAGTTGTGGTACATTAATCTGACTAATAATCACTTATTATGTAATAAAATTGTATGATTGTCAATCCTTGTGTGACTCCTTCTAGTATTCTCTTTAGGACAGGTTTTAGTATGCTATCATCAGATCTTTGTTCTCCATCGCTTGTATCACAAATCATGTCTCTCTGTTCTCAACTGTATCAACCTATTACCTTTATAACTTTACTTTAATTCACCACCGACTTTCTAATTACATCTTGCATAATTCATTAATAAAAGAAATGACAGTTGCTTGCCCGGGATTACCCACGTATAGGGGAGATTTTCACCCACCTGGTAACGTACGGGGGGCCGTACATTCTCGTTACATAGGATATTACACATCATCGATGGTTATACAATCAGGACAAGGATGTGCCTAATTATTATCGTATAACCGGGTATGTAGGATATGATCGCCGACGCTTTTGCTATAACTTGCAAAATAATAATTATCTTGAATTACACTATCTCTGCGATCTCTGTCTCCGATCTATATCAATGTTTCCGGTAACCTAAGACATTGCCTTAATCCGTGTTTATTATTTGCTTACATTGCTTGTCCTTTGTTTATCTTGGTTGCATTACCTGTTCTTTACTTACCGTGTTGCGACCGTTGTTGGGTACTTGATGAGATTTCTAAATCTCACGTTTGCTCTTTCTATTCTCAGATAAAAGGCCAGTGGAGTGATAGCAACATACATGGGTGGGAGCACTCGTGTTTTCAGTAATGTGGCTTGCCACCATTTATGCCATTTTATTTTATTTTTCATTTGATTAGAAGTGTACCGGTCCCATGTTTCAAATATTTATTTCAGCTTCCGTTGATTCTCTAAATAAAGTAACATTAATGTTTTAATTTTCTTATGATTTCTATTGTTGTTTTTATTATTTTTTCTTTACTTTGACGATAATATTTTATAGTAGTATTATAGTTTGACTGTATGTATGGTGCTACGTATGCTCAGGACATCTGCGTCCCCGACTACAAATCCCTTCAGGGCCGTGAGTAACCAAAAAGATCACTCAAATCATGCATATACAAATGTTCATTTCATTTTTGTTCCTTGTGCATATCCATGCAACGACGTATAAACCTTGCCGTCGTCGTTGGTATAACATGGCATGACAATCACCGATTGGAATTAATGCATGTGTATGCATGCAGCTCTGAGGGTGAACGGGTACCGGTGCAAGCTGGAGATGAACGCGATGGTGGACGACTTCTTCTTCTGCGGGCTGTGGATGGCCGCCACGTGTACTCGGGCAACCCGATGGGGTCAGTGGTGACGGCGGCCAACGTGGAGAAGATCCCGGGGCTCAACACCCTACGCATGTGTAACTTCTAGGGTTCAAACCGATTTATATCTAATCCTATTTTAAATAAGTCATACATATGTAGCAACCCGTTTATACTTTCGTCTTCACTTCGCGCAAAATAGTTAACCGGAGGTTGATACTATTAGAAACTCTAAGCTTATATGTTAGTGCTTCTTAAGCTAAACTAGCAATGTAGGACTAATTCACACCTTCATATGCACACACACACATAGACCATCATGAGCCTAATTCTACATGGCCGAGGTGTCACATACACCCCCTCGAAGGATCCGACGTCCTCGTCGGCCCAACATATCCACATTAGGACAAATGATCAGGATCTCCCCTCTTAGCACATGTCCTTGTGTTCAGTGCCAGCACATATGCCATATCGTGTGTTCAGTCTGGATCCACACGCGCCATGCATCATATGCTTACGCCCCTGACCCGCACGTGCTCATGTAACCGCGAGGGTCGGCTCTGATACCATTTGTAACGCTTTAGGGTCCAAACCGGTTCAGGCCTAACCCTATTCTGGATAGGTCACGCACACGTAGCAACCTGCTTGCACTTTCGTTCTTGCTTCGCGCAAAACGGTTAACCAAAAGTTGTTATCATTAGAAGTCATATGCGGGGCGGCCAGCGGGAGGCTTGGTAAGGCTCGAGCCTCACCTCCCGGCCGGCGGACCCCCGGCGATCACCCGGCACCGGCCGACAACAAAGAGCGACCAAAATCATTCACAACACAGCGAAGGCTTCAATCAAAATCATTCACGAATCACGATCCACAGCTTCAAGGTTTAAGCCCAACAACAAGTAACAAACAACAAAAAACCAACCGGCCCAGAAGCCCACGAAAACACACAATCACTATTCATAGACGGCGGCGGCAGATCCAGAGGAGCACATATCCACTTCGGCACTTCCCACTTCCCAGCCTCCCAGCGATCGGTGGCGGCGCAGCGCCGCGGAGACCCGGCGGGAGGAGCCTGAGCGGGCGACGAGGGGCCGAGCCGGGGGGAGCCGGGCGGGCGGCGAGGGTCGAGGCCCCACCGGTGAGTTCTGGTCGGCGCCCGGCGGACTCCGAGCGAGGCGAGGAGGAGCCGAGCTGCTGAGGAGCCGGAGCGACGCAGGATCATGAGCCCGCGAGGCGTCGAGCGAGGAGGAGCCGAGCCCGAGGAGCGGAGGAGTCGAGAGCGAGGCGGCGAGCGAGGAGGAGCGGAGGAGCCGGGCGAGGCGAGCGGAGCGGAGGTGCCGAGGCGCCGATCACCGAGTCGGCCGAGAGATTTGAGAACTTGAGAAGCGAGAGAGAGAGGCGGAGGAGCAGCGGGCGAACGAATCGAAGAGATAAGGGCGGACGGACCGGCGGAGGCGAGTGGAGCGCAGGCGCGCAGGCGCAGCGATTGCCGACGTGTGTCCCGTGTCGGCGTGTCCGGACCTCCACCTCCAATGTAAACAGTAGCAGTCAACAGAGGACAACCGACGGGTCCGCTTCAGTAAATTTTCTATACTTTTTTTTATCAATTTAACATTTTAAAATTTAGATTTTAAACTAATAATTTATTTATAGATTTTGCTATAATGGAGAAACGAACTTTGTGTAACTATTTCGCAAGTAATTCAAGTGCTACACGTTTTCTATTGTCGAGGTATGTACTTTTGTATTTCTCTGTTTTTCGTTGTTTATCTTCAAGATTCCAACTGTATAATTTCTATATGAATTTGAAATTTTATAAGAGTATAAGACTATATTTATATCAACTTAGTTTAGTCCGATAAATACTTCAGCCCACCCTCAATTTTAATCCTGGCTTCGCCACTGGTCATATGCTTATATGTTAGTGCTTCTCAAGTTAAACTAGTAAAGTGAGACTAATCTACACTCTCATATACACACATATATAGATTATTATGAACCTAATTTTACAGGGACCGAGGTGTCACAGCGTGTCCAGGGTGCGCGTCGACTAGGCGCCGTGGGGCAGCGTGAACCCGCCGCACGTGCACCCGCGCGCCACGGAGATCATCTTCGTCGCCGAGGCCCGAGGGCACTCTCGAGGTGGGCTTCCTCCCCAAGGCGAAAAAGCTCTTCACCCGCACCGTCCCCATGGGCGGGGTGTTCGTCTTCCCCCGCGGCCTCGTGCACTTCGAGCGGAGCGTCGGGGAGCCGTTCGCCGTGGCGATCTCGGCGTTCAACAGTCAGCTGCCCGGCACGCAGACGGTCGCGGAGGCGCTGTTCGGGGCCGCGCCGACCGTGCCGACGGACGTCCTGATGCGAACGTAAAAAGTGTGGCTTCGGCTCTTTGATGCTTTGGTGTATGTATATATACACACTAGAGTTTACTTGTTTCCTCTGTACGTCGCATATCGAGTACGCACGAACCTCTCAGTTGATTGTCTGACGTGTCATGTAATTGCTTCATGTACGTATTTTCAACATACGTGTACACACTATGAGCTTCAATTAATAAATGTGCTGATTGTTTTCATTTCGATCAGTAAATTAGCAATGGGGTTAAGCCTGGTCACTTTGTCCGTTACACGGTCGCTATCTGATGGATGTACCGGAGAAGGGAGTGACTATTGTATGGGCGATTGAAATTTTTTTATTTCTTAGTTATCTGAAATTGTATTCTTAATCATCTGAAGTTACAGGTAATTTTTTTGGAGGGGGCTACAACTTTAGTTAATTGAGAGTCTCTGAATCACCTAAACTTGCAGGTGATTTTTTGGAGAGGGCTGTAACTTCAGTTGATTAAGAATACAACTTTTTATGACTAATTTCAGACGTCTATGCAGTAACAAAACCGATTGGAGAATCATGTTCGTGTGCCGTCAGCCATGTGCGCGAGGCACCCTGCCACACCAAGCGTACAAGCAGTAAAACAAACTAGACACCGTGTGGACCGAAATAAAAGAGACAAAAATTCGTGAGATGGGTCATTTTTTTAAAAAAGTAAGGAGGAATGCGTAATTTTAGAGGAACCGGAGGGGTTTTTCGCAAAAAAACATGGACTAAGGGCTCTTCTGTAAAAAACCAAGGACATGTACGTAAAAAACAAGGACCCGTGCGTAATTTCGAAAACCACGAGGGGCCATCCTGCAAAACGGAGGGGCCAAAAAAAATCCAAGGACCTTTCCGTAAGAACCAAGGACTTGTACGTAATTTCGAAAAAACACAGGGGTTTTTTTTGCAAAACAGGTCACCAGACCGTACCGAAATTTTCTCTTCCACGCGGCGGGCGAGCGTTGGTGAGCGTTGGCGCGAGGGTGAGGTGGCGTCGCGAGCGCTCGGGGAGTCCCCCGGTCATAATAGGAGGAGTATACCCATCTAGTTAAACAGCCTGGATCCCTGCTTAGGGGACATGTGTCCTTTGGATTGATATGTTCGAATGCAATGGATGAGAGTAGAGATGGGATAATCTGTTTTATCCAATATTCGTATTCGAGAAAACACGAATATGGTAAGCAAAATCTGTATTCGAGAATATTTGTATTTGTATTCGAGAATGCCTGTATCCGTATTTGAGAATATTTATATTCGTATTCGTATTCGAGAATGTTCATCTTCGTATTCGTATTTGAGACTATTCAATTTGTATTCGATCCATTTTCATCTCTAGCGATCTCCTTGGGGATAATTGTAAGAAACCATTTTATGATGATCCAAGGTTCACAAGTAAAAAGTGAAAATTACTTTACATAATTTTCAACTCTATACACTACATTGCTAGCTCATGTAGACGTATAGTCATGTTACATAAATTTGTTCTATCGAGATTTGTTACAAAAGTTTTAGAATATCTGCATTCGACCGAATTAAGTACATATTCGATTAGAATTCGTATTCGTTACGATATTTGATTCGTATTCAAAAATATTCAAATTTATATTCATATTTGTTTTAAAAATATGAATTCATATCCATATTTGTTTTAAAAATATGAATTCATATTCATATTTAAGACTATTCAATTCGTATTCGATCTAGAGAGTAGGGATGGGAAACAGTAAAGGATAATCCGTTTTATCTACAACCTGTCAAATTGTCATTTCAATACTTGTACTTTTGCTTTCTTGACTCGCTCCTCCCCAACTCGCATTTCCTTGAGTGCTTCCAAGCCACCTTTGTCATTTCCTTCTCTGCGATGGCCATCATCATGGCATCTGGCACCACTTGAGAAATTGTAGCCAAGGCTCCTTGGTCTTTCTTTTCTTCTACCACAACATCGCCCTCGATTGTTGCCCACACTCCCAACGAGTGCAAGAAGATCTTCATCTTCACGGCCCACACATTATAGTTGGTGACAACATCGCCCTCGATTGCTGCCACACTCCCAACGAGTGCAAGAAGATCTTCATCTTCACGGCCCACACGTTATAGTTGGTGTCAGTAAGCATAGGGTACAGAATCAACACTCCACCTCCTCTCGTTTGTGCTTTGTCGGATGGTGACGCCTCCTCACCGGACACCGGTGCCTTCGGTGGTGTCTTCCCCTCCGGTGACTTGTCACCCATCACTAGGGATGGCAATCGGGTGCGGCGGGTACGGGTAGTGCTCGCCCATACCCGTACCCGCGAACCTAATTTACGCCCACGGGTATACCCGCGAAAGACGACGGGCGAAAAACCTCGCCCATACCCGTCGCCCATGGGTACCGTCGCCATGGTATACTGTTTACCGCAAAAATTGACTAGATGCATCAGTACAAGAACTAGCACAGGACCTGGCCCAATGGTGCAGCAGTCCAATTTTCTTTGAACTCTTGCCAGACATAATACTCCATTGTTGCCAGACATAATTTTCAGAGTTTGTTTCTTGCACAATTTTCTTTTCCAACTTCAATTAAAGAAATCATTTAATCTTATACATGAACTTGAAATCATTTCTATCCATTTTCAGTTTTACATTAGCAATGAAAATTGTAATGGGCCTAATGGCAGTCTATGAACATATGAACTTGCAGAAGATAGTGATAAATTTTGTTCTCTTACAAGTAATGCATCACAACATTAATCGATACTCAAACATCTAAAATCTTAGAAGAGAGGCGTACTGCTTGTTGGCGTTGAACTCGCGGGCCTTGAGGCGAGCGAGGAGCCAGCGGAGGAGCTTGGTGCGGTCGCAGAAGAGGTCGGTGAGGTGGAGGCGGAGGTCGAGGAGGTTCTCGAGGACGGCGAGGGTGTGGTGGACGGCCTCGGCCTCGTCGGGGTTAGCTTCGGAGAAGCGGGAGAGGTTGTGGACGAGGAGGTCGAGGCGTTGGCGCCGACGAGGCGCCGGCGAGGGACCGGACCCCGCGAGGTCGGAGGGTCGTCGGAGTCGGTGAGGTCGACGAGAAGGGAGCCGTGACATCTCGAGGACGGGACAAACGCCGACGGTAGGGTGGGGCGGCACCAGCTTGGGAGGAGAACGTGGGATGGTGGAAGGCTGCCGGCCGGGAGAAGGACGGGGTGCGGTGACGAGGAGGACGGGCCGATCCGATCCGAGGTGGGGCGGGTGGCGGGCGAGGAGGAGGAGGCGGATCCGGGCGGAGGAGGAGGCCGGCGGGTGGGGCGGCGGCGATGAAGGGGAGTGAGAGAGGGCGAGATGCGAGAGGGGAGGAGATGCGAGAGGGGGGGGGAGGACGAGGACGAGGACGAGGCGGATCTGGGGCGGATCAAGCGGAGGAGGCCGACGGTGGGGGGGGGAGGCGGCGGATGAAGGGGAGTGCGAGAGAAGGCGGAGATGCGAGAGGGAGGAGATGCGAGGGGAGCGAGGCGGCGGCGAAGAAATATCTCAAGGCGGGCGACGGAGAGTTAGGGTTCTTGCTTTAGGATGGCCCACCTGTCAGTCTATTTCACGGGTAAACGAGCGAGACGGGTACGGATAGAGCTAACCCATACCCGTACCCGTTTACCCGATGGGTAGAGATTTCCCCCCATTTTCATACCCGTGGGTAAAGAATACATCCCATACCCGGCTCCATTAGGGTATTTACCCACGGGTACACGGGTAAACGGGCACAATTGCCATCCCTACCCATCACCTTAGTGGTCTAAGTTCTGATACCAAATGTTGGCCTAGTGATTACTAGAGCACACGCAAGCACAATTAGATACACTGGATATGGAAAAACAAGCAGAGAAAGAACTCAATTGTGGTGCTGAAAACTTACACACCGGTTTCAGTTTCTTCTCTGTTATTCATTTTTCGGACGTACTACAGTGAACTGAACCAAAACAGAATTACAGATAACAAGCACGCCCGCACACGATAGCAACAAACCAGTCCAACTTTCTAGCAACTAACACACCCATGACTCGGCCATATCCCTAACAATTCGAATCATTGACCAAACTCACTAACGTGCAAGTTATCTTCAAGTTCTGAACTTCTGAATAAGTTCTGAACTTCAGAACACCTGCTGTCTTTAGACTGAAATACTTCAGCCAACTTATTGAGTTTCAGACCAAACACCAGGAGCTAACTGACACAAAGAAAACGACAAGATTACCTTCATCATACTGCCATGATTTCCATGTCGGGTCCAACATTTGTCAAGTGTCTAATCTCCACAATTAGCTTGTCATCATACGGCCGGCCATGGCCGATAGATCAGGGCCCGCCCAGGCTGGATCAAATCATAAAAACCAACAACAAATATATAACCCATTTAACAAAGGCTAATATTGGAAATTGACTTATGGGCAGCCCTTAGACAGAAAACCCGAGCGCCACACTGGTTAGCATTGGTAACTGGTGACATTGAATGCTACGTACGGCTAGTTCCTTCGTACATATATATATATATATATGGAGCGCCTGTTCTTTTGGCTACGATTTGTGATTTTTGAGATATTTATGTGAGAGATTATAAAGTAATAAAAACTCACGTGTGATTTTTGCCGATATAAATGAAATCGGTACAGTATTTACTATAATTAATTAGTAGACTTTATCTTAAAAAATACTTTATTTAAAAGTTAGTTACTGTAGAAAAGCTCAAAAACAGCTTTTAAAAGTCAAAAAGAATAGGACCGGAGGCATACCTACGTACGTACTGAAGACATGCATGCATCGATATCTCATTGTGCACACGTACGCTAGTAGAGGACGCCAATACATCGTGTCCATATAGTAGTAATATAACTTGCACATCAAACTAATTATAATCTATACGCATCAAGAGGGGAATACATAGTATTATTGGATGCACCCGATCGAACCATTCATTAACAGTCGCCGACAATGTTGGCTGAAACCATCTATAAATAGTTGTACTACAGTGTTATGAATTATTTAACCTTTGTTGTGCACTTCTCCTTTAATTAATATTGGTTGGTGACATGTGACATATAGGCTGATCAGTTCTTTTCGATTTTTAACCGGTTTATACTTATACTGTCTACATGCATACATGACCATGCCGAAAGATTGAAATGTGATCGATTAATTTGAACTAATAACGAGAAGTTGTAGGAATATCCAGCTACGGAGCCAGGTGTGTTCTTTTGAGCTATAGTTTTGACTTTTGACTTGTGGTTTTTGAATTCTACCTGTTTGCGAGAGAAAATACGTACAAGAAAATAGTCGCATGCGATTTTGGCCGGCACAGGTGAACTCGGTATAGTGTCTACTACAATCTACCTGTAGACCACGCCTTAAAAAATACACCATTTAAAAGTTAGCTAATGTAGCAACTGAAGCCAAAGCATAAGTATAAGCCATTCTAAAGGTAACCATCTACACAAGTCTTACTAAAGCTAACACATCATACACAAGTAGACATGTGCATGCGAAATTATTGGGTGTGTATTATTGGGCTGTGGCTTATAGTTTTTGATTTAGATTTTGAATTCTCACTGTTCGTGAGAGAGTGTGTGGAGAGATACTTACGTGTGATTTTATTCGATATTGATAAAGTTAGGATAATATCTACCACAATCGATTTATAGACTATCTTAAAAAATATTTTATTTAAAAGCTAACTATAAGCATAAAAGAAGGCAACAACATAACTTGCCCGTCTAACTAATTCTAATCAATATGCATCACGAGGGGAATAGTATTATCGGATGCACCAAAAGAAGGGAACCAACAAAACTGGCATAACTAATTCTAATCAATACGCATCACGAGGGCAATAGTACATTGGATGCACCAGATCAACCATTTATTGATAGTCACCAAAAGTAGTGGCTGGGACTAGCTATAGGCCCCACTTCAAATGGCTTCACAAGCTATTTGGAACGCGTTGGCTTCTTAATTTCGTTTTTTAGTTTTTTTTATTTTTCTTTTATTTCTTTGCATTGTCCAAAAAGATATAGTGGTGTTTTTTAAATTTTCTCATTTATTATTGTTATTTCTTATTTTTTTTTACTTAGAAAAAAGCTAACGGACACTACAGTGCAATTGTAGCCAAAAGCCTACAACAAAAGCTAAAAGCCATAGCTTTTAATCCATTTGGAACACTACCATAAATAACTGTACTACAATGTTACGAATTATTTAACCCTTATTGTGCACTTTTCCTTTAATGGTTTAATTAAATCATAGATTTTTTTTACTTCACCAGATGACTTTTTTTTCCAAACGATAGTTGTTGCTATGATATTGTCAGAAGGATTTACTCGATCGTGAGAAGTAAAATGTACTTACTTATAATTAACCCCGGATGCATGGACAAGCTCCCATGTAAGAGACATGCACAAGGGTGGTGCCAACCCTCCGTGCAAGGTGGGCACTTGTTTAGGCTTTGATTCAACGAACCATTAGACCCCCATTGAGTCACTAGAAGGAATGGGCTCACCCATGGATGATCTGCCCAAGCGTCGGGGGCTAGATTGCTGGAGTATGGAGGTTGAAGACAAGTCGACTGGCTCCCCCGACAGCTGGGTCGTGTGCAAACACTTGGGCCACAACTGCAAAATGCCAAGGCGGAAGGCCCACTCGGGCAACCGGGCCGAGTGGGGTATTGGGCGACTCCTTCTCTCTAGTCCAAGCCCAGGCACCTCACTCTCCTCTCCTCACAGAGTTCCACACCCACCTCGGCACCTACCCTCCTCCTTGATGTGGCACTGGAGAAGCGGCAGCCAGTAAGGAGCAGTCTAGATCCCCTCTCTGGCTCTCCCTCTAGGGCTCCAGGCGGCGGTGGGGAGGAGCAGTCTGGCGAGCCAACGCGGTGAGGTGCCAACCCATGCAGGTGTTCACTGACAGCGATGAGGTAGCGGCTGACGAGGGCGAGGTGACGATCAGTGAGGAGCACAGTTCGGATCCTAGTCTGGCGGTCCCCCACTAGGACTCCAGGCAACGACGAGGAGGAGCAATCCGACGCGCCGGCATGGCAGCCAATGTGGTGAGGTAGCAATCAGTGAGGGCGTTTGGCAACGACCCACAGCCCCGCACCACAGAGGAGAAGGCACCAAGAGCGTGATGTGTTTATTGCTTTCGGTGATTCCCCATTTCCCCCATCTCTCCCCAGCTCCCCCCACGCTGCAATGCCCAAATCCAAATTGGTATTGAATTGAAATTTGAATTGGTAATTTTAGGAATGAGGAAATTTTTGGTTCCTAAGAGAAGCACTGAAATTAGTGAAAGTGAAACCAATGCAAGTACAAGTTTACCACAACCTCTAGTACCTCTACAAATACCAACTCAACCAGAAGGTCCACCACCAAATAGGACTAATGTGGTGAATGAGTTTAATCTGAGTGAGATCATCTATGATCTTGCTCTAAGGAAACAAATAGATGAGTATGTCGTAGTTATTAAAGACCAAGTGAGGAGAGCATACATAGCAAAGGGTCCAACCCAACCAATTGTGAGATTTCCTCACAAACTATATGGAGATGGTAAAAGAACCTTCTCACAATTGTGGTATAACAAATATGATTGGATAGAATATAGTGAATCTCAAGATGCTACGCTTGTTTCTACTGCTTCCTCTTTATGTAACTGGGAAGGGCCGAAAAAACTGGTTTAGATGTCTTCTCCAAAATAGGGTTTAGTGATTGGAAGCATGCATATAAAGCATTCCCTGATCATGTGGGTGGTGTAAATAGTGATCACAACAAGGCAAGATTGCATTGTGATGATTTTAAACATAAAAGCCAAAGTGTGCCAAGTATGTTCTCTAATGCAACTCAGGAGGCCGAAGAATTATATCGAATTCGTTTGACTTTTTCTCAAGATTGTACAAAAATCTCATAATGTCAGGCTTAGCTCTCTGTGGCCATGATTAAAAACCCACTTCCTTAATCAAGAGTAACTTTCTAGAGATGGTAGATTGATATAAAGATAAGAAGGAAGAAGTGAGGTGTGCTTATGACCGTGCTCTAAGACATTGCATCATGACTTCTCCACATATTCAAAAGGAACTTGTGAAATATTGTGCACAAGAGATCACCAAGGTGATTCACGGAGAGATAGGAGATAGACAATTCTCTGTGCTTATTGATGAGTCACACAATATAGCAGTCAAACAACAAATGGCGGTAATAGTGATGTTAGTAATTTGTTTATTGGATTTTTTGTGAAGCATTGATCCATTCTTCCAATTTTGTTGTATGTTACCTTAATGAAGTTTATTTGACGTAGGTTCGAGAACAATTATAGGAAGGTTGTGGAATGATAACTTGGTCTAAAAAAAGTCACCTTCACTACATCAGATGCACTGAAAAAAGCTCTTCTTGTGCTTCTTGATCATCATAAGTTATCTATCTCTAGGCTATATGATGGAGCTTCGAATATGAGAGGTGGATATTATGGGCATGTTCTTTTGGGCCGCGGTTTATGGGTTTTGGCTGAACTTTTTGAATTATAGCTATTCACGAGAGAGTACGGAGAGAGAGACACTCGTGTGCGATTTTGGCTGATCTAGATAAAGTCACTAAATGTCTACTACAATCAACTTATAGACCCCACCTTAAAAAGGCACTCCATTTGAAAACTATATACTGTAGAAAAGACAAAAGCCAGAAATTGAAAAGAGCAGGCCCAATGGCTTGCAGAAAAAGAATTTTAGATGAAAACCAATATGCTTTCTATGTTCATTGCTTTGCCCACCAATCGCAATTGATGGTTGTTTCTATCGCTGGTAGTAGTTGTTGCCAATATATTCATTTTTTTTGAGTATGTCTCCTTGATCGTGAATACTGCAATTTCACCCTTTAAGAGGAGAGATGTATTGGTTGAAAATCATCACCAAGGTATTTTGGATAGGTTGGAGAGTGATGAGATTTTTGCAAGGAAAGGCTTGCATCAAGAAACCTATCTTTCTAGACAGAGGCGGAGCTGGGTCTCAAGCCGTTTGGGCAATGGCCCTAGGTCTAGCTAAGAAAGCCCATGTATTTTACTGTAGCTTTTAATAGTAAATGCCTTGGTATTTTTTTTTGTAGTGGGCTGGGCTCGAGGCTAGGCCTCGGGCTGGCTACGCCAGTGTTGCTAGACCTAGGGATACTAGATGGAGCTCACATCATACAACCTTAATCCATTTGGAGACAATGTGGGACTCGGTGCTATATGTGCTCAATACGATACATGAAGATGGGTGTGTGCCAAAGTCAAGTAGCAGGTTTGATAGAAAAAATAGAGTGCTTTAAGTTTGTATTCATTTTAAAGATGATGCTAAAGTTGTTTGCTGTTACAAATGAACTTTCACTTTTGTTGCAAAGGAAGGATTTTAATACTATTCATACCATGGAATTAATTGATGATGTGAAAGAAGGTTTAACCAACATGAGAATAGATTTTGCTTGGGAGGCCTTATTTGGTGATGTAGCAAACTTTTATGCTGACAAAGTTATTCTAGTGCTATATATGGACGAAGAAATACCAATTAGTGGCCGTTCGAGGCATGATGGGTTTACTGTCACTAACCTTCATGATTATCCTGCCGAGATTTACTTTGTTGTTATTGACAAAATTAAAACAGTGATGGAGCGCCGGTTCAATGAAGTTTCTTTGGAGTTACCTTGATTCAAAGGATTCATTTTCCAAGTTTGATGTCAACAAACTTAGCCGACTTACTGAAATTTATGGTGAAGATTATAAGGGATCAATCTGAGACTTACATTCTCTATGTAAGAAGGCGTGCTGCATTTGCTATATGTAAGAAGGCATGATCATCGATCTAAGGGAAGGAAGGAGTGAACGGGCGGTTTGGATTGATCGATCTATTCGATCTCTCGATCGATCGTCAGGCACATAGAGAAATGCGTCTTTGTCCGTCGCTCACTGCTGTAGCTATCAATTCTACTAGTCCATTCCTCGATCGATCGATCACGTCCTCATTACGCAACGTGCCCTATAAATACCAGCTTCCCTCCCCTTCTCGTCCTCGTCTGCACTCGGCACGCCAGCTACTCAACTATCCACAGGTAACTAGCTCGCCAGCGCGATCGGGCTGCACAAGATCAACAAACCCAAGTACTTGACCATCCATGGCCAAGCTCCTCGCGACCCTCCTCGCCACCTTCGCCGTCCTCCTGGCGCTCGCCACCCCCTCGCTCGCCGGCGACCCCGACATGCTCCAGGACATCTGCGTCGCCGACTACAAATCCCTCCAGGGCCGTAAGTGATGTGTTGCTCGTCTTTAATTTCTTCGTTGCGTGTAGCAACTTTCAATTCTACGCGTATATAGATCATCAGCAGATCGTATAGATATATAGCTGATGTACATACATGCGTGCGTGCAGCACTGCGGCTGAACGGGTTCCCGTGCAAGAGGCTGGAGAACGTGACGGTGAACGACTTCTTCTTCGACGGACTGGCCAACCCCGGCAACACCGGCAATGCGGTGGGGTCGGTGGTGACGGCGGCGAACGTGGAGAAGCTCCCGGGGCTCAACACCCTCGGCGTGTCCATCGCGCGCATTGATTACGCGCCGTGGGGGCTGAACCCGCCGCACACCCACCCGCGCGCCACCGAGATCATCTTCGTGCTCGAGGGCTTCCTCGACGTCGGCTTCATCACCACGGCCAACAAGCTCTTCGAACGCACCATCTTCAAAGGCGAGGTGTTCGTCTTCCCCCGTGGCCTCGTCCACTTCCAGAAGAACAACGGCAAATATCCGGCCGTCGCCATCGCGGCCTTCAACAGCCAGCTGCAGGGCACGCAGTCCATCGCCGAGACGCTGTTCGGCGCCTCGCCGACGGTGCCGACCGACGTGCTGGCCAGGGCGTTCCAGATCGACGTCGGCCAGGTCGAGTCCATCAAGGCCAAGTTCCCGCCCAAGTGCATGCACTGATGCACTGGATGGCAGCCATATTTCGCTAATAATAATGAGGGCCGTAAAAGTGTGATTTTTAATTTGGATGTACTGTAGTTTGATCCTTTTGTGAACTCTGATCGGTTCGTTTTTTTTTTGTTTGTGTCGGTCCATGTTTTGTGTGATGCATGGGCTGATGGGCCTCATCAGTTCACTGTTGTTGCTTTTAATAATTCATGAACTATTGGTGATATATATATCTGTCGATTTCAACCGAAGTGTTACCTGTCTGCCAATCAGTTGGAATCTGAGCTTCAAAAGCTAGTCCCTCGGAGGTGGAATTGGATTCTCAGGGAACATGGCCCTGGTAGTTTTCTCGGTTAGGCCGAAAAGCTGTGACTTATAGCTGAAATTGCATTATAGCGGTTGAAATTTACTGTAGCTGAAGATAATTTATTTGGTATAATTAAATTTAAAAAATAGAAAAAATATGCTACCTCATCACGGATAACGCAAACGAATACGGAAAAAAAAGAACCGGCAAAAAGCTCAAAAAAGCCAAAAAGTTTAAAAAAAGACGAAATTTATGAATAGTGAAAATAACCCAGAAGCTGAAGCTGAAATGGGCGAAGAATTAATAGTTACCTTTCCTTCTAGAGCAGAACTTCTTAAGATGACTTGGTTTGAAGTCAAGATGAAAATGACTGTGGTGTTTATCAAAGTTGAGGAATGGAGTCCAAAAGCAACAGCTTAAGGTCACACTACTACAGGAAAGGTCTTCACAGACGGTTCGAAAACATCATCACAGACGGTTTTGCGAACCGTCTGAATTTATGGGTCAGTGATAATACGAGGTCATCACAGACGGCATTTCAACCGTCTGTGATAGCTGATAATCACAGACGGTTTTTAGTTAAAAACCTCTGTGATATGGTGATAATCACATACGGTTTTTAACTAAAAACCGTCTATGATACCTGATAATCCCAGACGGTTTTTAACTAGATTATCTGATATCACAGACGGTTTTTAGTTAAAACCGTCGTTTACATGATAATCGCGAGCGGTTTTAATTAAAACCGTGCGATTATCGGTATCACGACGGTTTTAACTAAAACCGTCGTGATATTCCTTCTACCCTAAATCTATTCCTATTTATTGGCTAGCCTCGTGAAATGCTAGCTATGCCTTCAAACAAGCGATGAACAAGTATATAAGGCATCCATAAACATCCAATACACATCACATTTCATTCACAAACATAAAGTATCCACTTCGCAAATGAATCAATTGAATTGAAATAAAATATCCATTACACTGCATTACAATGCAATAAAAATTTATGGTGCACAGTGGAACTGTCCTTCTGACTTTATGACTTGAGCCACCAAAAAGTACGCCAACTCTCATCGAATTCGTGAAATATCGGGCTGTTCCAATGCGGTTGACGGGATGTACGCACACGTCGATAGGGATATCAATGTGCGATATATGTAACGTGATAAGTATGAAGTAAATATGGAAAGATTGATAAACCTTGGAATTGGTGATCCTCGAGGAATCGATGAGTATGTCCATATGGTAGCAAACATAGAATCCACATGTGTTGCCGGTACTTCCGGTGGCATTGCAAAAATAGAATGAGCAATAATTCAAGAGGCATTAATCTGACTGCTGCATAGGATTAATTAATGTGTAATAGTGAATACCTTAAAATCTCGAGTATGTCTCAGGCCTTTGGCCCCTTGCTTCGAGACACCTCCCATTTCAACGTACATCGCGAACGCCCTATGTGATTCAAAAAAGTTAACCTTAGTCATTCGGAATGAAAGAAAGAGTACAATATAGGTATGTATGGAGAAAATAAACTTACCTATCGATTACTTGGGCGACAACTGTGAAGTCCATTTTATTCTTACTTAAGGAATCAAGGTAATATACCTTGTTCCATTTTGGTACAATGACTATTAAAATCCAATGAAAGTTTTGATTGTAGGGCATAAGTATATAATCCTTATTGTGTTGAGCCCGCAGCCACGATGCAATGTACCTCTCGACGACGGACATATCCTCGTCGATGGTATACTTGGCGACCATGTGTGGGTCCAAGAAACCAACCGATGATGACTGGGATGTTCTAGCTTTAGTCCGCACGTGTCTACATATATACACACGAAAGCAACAAATTATATATGGCATTTATCGGTATGACATGAACGGAGACTGTGATTGTGCACACTTACGGCGTCCGAGATCGAATGAGTGAGACGTCGAGGCGTTGAGCGTGAAAAGATCGAATAAGTCCTCGGCGACCACGAAGACACGATCTTGAAAATCGTGATGGAAATGCTCCAACACGAATTTGACAGTGATACCTGATCTCCGTTCGCCCTCTAGCTTATTGGACTGTTCCATGTACCACTTGTGCAATTGCCGGCAACTAATTGGTAGGGGTTGGAGGCCCTTTTCTCGAGCAACGGCTGCCAAGCACGAATTCTGGGCCAATGGCGTGCGGGCCAATATCATCATTGGTCTTCGTGCTTTGCCCTTGTCGCCTTCTCGCCTCGGTGTGGGTCGAGATCGTGCATGTGCCAATATCATCATTGGTCTTCTGTGCTTTGCCCTTGCTGCCCTTGCTGCCCTTACTACCCTTGCTGCCCTTAATGCTGTGGTTATACAAGATCAGGAAAGATCTCTTCCTGGTGCTGGTACCAGTAGGATTTCACCTGCTACCAAAATGGGCTGCTGAATCTCTAGTCTTCGGCACATTTGAAGCACATGCCTCCACTGGAGATCTGGGTCTGTTCTTTTTAGCTTTTAAAAGCTACTTTTCGCTTTTCTACAGTAACTAACTTGTAAACAGAATATTTTTAAGATAGAATCTACTAGTTAATTATAGTACATACTTTACTGACTTCATTTATACCAGCAAAAACCACACGTGAGTTTATGTTACTCTGTAATCTCTCGTACAAATAACCTAAAAGTCATAAGCCGTAGCCAAAAGCCATAAGCCGCAGCCAAAAAGATCAGACCCTGAACAAGGAGTATTCTCAGAATAAAGTTCAGCTTAGTAGTCGTGGAGGGAACACCTAAACAGGTGGCCATGATGGATTCTGTCAGATGGATATCTAGAGGATAGTCCCAAGAGGCTTGTTCATATTGGTGCTGTTTCTGATTTCTACTTCTAAAAGAGAGGTCAAACGTGCAAATTTCTATAAGATATTTCTATCGGTCATTACTATTTATCAATCATTATTTTTTACTTTTACATATTATAATGTACTTTTTATTTTATTATATCATAATTCTGTAAATCGCATGACGGTCCGAATGTTATAGTGTCTTTTATTGTACCGTCTTTTATACATAATACACTACTATTCATCAGCTATTATTATTTATCAGCCGCTTTTATCAGCACTATTATTTATCAGTGACTACTATTCATCAGTTACAGCTAAAAATCATCAGCAAAAACTAATATAAATAGATCCTTATTTTCCGCGGTGAATAATTGGAAAGTATACGAGAAGAGCTTTGTGCTGCACCAGTAATCCCTGCTCATCATTAAACCAAAGCAAAAGAGGATGGTGTCAGGCCTAGTTTATTTTGGGTCGTGTATCCTAGATTTGGACAAGGCCATTGAACCCTAGTTCGATTTGTCCAGGATAGCTACTCGATCGGGCTCAAGCCGGGCCTAGCAACCCTGCTCAGATGGCTCTAAATATGAAGTTTGGATCGCCCCTAAACCTAGACTCAAGCTCGACTCCTAGCCCTATATAATAATATTCGCCGTATTCCTACACCATCAGTCGCGAACAGTGACGGAGTCAGAATTTAGTTATGTCTCGAACTCAGGGGTAAAATGATATAATCTATCTGGACTGGATCATGAAAATGTTACTCAGACTGGACTGAATTTACCTAAACTGTATACTATATATTTTTCCATACCCTGAACTGAAATCTACCTTGCTCAGGGTGTGGCTCCGCCCTCTGGTCTCGTGAACAACGTTATTTGAACTGTGCATGGGGAAAATTTTTCCTCAACCTTATTGCAGAGATATTGTGCTAACTTTTTAACTAGGGACCTGCCTTGACGCTTGACGGTAGATTTTTCTTTTCCATACATTCTTTTCCAATTAATTTGATATGCCCCCCCACACACACACACACAAATAGTTATTTATATTTCAACTTTGGCTATAGTGAATAATTGAAAGCATTTCTGAGAGAAATAGCATTAGCATTCAAAGCTTACTAGAATTGGTAAAAAAATTATGTAACTAACTAGATTCCCGCAGCATATCAACTACAAGCTGATCGATCTTATATAGCTCCGATATCAACTTCACATCGGGCCTTTGGTATTAATTAACCATGCATATATATGTCAAACATGTAATAACTTAGCAAGTAATCAGAAAGCTGGATAC
Organism: Bonia amplexicaulis; assembly: GCA_036346245.1. Lineage (NCBI taxonomy): Eukaryota > Viridiplantae > Streptophyta > Magnoliopsida > Poales > Poaceae > Bonia > Bonia amplexicaulis. Next base: position 40,556,844 of record CM070735.1, read on the forward strand.
AAACCAGCAGACACCGGTTCAACGACATAATTCAAAGACTAACTAAACTGAATCACAAAATATAAATGGTCACTCCTATGGTTGAACACCAATACTATAAGGCTAATTCGACTATGCCAGCTTCTGAAAGAAGCCATCATATATGGTGCACCATTTTAAGAGTTAGTATAACCAAACATGCAAATCGAAGCAATTTCTTTTCTAATTATTCCTCAAAATATGCTACTTTACAAGAACAACATATCCACTTCTTATAGGAGTATTTTCTGACAAAAGCACAACATATAGAGTTTAGGCAAAGCTCTTGTGTTGTGGATATCACCTTGTTGATTTCACCTATTTGATATAGTACTTGCGTCAATCTCAGAAATCTTGTGTTTATTCGAATATCTACACCGGAATATATGTGCACGTGCACACAATATAGCGTGTAAGTTATAAGCAAGAAAGGGAAATGCAATCGGAATAATTAAGCAGACGGAGAGAGGTGACACTGTTCGCTCTTCCAACTCTCACTCACATCGCCTTAGCTACGGCTAGCAACCCGATCGAAGCTGAGATCCTCCTGTTCTTACACTTAACTGGTAAATCGGTCGCATAACCAAGCGATCCATCGATCATGTACTTGTTAAGCTGAACCTACTCTTATCTATAAATACCACCTCCCCCACCCCCTCTTTATATCAGACCAAAAGTTTCTGAAGCTTAACTACCTACAGCTCACGCAGCAAACTAGCTAACACCACCAAGGACCAAACCAATTACTCATGACCAAGCCCCCCACTGTCCTCCTAGTCTCCTTCATCTAACCGGGTTTTGATATCACTTGTTAGATCGTAAGGACGTTCTCATCTCTAAAACCTAGTTTATAAGGTGAGGGGCTCTCTCACTTTAAAGTTAGATCTCTTATCTTTTCACAACCGATGTGTGACTATTCTAGCAGTTTACGAGTAAATCCTGGTGTAAATTTGCATCCCTCAAATTGGGCATGACAAGAACAGTATATAGTCATGTACTCCTGCATAAACCGATAGAGCATAAATATTTAGCTAGCCTAACTTGCACAGACTTAAATCAATAAAATTGGTACTACCTCTTTCGAAAGTAATAGAATAAATATAGAAAGATGGATAGAAAATCGACACGTATGACTTTGCATTAGCCAAGTTTGGTCTGGATTTGATCGAATATTGACTGGGATCCATCCACTGCCTGGTTGGTTCTTACAAAGTGTAAGTATACTAGCTGCTTACAGTTTAGTAGCAACCATCTCGTCTAATTGCCTTGTCTCACACAAGCACAGGAAATTGTCGGTGAGCTAACCTATTTTTTTTATTTTTTTTAAATTTAGTTACGCCAAATAAGTCGTTATTAACTATAGTGTAATTTCAGCTAGCTATAGTGCAATTTCAGCCATAAGCCAGCTTATTTTGGCACAACCGAGCGGCACCTAAACCAAGCTACAGCCCGAGCGGTGCATGCGCGTCGTCCCACGGCCGCGAGGCAGCAGCTTCAATTCGGACGTCGGGCTGAGCTGCACGGCAGGGAGCGATGGCGTGATCGAAGGATGCGGTGCGAGTGCAGCGCACGCACCACTCCAGCAGGGGAACGGGGGATGCGATGGTGTCGTGCCGTGCGTATAGGAGGGAGCGGAAACCATGGACGGCCATAGGTCACACAAGTAACCCCCGTCGTCGGCCACACCGCGGATCTGCAGGGTTCGTAGTACTTAGGGATGGCAATTGTGCCCGTTTACCCGTGTACCCGCGGGTAAATACCCTAATGGAGCCGGGTATGGGATGCATTCTTTGCCCGCGGGTATGAAAATGGGGACAAATCTCTGCCCATCGGGTAAACGGGTACGGGTATGGGTTAGCTCTACCCGTACCCGTCTCGCCCGTTTACCCGCGAAATAGACTGACAAGTGGGCCACATTAAAAACAGTGAACCCTAACCGCACTCGGTCTTGGTCACTCCCGCAGCCGCGTCTCGGTCACTCGGCCTCATCCAAATATCGGGCGGTCGGTCACTCGACTCACTCCGCAGCCTCTCCAAACCTCGCACCGCCTCTCCCACGACCAAGCCCGACCCCCACCCGGCCGGCCTCCTCCAGATCCGCCGCCTCCCCCACCCGACCGCCCTTCTCTCCTCCTCCTCCGCCTCACCCGGCCGCCGGCCTCCTCCTCCCCCCAGATCCGCCTCCTCCGCCTTGCACCCGCCGGCCGGCCTCCGCCGCACCTAGATCCGCCTCCTCCGCCCCAGATCGGCCTCCTCCGCCGCACCTAGATCCGCCTCCTCCCCCCCGGATCGGCCTCCTCACCGCACCCGCCGCCGGCCTCCGCCGCACCTAGATCCGCCACCATGCGCCTGCCGCCTCCGCCTCGCCCGGATCCGCCGTCGCACCGGTCGGTGCCTCCCACATCCTCCTCCCTCATTGCCGCCACCCCGCCCCACCTCCGGATCCGGATCGGCCCTCCTCCTCGTCACCGCACCCCGTCCTTCTCCCGGCCGGCAGCCCCCCGCCCTACCGCCGGCGTTTGTCCCGTCCTCGAGATGTCACGGCTCCCTTCTCGTCGACCTCACCGACTCCGACGACCCCTCCGACCTCGCCGGGGTCCAGTCCCTCGCCGACGCCCTCGTCGATGCCAACGCCCTCGACCTCCTCGTCCACAACCTCTCCCGCTTCTCCGATCTTCTAAGATTTTAGATGTTTGAGTATCGATTAATGTTGTGATGCAGTACTTGTAAGAGAACAAAATTTATCACTATTTTCTGCAAGTTCATATGTTCATGGACTGCCATTAGGCCCATTACAATTTTCATTGCTAATGTCCTTTGCGATTGCAGATATTAATCAAGAAAGAATAGTTGAGGAAGGAGGGTGGATGCTCTTCATCATTGCTAGAAACATCAGAAAATACCACAATTCTTCGAGTCACTTCTGGTGCAATTGCCAACTTGGCAATGAATGGTAATTGATCTATTCCAATTGCTCATCAGATTTGTTTTCTACATTTGGTCCAAATGGCCTAATAATTCAGTGAATCGCTGGCTCACTGCATTGCTAAAGAAAGATTCGTACTCTATTTTTTTGTCATCAGCCAAAGTATGTGTGTATGTTGTTGAATATGTGAATTTGCATACCCGTACTCTATTAGTTTGCGGCAGCATGTATCATCTAGTGAATGTATGTGTGTATGTTGTTGAATATGTGAATTTGCAATGCATTGGTGATGTTTGAATGTGAATATGTGATGTACTCAGTTCGCGGGTAAACGGGTATGCCCGCGGGCGACGGGTATGGGCGGGGTTTTTTACCCGTGGGCGGGTACGGGTATGCCCGTGGGCGAAAATTGAGGTCGCGGGTACGGGTATGGGCGAGCACTACCCGTACCCGCCGCGCCCGATTGCCATCCCTAGTAGTACTGCTCATGATATGGTATTCGCAAAGATGGAACCGGCCATGTACAGAGCGTAACCGGAACGTAGTATCGGGTTACTTAATTAGCGATTTCCCTCGGCGTATCATTTTTTGCACTATGTACCCGCTCATGATCCATATCTACTTAAAGAGGACCCAACCGAAGAAACAGGATCTTCATCCTTCCTATTCTTAATTTGTACCCATTATAGAGGGCCGAACCTAAGAATAAAGTCTTCATGCATCATATCGTTGGTTTGTATCCATTATTGAGGACCAAACCTAGGGAATAGGGGCTTCGTGCCTAGTTTTCAAGTGTTTGCCAAAAGTTTCCTTTTCTATACCCTTTACCCCACATTTATAGAAAAGAATGAGAGGATAGTTGCTTTGAGGGAGGCTAGCAACTTCATCCCTTATTTTCTTTTCTTATGATTTTTAAAAATTTTCGCTGATGGTAGATCAATGTAGCCATATTTGTATTGACTTCTAAAAACTACTTTCCTACAGTAAATATCTTTTCTACAGTACCTAACTTTTAAATAGAGTGTATTTTCAAGACGAGGTCTACTTGTCAATTGTGGTACACACTATAATAACTTCATTTATATTGATCAAAATCGCATACGAATATCTCTCTACAGGCTTCTCTATAAGCTGTTACTATTCATAAGCCAAAACCAAAAGCAATATGAACGGGCCCTCAGCTTGATGTTATGACTAAAGCATGGGCTATGCAGGTTTCTCTTTCTTCTTTTCTCTTCTTTTATTTGTTTTTTATAGTGGTCGGTTATTAAACTTGACTGAGCACGACAGTGGCGAATCTAGAATTTTCAGGATAGGTGTTCGGACCTTGGAGCTTGTTGCCCGGATACGTCGATACCAATATACCGATACTGTAACACACCATTTCTTCCAAAACATCGATGCAAGGATACATGTATGTAGATATAATAAAAGTACAAAAAAAGAAATTAATTATTTCTTATGAGGAAATAGGTGACATAAGACAAGCATGATGGCATGAATTAAACAGCAAATCATAGAGATTATGACAGTTGCATATCTTAGTAATCATGCCTTTTTTGCTCTTTTCTCCATTAGCAAGAACCTCCTATCTAAGAGGAAGTTGTATCCTTCTACGGAGCAAAAGATAGCAACAATTAGCATGTAGACATATGTAACTAACCACCTATTGCCTAAGGCAAAAATTGCATGTTTGTACAGCATCCATCAGAAAGAATGAAGCAGAGGCTAAATCAACAAAATCATAACCCCCGCGCGGGGAACTGCTTCTGCTTTATTCAACTTGTCCTCTAGCTTTAAACAACAGTGGACTTCATCAATACGAACAGCTTTAGCAACTCTCAGAGCACTTGATTCATGATCTCTATCATGATGCGAAGTCTAGATATAACTTCACAGATACCAGGATGGGGTTCATCCTCAAAGTGAAAAAACTTTCAATCAGCAGATAAATAATACATTGGAAGGTAGTTCTTAAATACCTCACAGCTTATATGGCGATAGCACATTCAAATGTATGTTGCCAGAAGAAATAGGCAGAACTACGAGTAGAACTCTACAAGTGCAACTTGCTAAAGGCCCCGGTGGAGCTTCTTGCCGATGAATGGCCATGTTATTGACTTTGCAATACAAGACGGGGTTAGCTCTATTGAAGGAAGATTGAGTTAAATGGTTCTAACTAGAAGGCCTTAGTTAAGAGGTTCAAATTATCAGGGATAAAGACCTAACCAAGGTTCAAAACAGAGGCTCATAGGCCATAACAGAGGGACCAAATGCTTCACCATCTGGGCAAGCATTTTTGGTTCAAATGTCCAATATGACTTGTGCTTGTCCCATGAGTCATGTCTTAGCCGGTCAGACCAATAAGCAAGCCCATGAGCTTATGTGTACATGACTAGTCTCTCACTTGCCAAAAGTGGGTTGGAGAGAGAAATCAACCCACAAGGCTTTTCTAGTATTGAAATTAATTTTTTTTATTTTTATAAAATACAGGAATCCAAATAAGCTAAGAAAAATAGCAAATAAACTTAGAAAAAATCCAATCAATTTAGGCAAATAATTTTGAACATAAGAAACTTAAAAAATACTTTTAAATTTAATTGATGTAGTCAAATTTGCTTGTTAAACTCCTAATGAGTTGCATTTTAGGTATGTAATACAGTTGATTGATTCTTTTATATGCGATACATATGAGTTCTATTTTTGCGTGATATCTAGTTAAATATCTGTAACCGGGACTATCTGCATTCGGCTCAACATGTATTCGCTCCGTATTCGTGACTGAGACATTCTGCATTCATATACGTATCTGGCAGTTTCTATGTCCAACTCCGATTCCAAAAAAAATATAAAATATGATATAAGATAATTGATATTCATCCGTATCCACTCCTATTGTACCCCTATGTCTGGCAGTACGTCTCCTTGATTTTTGTCGGTTTGAGCTATATAGCTATAAAAGGCTTCGTGTGGATGTGGGCCCCATGTCATTAAGTCCTTAATTAACCAATTAATTAAGCATTTAATTTATGATTGCATGCACATTTCTATTTGCCTCATAGGTCCAATCTATGTAATACTTACATGTTAATACTATAAATTGGTGTGCATGCGTGGTTTGAACAATGCAGTTGACGAATACGTCTGGTTATGTGACTATATTTCACCGAACAACATGATGTCATGATATTAAACATTCTCAAATATTTAGGTATACCAGCATCTTATCGTCGGTGGAATATTGACCATTGGACTATTTCTTAGTCCATGTATGTCACAACAACAACAACAACAACAACAACAACAACAACAACAACAACAACAATAATAATAATAATTGACAATAATTAATTTTTTTAAGTTGTAACGGGTTTTAGCTGCCAGTGTAATTTATTTATTTAATATTTAAACTTTTCATAAATTATTTATTTATATTTTAAATTCAGAACAAAATCGGTGTCAACGCTAACGAGCTGAGCCAGAACGAAATTCAATTTCATTAGAAATTAGCTCATTTCAATATTTAATCAATTATTTAGTATAATTATAGTAAAGCCGGAGCTTATGGCTTATTTTACACTGTAATTATTGTTGGTTTATTCTACATAATTAAATATAAAAAACAAAAAAGTTATATTAACATAGACAATACAAAGAAATAAGAGAAAAAAGAAAAAACCCAAAAATGCCAAAAAAAAAAGACAAAAAAATTCATAATCCAGAAACTCAAGCCTTTGGAGGGACGCCAATAACAGCTTTTTCTCCAGCGTAGCTGGCACGCATTGTGCACTGTATTCTACAGGGATTTCAACTTTTTGCCACTCTTAAGATTGGCCAATTAACTCTGTCACTTACATATGGACCCGTCTGAGTCACTGACAACGGACCAGAGTGATAAATCTGTTACCACTCTACTTGTAAGAGTGGCAAATGATTAAATTTTCCGTATTCTACGGAGCATGAGACAAATTTTGGCAATGTGCCGAGGCATGCCAGCACCGTCGATTGCTCCGTTTGGACGGTTCGAAACGCGTGCGTGCCACCAAACTTCACCGTCTACGTCAGCCGCCGGCCCGGTTGTCTAGGCTCTTAACATACTTAACTACTCCAGGACATGACTTCAAAAAAAAAAAACAAAAGAAGAAGAAAAAAAAACTACTCCAGGACATGCCTACGCCATTATCTGCGGCGCTTAAGTTCACCTCCTACGTCGTACCCACGTTTCTGCCATGAAGTCGCTACTCTCATCAAAAAGTCTGTGGCAGGAACGCAGGACGCTGTTTGTAGCTGCAATGGCAATGTGCTAGCCTCTCTTTACAATTGACACCCATCATCAGTGACACAGCATGATGTGTTTGACCTCAAAAGTATAATCCTAACCATCATAACTTCAGGGGATTCCTGATGTATTTGCAGTAACTTCAGGGGAAAATGAGTAGACGACATGCTCTAAGACTGATGCGCTTGCATATGCATTTACAAGACAGATTAGCCTGCTGCTGCTAAACATTTACATTACTCCTACTCAAGCACTCTACTTTCCACACACGGAAATAGAGAAAAAGAAAAAGGTAGGTAGGGGGTAAGAATTATGTAAAACTGGAAATCCGCCTTTCTTGTCTTTTTTTCCTGACAGCGGGAACCTCCTCTTTCATGGGGCTAAGTAAAATGGTAGCCACGTTAGCAGCCGAGCTTAACTGACGAGAGAGCCTTCACGCAAGGTACGGGGCCTCAGCTCCACTTGTAATCGAGTGTTTTTTGTCCAAGTCAATCTAATGTCAGTGAGATGCAATCTCGTTATCAATACTGGCGGTTGATTTGCCAACCATGCGAACATTGTACTGCTGGTATACCCTAGCCCTGTTCTCCTGCCACCATTGTTCTGCCTGTGTCTCACTGAATCTCTTCCGGCTGTATCGATAAAAAAAAAAGGATGAAAAGCTGAACCAACTCAACAGAAACGAGCCACAAAGCTTAATGAGCTGAACTCTAGCTACAAAAGTTGCCTCTCGAACAGGATTTGAAGGCATATACCTGAATCGAACCCGCTTGAGGTCTCTGGCACCTCCAGGCAAGGCAGTGAGAGTAATGTAAACACCTGATTCATCTTGCTCTACCCATTCAGCCTCATGGTAGGATTCTGCATCAGGTAGTCTAGTTCCATTTTTGCCAATTTCTGGATGACTTGCCTTGTTCCTAACAGAACTTGGCCCATTAGAAACAAGCAGCCCATTAGGACCATTTGAAATTTGTTCTCCAGAATTGCTCGGGCTGCCCAAACTTTTGGTAGCCATCGCTGATATGTCACTCGGAATAGGAATTCCAGGGAGGGGTGGTAGTTTGCTGTTTTTGGCGGCTCCTCCAGGTAATCTCTCTGCCATCCCCTTCAACTATTATGGAAGAGAAAGTAACATAACCCTTTAGATAATAGCCATGAACATGTGGAATGACTGACAAAAGCTCTCCTTTTTTTTCAAATTTCTAACTAGGAATACAGGAGTACATGCTAATAGAAACTTAGATTATGGAAGATTGTAGCCTATAATTAATTTTAAAATGCTGAAACCATCAGATTTTCCACTATACCAAACTGTTTCCTTCAAGTTTCATCTCCTGACCGAACATACTAACATAAAATATGAGCTTGATATGGATCACAGTTCACATATATTTCCCCTATTACTAGGCTAAACAATAATACTGAAATTGATTCTACAGACTTGCATGCATAAAAACGAAAGGAAATTGCATGCTCACAGAATAAGCAATCTTACTTGTGCAGTGAGTGACTTGATTACTTCCTTTGCTGCCTTGCACTTTGCACTTTCCTCCCCGGCAATGGCAATAGCTTCCTTCAATTGTTTGGTAGTTCTCTCCAACTCAACTTCGAGAAGTTGAGACCTCCTATTAAGATTCTCCACCTGCAAGTGGAGAGCTTTACTATATCAGCAATAAAACCTCACTTCTAAATGAAACTTGGATTGATTGCTTCTTGGAACTCTAAAACATAATAGATAGTCTACTTAAATACTAAACAAGTTAGTGCTGAAATATCCAGTACAGTTGAATGAATAGTTTGCACCTTGTTACTGTTATAGAACAAGAGTGTACACGTTTCTACATTACCGACTTACAGGGGGTAAACAGGAACATAAAGTACACATTTTTTTAATGCTGTCTGTTAGGACTAGAAATCAACAGTTTTTCTGTGACAACTAAGCTAATATAATACTTCTGGCTCGTTGGGTTTGAAATCAGGCATGATGTCAGCTAAAATCCTAGAGCACCAACTATAGAGAAAACACAGCAAAATGCTTACCTGAGACCTCAATTTTAGAGCTTCTTGACTTAGGCTATCATTCATTGGGTTGGCATCACTGGCAACAACTCTAGGAGAAGTTAGACCCCCCAAAGTAGGTGTTGGGGTTGTAGAACGTGGAGGGCTTGCTCTTCTTGAAATAGGTGACGTTGCCCTCGAAACAATTCTGGATCCAGGGACAGATGCTGAGAAAAACTTCTTTGAAGATCCAAATACAGGATTGAAGGACCTTGAAATGTTGAACCCACTCCAATGTGAACCGCCATTTGGAACAGGGGAAACACGAGTGCTATTAAATTCAAACTTCTTGTTTTTCTTTGAATATCTACTATCCATGTGCTTAAAAGATTCCATTGAAGATAATCTTGACAGTTGGTCATTTGACCTTGTTTCCAGCTCCTCCTCGTTTGTATCATTGAATCCCTGTACAACAGCTCCCGGCTTAGCTGAAGAGTACATGTCTGTATCGAGCCCCTTATTCAGTTTGCTGTAGCAGCTATCACAAACACGATAAGGTTTACTTGGATTTGGTGCCAATGAAGCCTTCAGAGACTTTTTACTGCTGCAGGAATGACAAAATACCAGAGCACAGTTGTAGCAGTTATGGCGTTTTCTCCTCAAGTTAAATGGCTGATGGCATCCTGAGCACATTGACTGATCAACTCCAGATACCCATTTATGAATGCATATTGCTGCAGTGAAGTTGCTTCCACAAACAACACTTCTGACCTGCTTATCTTTCAGTGCTTCAACCAATGTAGGAGTATTCTTATCATCAGTATCACCATGACCTAACCGACCATTTGCACCTTTACCCCATGTGTACACATCGGTCCTAGAGGTCAAGACAGCCACATGATAAGCACCACAGGAAATCTCCTCAACAAAGTTTTTGTGTAGCTTCCCTTCAACACGTACAGGTAGCATACCAACTGCTTGTGGATTTCCGAGTTGACCATAGACAGCACTGCCCATCGTATACACATGCCCTGACGTTGTAAGAGCCACTGTCAAGCAATGCCCACAAGCAACCTGACAAAAATTGGGCTCCACCAAAGCAGCCACACATGTTGGGACAAGTCTCGGTTCCTTGTCACCATGTCCTAAACGGCCTTTATCACCATCACCCCATGTAAATATCTTGCCAGATGAACAATTGCTAGAACTTGAATTCCCAACCATGACTTCTACAACTGCAGCAGTGTGCCAAACACCACAAGCAGCTCGCACTGTCCGTAGCCCTTTGAGAGATTCCACTTCCTTGGGGACTGAGCTACTCTCGCGATCTCCATGGCCTAGAACCCCAAAAGAGCCGTCCCCAAATGTGAACAACTGCCCAGCAGAAGTTACTATGGCTGTATGCCAAGGGCCACATGAAATTGATGAAACATGTATACCCTCTAATGGTCCGTTAACCCTTTTCGGTACCCAGCGACTGACATCATTTCCATGGCCCAAAAGGCCAAATTTGAAGGTGCCGTCCCCCCATGTGTACAGATCTCCAGATAGTGTAACAGCACAAGTGTGGTATTCATCACATGCTACGAGCTCAATGTTCATATGAGCAAGAGCATCAATGAGCTTTGGTTGTGCCACATCACAATCTACACCATGACCAAGCCGTCCACCTGATTCCTCGCCCCAAGAGTAGATCTCTCCTTGTTTAGTGACAAGTGCAGCGTGCCTTCCTCCACAAGATATGTTCTGCACATCAAGTCGCACAGCAAACTCTAATGGTTTTGGTACAAGACAATCCATCTTTGCACCTGAGGAGCTTCCAACCCTCGAACTACCACCACCAAGAATTCCTTCCCCAGTTCCTTCTCCCCATATGAAAACATCACCTAAAGCATCACCATCATCACGGCCAGAACCCTGACTTGATGAACTAACAGCACTTGAATAACTGACCCGGAAAGCATCCATTGGGATGCCTTTTGGGTGTCCATTTGTGTTATCTGAGTGTCCAGAAGAGTGGACCGATCCGGCATTAGAATCTGACGGGAAGAAGCCCTTGGGAGGAACTGCATATAATACAACATCCGAAGAAGCCTTCTCCAAGCCATTCTTTGGTGGACTCCCATGTGGACTTCGGAGTCGGTAGTTTTCACTGCCATCCTGGTGTACAATAATTGTCAGAACTCATTTTCATAAAACAATGGTAGTATAATCGGAAACACCATACAAATAGCACACAATGTAGCATGATGTTAAGGAGAGATCATTTAAAAGAAATTTGGAAATAGAAGATCATACAAATTCACGTATTCCTGACAGGGATTGTAAATACCTTGTGGACACTATCATTGCTGCTGAAAGGAGAACTCAACGGAGAACTCCGTCGTGTGTAAGTCCTTGGACTAGTTGCACCAGAGGAAATGATATCACTTCTTGATTCTGTTCTCCATTTTCTTCGATGACTACGTGAAATCAATGTTTTCAGCCCAGCAAACCACACTTCTGCCTCATCTTTATCTTTACATATCTGACATTATTGAATAGAACATATTACCATGTAAATAAGACACTTAAATAAAACCAAAAGCAAAGAAGTTTACGCCAAAATTAGCAAGAGAACAAACAAAGATAGACATGAAATGTGAACAGCGGAGAACTTACAATGTCCAGTGACCTATCGTGTGAAATTAGAGAAAATGACTGACATTCCTTCTCAGGTCGTGGGTACCTCTGAAAAATTGGCTAGATTACCCCCCAAACAAAAAAAATGAAGGTCCAGTTAGTAAAGTTACACACCAAGTTCATTACAACGGAAATGGCCAAAATATGAGTATTCCATTACAAACGAGACAATTGTAACATGACATGAGAGTCCACACTGATGCTAAGTAACTTCCTCAGTAGAATAGCCTACTAGTGACAGTTTTATATTCATACAAAGTTTTAGATATTGAGCCAATTTATAGTTTGGTAAAGCTAGAACCTGAATCTTCTAGTCATCTTCACGTCACAAGGTTCCATATTAATATCAAATTGTAGAAACTTAACAAATAAGAACTTTCAGAGACGCTATTCAACTTTGCATAAATAAGTTTACCATAGAGGAAACAAAAGATGGAGCAACTATTTGCTCCCCAGTAATGATTGCATTCACGTGCCAGAAGTTTCTCTAGGAGAATATTTGCGTGTGAGAGTAAAAGCTCCATAAATATGCATTCATAAAGAGTTGGACAAGCAAACACCAAAAGCAAGCCAAGAGAATTTAAAACTTTCTCTTGTTGATCCAAACAGGTTATCGTAATGGGCACAAATAGTTAGACAGGATCATGTTCGAGAAATTATGATTTTTGGGAGTGTTAACTTACAGTCCGTTGCCCAGGAATTATCCTGGACACATGGCTTAATCTTAGATGCTTCTCCTCTTTCCCTGAGAACCATATCAATACAGATTCGTCCTGAAGGGACCAAAAATACACCTTACAAGTGAGACAATCGAGAAGGACTTCAGAAATACAAGGTTAAGAGTGGAAATATATCTCACATTGGATAACCTAAATGGGCAAAATTTTGGCTTCCCTCTACGCCCATATTTCAGTAAGTAAGCTCCTTTCTTGAGAGCGGTGATAGCCTACCGACAGCCAGAATCAACCAAAAGAAAGATGGTATCAGACCTCCACTAGCATCTCAATGTTATATAAACATAGACAACTGATCAGAAGCATGCAACTTTCAGATGCCAAATGGGGAAGTAAAATAGCATGACATAATCATTGACTGTTTTGAAGTCACGGAAGTATTTTTCATAATAAATGTGACATTTCCAAATAATTTCAATCACATCAGAAACAACAAAAGGAACATATGCCCTCTTGTATGTGTAATGCTTCGAAGTTGATCATCAAAAGTATATGGTCCTTAAGGGGGGCTATTAAGCTACTCAGGGAGAAGTAAATTGATGGAATAAAACGCTCAAAGCATAGCATAACAAAATACTAAGTAAATACTATATACAAAGGCAGACTACATCCGGTAAGTGATGTTTGAAATAGTGGAAATAACTAATCTTCCTTACTGCTTATTCTTTAGATTGATATTTTTCAATCAGAAACACTCGTGCTGTTTGTGTTGATTCCACTGTCCGTTTGAATGTTATAAGGTGTGATCCATCTCTCTACAAATCTAAAGGAGTTGAATTCCACAAAACCACAACGACACTATGGACACCCATTCTCCTAACCATTTTTGACAAGTCAGTAAATCCCATTACAATTCCATCAAAATTTCCCAAATTCAGCACCATTCGCCAACTAGAACAGAATGGATAAAGCATTTTACCAAAGGCCAACACCACTGAGGAAAACTACACGAGCTGCTGGTCCTCCCGGCCGAAACAATTCCGAGTCATAACGCGAGCTTAATTGCAACAGGTAACGAAAGCATCCCACTGAACCCCCTCAAGGCCTCAACTCCACCAAAATGGGGGAAAGGAGAAGCATAACAATACTTCCGATTCGACCTCAAAAACAAAGCATCAGAGAGACGCAAAACAAGTCAACCACCTCCCTAGCCCCCGAAATCTCAACAACGAAACAGCAAGCACTGCCAAACCGAAATCGCCACTACCAGCTCCATTCCACCACAGAAAACAACTTTAATAGCGAAGAATAGCATCTAGCTCCGCGAATTCCGCCGGAATCCGCCGCCGTTTCGTCTCATAGCCCAATTAGCACAAACCGAAGAAGCCAACACGAAATTCCGCACCACTCAGACTTAGAGACCCGCGCAAAAGCATGTAGTAGTAGTGGCTCAGTTGTATCCACCAGAAACAAAACAAACAAAAATGGGAGAATCGATCCAGTGGAAGTCATGTCAACGGAGGGGTTATGAGCAAGGACCTGCTCGATGTCGCGCTCCACGGGCCCCGCCTGGATGCCGCCGAGATCCGACGACGCGTCCGACATCGGCGCCTGCTCGCGCATCAACCCCGCCGCCGCCACCGCCCCATCACGGCCCACGCCCTCAAGGCGAGACCACCGCCACTCCTGGCCTGATGGCCTCGCTTAAAGCACTACGACGGGCGGCGAGGCGCGCGCTAATGGGGGCTCGCCGACGACCGGCGGAGGCAGCGGTTCTCCGTAGGGAGCTCGCGGCGGAAGCGGCGGAGGCCTCGCCGGCGACGAGCGCAAGGGGCGTCGTGAGGGGTCGAATCGAGGTGCCGGCGGAGGAGGGGGCGTTGGAAGTGGAGGGAGAGATTACGACGCGGAAGATGAGAGGAACCGAGAGAGAGAAGAAGCTTTTCTATTTGTAATTTTGTTTTTTTTTGTTTATTGTGTTTTTGACCAATGCTGTCCGGGTCTGAATATTTTTCATCTGATGAGATTGGCTAATCATATTTTAAAATATATATTTTTATATAAAAATTAAATTATGTTTTTAAATATAAAAGTCTATAGTAGATTTTTGAATTTAACTTTACAATTTGAGTACACTTATCATATTATATTGAATCAAGGTTAATTTTTGAAACTGATTTAATTATTTTTAATAAAATAATAATTTAAAAATCTAATATATCAAAGATAATATTTTTTACCTTAGAATAACATGTAAATAACAATAAAGTAAATTAAACTAGTGCAACTTAAACTAGCAATAGGTAATATTAAATTTTATATACTAATATAGTTTGTTGTCAGGATCATAATTCTACTGCGATCATACCTGATCATAACTATTCTACGAGTTGAATCACGATCCCACTGTAATACTACCTGACTCCGATCCATTCTGCTATTCGTATTACCTACCTTTGGTAAGATCGTACGATACATGTCACGATACCGATAATTTTGGTTTTCGTTGGGTTGCGGTGCACTAAGACCATAGTATGGTACCATTCTTTTTAGCACTTATGATCTATTGGTTCTCTTTAACAAACAAACAGACGATTTTTTTGTTAAACAATTTATCGATCCATCGATATTTATTTATTTACACATGAGGCAGCTGAAAATGGACCCGATGATTCAGTTCGGGGGCGTCTACGCTGCCGCTCGGCTTGCTTAGCTTGTCTTGTTATCATTGCTGTGCTGTGGAGCTATGCTGTCGCTGGAGTTGGTGCCTCCTCCTTTTCTTTGTGAGGCTGCTGCTGCTTCGGCCGGCCATTTACGGCCGTACGACGATTTGATGGCTGGGCACCGGAACGGCAGATGTATTCCTCAAACGGCAGTAGCAGCTCGTGGGGCCCAGCTGTAGTGACAGTGAGAGGTTTTCTGGCTATCCTGTAGTAGAGCAAGTGTCATTCTTTTTGGTTTTCCAGTTGATTTTTTCTTTTAGTAACTATTACTTATTAAATTAATAGGTCATAGTCCGAAACAATGCTCCTACTTCTTTGCAGCTTTACCACTGTGCTTCTTCTCTCAGTATGGACCTCTTCCTAACCAGACACAGAACAGTAGCTAACTAGGAAGAGCCCAAGAGGACAGGGGTGCAAACGGAGCGGATGTTTCTCGACCATCCGTCCATCCATTTTAATTCGGAGCATATTCTTAGATATCTAGAGGTTTTGTCGGATATAGAAACGGATCCAGATAATTTTTGTCGGATACGGAAACGGATTCGAAAAAGACATTATTCAATGGATATGGAGCAATCCGGGTTTTTTTCGGATAGTTACCGGATTATTATCTGGTTACTATCTGGTAAAAATGGCAATGCAAATGCTGCCTCCAGCTGCAACCCTAGCCACTTAGCCAAAGCCTAGATCCACTCGAGCCTGCTCCTTCGGTCCTCCATCCCACGCCCGCCTCTCCGCCCCCGCAAAATGGTGGCGTAGCCCGCCTCTCCTCACCCATAAACCGCGCCGCCACCCGCCTCTCCTCCCCCATAGACCGGATCCGTCGCCTGCCCGCTTCTCCGCCCCCATAGACCGACGCCGCCGCCCGCCCACCTCTCCATCCCCACAGATCGGTGCCGCCACCGTCGCACCTTCTTGGTTTCTTCTTCAATCCCCTAGCCGCATTCGGTGACACAAAGGTGAGCACCCTGTTGGGTTGATCTCAGGCTAACTGCCTGAGATATTTCAGGGGGACTTAGTCCACCCACGCGCCTTGATCGGAGGCGGTTTTCTAACCAACTTGGTCACGGTCCCGGCCACCTAGTGCAGTATATAACGGGGGTTTTCGGCAGGGTCGTTTTACGGTTGTTCAAGCCCCCGAAAATCCCGAACACGTCCGATCTCTCACGAGCACTCAGGTGGACGAAGACCGAACCGAACGGCCATCTTCTTCTTCATCACCGTCGGCCATCTACATCACCGCCGTGACGACACCGCCAACTCCGGCCGACTACTGCGTCACCGACACCTCCACGACCGCAACATCTTCTTCATCCTCATGGCCACTTCGGGATCGGGTAAGAACTCAAGACTCCGAATTAATGTTTCTTTAGGTGTTCATGGTTTAGATCTAGGGATTAAAGATTAATGATGTTTTAGACTTAGAAATAATTCTCTCATTGGTATCAGAGCGCACCTAGATCTCTCATGAACCCTAAAACTCCGTTTTATTTTCGGGATCTAGAAATTTAATGTTTATAGATCGGCTAAGCATATAGAAGGAGGTGAATCAATTTTTTCCCTAAGAAAATCCCCCAAAGGATTAGCCCTCCTGAACCCTAAATCCCCATATATTTTTTTCGTATCGGCGCGAAAGCACAAAAAAAAACCTTACCTTTTCGGCTCGCCGCCGATCTGCGCCTCTCCGGCGCTTCGTCTGCATCGCCATTGTCATTGTCTTTGCTGCCTGCCGCCGCTGACTTGGTGGTGTCTTGCGCGTGCGCGCCGCCGTTTTGACGCGGGCCGCTCCGTCGCGAGCACCCCACGCCCGCCATGGCGCCGCCGAGCCGCCGCCGCCGCCGCTTTCTTTCTCTCTCCGCGGCGGGCGCTCGCTCGCGTCGCCGCCACGCCGGGCCGCCTCCGCTCGCCGCCGCATGCGCCGTCGCTCCTCCCGTGTGCGCCGTATTTTTCGGGTGGAGACGTGTGAATAATTGCTAGGGTTAGGGTTCAGGCAAATTTTATCTAGCGCACGGGTATTTTCAGCCGTCCGATCCAATCGGACGGCCATAACTTTACGGGCTGATGCGCTGGATGGGCCGGCTTAGATTTCGACCGTCCGATTAGCATCTAACGGTGTGCGCGCTTGGGTGTGTTACCGCTGGGCCGCGCATGAGATGGGCCGCGCATGAGATGGGCTGGCCGGAGCACATGAGATGGGCATGGGTATTCGGCCGGTGGGAATTTTTTGCCGAATGGAATATTGGCCCATACTGGTGCAGATTTTAGGTCAGATATCTTTTTTTCTACCGATTTTCTTTTAGGGGCCGATTTTCGGCCTTATTTTCATTTAGGGGTCGAATTTTAACCCGAATTTTCGTTTGGGGCCAAATTTTAGCCCAAATTTTCTTATGATGTCAAATTTTCAGCAGAAAATTTATATTGTCCTATTTCAAGTGCATTTTCTTTTGTTTTATATTTATTTTAATGGACTGTTATAATTTTAATTTTCAGTGCACTTATTTTGTTTTTAGGATATTTTAGTGCACTGTTTAATTAATTTTCAGAGGCCCGGATTATGATGAATAATTACGTTATTGTTATGAATAAATCTCAATTTTAAATTGAACCAACGAGATATTTAAATTTGAGAATTTATGCTTAGTTTTTGGCATTATGTAAGCATATGATTATATTCTGACCAACGTTGTTTATAATCATATGTTGCCAATTAGATATTTTAATTTAAAGTTTTTATGATTAAATTTTGGCATTATGTATACATATGGTTATATTCTGACCAACGTCGTTTATAATCATATGTCGCCAATGAGATATTTTATTTCTGAAATTTTATGCTTAATTTTGGCATTATGTAAGCATATGGTTATATTCTGACCAACGTTGTTTATAATCATATGTCGCCAATTTAAATTTTGTGATTTTATGTTCAGATTTTGGCATTATGTATGCATATGGTTATATTCTGACCAACGTTGTTTATAATCATATGTCGCCATTGTGATATTTAATTTTAAGATTTCACGCTAAAATTTGGCATTATGTATTCATATGATTATATTCTGATCAACGTTGTTTATAATCATATGTTGCCATATATAATTAAGTTCTTTTCATTTTCTGCCCAACGGTGATATGAATTTGAATCAGATATTATTTTGCATGTTATTAATCGGACCAACGTAGGGTTAATTACATGCAATATATATTTATGATGCTTCTATTTTTGCCCTGTATATTGAAATTCAACACTTAATGTTTCAAACGTTGCCGCCACAATTAATAATATTGAGCAGCTCACGGGGAGTAATTTTTCCTCGTGGAGAGAACGAATTTATGTTGTCCTTAGCGTTTTTGAACCTTGATTATGCCCTAAGAGTAGACGTTCCCGTTCCCCCACCGAGGGTGAGGAGAATTTTGCTGAGAAAAAGAAGATTTATGATGAAAATGCTGAGAAATGGGAACGATCTAACCGCTTGTCGCTTATGATTATGAAAAACCTCAATTTCAGTCATGATTAGGGGAGTAATTCCCAATTCTGAAAAAGCTAAAGATTACATGTCTTCAATTGAGGAGAAATTCAAAGGTTCCACTAAAGTTTATGCCAGTACCTTAATTCAGAGGCTCTTAACCTCTAAATATGATGGGTCTGGCAGTATAAGAGAGCATATCATGATGATGACTGATATGGCAAAAAAAAACTCAAGGACATGGCAATTTCTGACGGTTTTCTGGTTCATTTCATTATGACATCACTTCCTTCTGAGTTCACAACCTTTTTAAATTTAATTACGACACTCAGAAAGAGAAATGGAGCATGAGCGATTTGATCGTCATGTGTGTCCAGGAGGAAGAAAGGATAAGAACAGAAAAGAAAGATTTTGCCTTTAATGTAGGTGGCTCTCATAACAGGAAGTTCAAAGGGGACTTCAAATCTAAGAAGAAGCTGCATTTCTCCTCTAACTCAGATAAATCGGGGCCTAGAGTGCACAATGCACCAAAGCCTCATATTGCTTCATTGCAACATCTAAAGATAAGGAGAATGCCACTTCAAATGGCCGTGGCATTTTTTAAAAAACTGTAAATTTTCTTAGTTTTAATGTATTTCTATAGACAATAAATGTATTAATTTTAATGGTGATGGTCTTGACAAGAAAAGCTATATATGCTTCCTCTTAATTACTTCCTCGTATCTTTAGACTAATGATGAGACTTCTTCGAAATTGTGGTACTGCGCTTAGTCCACATTTCGAGGGGAGAATGTAGCGTCTCATTAAAGAATAAATTCTCCACCTTTTAGATTTCTTTGACTCGCACCTAACGCCGATTGCATTAAAGGAAAATAAAACAAATATAGAAGGAACTACTCACGACAGACTCTTAGAATTAATTCACAGTGGATGGTTTGATTCTTTCATCACATTCATCGATGATATTGATATTTGTGGTCCTTTTCCGTGACATCGTGGATGTTTTTGATTCTTTCATCACATTCGCTAATGTTTTCTCCCGTTATGTTTTTTATTTTTCCCCATTAAAGATCGGATTGAATCACTCGACAAATTCAAGATATTTAAGGCTGAAGTTGAAAATCAGCACAATTTAAGAATTCAAGATATTTAAGGATGAACTAAAGTCTATAAGCACTAATGATGTATGAGAATTAGTAGAAATTCTGACGAGTCAAAACAAGAGGGTCAGTAATGGGTCTATAAAATAAAACATGACTCTAAGGAAATATCGAAAGATTCAAAGCAAGGCTTATAGGAAAAGGCTTCTCACAAAGAGAGGAAGTTCTATAATGACGTCTTTTCTTCCGTCTTAACTAAAGATTCATTCGTAATTGTTATGGCACTTGTAGCTCATTATGATTTAGAGCTGCATCAGATGGAAGTTAAAACGGCATTTCTTAATGGTGACTTGCAAGAAAATGTTTACATAGCCCAACCGGAAGGTTTTGTCGTGGAAGGCAAGGAGCATATGAGATGTCGACTTAATAAATCCATTTATGGCTTAAAATAAGTGTCGAGGCAGTGGTATCTCAAATTTTGATAAAATCATAAGAAGTTTCGATTTTATGGAAAATAAAGTTGATAACGCATGTATATTAAGTTCAAGGGAGTAAATTCACCATCTTAGTACTTTATGTGGATGATATCTTATTGGCTAGCAATGATAAGGATATCTTGTTTAAGACCAAGAGATTTCTTTCATCCAATTTTGATCTCGGTGATGCCTCTTATGTTCTTGGCATTGAAATTCACCGAGATAGGTCTAAAGGAATATTATGTTTATCTCAGAATGCATATGTTGACAGAGTACTAAAGAAATACAATATGAATAAGTGCTCTGGCTCGCTTGCTCCTATTGTTAAGGGTGATAAGTCTGGGACATTTCAATGTCCATGGAACCAATTTAAAACTGATCAGATGAAGTCGGTTCCTTATGCTTCAGCTGTCGGAAGCATCATGTATGCTCAAGTTAGTACACGCCCTAATTTTGTTTTCGTAACCGGGATGCTTGGCAGATATTAGTCAAATCCAGAACTAGACCACCGAAAGCCGTTAAGAAAGCTTTGCGTTATATGCAAGCTACTAAGTATTTCATGCACACATATAAGTTTTCGATAGCCTTGATGTTATTGGTTATTCAGATTCGACTTTGCGAGATGTGTTGATACTAAGAAATCCACGCCAGTTACATCTTCACACTCATTGGAGGAGCTTTTTCGTGGAAAAGCTCTAAACAAACCCTACGGCATCTTCAACGATGCAAACCGAGTTTTGTGGCATGTTATGAGGCTACCGGCAGTCAGTGTATGGCTTAAGAATTTTATCCGGGACTTAGAGTGGTAGACAAGATCTCTAAACCACTCATCTTATCTCGCGATAATGAACACGCAGCTTTTATGCAAATAACAACAAGTCAAGTGGTGCCGCCAAACACATTGACATTAAGTATCATGTTGTGAAAAGATAGAATCCGAGATCAAACCATAAGTATCAAGCATATTAGTACTAAGTTAATGCTTGCGGATCCGCTTACTAAAGGCTTACCACCCAAGATTTTTGTAATTATGTTGCCGCATGGGTTTATTGGAAAGCCTCGATTCGGATAAAAGGACCTTTAAACAAACCAACTCCGTTAAGAATAATGAATAACCATTCTAAGATATAAATAGTACGCTATAGGTACCGAGGTTGTATGGTACTTTATTGACTATACAACATATTGCCTTGGTGTCTTGTTTATCAAAGGATGGACTTATGATGTTAGCCTTACGATCAAAGGGAGAATGTTGGGTTGATCTCGTGCTAATCGCTCGAGATATTTCGGGGACTTAGTCCACCCACGCGCCTTGATCGGAGGCGGTTTTCTAACCAACTTGGTCACGGTCCCGCCACCTAGTGCGAGATATAACGGGGTTTTCGGCAGGTCGTTTTACGGTTGTTCAAGCCCCCGAAAATCCCGAACACGTCCGATCTCTCACGAGCACTCAGGTGGACGAAGACCGAACCGACGGCCATCTTCTTCTTCATCACCGTCGGCCATCTACATCACCGCCGTGACGACACCGCCAACTCCGGCCGACTACTGCGTCACCGACACCTCCACGACCGCAACATCTTCTTCATCCTCATGGCCACTTCGGGATCGGGTAAGAACTCAAGACTCCGAATTAATGTTTCTTTAGGTGTTCATGGTTTAGATCTAGGGATTAAAGATTAATGATGTTTTAGACTTAGAAATAATTCTCTCACACCCAAGGGCGGCCTCCTCTCCCTTCTCCCCTCTCACATTTGCACGCCTCCATGGAAGTTAGGGTTCGATTCATGGACTCGGTAGATTAAAATTCCATTTAGATTTTGGCTCTAAACAAGTTCTTTTTCAGAAGGTATGTGGAGCTCTGTATTTGAATTTGTTTGGCATTTAGGATTAGTCATTGTCTCACTGACATGAGCATTTTATGCGATTGTGTTGAAAGATCAATGCAAGGTAGCATTGTATTTTTTTAAAACAAAAAAAGATCAACAACATGCACCTATGTAGTATGTACCATGTAATGACCTATGAGATTGTTATTTGAACTTTAGATATATGAAGTAAATGGCCTGCTATTCTGTACCAAAGTTACAATACATGGTACATCCGAGTGGAATGAACTTCATTGTAATGCATCCTTAAATACAAGTTTCATGTCCGACTCTTACTAATTGTTTGTATGCCCCCTTGTTTTTTTCTATTTGCAGGTGCAGAGTGTCTTCTCCCTAGAAAGGTATTACATTTCATGTGTTATAAGATATGCTGTCATGTGTATCATCCAGAAATTGTTCCAAGTGCCACCTTAAGTTTTGTCAAAATTTGCATTTTTCTTGAGTTTAGAACTTCAGATGTTCTTTTCTTGTTTAAGAACCTGTTAGCAATATCTCTGTATGTGATGGTTTGTATCTAGAAAGACGATAATTCAACTTTATGGACATATTTTTCTTGGAGCTACAAAACAAGACTGTATTTGCGTATACCTTTGCAGTGTGACTCTCCAAATGTGATGAACTTGAATATACAGAATAGGGGATTTCATGCCAAATTGTCCCTTACATAGAGATCTTTGTCCATACATAGCCACCTTCACAGAGATGCATCAATTGATTACTCCATGGCACCAAAGTGTTAATTTTCACTTTCAAGTTGTTATTGTCTTTGGCACTTGTTATTTATTCAGATACACAACTTGACACATGTTGCACTATTCTGTGTATTGTGTATTATTTGATTTACATCAAAAGTTGCATATTTTCTAAATCTATGTGTATTTGTGCATGTGCTTTTGCGATATCATTCTTGTCTAAATTTCTTCTTTTCTCGATAATTTCAGGGGTCGTGGATTTCTCAGTCTTGAGGAGGTGTATGAGGTAATATTTTATTTTCTCCAGTCTTGAGGTGTTTTGTGTATCTTCAGCTGTTTTAATTTCTTATGGTGACTACACCACTTATCCTACCGAGTCCTTTTTCCTCATGCTCATACGAGCAACATTTCATAACTTTTTTACTTACCTCCATGTTCTTTACAGGCATTAATCAAACCTGGTTTCTCTTTGGATTCACCTGCTTTCTACATAATTTGTGAGGTACTTTCCCAGTCGCATGTCTACCTTAAGAGAGCTTGTAGTCTGGGTGTATAACTAGTGTTGATTTTTTGTAAACTCCAAGTTGAGTTGTTGGACCGCCGGCTTTCTATCTGAACTTGAATAAGTCATATGATTAAAAAAATGTAGTTGACTACTGAGATCAAGAGCGCAAAGTAAATGCAGATTTTCCAGCATTATGAACTTATAATGCACTAAACTCTCATATGGTTTAGCAAAAGATTGAATCAGCTGAAATCATTTACTTCTGATATGCTGTCAATCTCTCACAGTGTATCACCAGAAATAGACAAGGAAAAAATTTCAGCTCATCGTCAATTCATCATACTTGTCTGCTTTATGTGTTAGCAAGCCAAAGTAAGAGTATATTCATCTTTATATCTTGTTTTGTGGTTACTTACCCAGAAATAACCTAGAGTGCCTTTTCTTTACACTGTTTTATTTGTGGGTGTCTATGAATCATCCACCAAAATTTTTGATCCATCCACCAAAGAATGGGCATGACATAATAGAAGTAACCTAGAGTACCTTTTTCCTTAAATGTAATGAAGTTAAATGAACTAGAGATGCACTTGGATATGTGCAATTCATACTTTTCGACAGTGTGGTATGTAGCTACTAGTTACTTAACTAGTAGTATAGTTGATTGGTCCTTACGTATGCGATATATATGGTTTTTGTTTTCACGCATTATCCGACCAAACATCCGTGATTGAGACTAACTGTATTCGGAGCGATCTGTATTCGCTCCATATCCGTGGCCGAGAATATCCGTATTTGTATTCATTTTCGGCACTATCCGTATTCGATTCCAATTTCAACAAAAAAAATACAAAAAAAGATACACGATATGTAATATCCGTGTGTATCCGTTGCACCGCCACATGAGGAGACTACTCCACATGGCTAAAAAAGTAAATAACGGTAGGCATCGTATTCCCAATTTCACATACTCCTACATAGCTCAACATCGTTATCAGCTTACTCTAGGTACCACCACTTCGGGTTCCTAGACCTTTTCTTTCTTTCTTTCTCCACGTAGTATACTCTAATGATATGATATGCTGATTGCCTAATTTCGGGAACCTGCGTGTACTTATCACCGTGACGCTATATGTGTCACCATTGAGATTTGTATAGTACTAATTGAAGGGAGGGGAAAACACCTCATTTACGTACTTTTGACGAAGAATGTAAGATACAATATAGAATTTGCAGAGCTAGCTATCGGTTTCAGCCATTTTTTGCAGACAAGAATCGATCAGAATATATAAAGCCATTTTTCCGTAATCCTGAAAATACATACTCAGGGGCATAACCAGCAGTGAGGCTTCGTAGGGCTCGAGCCCACCCTCCGCTGGTACCGATTATCCTACATAAGGTATCTTTATTGTATTTATTTTTTCTTTTGGATTTGTTTCTCTTCTATTTATGTATGAATTTAGATTGTATAAGATCAGTTAGTGATGTATGTCTCAATTTATCTTAGTCCTTCTCAGTTTTTAGTTAAAAAAATAGTTTAGTCTTTCGAGCCTCCCCTCCGATTTCATCTTGGCTTCGCCATTGCTCATGCCTTCTAATATACCAATTAAATAAATGTACTATATCATTTTCGGTATACTTAAATGTTAATTCTACGTGTAACCATGCCATGATACACTTTATTGACTTCAGCATGTAGTAAAAATTCATATTAGATGCTGTAAAAAGCCAAGCACCATCCGATTCTATACTTAGTTACCCATCTGCTTTTAGAAAAGTGCAGTAAACCTCCTATGATAGTACAGCAAAATGACGTATTTCGTGTAGTAAAATAAAATACTGACTTCAACCAGTTTTATTCTAAGCATATGTCATCCGTCCGTGCTTAAAAAGGTACAGTAATTCTCCTGTGGTGGCGCAAGTAAACAGTGTATTTTAGGTAGTAAACGACTTTCGTAGCGTCAAAATATATTCAACATTTATCTTATTTTGTTAAGCTCGTAATTTCAAACATAATAGTGTAAACGGATTATAGAGTGGACATTCAGTTAATGACATATTGTAATTTTAAGTTTACAATCAAAAAAAACTCCCACATAAAGTGCAGTGACCATTCCACGGTGGTAACATATAAATTACTACACATGATGTAAGCTTTTACTGTCAAACTCTAATAAATCACTACACATGATGTAAGCTTTTATGGTCAAACTCTAACTGGCGTATGTACTCCATCTGATGTAAGCAGCAGGGCAGGGGGTTTCTGGCCCATATTAGCTGGCGCGCAGAATAACTTATTCTATGTTTAGGTGTAGAATGTGTGTATGTGTGCATGTGTGTATTAGTTTCTGCTGGACAAGGACATCTTTTATCACACATTATCACACGCTAAAATTTTCTCTGCCATCAAATTATAAGAAGGTTTATAAGAATCGTATATGGAAAAGTCGCTTACAAACCGGTAGGTTCTGAAGTAACAACTGTACAAGTTGCATATGGAGGAATGTACACGGTTTATTGACCATCTCAATATCTTCAACAAACTTATCACACAACGACTAGTGTGAATGAGAAAATTAAGGATAATGACAAGTTCGTTGTAATTGTATCATCCCTACCATTATCATGGGAGTAATTGGTGATGAGTAGGCCCCTCAGGCTAGACCTTGGTAGGGGATGGAAATACTGTGCGACGAACAAGATCGAGAGCT
Organism: Bonia amplexicaulis; assembly: GCA_036346245.1. Taxonomy (NCBI): domain Eukaryota; kingdom Viridiplantae; phylum Streptophyta; class Magnoliopsida; order Poales; family Poaceae; genus Bonia; species Bonia amplexicaulis. Next base: position 40,582,978 of record CM070735.1, read on the forward strand.
TTTCATGGCGGCTACCACGGTGCTCATCGGGGATGGGAGGAAGGCATCCTTCTGGAATTTGCCTTGGGCTCACGGAAACAGGCTACGCGACATTGCGTCGGGCGCCTACGATGCCTCAACAAGAAAGAAAAGTTCCTTTCAGATGGCACTGACGGACAATAAATGGGGGATCTTGATCTGTCCACAGGACTCACACAAAACCTTATACATGAGCTCGTCACAGTTTGGGGCCTCCTCTCCTCGACGCCCCTCTAGGCCGCCAATGAAGACACCTTACTATGGAAGCTAACTCCAAATGAAATTTCCACAGCCTCCTCAACTTACAGAGCACAGTTCCTTGGAGCAACATGCACGACCATGAACGCTCTTGTTTGGAAGACTTGGGTACCTCAAAATGCAAAATTTTCGCTTGGCTAGCCATTCAGAATATAATCTGGACAGTAGATCGGCTACCCTATCGTGGGTGGCCAAATCACCCGCTTTGCCCTCTCTACACGCATACATCAGAGTCCGCCATCCATCTCCTGGTCAAATGTCGTTTCTCCAGAAGAATCTAGGCAACCATTGCACTTTGGACAGCGAGTCCACTCCTCAACCCACACACATGGCAAAGTGCTCCATCCATCCGCCTTTGGTGGGAGGTGGTAACCCTATCGGCCAGAGTTCCCCAAAAAGCCATAGCGTCTCTTGTCATACTGGTGACTTGGGAAATTTGGAAGAAAAGAAATACCCGGATTTTTATTTCAACGGCAAGCACAACTCTATCATTGTTAGCCCACATAAAGGAGGAGGTCGGATGTTGGGTTCTGGCAGGAGCTAAGAGGTTGGCAGAGTTGCCACTTAATTCTGTAACAGTCTAACTTAGCAACCCTTTTTTCGCCGCCTTTTGGCCAGCCCTGTAACCTGCCTCTGTGACGTCTCTGACTGTTTTCGTATCTTCTTTTTCCCCCTTAATTTATATAGATAGCGCTCCTGCCCCACTTTCAAAAAAAAAAAAAAACTACCCCTCCATGTCTCTAGTTCTCTCTACTCACGTAGGATTGACCCTTGGTAATTGGTTACTTCTCGTCTAGTCAATCTTATCAGTTCTCCTTACCAGCAAGGAAAGAAAAGTTCAGGGTCATCCTCGAATGCAACCCCTACACTATACTCTCATACGAGAGTACAGTAACTGACCAGCTTTAAACAACATGATTATGATATTAACCCAATCACATGAGCTAGCTAGTAGTGGCCGGCCACAGTCGACGCCGCATAGGTTGGGTGCAGGGGAAGGCACGGGTGGTCTCTCTACCCTCGCCACGCGACACTCATCGCCCGCTGTGCCGAGAGAAAGTGGACGACATTCGTGCAGAGCCACGCAGAGGAGCAGTTCGCCACTGTTCTTTCGACTGATGGGTGGGCCCGTTTTAACAGAGCAACCAACCAATCACGCGCATGATTTACCGCCTCTGCAAGCCTAAAGCTAAAGCTAAGCCCCAATCGGTGTCCACGTCCAAGTGACAATTGATGTGGAGTTTTGGAGGTGTTCCTCTGGTACGTTGCGATTCATGCTGACAAGCTCCTCAGCCAATTTCTAAACATTTCTCGTCATGTTATTTTCAGATTCTAAAAGCTGTTTTTCGATTTTTTTTTACAGTAATTAACTTTTAAATGAAGTATTTTTTTAAGATAGGATCTACTAGTTAATTATAGTACATACTTTACTGACTTTATTTATATCGACAAAAACTGCATGTGAGTTCCTGTTACTTTGTAATCTCTCGTACGAATAACTCAAAAGTCAAAAGCCACAGCCAAAATCTACAAGGGGCAACAAAAAAGAATAGGCCTCATTCGACTTTGCACAGAGTGGCGAGTCACTATTCTCATTTGGTGTGCTACACATATGAAATTGAAGGCCATGTGTCGTGCAGCATTGGACCATACATATCTGGCACAACTGCCGCTATACAAAAGTGACCGCTGAGAAAGGAAGAAGGAAAATGGGTGGCCGTGCGTGGCACTGTTCCGTCGCTTTTCCAGGACATTGGATGCAACTGTGCGTCTTTTCCTTTAATCGTTGTCAGTACACATATGCCTTCTTTTCAACTTATATTTCATAATTCTCTTCAAACAAACGAAAAGAACTATTTCTTTCTCATTTTTTGGGTGGCTTATCAGGATAATCTTTTCGAAACAGTTTATTAGCATTTGGTTCGTTCACATAAACACTTGTGCTGGAGCCAAAAACATTAGCCATTGCTGAAAAGAGAGTTTTTTTAAATAATATATTTTATTAAAATTACATAAATAACATTTTGTCGCCATTAGAAATGACGATAGAGTATTTGAAATGACGACAATCCTACGTAGAATTCCGCATAGCAGTTAGCAGATCTCTATCACGAAATAAACTAACAACGGGAACTCCACTGCAATTAATTGACGATTCGTGTCCTGGCGTCAATTAAAATGTTGACAGATGTCGTGATGCACACGTAGATAGCCTCTGTCACCATTTCTAAAATGGTGACGGACAATTATTTATGTAATTGTTTTAAATAATGATATATTTGTATAATACGAATAAAAGTGTTTTATCAAAAAAAAACGCCGAAAAGAACCCCGTTAGCTTGTCGATCCGTGTCCAGCTGCATCGCCGAGCCGATCGAGCTAATCCAGAAAGAAAATAGCTGACGTGTACTTTGGCCCCGTAATGTCACTGGTGACTGCTGAGTGTTCAGCTCGATCGGCCGAGTTTGTCGGTACACGCGACAAGCCAGCCAGCCCATCCAAAAACTCTCGTCCAAGAACAGGCAGTCCGAAAGCGAGAGTGGGTTTGGTGGTCCACGTAATTTGGTCGCAAATCGCTTCGTAAACGCCAAGCAGATTGCACGTAATCAGGTCGAGTACTGCAATCTGATGCCGTCAGAGTGGCACGTTTGCATGAGTAATCAGGCTGACTACGTATATGTTAAAAAGAAGAGTAAATAAAGCGAGTTTATATCGACCTTCTTCTTTTTGGCTGCGGCTTATGGTTTTTGACTGAAATTTTTGAATTTTGGCTGTTTGCGACAAAGATTGCGGAAAAAGAGATACTCACTTGCAATTTTGGTTGATACAGATGTTAGTCTTTTAACGTGTACTACAATTAACTTGTAGATCCCATCTTGAGAAAATATTTTATTTAAAAGTTAGGTACTATAGCAAAAGCTAAAAGCCGTTTTTAGAAGCCAAAAAGAACACCCCTTAAACTAACTGAGCCTTATGTCTCGAAATAAACCGCAGAGATGGGACTTTGTTTGCTCCGGTAGAAATCGCTGCATTGGAGTCACTTTTTCCCACTGTAAAAGGCTATAGGGCACGTTTGTATAAGTCCGTAGAAGTAGTGTAGTTACCTAGAAAAGTCGGGAAATTTTTGCGTTGTAAGCTTTTTTCTTCTAGGAGAAATGGAAAATGAGAAAATGCGCAGGTAGACGATGCGAGCAAATTCGGCCGGCAGTAACGGTTTCACTTTCTTTCGTCTCCGCACGGCTGCCGGTTGGTGCGCGCAACGGGAAACCCGAGGGGAGCGCGCGCAGCGGGAATTCAGGGACCGCAGCATGATGCCGTACCTCCGCCGAATCATTCACCCACCTCGCCACGTATGAGTGAATGATCCATCCAACTATTCATGCAAATGATATCGTAGATAATTTTCTTGAAAAATTTGGTATCGAACACTCAGTTTTTACAAAATCTAGCATCTTTTTTAAATCTACCGAGCTTGGCAGATCGCTGATCGGATTAGTGTGTTGCTTAATTAATACTAATTAATCATATTTAATTAGTATTATTATACTTAATTAGCGCTAATCATATGTATTTATTTGCTGTCCAACATTTCAATGCTTCTAGTGGCACAGAGACGCGTTCCTAGGTCTCTTCTTCTCAGCTTATTTAGTGCGTTATTTTTTATTCTGACTTATGGCTTTTAACCCTAGTACAAGTGCTCGTGGGAACAAACCAAAAATCGATAAGCCGCTTCTAAAATGTTATCCCGATAAGTAGCTTCGAAACAGCAACGAAGAAGTCATCTCGTTTGTTTGTTCGAGAAAAACCATAAGCTAAAAAGAACGGAGCCTATAGCTTATAGTTTATGGCTTCCCTCGAATAAATAAATAGGATGACTTTTTCACTGCCTGTTTAAATAGACTTACTAGGATAATCTTTTTGAAATTATTTATCGGCTTATCAACATCCGATTAGTTTGCATACATGTTCACGTTAGGATTAGTAATCAGCTATAGCCGTAAATTACCAACTGCACCGAAAAAAACCACCCTTATGAAGTTTGGAACGCATGATGAAAAATGTAGGAATGGGAAAAAATATAGGAAAATGAAATGATTGTATGTGTAAAACAAAGATTTAGAAAACATAGAAATTTTGTAGGAACAAGTGTTTGGAACACAGGAATGGAAAGAATATAATAACTTTGGAGAAAGTGTAGAAGTGAATAGTAACTTTCTTAAACTAACTAAACGTTATCCTATGTCCAGCTTAAACAACGCTGTGCTAGTAATGCATTTCTCCTCGGGAACGGCAGTTCTCACAGTCCCACTCGTGCGGCAGATGCAAAACAAACCCTAGCACTAGCACCATGTGGTGCGATGATTGGTTCTACGGAGTAAACCGGTAGACAAAGATCTGTGTGCTACGGTCGTTTCCTCTAACTAGGCTTTTGTCTTTGGGTCTGTATCCTTTTTATCTTTTGGTTTTCGTGAAAGTTAAAATAAATACAATAATTTCTTCAAGTGAATTTTTTAAAATAACTTTTTAAATATAACATTATGTACATCATCCACGTCAGCGTCTTCATCGTTCGCTGTCATCTCGAAAAACACAGACAAAAGATATTAACCACAAATAAAAATCATTAGCTATAGTCCAAAAGAACATGTCATCACTTTAAGATGTTGGTTGCAAATTGCAAATACCAGTGCTCCATTTCGTTAGCACCGTGTATAGTAGTAGTATTATACGAGCATACACAACGTAGCATTAATTCCTTCATAGATCAGCATATGCAGATAGCCCCCACATACCGATCGATTCAGGCATAACAAGGCCAGATTTGGTTGGGTCCTGCCACTCGCCGGCACCGTAACATGGCGTGCATGCTCACTGCAGAAACATGTACACAAAGCGACCAGACATCGATAGCGCGCGCGCATCGATCGATCGGGCACGGGCAACCAATAATGCGATCGACCCAAAAGTGACAAAACTTAACAATGGTGTGCGTGTGATCCATGTCGATCGGAACATAGATGTATATACAGACACATACACGCGGAATTAAGTAAACCGGTAGGGCCGGCCGGCACAACGCGCCGCCGCGCGCGTGTAGCGAACTAGCGATCGAGCAGCGAGGCAACAAACGCCACGGGAAACCACGCATGTTGCCCTGCCCTGCTCGTTAGGCCGCCGAACGAAACCACCTAATTCCATTAAATCCCTGCCATAGCAAATATAGCATGAGAGAGAGACTGTTAAGTGCTGTAGCTGCAGAGGCACATGCATATTGACACTGGGATATATATATATATATATATATATATATATATATATATATATATATATATATATATATATATATATATATATATATATAAGTGTATCCATAAGTGTATTACAAAAAGCACACATTTTTGTAGCAGTCTTAAATCAAAACATGTGTTTTTAACCACGTGACGCTACTGAGCCAATGCTGCAACCGAGTGCCCCGACCCCTGAGCCTCCCTCGGCCTCTTGCTCGCTTGCACCGCCTTGGTCACCGCCGAGCTCTCATCACAAGACCATCGAGCGGGGGCGGCTCGGTAGGCTGCTGTCGAGCATCTGTAGCACAACAGTGCTCGGGCTCGCGCACCACCGCATCTTGTCATTTCCTGCAGCGCCCATTTGCCCTGCCGCGTGTCACCACTCCTACCGAGCTCCCATGCGTGGCAAGTGATACGTGTCGCCTGTCGAGCCTTCTGGACTTGAGGAGAGGCCATTTTTGCCAAAATGTGTGTTCAAAGGCTAAAATTGAAAAGAACATGACTATAATGTTAAATACATGAACAGTTCCAAATTCAGAGACTACACATGTAATGCAGAAGAGATGACCCGATCTAGGGCCTTTTGGATACAGAGATACGGGAGATAGGAATGAGATTAGGATATGAGATGAGATAAATTTAGCCGTTGAATAGAGAGTTGACAGATAGATTTATCCCATTTTATATCTCATTCCTATTTCTATCCTATATTTTTCGTAATCAAAACGGCCCCTTCATTTCGATAGTCTCCCTTGTGGTCAGGCAGGTCCATTTTGGGTGTTCTTTTATCCCAGCTTCATTTTTGTCCTTCGATGTGTGTGCCAAAGGAAGAAAATTATATGAGATCCTATCATCATCTTGAGGTGGTGCTTAATTAGACGATGTCTTATGGATTTTTTATTGTAGCTGGTTTATTTTTTTACTATAGCTGATGATAGTTTATTTGATATAATTAAATTTAAAAAAAATAAAAAAAGCTACCCATCACTGACAACACATAAGAATACGGAAAGAAAAGAAAAGATAAAAAATCCAAAAAATTAGAAATAAATAAATAATGAATTAAAAATCAGAAGTTAAAACTGAACGATGATAGAAGCTAAAATTAAAACAAACGGGGCTTAAGACCTATATTAGACCCTTCCGATCTCATGACACATGACAGAATAGATTGACTACCTCTTTGCATGGCCACATGTCATGATTTGAAGGGCCAAGTAAGGGTTTTAAGATAAAGGACGTATCATGGGATTTATTTCCGTATGCCAGGGCCCATCCTGCCTCGGATTCGGGTCGCACAGCGCGTGGGCTAACCTTGGCACACTATGAGCTGTAATCCGGGTGCAGAGGCCCATCCTTGGCCCACTGTGATGTTCACTTGGAGCACAATTTGGGCTGGGCCATGTACGCTCTCAAGTACTACCGGTCGTCTTGCATTATGCCATTTATTTATGCGAGTGGTGGCATGATAAGTTTTCCGAGAATACTGTAGCATGATAATGGTGGGTGCAGGTTAGCAAGAGATTACTGGGGTAAATAATCTTCTGTCAGAAGAGCAACCGAGGCTTTTGTTTCAACAAGACGAGGTAGTTTTTTCTTGCGCAAAAACTAGGGCGACGACTTTTCTGGCCGTATCATCTATCTTCACGCTCTGCAGCTCGGATTCTTCCTTTATATTGTTTTTTTTTTGTGATTGATCTTTTTTACGCGGCAACGGAGGAAAAAAAGAATGGAAATACAAAACCAAAAACAGGAACAGCCGAATTGAACACCTGTATTTTTAACCGCTATAATATTGTTTCAGCTAAAAAATTATATCAGCCGCAACCGAATTGGACGGGCCGTATAAAACCCGTAGCTTATGTGGTCAGTACAAAAAAAAATGCCACCTGGTAGTGGCAGTTACCACTGTAATACTATTCATCAAGGCTCCCTTTCATTTGGACCGTCCGATCTCGCGCGGTGGTGGATCAAACCGTTCGTCACACTCCGTCTACTGCATACCGTTTCTGCCCCCCCGCCCAACCAGTGGTCGCGCTGCCGCCGCCGCTGTGCATGCCGCTCCCCCTCCGCGGGCGAGTCGGCGTGGGCCGCGTGGCGCCCGTGCTGCTCACCGTCTTCGCTCACATGGCCACTGCCGATGCGGATGCGCTGCTCCCCCCTTCACTGATTCGGCCACTGCAAGGGTTTGGCAAAATGGTATGGGTCAGTGGCTGATCTGAAGGCCGCCGCCGCCGACAAAGCTCCTTTCTGGCCGTCCCCAGAGCTTAGCCTCGCAGTTCAGCGCACCAGAGCCGTCGCTGCCACCGTGGTTCTTCTCCGACCGGGCTCGGTGACATGTCTCGATCTGTGCAACCAGTGGCCACGCCGGCAGCCCTGTCGATGCTACACGCGGCGGCGACGCGCGGGGCCCGCCCGTCATGCTCGCCGAAGTCGCAGCCACGCGTCTCACTGATGCTAAATGGGATGTGCCTTACTGCCCTCTAATATCTCTGTATCGTATTGGAAGTTCCCACCTTTGGTTTCACGCAAAAAAAAAGGGGGGTCGGTTCCTGAAGGGATTTCGGGAAATCACTTCCGAATTTACAATGATCTACATAACGATGGGTCTATTTGATGGACTGCTGTAGAAGGGCTTTTTGCATGTTTAGCAGGATGTGTCAATCAAATTTTTTGCCGAAGCAGGCCTGTGTGTGATGCTACTTTTACGTCCCACCTCTGTTATGTGCATACATCAAAGAAAAGCTTGAGTTCATTATTAATCATATGGTGTTACTTGATTTGTTCTCGTTGTTCTTACAGGTTTTTTCAGATGTCCCTCCAGGCTAGATAGTGCACTGACAAGGGAAAAGGAGTATTCTCTATTATCGCAAGCAGTAGTGTCAACTCGGTGATTCTTGGTGTCATACTAGATTGACGCATGCTGGGGGCTGTTCAAAAAGGTTTTTTTTTTCAGCTCATTATTGAATTCAAGATCAAAAAGTGTTTATTTTCATCAGATGGTATTAGTGTGTGCATTGCATATTGGTTTAAAATTCTTATCAATTTAGTTTTCTTTGATTCCTACTTCAATATGCTTATGCAATTTTAGCCTTCCTCCAATGGTGTCATCTTGTCCCGGTGGCCGGTTACATTTGCACTTCTACTAGGTGGATCGGTGATATCTTAACTGTCCCTGCTGCTATCATTCGCCTTCACCCATGGTACATCTAATTGCTTCCTATGTTTTTATGGACTTTTCCTGTTGGTGCTCCATTATTTGCCTTCTTTTTTGGCCAGTGTGCTTGCAGGTGTTCGTCTGTCTTGGATCTTCACTCCTTGAGCACACTCAAAACCCTTGGATCAATTTTTTTACTGCATTTTGTTTTTGTATACTGGAGCACAAATTTTAAGGGGGCATTTTTTACTTGGTTGACAGCAAAAGTTAGTCATGATAGCTAATTGCAAATTAGCACCTGCAAATACAATAGTTAGTACCTACAGAAAAAGGAATATTCTAACCATAGTTTAGGCTGTGAGAGTTGCGTGCAGATAATGTGATCATGTTTCCTCCAGGAAATTCATTTGAGTTTTATAATTACAACAGTTCTGTGAGCCATGTTGTTTCAAGTAGTTCACAAGTTTGTTACAGTGGGTTTATGGTTTTTTTTGCGAGGGAGAAATGATTTATGAAATTTATGTATGAGGCGGGCTTTTCTGGAATTTCCTCCTTTTATGGTGGATATTCAAGTCCTATACAATGGTGAAGCAATAGATGTTATATCAAACAGGTGGTGCTTGTATTGTCTATACCTTTTTAGGGTTAAATTAATTATCTTTTTGGTACACATTTGTATCAGACAATTGTATGCATATGCCTGCTTTGTGAATTTCAACATAGTGTGTGCTAAGATGTTGACTTTATCTTCATTTTTTGTTAAGCCAGTGAGGCTATTGTGTTTGTGCATGATCTATTTATTTATCTATTAAACCCTTGCTATTTGGCTATGTTCCCTTTTTTGTACAAGTAAACAGGCTATGCTCTCTTTACTTAGGTCTACATTTTAGTTGTAACAGTAAAAAGATTGAAAAAATATGTTATCCGCAGCTGATAAGGAATGTTCTTTTATTAGTAACAATGCCTTTTTTGGTTGGCATAGGTCTTAAGGTGTGCTACATACTATACAATGGTTGGTTGGTTTATGTTGATTTAGATTTCTAACACAATTTTCCTTCAGTTAACATGTAAAAAGGAACTTTTATATTGATGATGTCTCTTTAGTTTTTGGAAGATGCTTCTGCCTCATAAAAGGGATGCTTGGCTAGCAACTGAGCCAACAAGTCAGTTCCAGAGGAAATGTACGATTATTGTTATGAGCCTTAGTTCATAACACGATAAACATTCATCGGAGAGAGGTCGAACGACGACGACTTGAGATAGAATGGCACTAGGAGAAGGAGGGAACCAGTCAGGAGAAGGAACAGATCTAGAGTAACCAGTCTAGGGGAAAAACCGGAGATAGGAATCGAGGACTTGTGAATACTTCTTTATTATTCATTGCTTGGTAATAATGGATACATGTTGTCACTTTTATAAGGATAACTTGACTTGGCCTCTAAGAAATAATTTTTATCTCTAAATGAACCTATTTATAATAGATGGGATTAGTAAACGCATATAATAAGAAAAATAACTATTCTTATCTATATCCTAACTAAAATGACCCCACCATGCGTGGCTGCGACAGTACGCTTGTACTGTTCACGCGCATGAACAACAATTTGGCACGTGACAACTAAAGTGTCATGGGCATGGGCCCATGGATAGCTACGGTCCATTGGGGGCTGCACGCAAGTTGGGATATATCTATAAGATAGTAAACGCATATAATAAGGAAACTAACTATTCTTATCTATATTCTAACTAAAATGACCCCATCATGCGTGGCTGCGACAGTACGCGGGTACTGTTCACGCGCATGAACAATAATTTGGCACGTGACAACTGAAGTGTCATGGGCATGGGCCCATGGATAGCTACGGTCCATTTGGGGCTGCACGCAAGGAAAGCTCAAAGCAACAATCAATTAGGATTTGTTTAGTTTGTTAAGTTATCTCTTATGATTTGTTTAATTTGTTAAGTTATATCAACCCTTTAATAGTTAGCTTATCAAATTAGTTTCTATATTGTTAAAGGCTAATATCGTCTATATAAATAGAAGAGCCACGCCATCCAGAATCAAGCAAAAAGAAAGAACAAAGTTCATCCCAGTCTTAGTCTCCTCTCTCTCCCAAGCACCTCGTCGCCGCCCAACCATCCTCTTGGCAGTATTTACCCCCATGAAAGTTAGCCCATAACAACTTAGTATCAGAGCCAATCGCTGTCCCTTCATTATGTTAGGTAGCGAGAGTTCCTCGGTCTAGAAGATGGGCTCCAAGTTAGATTAAATCATAACACAACTTGTATGCATATTTGAGCCGAACCAAAAAATCGGACTGAAAAAGAACTGAACTGGTCAACTCGGTTTTGACTGGTTTTTAGTATTCAGTGCATGTTTTAGGTTTTTTTTAGTGTTTGGTTTTCGGGTTAAAAACTAGCTGAAAATAAAAAAAAACCGAAAAACCGAATACTGCTGTAAGTCTGTACTCTGTGCTGGGCCTGATGGCTACCAGGCGGGCCAGGCGGCAGGCGTAGCCAGCCGATCCATCCTAATTAGCCCATGGGTAGTTGTGATTGCGAGTTTGGGACTGTTTCACTTAATCACTTTCATGCACTTACAAGTACTGCCACTTGTGCAAAGAAACAATTGTCCTTTTTCATAAAAAAAACAGAAGTGAAAAGAAACAGTTAATTTGATGGGAAAAGAAATTAGCATGCAAGAGACCATATTTTGAAAGAAAGATGTGAACAAAGAGGGCACCGTGCAAAAGTAGAGACTAATTAGTGTTCCTTTATATCTGCCTTGTTGCCGTCGTTGCCGAGCAGTGCTAGGATTGCATGCATGGATTATACACATCACAGCAACTCTTTAAGCGTCCAGTGTCAGAGTTGATGATGAACACTCCGCTCTTTTACTAGTAACAGCAGCCGAGCACAACATTAATCATTACGCTTTATTACTTTATGCATATGTCATCGAATCTCTATACTCCATTGGAGTGTTTTTAAAGTTCTAAGTTCTAGTTCTATTGCTAGTAGTATATTGTTACCTGCTCGCCTCGCTAGTCACTATATTGTTCGCAATTCGTATCAACTTTCGTAAATATGGTATTTACCGATACCGCACCGAAATAAATTGGGATTTACCGATGCCGAACCGTATTTTTAAAAATACCATATATTACTAAAGTAACAATACCATATTTGCCATATATGCCGCACATACCGAACTAACCAAATACACATGCCTACACCCGAGGAAGAGTCGAAGCATGTCATGACAGTTGTGGTGCTGCTAGTTGAGGTGCTACCGGAGTCCACCATAGTAGCCAAGGCACTGCCACAGCTTGCCATGGTGCTACCACAGCCTACTATGGCAACTACAGCGCTGCTGGAGATTGCTGCAGCGCTGCAGCAGCATATCGTCGCTCTCTCGAGGCCGACGCAGCCTGCTGCCCCACTCCCAAGATTGTCGTGGCATCTGCCTTGCAGTCGGCCAACCTCATGCCTGCGGTGTTGCAGAACACGACGGGTTCCTTGTAAGGGATCGCGGTGTTATCGTGCCTCTCCTACCACTATTGCGCTCCATGGTATGAAGGGTGTTCTTGCTACCCCATGCGAGTTGTCCATGCCGACGACAACCCATGTGATGTCAAGCCATCATGGAGAGCTGTTGTCATCACTGCAGTCCATTAGTGCTTTGTCAAGTCTCCTCCATACGTCGTTCCACCAATGACACGACCTCTCGTCAATGTGGGGACACCTCGGATTGCAGTCATGGCCACCGCTCTACGCTCGAGGACAAGTTGCTCATTTGAGAGTTGTGAAGTGTCTTGGGCATGGGCCCATAGATAGCCAAGGTCCATTGGGGGGTTGCGCGCAAGGAAGCCTACCAGCAATAATTAATTAGGATTTATTTAGTTTGTTAAGTTATCTCTTAGAATTTATTTAGTTTGTTAAGTTATCTCTACCTTTAATAATTAACTTATCAAATTAGATTCTATATTGTTAGAGACTAAGTCGCGTCATTCAGAACCAAACAAAAAGAAAGAACAAAGTTCATCCCTGTCTTAGTCTCCTCTCTTCCGAAGCACACCATCACCGTTCGGTCATCCTTTTGGCAGTGTTTACGCTTGTGAAAGCAAGCCTATAATAACTATGAAGTCGGTTCGAAGTCTGTTGGTTCCTTTTTAGTATGTTTAGTCAACTTTGAGTACCTATTGATGTACCCTATGTTATGATCATGTTCTTCTTTATGCTGATGTAAGATGCTGCTTTTCTCCATATAGTATCTGAAATGGTTCTGAAAATAGTGTCGACTTAAATGCATCATGCTTTACCCTTTCTTGACCTAGAAAAGTATTCTACGATTGTATCTTCAATCTTTTTTTGGAACATCATATGCCGTTGTATCTATATCTGAAACCCTGGGTTCACTTCTGCGCCGGCGGCAACGCGCGGGCTTCCCACTAGTTAATCCGCGTTGATTGATCATTGATCCATAGCTACCGGGGGAGAAGTGCCTGAGCTAAGTTTCGAACATGCGAAGAAGAGCAGAACTGTCGAAAAGTAGCAGGCAAAGAGAGAGAGGTTAGTTCCATGCGTGTAGAATATAATAGTCGAACGAATACCAGTAGCAGTTCACCAGTGATGGAGCAGTTCTTTACGAGGAGCGCCAGACACGAAGCTTAAAAACAAATCTCTCGATCAGACAGGTGACACCTCATGAGCTCATGAGCAATCATGCGCGGGAGAGGCACAGGCATGCCATGGATGCATCGCGCGTGACCACTCCTGCAAGCTGTAAGAGAGAGCATGAGCATAAAGACGCAGTGATGCTGCTCTTTTTTTTTTTTAGCTTTTGCTGTTCATTTCAATGCCTGACGCCATTGCCATCCGAGGCGAGGCCATGAGTGCCCCCGGCAAGATGATCTCGCGGTCTCCTACGTCCCCTACAACTCGATTTCCTCCGGGCGGAGGCAGCCTTGAACTGTAACAGAGAGTATCCTCCGGGTAGAGAGTAGAACAAAGTACAGAATTAGTTCTAGCGTTGAACTGAAACAGAGTACTAGTTCAGACTATGGGGCTGGGCAGGAGTGCAGCAAATCATTCTGCTGTTGACTCGAAGAGCTGAGCCCTGCCATCGTCAGTAAATTTGCAGTCGAGTAAATACACAGCAAACCTCAGCCATTATTCTCTCGCGCTCGTCGAATCCAATAATTATCAGCGAATCAAACCTAATCAAAACCTTCGACTTGATTAGGTTTTGATGCATGTGAGGAATCTCTACCAAATCTGGAGTTCTACAACAATCCCCAACAACTCGATCGCTGACACCCTTGTCAAGCACATGCGCAATAATCTAAGCGAAGAAAAATGGTGTACGATGCATCGACCGATCTCTCGGAAGGAAAATCGGTTAAACAGTATTGGGGATATCATTCTTGGTTACCCCGATTGCTCCGTTTGGCTTTCCCAAGTTGATGCTACAAGAAGATTAGTCTGCTCTGACTTTCTTAGTAGATGGCTTGCGATCTCACTTTGCTGTGCTAGAGGATTAAATTATTAATGCCTTTCTTTTTATATGTATGCAGAGTCAATGCCTATAGTGGTGGTTATGCATAAAAAAGTTTGTCATGTTTTGCACTGGAGACCCTGGATGTTATGTTCTGTAGTGCAAACTTCAATTTGGAAAAATCATATTGAGAATATCCTTGATTTATGTGTCATGGTGATACTGAACGAGAATAATGTAGTTCTAAAACTACGTATGAAGTAAGGTAGCAATGATCACACGGATCAGTGGTACTTGGAATGGAGCAAGCAAACACATGGCAGGAGATCGCTCTATGCTTCATGAGCTCGATAAGAAGGTTTGGGGCTAGGTTAAGTTTAGTGACGACTCCACGGTGGAGATAAGAGGCAAAAGGATGATGATGTTGCAATGCAAGAACGGAGATAAAAAGTTGTTGACAGGGATTTACTTTATACCAAATCTGTGCAACAACATACTTAGTCCCGGACAGATGACAAAAAAGAGGGTGCAGGGTGCTACTGCAGGATAAGCTCTTGCGTGTGTACGACAAGAACAAAATTTTGTTGATGAAAGTGAAGAGATCTCCAAATCGATTGTACAAGATTTCTTTGAAAACTTGTAAACAGATTTGTGTGAAGAGAGGCACGGATGGCCAAGGTGTAAAGGCTGCAGGCGGCAGCTCGGGTGACCACGCACATGTAGGCGCGCATGAAGGGAGTAGCGGCTCTAGAGCGCATGCAGTTGGCGGAGGTGAAGCGAGTGTCACTCCAACGAAATCATGCACACGGGAGGCATGTGAAAAAGGTTCACAAGGTCCAAGAGAAAAACTTTGGAGTACAGGTTGGTACAGTCTTTTGTGGTTTTGTAGAGGGAACGTAGAGAGCGTTGGAGATAGAAGTTAGAGGCGGTGTAGCCTCAGCTTATGTAACGGCGAAGCCAAGGTGACTGTGAGAGTAGGTGCTTCAGCCTAGGCAGGCGTATAAGGAAGGATGGGATCAGTCCGGGTATGAGACGTGGCAAACGTCAGATTGTGCAAGGCTTAGGAAGGTATGGCATGAGAGTGCAGGTAGAAGGAAGAAACAGAAGCAAGAGAGAAGATCGGCATGATCAAGATAGAGAAACAAGATTAAGGAGGTGATTGTTAGAGTTAGTAATCTTGTTTTCGGTTTGTGAATCGTATTCCATGTACAAGTATGAGTCCATCGTTGCCGTATATGAGTATTAGTTCGAGTTAGTTTTTCGAGTCGGTCTCGCAGTTGTAGTTGTCTCCATGTCGTAGTCGTAAAGTTGGGTATAAAAGGAGAGCAATGTAACGAGAGAGATGGAGTCAAAGCGATCAGTGTGATCGAACGAGAGAAGAGAGAAATAAAGAAGAGAAGGAGCAGTTTTGGCTCCGAAAAAATTATCGAGTATTGAGTTCGACACATTCGTAGACGTAGTCATAAATGAGTTACGACCACGGCGATCGAGCGGAGGTATCCGCAGGAGCTGAAGACGTGGTTGTAAATGAGTTATGACCACGGTCACAGAGCAAAAGACGTGGTCATAAACAAGTTACGACCACGGCGATCAAGTTTTCAACGTAGTCGTTAGCTTTACGATCACGACGATCGAGTTTACAGCGTGATCGTAATCGAGTTACAACTACAGTGATCTAGCTTAAAATAAATTTGTATTAATTAAAAGGATTTAATATGACTAAACTAAACTTTAATATTAACTGAAAGTTTTTTATTTGGGTTCCTTGAGTCTCAAGAATGTTTCTAGAATTTTATGAGATTTTTCTGGATTCATTTGCTATTTTCTAGAGCTCAAATGAGTTATTTGAATTTTTGGAAATAGAAAATCCTAAAAGCCTTTAGGCCGAAACCCTAGTCGGACCATCTTCTGTCTAGCCCAGCCCACCTTTCCCTTCGCTTGGCCCTCCAGCCGGCCGACTCGCCTCTTGTCACGTGTCGCCATCCGAGCTAGCTGCCGCCAACCAATCCGATAGTCTTCGTCTGTCCCATCCTCGGTCGCTCGATGTGCCACGTATCACGCATCTAGCGGTCCGTGCATTGTGCATCTTCCCTGTTCACCGCATCGTGCGTGAGGCGAACTCGCCTCGTCGTCGGCGTCCGCTCCTCGTGCGCCGCTGGCTGTAATCTTCCTGGACTTGGTGTCCGTGTCCACCTAGGACTCATCGGCATCTGTGTATGAAAGCCACACCATCCCCTTGATCTTCGCGTCCCATAGCCTCTCGCTCTCGCCGTCGAGCTCAGGCGATGGAGTTCGTTTGCGTCGCCGCTTTCGTCTTCAACGCCACGAGGTCGTCATCTTCACCGTTCGTCATCCCTGTCGGTTAGCAGTCGGCCGCCGCTCGCCGGGCCACCCTCGCCACCGGTGAGTCCACCGCCAAGCTGATCTTTCCTCTCCCGTCCCGCGCCGCCGTCTCGCCGGCCAGTCTCCTATGTTTACACTGTGCATTAGCGTGATCTGGGACTACTGCGATACACACAAAGAGGTTCGAATTTGCATATTCGGGTCTCGACACCTTGTTTGTTTCATAGAAAGGTTAGAACTTTGACCAAGATACATGCAATCTTTGGATGGATTAAGTTTCTAACATCCTTGGCAAGATTTGTGTAAAATTTCAAATCATTTGGACTTATATTTTGGAGATTGCACCTTTTGTGTTGGACGGCTATTTCTGTTCTGGAACAAGGGAATGTCAAACCGCACCCTTGCGAGCGGTCATACCGGAGGCCAGTCTGACCAGGTCCCCAGTGGCGGTTAGACCACTGGCCGGTACAATAGTTGGGTTAACGGCGGTTGCCAGGAGTTGAACTTCGTTGTGCTTTCGGGTATTTGTGAGTTCTTTTTAGGTTAGCCAATTCAATCTTTCTAGTTTCCAGTAGTTAGTAGAATAAAGTTTTTAGAATATGATCTGGAGAGATTGGATTTGAAAGCATCGTTTACCCCGCCCTCTGATTACCACCTTGGGTTGTACAAATTTTAAATTCCTCAACATTATTCTATGATTAAAATCTCCACGATCATATTTCGTAGCCTTCGATCAGGCCTTGTCATCATCTACGAAGATTTATACCTAAATATATCAAGCGAAAATGGTGCAAATTCCACTCAATGCGCTTTTCAAAAAATCTTAAAAATTATCGGCCATAGGTAAGTGCATGCTCTATATTCACGCAAAGTTTTAAGAAAAACCTCGATCCCATCTGTGAGGTACGAAAAAGGAAAAAATACAGCGTGAACACTATTACACGTCGTATTTCTTCCTAGATAGTAATCTTCTGTACATTGGTCAAGGCCTCCACATGAAACGCATGCCTCAAAGGTCCAACTGGACCTGAGCCGCGTGTGCATCCAATCCAATTCAGTCCAGGATAGGAGGAATCTGATGAGGTGGCCACCACGCAGACACACAGCGCAGCAGGCGTGGTTGCTCTTGTTCCATCTGCGAGGTACAATGTATCCTGCCCCAAGAGCCAGGCCAGCTTTACAGTACCGAAATCTTTTTAAATCGGCCGTACGAGATTCAGTTGGTGGAGCTGATGATCTGGTCTAGCCTCAACTTCTGGCTCCTAATTCTGCTGCGGAAAATTCAATCATATATGTATATTAGACTTATATAGTAAACACAATTATATTTTAATATAGACCTAAGAGTTGTATACTAAATATAGCTGAATCGTAATATCTAGCCGTGAAATTACATAAGCAAATATGCTAGTCAGATCGGGACGGGTCAAGGCAAATTCATGTTTACATCTCAAAAACCCAAGCCTCATAGTTTAACACAAAATTGAGGTAGCTCATAGCCTCACAGTTTTCCTTTTAAAAGGAGCTAGAAATGAGGTCACATTACTGTGGTCACAGTTTTCCTTTTAGACTTATATAATAAACATAATTATATTTTAATATAGACCTAAGAGTTGTATACCAAAGATAGTTGAATCATAGTATCTAACCGTGAAATTGCAAGGGTAAACATGCTAGTTTTAACACAAAATTCATGGTCAGATCGGGACGGGTCAGATCGGGAGGCTTCGAAGCAGAGGTGGCGGCGGCGGATTGGGCCGGCGGGGAAAAGAGAGGACACGGCGGTCAGGCGAGTTGGCGTGGCTCGGAAAGTCATCCACCAAGCGGAGTGGCAAGAAGGGCGAGGGAGAGGGTTCACGCAAGAGATGAGGCGGCAAAAAAACAGGTGGCGGCGGCGTTTTTCGGTAGAAATGGTGCAGCTCACTCCCTCCCCCAAATTCGGCTGAGTTGGCAAAGTAATTGTGATTAGGAGCTTTGAGATAGTGGAGAATAGCTTGAAGAATCAAGAGATCCAAAGAAAAACGAAAATTCTATTGTTTTGGAAAATTTGACAAAATTGAGTTCATTTCATATACCAAAGATAGTTGAATCATAGTATCTAACCGTGAAATTGCAAGGGTAAACATGCTAATTTTAACACAAAATTCGTGGTCAGATCGGGACGGGTCAAGGCAAATTCATGTTTACATCTCAAAAACCCCAAGCCTGGCAAGGCGAAGTCTGCTCAAGCGTTACTCGCATTAAGGATTGCTAAAAATGAGCCTCACAGTTTTCCTTTTAAAAGGAGCTAAAAATGAGGACACATTACTGTGGTCCTGAATCGATCTTCAGGATACTCCTGTTCGTCAAATACATCACATGTTCAGTAGAGAGCGCCATTTCCGATCTGCAGAGCTGAGGGATGAGAGCTACCAAAATCTTCGCTGTCGAGGGGGGTGGTTCTGCCGCTTAAATGGTGTGAATCGCGTCGTACGAGGCCACAGCGATGGCAGCTTCGCTTTTCGCGGGAAGAAAGGGAGGGGGGCCTAACGACGTCTCGTCGCTACTCCAGATCGTCCAAAACATCTCTTCATTGGGAAAAGAAATGGCAGCGCAATCGCATCGTTTTCGATCGAGATAAGATCGATCGGTTCGGATCGGATCGCCATTTCTTTTGTGCCTCCTCCGTCATCTCTCTCGATCGCGATCGAATCCTGCGATGGTTTTTGGACGGTCACATCACATCTTCGTGATTTTTTTTGCTAGTTTTTACTATTATTGCTTGCCGTTCGAGGTTTGTGTAGGCGCGATTCGATGCATGTGTGCGTATCTTCCATCTGCATAGGCATATCGCTCAGAGTCATAGCTAAGCTAGCTCCATTGAGTTGAGCTTAAGCTTTAGAGAGAAGCAGAAGAGGGCACTAGTAGTACCCGTCTCAAATCCCTAGTTTGCGTCTTATAAACTAGTAGCAGCATTTTTTCGTCTCATAAACTAGTCGGCAAAAAAAAAAATCGAATGAACGGGAAACAGTCGAGTTGGGTGGCACGTGAAAACTCTCTTAGCTAGCCTGATCTCTTGTGACATTTTTAACCCAGCACCATGTCAATGAGGAATGCAATTAACAATGAGAAAGATGTAGGGCAAAGGATCTAGGCTGAAAGATCTGGAGGAGGATTTGAACTTACCCTACTTTCTAAGGTTGTTGATAATAAAACATCTTTCTCAGTGTCCTCGAAAAGAAGAATCATTTGTAAAGAAGAATCGCTTGTCAAGTCCCCCTTTGAAGAATAAGTCGATAATAATATTTTATCCTCCTTGTAGCAGCATTTTTTTTTTTGCATCGGTATGAGGTACGAACTGGAGCGATCCCATCCGTCCATTCCCGGTTAGTGCGCAGACGATGAGGCGAGCAGGACAGGAGGACGCCCCCGGGCAGGCTAGGGCTAGGTACGAGTGCGGTGAGGGGGAGACGTCGCTGTTGAGGCACCACTCGGCACTCGCTGACTGGCTGACTCGCTCGCGCATGTGGTCGCGTAGAGAGAGAGAGAGACCGAACCGATCGAGGAGCCACGCAACACCAGATCTCGGCCCCGTTATCTTGCTCTTATCTTTCGGGCTTTTGGGATGATAGGGCTTGTTTTTTTTCTTGATTCAGTGATTTTTTTATGTTGTGGTTTATAATTTAAAGTTTTGCACACTATCTGTTCATAAGAGACAGTATGTAAAAAAAATAGTCATATGAGATTTTAGTTCGTCCGACTAAAATAGCTTTAGAAGATGAAAAAAAATATAGCTGATTTTTTACTACCATTTATCTAAAAGCTAAAATAAACGAAATAGTTTTTTAAGCGGCCTCGTGGAAGGCGCTTATCTAAACGGTTTTCTGAGCCCGTAGCATCTCAAAAAATGGGACTAAAAATCATCAGTATCAGCCAAAAGTTATGGACCATAGCTCAAAAGAACAGAGCGTTTTTATCTTTTAGCTTCTCTAAATTCTAAATAAATGAAGTGAATTTTTAAACGAGTTCCCCGAACAGTTTCTCAATCCTAAAAATATATACGCCGTCAGCGTAATCCGTTATCGGCCCTGTTCTTTTCAGCTTCTAAAAGCTGCTTTTCGGCTTTTCTACAGTAACTAGCTCCTAAATAGAATATTTTTTTCAAGATAGGGCCTACTAGTTAATTGTAGTACATACTTTACTGACTTCATTTATATCTACAAAAACCGTACGTAAATTTCTGTTACTCTGTAATCTCTTGTATAAACAGCCCAAAAATCACAAACCACAGCCAAAAACCAAAAGCCGCAGCCAAAAAGAACAGGCCATCGTCTCAGAACACGCACGAAAAAACAAAGCAAACCAATCGGAGGAGAGTGAAGCAAACCAATCGGAGGAAGGGTTGGTCGGCGCGGGGTGACGTCAGCGGATCTCGCCCCGGGATTTTGGCGGGACCCACCCATGAGGGGTGAACGCTCCCTGCCTCCTCTCCCCCCGTTAAAAAACTGAGGCTTGGGACGGTGTCCGCTTCGGAGCGTGGACACGGCCATGTGCTTTTTCGCTAGACTTCGGTACGTACGTCGTGTCGATCTCTCCCACCACTCTGCTCGTCCGCTCCCTCCGTTTCCGAACAGCTCAATGCCGTCAGTTCCATTTCTGAGTTTTAATCTGAAAAAGATTCCATTTCCGAGTCAATTTTTGTTGCGGTACACAGCTCTACAGAAGGGATGGTGTTCACATACTTTCGCGATGGACCGTTGCTGAATTGCTGTCGTTCCTTAACCCTGCTTGTACGGCTGATTGGTACTGCAACTTTAACGTACTGTTTTTTATAACTTCGCGTTGGATATAATGATAAAATTGTATTATTGTAAAAATAATTCTTATCGATAGATTTAATTATATAATTTTTATATAGTCAATCTAAAAAAATTTAAAATGGTTGTACGAATTCTAGACGTCAGCAAGAAAAGAAGAATACTGGGAAATCTGGCAATGTTGATCACGCGAATACCAAATCTAGCTCTCGAATCACCGTAATTCCTTTTGTAGCCCCCTCCCTGACCGTGGCACTACGAGAGCGTGATATGTGTTAATCGTGCGGCCGAGGAGCGCACGATAACTGCGGTCCCTGACCACACGATTTGGTGATCGTGCGGTCCCCGACCGCACATTTTCCTTGCTCTACAGTAGTCGTGCGGTCTCGGACCGCACGACTCCGTTTACAGTGCGTGCTACAGTAGTCGTGCGGTTAGAGACCGCACGACTACGCTGTCGTGCGCTCTCCGACCGTACAATCAACACGTGTCGCATTGCTGTAATGCCGCGGTCGGGGAGGGGGCTAAAAATGGAATTGCGGTGATTCGAGGGCTAGATTTGGTATTCGCATGATCAACAATGCTATATTTGACTAAAATTCATAAAAGATCAAGGGACACACAAGTAATTTGCAACATCCCACTCTCCTGACTAGCTTATTGTGTGTGTTCTTTTAGCAAGGGACACACGAATTCTAACTTTAGAAACCGGTTTTTGAATGGAGTGGTTGCTCAATGTGATTTCTATAAACCATTTATTGAAGTCACTGTAGGAGGCCAGGAACTGCTTTGAACAAAATGGCTTCTTAATGTGAGTGCCCTTACTATATCAATCTCTCTCACAATTAGCTAAAAACTAAAAGACATTGCTAAAAATCCAAAAACCACACTTTTGAATAGGGACTTGGAAAATGACACAGTTACTACGCGGCTAAACATGCCGTTTTGGACAGTGCCCCGCTCGTTTCTGCTTGAGCTTTTGGTTTCTAGTTCATCATTCATCGATTTCATTTTTTCTGGTTTTTTATTTTTTTTGCCTTTTTTTCTTGTATTCGTTTGTATTGTTTATGATTGGCTAATCTGTTTTTTTAAAAAATTTAAATTTTGTTACGCTAAATAAATCATAATTAATTTTAGTATAAAATAAGTTAACTATAATATAAAATAAACTACAAATCAATTTGTTTCGGTCGAACCGAGCGGCCAAGGGATTTCCAACTTTGTCAAGAACATCAACGCAAAACAAACACCCCGTGGGATGCTACGTGGCATCTCGCACCAATCTCAAGGATCGCGTTGGCCCAGCGCATCGCCGCCGATTAGCAGACCGCGAACCACGGCACCCATAAATGCCACAAGAGCCGAAAGAAAGCGCCCGGAGCTGTGCGTATCTGCCTTGCTTACCATCCACTGATCCACACCGCCAAAGCCAAGAACTCTCAACCCACCCGAGAGAGAGAGAGAGAGAGAGAGAGAGAGAGAGAGAGAGACCACAAGAAAAGAAGAAATCATGGAGCCGATTTGCTGTGGAGATTCGGGCGTGTGATCTGGTCGGATCTTGCTTTCCTGGGAGGCGATGGTGGTGGTGGTGTGATGTGGTGGGTGCTGCTGCATGCCATGGTGTTCGCCTATATCCTCCCTATCCTCGAGATGCCGCATTAACCACCAAGCAGCACCTCCCCCTCACTCCTCCGTTCCCGCAGCAGCAAGGAAGAAATCTGCAAGATTATTTCCCCTCCCTTGAGCCCAGCAAGGAGGGAGAGAGGCTCTGTGGTGGATTCGCTCGGTTTCTACTAGTTCTTGTTCCATCATGACAGTGGTTGATGCTGAGTCCCGGTTCCATGTTCTTGCGGTGGATGACAGCCTCATCGACAGGAAGCTCATTGAGGTGCTGCTCAAGAACTCGTCCTACCAAGGTGAGTGCGATCTTGACCGTGAATAGAATGTCCTTTGTTTTCGAGTTTTCTCACGTCTTTTGAATTCTGTTCTTGGCGGGTGGCACAGTGACCGCTGTGGATTCTGGGAGCAAGGCCTTGGAGCTGCTGGGATTGAGAGATGAGGGGGATGACTCATCACCGCCTTCTTCCTCCTCCCCTGACCATCAGGTAATCAGTTTGACTTGGTTTGTTCTTGTTTTGTTTGGATTGGCCTTAGGATCTTGATTCCTGTTCTTTGGCTTACGATCCCAAACTTATCACGTGATTTCTGATCCCTTGTTTCAGGAGATTGATGTGAATTTGATCATCACTGACTACTGCATGCCTGGCATGACAGGATATGACCTGCTGAAGAGGGTCAAGGTAAGATTTGTGGAGCCTTAATTCTTTCTCGGTGTTTATTCATCCATAAATGTTGGACCTTGATGGGAGTAAAAATTTGTTCCTGTGCATGTTAATTTTGGGGGTCCAGGGGTCGTCTTCATTGAAGGACATTCCAGTGGTGATCATGTCTTCTGAGAATGTGCCTGCCAGGATCAACAGGTGAGCTGAAACTCCACTAAAGCTCTCCCCTTATTTTATCTTTTTTTTAGGAATTCTTTTTGTTGGTCCATGAGGCAGGAGAATTTTACAAGGTCCCTATTTACGACCGATTTAGTTCATGAAATTGGTACGTAGTACCGGGGTACAAAATGAAAATGATGTATTTTTTTAACTGTTTTGGTGTCTGCCTCATCTGATTTAACATTGCGGTACATGGTACATAATGGAGTTATGGGGAGCAGAAGGAACATATATTGCCATCATACTTCTAGTTTTGCCTTAAAGAATTGAATGCCCAAGGGCTTGTCTAGACTTTGGGATCGGTTTCTTAACTACTAAAAAGATTTGCATCTTTTCCCCCTAAATTTTGTGCCTCGCAGTAAAAGGCTTTTGCTAGCTACGTAGGTCTTGCAAAGAAAAACTCTGAAACATAATCTTTTCTTCTTTTTTTTCGAACTCTGCTGATATAATTCTTATGGTAGAAGAATTTTCGAAAAATAAGATTTCAGGACATGCGTTGTTACTGTTCTTTTGTTACTGCCTACGGCCTACCTAAAAATTTGAGCAAGGCTCCAATGAAAATTTTTATAATCTCATAGAAGCCAAATGCAGAAGATTTGGCCCCTCAGATATGAACAAAAGAGGGGAATAGCATTGTGATTTGATGGGACAAGGGAAAGAAAAGTCCAGGAATCCCCCCACAACAGCTCCCTTGATGTTGTCGTAATGTAATGGGGGCAATGAATGCAAATGGTGTTTTCATGCATAGATTGCATATCTTGGTGACAAGGATGTAAAGCATAGGAAAGGTTCCTCTCTGGGTCAATATCTCATAAAATCTTTCAGACACACACCAAAAAAGATTTATTGCAAAAATGTTTTTTTTTTGTGGTCACTTTCCAGTGGTCAAAAAATTGGGGTGAAGGGGGGATGGCATTAAAGGCATGCATTTGGGCTGGGCTCAAAAGGTCCTGAAATCAAAAGACCAGATCTTTTCCTTGTCCTGGCAAATATCTCTGACTGTCCTTTGAGTGATGCGATCACCGGGGGGGTGTTCTAAGGCCAAAGTGTCCTCATCGATCCTCTTCTTCCCTTCCCAAAGCTTCCTTTTTTTTGCTAAAGATTGGACTCCACAAAATTTCAGGTGCTTGGAAGATGGTGCGGAGGAGTTCTTTCTGAAACCTGTCAAGCTCGCTGACATGAAGAAGCTGAAGCCTCACCTGCTCAAAAGGAAGCAGCCACAGCAACAGCAGCAAGAACAGCAGCTACCACACAAACCGGAGGAAGCAGCAGCTGAAGCAACTGCTGATGGAACCATCAGTGACTGCAGCGGCGGTGGCAACAAGAGGAAGGCGGCAGCGATAGAGCAGGAGGGGCTCTCCTCACCTAAGAGGACAAAGCCAAGATTGCCCAGTAGCAGCAGCAGCTTGACAGTAGAGACCTGATGAAAGTGAATTAGAACCCCCACTAAGAAATGTTTTTTGCTTCTTTCTTTTGTTGGGTTTTTTGGGGGCTATTCATGGAATCATTAGCTCCTGGGGGGTTTTAGTTCCAGGTGAATTTTTTTACTCCCATACTTATATACCAGCTGCATCGATGATCCACAGATTTTGTTGTGCTAAGGAGCACACTGGTGTGTTAGAAAAGAAGGGGGGAAAGGAAGTTGTGTTGTATATTATACAGTTTTAGCAGAATAATTCTATATTTAATTACCAACATGGGGGCGTTCATATTAATTTTTCTTTTGGTGGATGAATAGTAACAGTTTGTGGAGGCAGAGATATTTACGTGCGATTTTAGCTGATATAAATAAAGTCACTATATTGCCTATAAAAGTTATTCCGTTTGAAAATTAGGTAAAAAAATCATTTACCGTTTTACCGTAGATAAGCGGTTTTTAGAAGTCAATATGAGTATGACTATAATTTCGGCAACAAATAAAATGACATGAGCATTAATAAAATATCTACAAGAACACAAATCCTTCTCAAGTCATTTATCCATGAAGTCATACCGAACAAATCATGCTCAAATTAATGTAATATGTATTGCTTTCAGATAGGCTGCCCTTTGTTAGAATAAGGCTTCCTCGTCACAAAATGGTTTATGCTCTTCAACGATTAGAGTGATAATTTCTAAATGTTTTGCTATATTTGAGCTCTACAACTTATCACTAAAATCAATTGCAGTTCATGTATTAATAAAAATAATAGAATTGCAATGACAAAAAGGATATCAAGCAAAGGGTGAGTTCTTTGGGCTGTAGTTTATGGCTTAAGTTTTTGAATTCTAACTGTTCATAAGAGGTAGCACGTAAAGAAAAATAATCGTATATAATTTTGGTCAGTGCAACTGAATTCAGTATATTTTTTACTCCAATCTTCCTGATTACTCAAAACCAGCAGATGATTCTAAATTGTCACAGTAACCTCACTTAGACCAAGTTATCCTTATTGAACAATTTGAATCCCACAAATTATCACGTATAGTCACCCAGTACTAGGGCTACTCAGAATATAATTGACATATAGCAAATATTCACTAGTACGGTATACTGAACAAAAAAGAGCAAATATTCACTAGTACGGTATACTGAACAAAAAAGAGAGAACTCCCTAAAGCCATGACATTCAAAGCCACTAGCTATGCACATGGCAAGGCACGTTGCAGAAGACGTTGTCTCATAAAACGTATCGCCGCCGCTATATCGTGATGTTGTTGGCGTAGTTTACATAGATATAATGTCTTCTTCATGAATCAAAATCACTTTTAACACTGTTTCACATCGTATTTACAAAAATATCAGTATAGCAACCGTATTGATAAAAATATCGTTTTTACCGTCCGGCGGCAGCACCCATAAGATGACGCGTGGCGCTGCCTCCGATGGCAGGCGTCCAGTCATTTTTCTGTTTAGTGTTTGTTTGAATTTTTAAATATATCAAATGAGCTCAAAACATTACAAAAATTTATGTACAGCCCCCCGCACAACGTTTCTTGCAGTGTAATTTTTTGGGGAATTTTATCTATGGTGAATATTGCTCAAAAATTCATATAATTTTGATATTTTTACTAGTTTTTATATATCGCAAACGAGCTAAAAAAATTGCGAAATTTTATGTGAAGCCTCCGGATGCATTAATAGTTATTATGTAATTTTTTGGAAAATTTTATGTAGCCCGAATTAGCCACGTTTGTTCGGATTAACTTAACTATGAATTTAACGATCGTAATGCTTGTTTTGAAGTGCCATGTGTCGGGCAATCGTGGTATATATTATTTACGGCTATCCGGTTTGCACAATTGTCACTATCTCTGTTTGTGCCCCTCTTGCGCGCTCTCTCGTTCGCACTAATGTCATTATTTCAGTGTCGTCCCCCTCGCTCGTTCCCTCGTTTTCACATTTATCATTCTTACGATGCCGTCCCCCCTCACCTGAAGCGTTGGTAGTGATAACGAATTCTTTCGCTCGGCATAAATATGCACCTCTGGCGAGTGCGTAGCTCATTAGATCGAGAAGGTAGTGTCCCAGTCGCTCATCGCAGAAGGTCATTGCCGCGGACGTTGCTCATTAGTTCGAGAAGCCAGTGCGTAGCTCAAAATTGGCAGTGCTGATTTCTTCTCTGCAAAGACAGGTAATTTTTTATCGTATTCTTTTGACGTTATTCTCGTAATCGTAGTCAATTAGTGTTATTTAGTTAGTCGTGATTAATGTAGTTTGTATTACGAAGTAAGTATATTGTATTATTTAGACATATTTTGTATTATTATTGTGTACATACGGTACCCATAATTTGTTAGTTCGAGGTAAGTAATGAGTTAGTGCCAAGTACGACGGTAATTAATGGTTCATCTTTTTTCGGATGAGTAATCAAATTGTTGGTAAGTAGCGAAGTATTCACGCACGTATGTAATCACTGACTTGTAGTATGTTGCTGTCATTATGAATATTCACAGTAATATTCCGTCTGTCCCATTTGTTACAAGGTACTATCTAAACTAATAGTGCGTACCTAAATATTTGGAGAAGGCAATGCATAAGTCATTGAGGACGCGGCAGTGCTGATTAGTTCCCCGAAAGACAGGTAATTTTTATAGCATGCTTTCGACGTTATTCCCGTAGTCATATTTACTGTTATTTAGTTAGTCATAATTAATATAAATTGTATTATGAAGTAATTGTTAATGTTCGCACTAATATTTCGTCTGTCATATGTACTGGTATGTATGGCTCTACCGAAGCTTCTGGAACACTCGTACAATGAGAAACACCGTTGACATGCATGGATGACGCTAGTTAAGTTAATTTGAACAAACGTGTCTAATTCGGACCCCATAAAATTTCCAAAACATCACATAATAACTATTACTACATCAGGAGGCTCCACATAAAATTTCATAATTTTTAGAACTCGTTTGCTATATATAAAAACTCATAAAAATATCAAACGTTTATGAATGTTATGGCAACATTCGCCAAGGATAAAACCCTAAAAAATTACACTACGAGGAACGTTGTGTCAGCAGGCTGTACATAAATTTTTGAAATTTTTTTAGCTCATTTAATATATTTAAAAATTCAAAAAAAATACAAAATATTAGGCAGGCTAATTAGCCGGCGTAATTACCTGCCGCCTGCTCTTTGGGCGACAGTACCAAGTAGTGCGGTCCAGGACCGCATGATCGCGCTGCCAATCTGCACAACTGCAGACACGTCACCTTGCTAGAGACCCGCGGTCGGAGAGGGGGGCAGAATTGGAATTACGCGCGTTCAAGGGCTATTTAGTATCTCTATGCCCAACTGTGATGAGGACATCCCGATGACACTAATTGGATCGATTACACGAGCACAAGCTAAACAAAGTAATCAAGTTGTGAATTCGCTTCTAATTGAATTTGGTTATAATTTACGTGAGAATTGGATACTACCTCATCCTAATGTGCCGTGCGTTCTCAAATTTGAACGATATGAAGCTTTTGGAATTGGAGCCACGGAGGAGCTGATGGAGGAGAAATACTTGGAGTCAAGCAAGGGAAGACATATTCAAGTCTTCATTGTCACGCCGGATCGACCTCAGATGTGTTCAGGACCGTTCGATCAACATCGGGCGCTCGCAAAACCTTCAGAACGTTCGGACCAGTCCGAATGATTTCGACTATCCGAGTCGTCCGATCAGCGTTGGACGCTCAGATGCTTCGGAGACGCTCGGACCGCTCTGAACGATCACGTCGTCCGATCTTCCATGGACCGCCCGGTCGCCTTGGAAACATTCGGCCCACTCCAGATGAGTCATGCCATCCGATCATCAACGGACCGCCTGATCGCCTTGGAGACGTTCGAACCACTCCGAACGTTCATTCATTCTGCGATATTCGATCAAGTTTTGACGATTGAAAGCGACGATAATGTTCGGACCGCTCTGAACGTTCGCACTTCTGCGTCATTCGATCAACTTGGACGGTCGATAGTGATGGTGACATTTGGACCCGACCGAACGATCCCGCTGTTGGTTTGGCTGGAGACGCTTGTAGCCGTTCGATTAACTTGGAGGTGTTCGGAATAGTCTAATCGTATCTTCGACCACGACTACGACTTACGACCACTGTGTCGCTACGACTATGACTTACGACCACTGCGCCGCTACGACTACGACTTACGACCGTCTGATCCTCTTGTAGCTTGGATAACCATGAAGGTAACGACTGGTACTCATGGTCGAAGCCAACATCGACAGAAGATGTGTGGTTGTAAATAGGGCATGATCGTAGTCGAAACCAATCCTTAATGTGATTGTAACGACTTATAGCGTAGATCAGATGTGGTTTCTTGTGATAAAGGACAACAACTTTTGCATACAGAGTCCGATTGAGGTGATTTTGAACTTATTGGAAAGCTTATTTCAAGGACTACGTAACGGACAAGAACTTATCTTCATATCCATCCGGGATAAAAGATTTTAGTTTTTTTTTGTAGGAGTTTGAGTCTAATACGATAAAAGATTGAGTTGTACATGATTAGGGGGTCCTGCGGATTACGCCCAGGGCTATATAAGCCTTGTAGTACGTAACCTTTGGGGCAGATCACAATATTTTCAAGATAACTAATATTGCTTATTCTCAGGTTTATGCTACGCGCTGCCTTCGGGGAATCGGATGATTTTCTTGAGAGTATCTCCATTGTTCTTGTGTTTCCTTGTGGTTCATAGGAGCAGTGATACGTCTGATTTGTGGTCGGGTAGACAGGGTCACGAGTGTGTGGTTAGACGAATTCTCTTGTCGCAGGTTGCTGTTCTAACAATGATTGTCGTCATCAGTTTGTTAGGTTGCACGAATCCAAATTATCATTATTAATCATACGGTGTGAAAATCAAGCATCTCCACGTCAAACTGGGCCAAAAATGCCCAAATCTCGAAAAGCTCAAAGCTGTGATGGGTGCGTAGATTGATAGATCAATCAGTCCGTCCTACTGATGATTTATTTATTTATAATTTTCAGTTCATTTTCTTCCTTTCTGTCTCTTTTTTTGGGTTCAGATAATATTTAGAGGCAATTAAGCAGAGAGATTGAAAACTCAGTAAAATGTTCAGATAACCATATGAGCATCTATCTAACCTGCGCACGCTCTTTTCGTTACGGTTGGCCTGAAAGAGGCGTAGGTGCTCATGGCCGTTGTACGATTTCAACTTGAGTGACGGTGGAGGCAAACAATCTATGAGCTACTGGGCAACGCCGATCTGATATGCGTCCACTCGACACAACGTCCCGGTGACAGACTGACAGATCTCCGTCCAAGCGCGAACCAAGATTTCTTTTCTTTCTTCCTTTTTCTGACCTCAAAGCTTCAGAACTGTTACTAAACAAACTCCCTGCTCATCTACTTATCCAAAAAATATCATCTATTGATATAGAGATGTTGGATCCAAATCTAGTCAATTTAAAATTCTCTGTGAATCTACTACACTATTTCTTAAATAAGTAGACAGTGCTAATAAATACAACACTGAATCATTTCATACACGATGTAAACCGTACCATGTATTAATATTACAAATCATCAGAGTTTAAATAGACCACGTTAGGTTAAGTTTACAATAGCGCCGATCAGACCAAATGGAATACATTACATAACAAAAACGAAAGCGGCAGTGGAAGCAAAAGGGGGAGACACATCTCACCACAGGCAGACGACTGTGATGACCTATGTGTGACCGATATTATCCAAGGACTTTAAATAATATTAGTGCACACACACATTAACTTAGTCGGTCAGACTAGGGTGAGATCTAGACTATTGTGGCCTAATCTAATCTCCACCTCTTCATCACCATCTGCTCCTGGGACTTCGTAATAGACGTAATGACCTTGATCCATGGGTTCTAAATAGTTTCGAGAGCTAGGGTGAGCACAAACAATGGTGCTCCATGAGCCAACATACAGAGATGCAAGTATGTATACATGCAAGGCATAACAAGGAACGTTCGAGTTCTTTGATTTGCTAAAGGTGGCATTTCAAATTATCATAAATAGAAATTACTATGACTTAGCATTTTATCAAATCATATTTTACTAAATAGAGTGAAAGTGTGCAATATTTATAGCGGTGCAAATTCTATCCACCTATTAAATAGTTCCATCCACCACATGCTTAATTCTGATTACTAGGATTACATCTACCCAATTAACAAGTGTTGGGTTACATCCACCCAAGAAAACTCAAAATCAGGGTTACATCCCCCGATGAGTTTTCATCCCTCCCATAAAGGTTTTTGAAATAGAACTAACTCGAGTAAATTTTCATACCCGCTCTTAACTATGGGTATGGCTGTTCGAATAGTTTATAATTTGTAGAGACTTTACACTTAATCCACAAGAGATAATCAATTTGCTACGTTTCATATATTTCTTTAGACATGTGAATCGAGAAGATTATCGCAAAGCCTTTACATGCATCCCCAGTGTAAGCTACACTTGCTAATGTTTCATTTGAGGATGGCTACATTTGCCATACCCAGACCCCCTCTTGCGCCGCACGACGGCTTATACCAGTAACACGACCCGTGTTTACGATGGCTTAAACTAGCGACACGACTCGTGGGTCACTCCAATGGTGCAACTTGCACTAGTGGATATAAATTATTTAGGCAGGTCGACACCATTATAGACTTGTGGTTGTACTATTTTACATTACAAGGTCATCACTTGATTAAGTCCTTCATATCTAGGTGGTACATGCCACAAACTACCATTTCTCATGCTACATCCACACTAACTATCATACTGTAGCAACAAGTTTTAGAGTTTTGAGAAGCATAAACTAAGTTATCCCAAAATACCAGTTATTTCCATCCAATGACTGTCCAAAGAAAATTTCATGTTTAAAAGACGATGATTAGGGCAAATTAATGCCTTGGTACTTAAGTAAGACTAGCATGACATTTAAGTACGACTTATAGTTAGTGAAGTTATCAAATAATTATCTAGGGTGACAAGGATCAGGTGATTCAAGTGCCAATGATGGCATAATAATGTTATGATACCAAGTGGGCATGTATATACCTTAGAGTTTGACATACAATTGCATAATAAATTAAGCATGCAAGTTGTTAATTTAAATGAACATAAATTTGCATAAAATGTAGGGTCAATATGATCGAAATATTAACTTGCTTAGCTCAAAAGTAGGTTGTTCTTGGAATTCTTGTGTTACCTCGATCTGGGGCTCTTCCACGTCTTCGTACTCTACTTAGACGGTCACATCAAAAAACGAACAACACACAAATAAGAACAAATAAATATAAAATAAAATTCAAATAAACTCAAAAGTGAACAAAACTAGCACCATTAGATAGATCCTAAATTTAGAAAAAAATTAGAGGTAAATTTCATTAAATTTGGAGTTAAGACGAGAGAGAACAGGCTCTCTAAAATTTATATTTAGATTAAATCCGAAAATAATCATAGGAGAGAGAAATTCTCTCTGCGACAGGGGGTCCACCTTTTAATTAAATTTTAAAATAATTCTTTATTGAAAAGATTATAGAGACTGACAGCTGGGGCCTATGGCCTAATTAATTAAAATTTCAATATTCTTTTAAAAGAAAAAGGGCCTGATACTAACATGTGGGACCATTGTAATGTACAAACAGTAAGTTGGGCCCACATATCAGTATCTCTACCTTTTTAAAGCCGATTTAAAAGGTTTTTAAAAGGGATTGGGACCCACAGGCAGGTGGACGTGGCCCTAATTAAGAGAGGGTGGTCCATGGGTCATCGAGCAATTAACCCAGTAGTTAGGACAGTCATTAGCACTAATTAACAACCGTTGAACAGTAACAATGGTGATACAGGGCTTTCTTCTTCCTGGCTGAAGGGTGGCGAGGCCTGTCGACGGCAAGGAGAGCCGTGGTAAACGGGGCGAAGGCCGAAATAGAATCCACGACCTGGTGCGCACCTCCAGGCGATGCGACCTAATTTGGTGTCTAGGGTGGTCGGCGGCGATGCTAGGCGGCGACGGTAGGGCCAACCATGGCACCACGGTAGAGCGCAGCATTAGAGCCCAATTCCTTCCTGGGAAGTTTCTACAGGCAAAGGGTGCTCATTGGAGGGAAGGACCGAGCTTGGGGACGATGGGGTTGGGCTAGCTGCGAGGACCGGGCAGGTGGCGAGGCGGTCGTTGCGGGCGGCGCACCGGAGAAGGAGAGGAAGCTTGGCGGGGCTTGGGTAGTCTTTGGGGCCTTCGGACGGAGCTCCAGGCGCGAGGAATCGGGCCAAGGCAGCATGAGGCCCGAGATGGCTTGGTGGCGGAGAGATGGTGTGTCATATTGTGTTGAGAGGAGAAGGGGAGTTAAGGCGCGAGCTGCTTGGAGGCAACGTGCAGGTGGAGACCCTGGGCACGTGGGGGCAACGCGGTGGGGAGCGGGGTGGGTGGGTCGCGCGTGGGGGAGGGGGTCCAGGCGCGGGCGCCGCAAAGGCGAGGACGGGCCGAGGAGGTGGCGCCGAGCACGAGGCATGGCGGAGGCGAGCCACGCACGGGGAGGCGGCGTGGGCGGTGCGCGTGCGGTGCGGTCGGCGCGTGCGCTGGGCGTTGGTGGCACGACCTGGGGCGACGCCCGGTGGCATGGGCCGTTCTGGCCAGGCCAAAGGCTATGGGCCTGGAAAAGCAGGGGTGAGCCGGGCCAAGTCCATGGAGATTTTCAAAATTTAAAATTCAAAATTGGGGTGAAATTTTAGGGGAAGCTTCAAATTCAAGTTTTAAGAGGTATACACTAAGTTCGTACGTGTGCCATACTGTCATAGCATCATACACTAAGTTGTATAGGATTAGAATTTAAGAAGCAGAAAAGCACTGTTCGCACGTGTGCCATACTGTCATAGCATCATACACTTGTACTGCTAGTAGCACATGACATTGTGCTACTTGTAGCATCGAAGCAAACTACCGAGCGACCGGTGGTTGGCTGGGAATTAGGCAGGATCACCCCGGATCGAATAAGCTTATATTATCCTTGTATTATCCGATCACAACGGCCCCCAAAACTAATAAAGTGGGTGTCATCTTTGTGAACTCTGATGCGTCGATCGATCAGGCGACTTGTGCAAATTGCTCGTGGTCCCTTGGTAGGAAGAAAACGCATGTGATGACAGCCTTTACTACTGTTCGCGTGGGGGCAGGCAGGCAACTGCTTCAAAGATTGGGCGTGCCATGCTTTGTCATTTTACGCTTTTGATCTGAGCCTTTTTCTTGGGTTGGGGGATACATACGGCAGGCAAGGGATTCTGGGTTTTCAAACAAGTCGTTTTTTTCCATTTTATGGTACTTTTGTTTATGATCCTACAGTAGTGCCGTTGAAAATAAGGCATCTGGCTTCTGTTTATGATTTCTGGCTTATTAGTTTCGTTTCTTTTTGTTTTTGGCTCTTTTGTCTCTTCTTTTTTTTTCCTTTATTCATTTATATTATCCATAATGATATATCTTTTTTATTTTTATTTTTTAAAATTTAATTACGTTAAAAAGTCACTATCAATTATAGTATATTTTTAATCATTACAGTATAAAGTAAACTATAAATCAAGGCTTATAAACCCAAATGAGTATCATCTTAGAAGGAAGCTTCCCGTGCTTCCGATTAAGCCGTTGATTCAAGTTTTGGCCGGTTCTCCATGTGTGCATTAAAATGAAGCATGGTAGTCTGAAAAATTTGTTCAAGTTGGCAGAGGTAGTCGTAAAATGACTTTTTAAGTATATTTGACACTATTTAGTATTGTATTTATAAAATAGCCGTATGTCTAGCATATTAATAAAAATGATGTTTTTACCATCCGATGGCCGAACGGCGTACACAGAAGTGACGTGAGTGCCGTGTCGTCCGTGGTAGGATGGCAGGAGGCCTACCGTCCCGTGGCCAGACGACAGACGGCCTGCCGTCCCACCACTAGACGACAGGGGACTTGCCGGCCCACCACCAGGTGGCAATTAAGCCAGCTGATTAGCCAGCTTAATTACCTGTCCTAATTTATTTTTTGCTTACTATTTGTTTGAATATTTAAATATAGTAAATAAGCTCAAAAAATTATAAAATTTTGTATGCAGCCTTTTGACAAAACGTATATTTTTTTGGTAATTTTATCCACCGTGAATGTTGCTAAAAAATTCATACGATTTTGATTTTTGTAGGAGCTGTTACATATAGTAAACGAGCTACAAAAATTATGAAATTTTGTGGGAAGCCTCCCGACATAGTCGTAGTAATTGTGCAGGCATCTTTTACAGTGTCTGACCTCAATCCTTCGCACATAAGTCATCCCTCATCGCACGCTCCCTCGTTCGCACTAATGTCGTTATGTTCGTGCCGTCTCTCCGCGCCCACTCCATCGTCTGTATATTTGTCAGTGTTACCATGCCGCCGCCCTCACCCGAAGTACTGCTCGTTGACAAAGAGTCCTTAATTTGCGTGATGAGCGCACTATATTTCCTTTTCGCCGGCCATAAATACAAACCTCTTGCATTTCATCATCGCTCATCTCAGTCGCTCATCGCAGAAGCTCATTCTTGCGGTCCGCCTTCGAAATGGTCGTCCGCGACCAGCAGGACCACGTCTTCCCCGTGCCTATATTTCGGGAATACTGGTTGAGCACGCTTGTTTGGCATCAAGCGATAGTTAGGGCCGAAATCCTCTCTCCTTTCCCAGGGAAGGTCTTGCGTTGGTGACCCTGGTTGGACTGGCCCTTGGGCATCTGCCATGGTACGTTACTGTAGGACAGAGAAGGTTGTTCTTCCTACGGTTGGCACGATCGAGTGCTCCTACTTTAAGGGGGTGGGGCGTGCATTTTATAGCCCACGGGGGGAGGCAGCGTGCTTGCTGACAAAGCAGGTCATGTGTTAGCTTTGTGTAGTGACAAGACCAAACGTGCCAGCTTTGAGTAGTGACAAGACCAAAGCAGGCTACCTTGCACAGTGATAAGACCAAACATGTCAGCTTTGAGTAGTGACAAAAGGCTAAAGGAGACAGCTTTGCGCAGTGACTAGACCAGATGCGCCAGCTTCGAGCAGCAACAAGACCAAGCGGGACAGTTTTGAGTAGTGACAGGACCAAATAAGGCAGCCAAACGAGACAGCTTTGAGTAGTGACAAGACCAAATGACACAGCTTTGCGTAGTGACAAGACCAAACGAGTCAGCTTTACATAGTGATAAGACCAAACAGGGATAGCTTTGAGTAGTGGTAAGACCAAATGAGACAGCCTTGCGCAGTGACAAGACCAAATGGGTCAACTTTGTGCAGTGACAAAACCAAACGAGTCAGCTTTGCACAGTGACAAGACCAAAACAGACAGCCTTGCGCAGTGACAATACCAAACGGGGTAGCTTTAGGCAGTAAAAGAGACCAAAGAGGCAGCTTTGTGCAGCGACGTGATCATCCGGCGTTCCGTTGCCTAACGGACGCAAATTTGCCCAAATCAGATTGGACTTGCAAGGCGTATACCACGTCGGCTAAGCCTATAAGTACCACCCCTTCCGTAGTATGTTTTTCTCCACCACGACTGCAACACTACATCGCTAGTATAGAAGCAATGGGAAGAACAAGCCCGAGAGCATGCCAGGAGGCCACCTCCCCCAAGCGAAGCCTCCTATACCTCTAATCCCAACCCATACCTCAATGCTCCCACCGAGCATTCTCCTCAAGACCCACCCGTAGGGGAGGCCGCTTCTGCTGGTGCAGGGACACATGCAAATTCTTCAAGTCCAAAGAGCGGTTGAGCTTGGGAATACGTTACTGGGGTTACGATAACTATGCCTGGGACTATCCTGACCGGCGTTGGGACACGACCCGCTACCGGCAATCGATAATAATGGGTTACAATAAATTCCCTTACCAGTTCTCCTGTATGACACGCATTAATAAGTTCTTTCCTCTTTCCGTAGTTTTCGGATCCGCTATGCACCTACCACAAATGGATCGACCGGGAGATCCACCCACACGACCAGTGAACTCTGGACTATGAGGAGTGGGACGCCCAGAGGACACGCAAGAGGATGGAGGAGTAGTGCTGCAGCGAAGATCGAAGCGAGCGTATCCGGCGGTAGACGCAAGCTCACTTGAAGGCGTGCATGCGTAGGGAGCGGAAGGCTCATGAGAAGGATCACCAGAGAAGGCGCGAACTGGAAACCAAGGCCATGGCCGACGACAAGGACTACAACAACAAGCTGGGCCGCAAGGGCAAATGGCCACGTTCCATGTAGCTATTCGACGCTCTTCGTCCATATGTCCCATGTATTTCTAATTTTCTAAAGGCATGCGTGTCTCATTCTTGGTTCCGTAGCATGCGTGCCATGTAATCCCCTTGTCGGATGAACGGTCGTGTCATTTTTCTTACGTCATCTATCCGAAGTTGTCCTCTGTGTATGAATTCTCGGTTGCATCACAATATTACTAATCTTCCTACTTACAAATCGTTGCTACCTTAATCGTTCTCACAAAATTTTTCAGAAAATTTATCGCACTACAACAACATACGACGATCGCAAAATGTTATTACGAGTCCAACAGATTTCGTACTATTCAAAATCTATAGAAATCATAAATGGATCAATCGACATTGTCTGCCCTTTTATCTGAAAAATAACTTACAAATAAGATTTTCTAAATGTTACCTATCTACAACAATTGACATTTATCCCCCATAATTATTTCCATATGATTTGTAAAATAATTATTTTTTTTTTTGCAAATTGACCAACCGTTCGACGACTATAGGATTATCGCCCAACGGTTGGACAACTAGTCTAAATCGTCTAACGGTAGGGTGACATATGATCAAAACTAAAAAAAACTAAAATAAGTATAATACTATCATTCGAAATTAAAAATTGATTATTTCAAAAAAAATTCATCCGTCAAGCATCGTGGCAAGCGAAGAGTAGTGGTTCTGTTTTTGTTTCAGCTGCATGCATGCCACGGCAAATACTCGAGGTCTGTTATTGTTCCACACGTGCCAAGGCTCGCTCATATTGTGCTTAATCCAGCCCGCTCGGCCTATCCGGACGCTCTAGCATCAGGCTTGAACGAATCCCTATGCCTCAACCACACATTTCCAGGCCAGGAACCAGCTCCTACTTCCGTAGAAGCAGGGGTATTCAAATCAACTCCGGCTTCTGATTTCAGTTCCAATTTAAACCTCTCTGTTCTTAAAAGCGGCCTTTTTAAAAGTCACCGTCCAGTCTTTGTTTGCCTCCCTCGTATCCGTATCTTTCTAAAGCTGTTTTTAAAATTTTGTTTCAAAAACAGTAACTTCTAGTTATTACCATTCTATTTAAGCCGGAAGCCAAATAAATCCATCGACTCCATCCGATTAAACAACGTCCCCGCGTACGGCGATGCCATCTGAGCTGAGGACCTGGAACTTATTCCCACGAGCCATATGGGGCCTGGAACTTATTCCCACGAGCCATGTGAGGCCTGGAAGTGTAGGGTCTGTTTGATAGGCTGAGACTTATAACTTTTGATTGAATTTTTTAAATTTTATCTGTTTACGACAGATATTAAGGAGAGGGAGATATTCACTTATGATTCTGATTGATACATGTGTTGAGTTTTTAACGTGTACTATAATTAACCTGTAGACTTTATTTTAAAAAATATTTCGTTTAAAAGTTAGGCACTATAGTAAAAACTAAAAACCGTTTTTAAACGCTGTTAAAGAACATATTCCTAACTCCTCTGAACACCTATCTAATCCAGCGGTACTAGTGACCCACTCTCCCACGGATAGATCGCTCCCTCATCAGCTCTTCCCTCACTCCAGGTACGATTTTTTCACTCCGCCTCGTCCCATCTCCAGCTAGAATTCCTTGCGATGCGATGATTTTTCCTCGGTTTGTTGTTGGATCGAGGGCCGATCTCAAATCGGTTCGTCGAATCATCTCCTTGGCGACGATCGAGCACGGGACCGAGGTGGTCTAATTAGGTTTAGGTTCCTCGTAGGCACCGTAAAGTCCATCATATTGGCAGGCTCGGTGTGGTGGGTGAACTGGTGATCGTTGATCCAATGTGGCCAAGCAGCGACTCCTCTCCACCTCTAGTCTGTGTTGTAAATGTTTATCAAGTAACAGGCTACTGTTGTCAATTTAGGATGATTAGACGCAATGGCGGATTTAGGATTTTATGAATGGGTGTTCGCTAATTACATTGTGTTATATTTTTTAAATATATATTTATATTGATTTATAAAAACTGAAGATAAAAGTCACATTTCTAAGTCTATTGAAAGTCAATAACACTAAAAAATTTGAAATAATAAACTAATACTAACACTTTATTTGGTGGCAGCATAATTACAACTTTAGTTGACAACACAAGTATGTATTTTGTTTTTAAATAGATATTAACTTTAACCCACTTCTCTTTTCTTATTTTCTATATTAGCATATTAAACGGTGTTTTTTTCACGCACATAGAAAAAGAAGTGGTACATATTTTTGTTTTTGACATATATTGTCTCTATTTATGATTTATCTCTCTCTAAGAATAACAATTAACATGGACACTTTGATGAACATATTGCTTCCGAAAAATAAAACATAAATATTTATAAATCAAAACCAACTCTCTCAAATGATGTATATTTTGGATTGAAAGGATTATATAAATTCTTGTGATCACTAGATTTATGACAATTGACACCATCAAATTCTTTCGAATAAAGCATCTAAAATATCTAGATATTTCTAGGAAACTATCTAGATTTAAGATCATGTTCATGAGATCTCTAGAACCCTTAATTATCTATATCTTTCATGTAGATAAATCATCCAATATTCCATCCAAGAATTTTAATCTGATTAATATATGATACTAGAAGATGATAAATTTACCAGATAGCTGGATTACAAAATTCATAGCCTAAAATTATTTATTTGATCAATATAAATAAATATTGTACAGAAAACTATACAATTTCTTTACAATTATCTAGTAGATGATATTCTTAAATTACTCTCATATAGTACCCAAAACTATAGGAGAACAATACAACAGATTAGTCGATATACTAGTCTTTTCTCTAACGAATAATTTTTACTTCCTCTCTAATTTCAACTCTAATCTCTAATTAAATTAATAAATACAGAGAAAATCAAATCGTTAACTAAGGTAGCGAGAAGAAGAAAACCATCATCTCCTCCTGCCTTTTTTCTCTGGCTCTTGACCTGTTGCTATTTCTATTTTTTTTTTCTTGATTGACACTGTCGCTGCTCTCTTCCGCCAATAAATAACTGAAACTGACGTACTCGGTTTTCTTCTATACGTCCTCTAGACTGGAATGGATCCCCATATTCAGCACAAGGACAGACCATCGTAAGGTTTCTATCCTCCTCCCCAAATCCGCGATAGCCCAATGTCACAACCTGATATGATCGGCTAGCTGAAGAGATCAGAAGTCTTCTCTCGTCTCTAGTTCCAGCCCATCCTCTTCCTTGAACTCTCCTCCGTATCTCGTCGCGACGGCGGCGGCGGCTATTGCTTCGCCGTTTGTCTCAAATTCTCACGCCAACGTCATTTAACCCTCGAAGCGAAGGAATTCTTCTCTCCTAGGCGTCGTCGTCGTCGTCCGCTCTGCCGGATTGATCTCTTCTTTCGCTGGTAAGGAAGCCCTAGCTTGCTTGGATTGTTCTAAGAGTGAGCTTTGTCCTGAGGATCTTTTCTTTTCCGTGAGCAATCTCATCCAAATCTTCCTTTCTGGGATGGATAGTCCAGTCCATGTATTTTGTGGTGGATTTGCTTGCTGCGTTGTGGATTACCAGTAGCAGTCTTTATTTTTCCATATTTTTTGGGGTTCAACCGAATCCCCATGTCCCACGTTAGGTCCGCCCCTGATTAGACGAAAAGCGGAAGGATTTTGGTCTTAGTCCTGCAGCATTTCTGGTTAGGTAGACCACAAATAGTAACGGGGTGACAAGCAACCTGCTTACATGTGCTCGCCTCACCTGGGTTTTGATCTGCTTGTGTAGAGCTACAGTAGTCCTGCTCTGGCTCAGACTCAGATGTTCTTATCAGGTGGTGCCTTCATCATGTTTTTGCAGGAGGATATGTGTCTGTGACGGTTCATTTTGAGCAAAGAGGTTAAGCTTGGCCATAATGGCGTCAGCTTCTGCCAGTGCGATGTTTTCTCCGTCAAATCTTCCACACAAACTTTGGGAAGACCCATCATTCTTCAGGTGGAGAAAGCGGGAGGCGCATGTGCCGCTGCGCACACATGATACTCTTGAAGGTAGACTGCAGGACTAAATCACCATGTCAATAGCAGATCTAC
This sequence comes from Bonia amplexicaulis, assembly GCA_036346245.1. NCBI lineage: Eukaryota > Viridiplantae > Streptophyta > Magnoliopsida > Poales > Poaceae > Bonia > Bonia amplexicaulis. The sequence continues at coordinate 40,624,623 of CM070735.1, forward strand.
AAATAAGTCTTGCGAGGGTAATATTTATAATGATTTCAGTCTGTTTAATTCAATTGCTTTTCTTTTCTCTCTGGTCAATAGGAGCCCTGAAGTATTGGCATGAACGGAGGAATGTGAACTACCTTAATTCTGACTCTGCTGTCTGGAATGATGAAGCGGTTCGCGGTGCTTTGGAAAGTGCTGCTTTTTGGTCCAAGGGCTTACCGTATGTCCAATCTCTAAGTGGATACTGGAAATTCCTTTTGGCCCCTTCACCAGAAAGTGCTCCAGATAAATTCTATGATACTCATTTTAATGATTCAAATTGGGAGGCTTTGCCAGGTATGCTGCTACAACTTTGCTTGCTTTTCCAACATGCGTCTAGTTGAGATAGTGCTTATTGTTCAGTAAACTAGTGTTCAGTTTTCACTTGTTTGGTGTCAGCTGTTATTTTATTTCCGTTATCAATCTTTTATGTTCTGGTGTTTTAGACTTCAGTAAGAAATATCATCTTTGTTTTCGTATCGCTTGAAATTTATTCTCAAATGAACATAAACTTGGTTGCAGTTCCTTCAAATTGGCAAGTGCACGGGTTTGACCGTCCAATCTATACAAATGTCACTTATCCTTTCCCCATGGACCCACCATTTGTGCCTACTGAAAATCCCACCGGTTGTTATAGGAAGGTGTTTCACATCCCAAAAGAGTGGAAAGGTATGTTATGTGCTTATTATCTGGTTATTATTCTTCTGTTCTTCCGCACAGCAAGTAATGAAAGGTAGTTCCTAGCCTTGTTTTCTTTCTCATGAAATCAAAATCCTGTATTGCAAACCAGGTCGTCGTCTATGTTGTGAATCCTTTTATTGCATTGCAACTAGCATAAATAACCTTTATACTAAGAAGAATTTTATATAAGTGATGATATCTTCAAGGAAGTTAGTTTTGTTTGTGCCAATTGCGATGAGAATTACATGGTTCATTAAACTGAGGATTTGTTTGTGCCAACAACACCATGAGAAGATTTCAAGGATAGCTGGTTCATTAAATTAAAACGAAAATGTCAACAGTGACATCCTTGTTGTCAAGCTCTCTGACTAGAATTTCCCAAATTTTATTGTGCAATTCTTGAAGAGTTTATGGGTGGGTGTAGTTATTGCTTATCTCCTTAGAAACACAGATCTAATTTGCTTACGGAGTATATGTTTTTTATTTTCCTTTTTTTATTTTGGTATGCCCAAGCTGTGTACTGTGATGCTTATTATGTCATGTTCTAAACTTATGTTCTTCTGCAACATGCATGATGTTGTTGTCCCTAATATTCACATGGACACAGCACTTACTGTTGTCCCCTAATATTCCCATGCAATTTTAAACACTTTTGAGCTGATTGTGATAGGTCGGAGGATTTTGTTGCACTTTGAAGCTGTTGATTCAGCATTTCTTGCTTGGGTCAACGGGGTACCAATTGGTTATAGGTATGACATTAATAAATTCATTGTATTATTTATTTCCTTTTTGCTTGTATTTTATGAATATATGAAAATGTATATAGTGGCTTATAATGTGAATATCATTGACAGTAAACTAATTCCCTGTTCATTGTATGGTTATTTGAGTATCTGACTCTTAACTTTTGCATGTGCTCCTTAAATGTATTTTTTAGATAGCAAAGTGGAGTACATGATAGTTTTGGCAGCATGAACTGTTTGTCATGTAGAATCCATAAATTTATATTTCTTTATGTATATATAGGTCTTTTTAATGATTTTATTTTGAGTTAACATCTTTCATGTCAGCAAATATTTTTATGTGCGAGAAGTCTGGATTCCTCCCAATCTTCTACTTGTATTTTCCTGTTGTGAACTCTTATCTAGTTCCCATCAATATGAAATCATTGTTTGCTATACATATTTTTCCTTGATTTAGGTGAGCTGGCTACCAGCTTTGTTGTATTTTTATTTGTTTTATGATGAACCAATATTTGACTTTATATCACTCAGCAAAGGTAGATTATATATGGACTAGGGAGTGCTAGGCTGCTAGACAATGGAATGTTTAAAGTAGTTACGTTGCTTGTGAGAGAAGAAGATCCTTGAAGTATTGGAATTGCACATACCATCTTATTACGATGCTCATAACTGACTCATAGAGTCATAATCATACCTAGTTAGTTAGTTATTCATTTGCACATAAAGGGTTTGTTATCTATTGGAACATGCTATTTTCTCATCTAGAAAATAAACAGTTGGTTTGATGTGTTAATGCAGCCAGGATAGCAGGCTTCCTGCCGAGTTTGAAATCACTGATTACTGCCATCCTTGTGATTCAGACAAGGAAAATGTTCTTGCCGTTCAAGTCATGAGGTGGAGTGATGGTTCTTATCTTGAAGATCAGGACCATTGGCGGTTGTCTGGCATTCATAGGGATGTGCTGCTACTATCAAAGCCACAGGTTACTTCTTTAGTTTTACTCACATGATATTAAATGAATTCCTAGCTGTTATTTTGCAATATTTACAAAAATCTAGACAATCCTTAAGCTTCAGATTTTTTTAATATGACAGGATTTCAACTTTGAAAACTTGAATAAGGTACCTCATGTCATGAATGACTCATAATATGGTGCAATAATTCGCCAATCTATTGGGGGTATCATTGCTGGCCAGCAATGTTCATACCAAGGTTCCAAAACCCGGTACCGGCCTAAATCCCGGTGGGGGCAGTCTGGGTTCCCTACGAGAACCGAAAACCGGAGAAAACCCGGTCAAATTTCAAGTTTTGAAATTTGAATTTGAAACCGGTAACCGGAAAAACCGGTGGTTACCGCCCAAAAGAACCGGAGAAACCCAACCGGTAAACCCGCTAAAAAAACCGGAAAACGTAAGAAAAAGTTGAATTTGGGATGTTTCGAAGCATATTTAGCTCATACAATAGGTAATCAAAAAATGTTTAAACCAACCTAGGAGGTGCATTACGCATTCACAAAAGACTCACAAATATAAATACACTTCGGAAAAACCTACTGGTTTTTATTTTCCCACTACCACCGGAAATCCGATTCGGCCCAGAATCACGTTTTCGAACCACGGTTCATACTATCAACTATGTCTAGATGCTAGTTATTCCATTGGATTCAAATTGATAGTAGGTCATATTTTTAGTCTGAGCCATAGTTTTGTAACACCCTGGCCCCTCCCAGAGCTCAAAATGCTACCACTTACTCTATAATGCTACTAACTCCAACTTTTGCCATTGGTCTTGCGAAGCAATTCGTTTATTTAAATATCAACCAAACGATAAAAGTTGATACGCTTGACACTAAGCGCAGCAGAGATATAAATTTGCTAATTATCAAAAAGGTACTCAGACTATTCAAGGCTAAATGTGTCAACTATAGATGATATGTGAATTACTGTTGCATGTGAAACGACTGTGCTACTCCCGCCCGTACATGTCGCCTTCAACAGATACCTAAAAACAACAATAAAGCAAGGGTGAGTCCAAAACCTCAGCAAGCACACGATAAAACAATGGGGTTGGTACAATAATCATTAAATCACATATTTGTGAACTGTAATCCAGAATCTCTGGATTTCCTCCCTGTCTCCTGTTCGTTTCCTGCAAATATAATAGATAAACCGGGATATCATTTCATAACACGGCATAAATCATGGCATAAAACAAATACTAGGCATTCATCACAATCCACTATTCTACCATGCACTTGCCTGATTATTCCCGTGGACGATGCGTGGAGGAGCGCCAAACCAAAACCTCCACCTGAAAGTGTCACCCGAACCCTTAACTCAACATTGCAATTCATATAAGCATGCAAACAACAACGGTTCTACGCGTATAGACAACCAACTACGTTCCTACGCGCAAACCCAATACCAACAACCTCTCTCTCACCGGACACTTTTCTGATGCCCCGGTGCCCAAATGATCATAATTTAATGATCATCGTCTATAATCGCAGATAAATCTTATTTACACGTCTACCATTTTTCTCCTCTTTTCTTTTCTTTTTCTCTCTTCTTTTTTTCTTTTTCTTCTTTTCTTATCCGTCGACGCTCTCATTTTTTACCCCCTCTCTCCTGGCTGCTTCCTCCTCTCTCGGTCCAGATCGAATCCCGGCGTCGCGTCTCCGGCTCTCGACCTCAGACCTCCTCGACCTCCCGGCTCTGGCCTCTCTGACTCCCGGCCCGGCGTCTCCTCCGGCTCAGCTTCGAGCCGCTGCTTCGCTGTCCTTATGTCTCCTCCTGGCCTTGTCGCCGCCGTCTCCTCCCCGTGGTCGACCTCTCGGCTAGCGCCGCCGGTCCCCCTCTACGCCATCGTCTCTGTCCCCGCGCCACCTAAGCTCTTCGCGCCCTTACCGGAAACCCTAGGTCAATCCTAGGCTCGGGGCTATTGCCCGGCTCCGCTCCAATCTTCTTTCTTCCTCCTCTGACTCACCTCTTCTACTCTTGCTCTACTGCTTCTGGTTAGTAATCTTTGTGATGGTGCTGTGTGTCTTAGTGATGCTATGTGCTATTCAATTGGGTGCTTATTGGCTACGAAATGCATGGTTTAACATTGAGGAATTGATGCTATTCCTATGGGTAATTGGTGGGCTACCTTTGATGGTCGGGTTGCTTTGAGAAGGAACGAAGGCTTGTTCTTGGCGGTCGCTTTCTTGGTTGGCCGTGTGCCGACTGGCTGTGGCCTTCTCCTCCTACAACTTGCTGGCCTGCGATCTGGCTTCTTGTCGACTTCTTGCTCCTGGCCAGCTTGCCCTGATTCTGCCTTGCGGTGGCCGACTCTGTGGCTGTGTGGTGAGGGTTTAGACTTGGCGGGGGGAAGGAAAAAAGAAGGGTGAAGGTCTTATTGTTGTACTCAATATTTCTTCTTGTTCTCTTCGGCTGGCTGCGTCTCCTTTTTGGCTTGCAGCCGAGTTCTCTAGATGAGTCGTGCTGTCCCTTTACTGTAGTGATGTGGTGGCCGGTTGATCTTTTGGATGATTTGGGATATTTGGCCAACTGCTATGGTATTTGAATCTATGTCAGGTTTGTTTATGCTGAGTGATGACCCTATGGTTGGGAGAGGTGCCGACTGGCCCCCAGACAGTCAGGTATCTCTGTGAACGGACTACCCTGCCCGAAATTAACCTATAGGGCTTTGATGGCAATTTCTTCGCTTTCCTTCCCTTTTCATTCCCACGGGTATTACAAGTTTTTATAAGATGGACCTTCTCTCAGCCAACAACTATATGTTAATTGTCACACTCTTCACATGTACGCTGCATTGGCATTTTTATTTTATTATGTCTCTTTTCCTTCTGGAAGAGATTACTTATGAACCATGGAAATTCTTGGTTAGTGAGTGCTAAATTTTTCTTTACAGATCTTTATTACGGATTACTTTTTCAAAGCAACCTTGGATGAGAACTTCCGTGTAGCTGATATTGAGGTAATTGTTCTAGCCATCTTTGTGGGATTATACACTTATGTTACATGATAGAGCAAATGCTGCAAGGAAATAATGAACAAGGGGGCAGGCCTTTTCTTGCCTTTTCCTATTCGTTCTTTTGGGTGGGAATGCTAATGTTAGCTTCATATATAGTCAAGGAAACATTTATTCTGATGTTGTTCTGTAATTTGATTCACTTCTAAGTTCTAACGTTGTTCTATGTGTCAGGTTGAGGTGGAAATTGATTCACACAAGCAAGACCGGGAGCATATCTCGACTTTGTCTATCGAAGCAGCATTGTATGATAATTCTGGACTATCTGATGGTTTAAATTCTGATTTGTCAGCTGCTAATGTGGTCAATTTGAAGCCGAAGCCACAACCAAAACCAAGCCCTTGTCTTGGTTTTCATGGTTTTATTCTTGGTGGGAAAATAGAAAATCCAAAACTTTGGTCTAGTGAACATGTAAGAGACCTAATCCATGGGAAAATCTATTACCAAATGTTAGCATTACAATTCAACTGTTTAAAGTTAATGTCTTTTAACTATATTTCCTTTTCCTACAGCCCAACTTGTACACTCTTGTTGTTCTCCTTAAAGATGCCAATGGGAAGCTCATCGAGTGTGAATCATGCCAAGTAGGAATTCGTAATGTGGTCCTGGCACACAAACAGATGCTTGTCAATGGATGTCCTGTTATAATAAGAGGTGTCAACAGACATGAGCATCATCCACGTGTTGGAAAGACAAATTTAGAAGCTTGCATGATCAAGGTTGCTCTCTTCCTTTATCAACTGCCATATCTGAAGGCATTTTGAACATGCCATCTGTTCAGTTCTGTTTTTTCAGTCTGCAGCTTCAAGCCTTTACTATCTATTTGTGACAGGATCTGGTTTTGATGAGACAAAACAACATCAATGCTGTTAGAAACAGCCATTACCCCCAACATCCAAGGTGGTATGAGTTATGCGACATTTTTGGTGTTTATGTAATAGATGAAGCCAACATTGAGACACATGGCTTTGATGAATCTAGCCGTTTCAAACATCCTACACTAGAACCCATCTGGGCAAATGCTATGCTTGATCGTGTCGTTGGCATGGTGGAGAGAGACAAGAATCATGCGTGCATTATTGTTTGGTCTTTGGGAAATGAATCTTCGTATGGACCTAATCATTCTGCCATGTCTGGTAAAACATGTGTCCCTGTGACATTTCAGTTCTTGCTATTTTCTCTCATCTAATGGATCACATTCTTATAGGGTGGGTTCGTGGAAGGGACCCGACAAGGCTCATCCATTACGAAGGAGGTGGTTCCAGAACATCATCTACAGATATTGTATGCCCCATGTACATGCGTGTCTGGGATATTCTTAAGATAGCAAAAGACCCATCTGAAAATAGGCCCCTCATTCTTTGCGAGTATGCTTACTGTGGCCTCACATTTTAACACCATTCCTTTGCCTGGATTTAAATATCAGAAAGGTTAAACAAAGTTTCCCTCTCTCTTTTTTTTCAAGATATTCACATGCTATGGGAAACAGTAATGGAAATATTGATGCGTATTGGATGGCCATAGACAACACTCTGGGACTCCAAGGAGGTTTTATATGGGACTGGGCCGATCAGGTTATGAGCTATTTACTTTCATCCCATACTTGTCTTTTTGCAGTACAGCATGCGATGTAAAAAAAAAAAGGTTTGCATGTTTATACATGACTTTTTCATGATTCTAGTGTCTAAGGCATCCATATGTGACTCGCTATGTGGATCAGGTTATGGCCTGTTTCTTTGATTATTGGATAAAACAGAAAAAAAGACCATGACAAACTGACTTTCTTTATCTTTTGTTACATAGAGGTTGCAGAAAACTTTTGCCATAGCATAAATCTGTGTCAAGCTAATCTAGAACATTGTTACTTCGTTACACAAAAGTGAATGCCAAAATGGATCATTGATGCTATTTCTCTGTTATAATGCTATAAGTTCGTTTCTCAACTCTATTCTGTTCCATTTTTTCATTTCAGGGTTTACTAAAGGAGGATGTTGATGGATCAAAATTTTGGGCATATGGTGGTGACTTTGGAGACACTCCAAATGACTCAAATTTTTGCCTTAATGGCATTGTATGGCCTGATCGGACGATTCACCCAGCTGTTCACGGTAACTGCAAATTATATATTTATTTGTTAAACCTAAAATTGTTTTGTCCCAAACTGCTAGATGTCAAACCTAAACGACCGAATTGATTCTGGCTGCAGAAGTTAAATATCTTTACCAACCTATCAAAATATCGTTGTTGGATAACATGCTTAAGGTAACCTCTGATCGGTATGTGTCAAACTTTTTCCTTATATGCTTACTGGATCTAATAGATCTGTTGTTATCATGCAGATTGAAAACGTACATTTTTTTGAGACAACAGAAGCATTGGACTTCAATTGGGTTCTTCATGGAGATGGTTGTGTCTTGGGCTCTGGTTCACTCAATGTTCCAACCCTAGCACCACAAAGTAGTCATCTTGTCAACGTGGAATCATCACCTTGGTTTACTCTTTGGAGCACTTGTGCAGTAAAAGAAATGTTTTTGTCTGTAAATGTGAAACTGAGGTACCAAACACGATGGGCTAAAGATGGTCATATCTTGGCGTCAGCACAGCTTTGTTTACCTCATAAAAATGGCTTTGTCCCTCATGTATGTTTCCTCAGCCTGATCCTGTTTACTTCTTTTTCTTCCCAATTGTCTTACAGCTCACTACCATCTTCAGGTGATAGCATTGTCCAGAAGCCCTCTGCTCTCTGAACGTGTTGGTGACAGTGTAATCATTAGCAAGAATAATGCCTGGCAAATCAAAGTAAACAGTCGATTGGGAACAATTGACAGTTGGAAGGTAAGTTGAAAATTCATGGTGGACACTCTACCTTTGTGTTTGCATATTTGGTTGTCATCCTCGATCTAGGAGGCAATTTACCAAAAGAATATAGGAAGTACTAACCCAGAGAGGTTCAAAACTAGAAAACAAGTTCTTTGGGTTATTCTAAACAGATGCGGTGTAAATCAAGTAGCTTGTTTGATTCATAGTTATAATATGCACTGTCGGTATTTTTTTAAAAAAGTGTTCTGTTCATCTCCATAGTTAGTGATGCCCATTTGCTCACACCACATATGTTAGTTTCAAATTTTGTATCGGCCTGAATAGGAACTGATTTTGCACAGTACAAGTTGCAACTTATGAGCACCATTCATGATTAGGCTCCAGATGTTATGGGGGACACAAAAGAGCGTAGAAATATCTAGTTGTTACTTGTGATTGAGCTCTTTGCATGATGATTTTTATATTTATGTGATTTATGCCTGTCACTGTAAGCTGCTGCCATGAGCTATCCTCACTTTCTGCTTTGATGGTTCGATTTAGTCTGCAATACCTACAGTTGTCTGGGACTCTTAAATGTATTCATTTTCCATGTGGACTGAAATGACCTCTTCCATTGTTAGTTACTACAGTCATATTACTTTGTCAAACTCAGCCAAGTTTTGGAATTTGATTCAATTTTTTTATTAGCATCGCTGGCACTCATGGTACTTCTCTGAACAACAGGTCAATAACATTGAGCTTATGAGTAAGGGAATATTTCCCAGCTTTTGGCGTGCACCAACTGACAATGACAAAGGAGGCTTCTACACCAAGCCCTATGCTTCAAGATGGAGAGAAGCCTTCCTCGACAACATCTTGTTCTGCAGCAGTCAGTTTTCGTTGAAGGAATTGCCAGACCACACCGTCGAGGTTTCTACCATATACTATGGTCTTCCTGGGCACTTAGCAAAACCTGACGATGCTGCACTTTCAGAAGATTCTGAGTCCATACTTTTCCGGGTCCATATGCGCTGCCGCATATATGAGTCAGGTGACATGATTCTTGAATACGAGGTAAACCCCAAGAACAATCTTCCTCCCCTTCCGCGTGTCGGCATCGTGTTCAATGCAGAGAAATCCTTGAACCGTGTGACATGGTATGGGAGGGGGCCATTCGAATGCTACCCCGACCGCAAAGCCGCCACGCATGTCAGCATATATGAAAGCAGCGTTGAAGACCTTCATGTGCCCTACATTGCTCCGGGCGAATGCGGCGGCCGGGCAGACGTCAGATGGGTGGCTCTTCAGAACGCCGACGGGTTTGGCCTCTTCGCTTCGGTCTACGGTGAATCCCCACCGATGCAGATGAGCGCTAGTTACTACGGCACTGCAGAGCTTGACAGGGCAACCCACAACCGCAAGCTAGTCAAGGGAGACGACATCGAGGTTCGTTTCCATTTGCATTTGAGTTGTTCATATCGGATCCCATGTTCAGATGTTGTGAAACTTTAGATTGGAGAGTGATGATTTTAAAATGGCCTGTGTTGCGTTGCAGGTGCATCTTGATCACAAGCACATGGGGTTGGGTGGGGACGACAGCTGGTCGCCGTGCGTGCATGAGCAGTACCTGCTGCCGCCGGCTCGCTACGCCTTCTCGGTGAGGCTGTGCCCTGTGCTGCCGTCATCGTCGTGCCATGACATCTACCGGTCTCTGCTCCCCCGCTGATCTGATCATCTGATGTGCCGTGTCAGGCGAAGGTACCTAGAGAGAGCAACCGAGTTGGGTGAGGCAATAATGCAAGAGACGCTTTCGCTCCTGTAACTAATAAGGCCGTAATGGTCAGGTTGTTGTCAACTGAGAAATAAGGGAGGTTGATGTGCTACTCTACACGTCAATAAAACTAGGTTTATCCGTGCATCTGCTTGGCTGGATATTTTGATACAGTTGTCTTTAATATACAATTCTATTTTCTATAATTGAAATACAATTATATTTGCTATATAACTCTAATATCTATATATAATTAGTCTGTACTGTTATAATCCGATCCCACTAAAATAAGCAGTGGAGATCATTCTCTTTTTCTTTCTATTAATGTGAATTTTTAGGATTTTTCTTTAGAATTATTATAGGATTTTTTTGCTGACACAAAGGTGTCTTGAATATTATCAATTATTTTTATTTATATAGATGTGTGTGCACATAAGCATCTGTTCGGCAGAATCGGTCATTCAAACGAAGATCTTTGTTGGCGTAGCTGCTCTTGAATAAAAATGTGTACTACTATTAGGGGGTGTAAATGGTACGGATTAATTCCAATTGATTTGGTACTGAATACGGAAAGGTAATTGGGTATCGAATCCGGTTGGTATCGGATAGTTGTACTGGATACGGTAGCGAAAACGGAAGAACTAAAATCTGATGGAATAACGTCGATAAATGGTAGACCGGGTACCGACAAGCCTAATTGGCCCAGCCTAATTGGTTTAGATTTTACCTAAGTTCTAACATAAATCCAACCACTCTACCCAGTCGCCACCAATCCCTCCCACTTATATTGAACTTGTGTTGGAATTTATCGTATTTTGAATTTATGTATAACTTATTTATGAATTTATCACTTGTATTGAACTTGTGTTGTTTTAGCTATCATACTTAGATGAATTTATTGTTAGTTAAAGGTTTAAAGTGATGGTGATATGGTTCAATGTATATTTCTTTGTGCATGAATATATTGTCCATTTATATTATTCGTTTTCGATCCGAAACCATTATGTATCTGTCCCGATGGTATCGTATCTAAGATTTCGAATTCGTATTTATATCTGATCTTATCATATTTAATTTTAAATTTAAGAAAAAATAAATCAAAATACTTTATAAACAATTTCCGTTCGAATCAAACCAGACTACACCGGTAACTACTACTACCACCACTGAGATTTTGACCGGACATATTGGTGTGTGCGGGCAAAATTGGACTGATGCTACTCGTCAATTCGGAAAATACTAAGAGAAGCTTTCTTGGATATATGCCAGTCTATGACTGTTTTGCCCCTAAGCCTCTCCTTCCTCCCTGCTGCGGTGCTGCCTGGTCGTGCCGCCGCGGTCCACTCCTGCTCCGGTGAGCACGCCCATCTCCAATCCTCTTCTCGATCAAACCCTAAAGCCTTGGCATCCCGTCGTCGTCCGTTTGGTTGGCAAAGTGAGAGGGAGACGCCACACGCCACCAATCAATCATGCCCGCCCAGAGCTCTCTCCTCGCGGCGGCGGCGGCGGCCGTTGCCATCGCCGCCGCCGTATTCCTCCCCCAGCCCGCTACCCACCTCTCATGTACGCACGCTCCTCCCTCCCTCCCTCTCTCTCTCTCCCACTGAACGTATTTTTCACAGTGGGCGCCATTTTCTCGCGGTGGAAGCTCAATCTGTTGTCTACGCCTCTGCACCCCCTTGCAGGGATGCCGGGGGGCCGCTTCGCCGACATGATATTGGCCAACGCCACCATCTACACCGCCGACCCCGCCCGGCCTTTCGCCGATGCCATGGCCGTCCGTGGAGGCCGCGTGCTCCGCGTCGGCAGCTATGACTCTGTTCAGGTTGTATTCGATGCTGCTGTTTTTTTTTGTGTGCATAGATTAATTACAATCTGTTTTTGCCCGTCAAATTTCTGTTTAAATGTTTGCTGCATCACTGCAAGCATATTGTTTCTATGTCCTGCATTTCGCTCAAAATTGAAAGTTGTGTGTGCAGGAGTTGAAGGGTCGCCACACATACGAGTTGAATCTTAGTGGGAATGTTGTGCTCCCAGGATTTATCGATTCACATGTGCACCTCATTGGTGGTGGTTTGCAGGTAGTCCCACTTATCTGCCTGCCGTTGCATTTGGCATGGCCAACCCGTGAAATTACAATTACAATGATACATTTGTGTAAATTTGTGTTCAGTATGTACTGCTTTCTGATGCTACTTTCAGTTGGCAAGGGTGCCACTTCGAGGGGTTAGAAGCAAATATGACTTCATCAGCAGGGTCAAGGAAGCTGTCAAAGGTTTCAATGAGCAATATATGCTGTTCCTTAACCCGTTTTAGCCATTTTTTTAAAAGTCATCTTGTTGCTTAGCACGATAAACAATGTTATGTCAATCCACCTAGCTGTTTCTGATTTCTGTGATATAGCATGATTTACACAGCTGGAATGAGGGGTATGATAACACAGCATGCATAAAAAGGTTGCTTTATAGTGCATGTGTATAACTGTATTGAATGATGAAACTTTTGCATAAGGTCAATTATGGAATTATCTCATTCACACTACTATTGTTTTTGCATTTGAATAATTTCGATCAACTTTCAGTTCCACTTTGTTACTTCCACAAATATCTTTGTGCCTAGTCTGTTCAGAAAATATTAAATAATTTCTTTGTTTTACTACTTTTAATCCATGGAACTGATTAGTATTACCAAATCTTTCTGCAAATATTACTAATATCTCTGAGACATTTTCTGAATAGGTAAGCATCGTGGGCAGTGGGTTTTAGGAGGAGGTTGGAACAATGATGTTTGGGGAGGTGATTTCCCCACTGCTGCTTGGTTGGATGATATATCTCCTGATAATCCAGTGTGTTTTCAAACTCGTGAGTTGAACCTATTTTGAGAAGCCATGGCAAAGGGGCTAGCTATAGTGACTTATTTCAATTGCAGGTCTGGCTCTTTTGCATGGATGGTCATATGGGAGTAGCCAATTCACTAGCTATGAAGATTGCTGGGATTGACAAAAACACAAATGATCCAGTTGGTGGAGCTATTAAGAGAACAACTGAAGGAGGTAACCTTTGTATTAACTGAAATAATTAACATGGGGCTGTACCCCTTTGCTAGTCTGAAATTACGTCCTAAAGTAAACTGTGACCAAAATATATCTCTTTAGCAAGCATTCAGAAAGTCTTAGTTTAAAACATAGATATGTTCTCACTGACAAAAAATAACTCAAAAGCAAACTGTTAAGATCTAGGCAGTTCATTAAATCAGCGGATATAATGAGTTATAATGGTCACATATACCTTCTCAGAAGCTTTTTATATGTAATTTTTTGCAAAATTACCATGGTTCCCGTATTATGCTATTGATAATGAATCATTCTTCGACTATCAAATATGGATTATCCATTCCTATGATCAATTTGTAACTTAAAGTGCTAGTTTTTTTCATAAAAAATATAAGGTAAGGACTAACCAAATTATCTGACCCACATCATTACTTGTAGAGCCTACTGGTCTTCTAGTTGATGCTGCTATGAAGCTTGTGTTTGATATTCCGGAAGTCTCTGTCTATGAAAGAAGACAGGCCCTTCTTAGAGCAAGTAGACATGCCCTAATGAGAGGGGTGACTACTGTTGTTGATGTTGGAAGTTACTTCCCTGGGACCTCAGGGAATCAAACTTGGCAAGATTTTTCAGGTATCCTGTGCCACTTTTACTTGTGATATTGCTATTATGAGAAATGCAAACTCAAGTATAAAATATCCTACAGATATACGACTTTACTATAGTTTTCCAAATACATTGCCATGAGCATGTCTTCTTGTTGATGTTTTGAACTTTTGATTTTGAAACAAAAAAAGGTACTTTCGCTTTTATATGGTTTTTGTTGCCCTTCTTATTGGGGTTTGTACCCAGTTGATTAAATTTATAGATTTCGTAATCCATAAAGCTCATATTATTTGGCCTATATGACTGGGACATTTTTGTCAAGGATAAGCATTATTCATTCAATTTGAGTCAAGGAAATCATATTGCTCGAGTCATGATTAAAGCTTAAGTAAAGCTACACGAGTTTTTGTTCTTCAGATCATTCCTAATGAAATTCTATGTGATTCTTTTGTACCTTTTCTTTTGAATGATCTACTTTTTTTACTTATTTCATCCATGACCTTGTATCCTTGGCGTGAGTATTGTGCTTACATCACAACAGATGTCTATGAATGGGCTCATTCTATGGAAAAAATGATGATCAGAGTCTGCTTATTCTTCCCAATGCCCACATGGTCGCGTGTTTCCGTACGTTATGCTTCATGAAGTATACAAAGTCTCTTCTATTTTAATCGCTTTACTTTATGCAAATATATGTTATACTTTTATGTGAGTATTGTGCTTCCTTTTTTTAGGATCTTATTCATGAAAAAGGTCGATTGTTAAGCCAATGGATTTATCTAGGTGGTGTTAAAGCTTTTCTTGATGGTTCTCTAGGTTCCTCAAGTGCATTGTTCTACGAGGTAAACAGTCGTGAATTGTTTTGAGTACTTAACCTGCATATTGTTCATTTTAGTGCATTCATGTTTTTGCCATGTAGAAATGCATTGATATTCACCATAGCAATACTGTCTTTGTGGAAAAAATTATAACAGTTACCCTGTTTTATTGTCGTGCATGGAATGTGACTTTTTGCATTGTTATTACACCATTGTACTGGTTCTTGATTGGTCATGTATAAAGGGATCCAACAAGGCGATCGGTCTCTGTTTCTGCAAGGGATTACATAAATTGAGAGGGGTAGTACATTCACTGTTCTTCAAACTTAATTTGACATTATATTTTAGTGTACTATGATAATATGATATACATAACACATTCTTTTTTATAGAAGAGATGCACATTATATTCTTATGTAGAGCTTTGATTTTGGACAGCTAAATCTTCTTTTACTTTTGGAATTTCTTGATCTAAATTTGTGGCAATTCATTAGCAAACAGGGTTTGGCTTTTTGTTAGACTTGTTTCAGAAGATGTCTGGTTTGGTACTTATTCATTTGGTGGTGGAAAATGTGAAGGTCTACTTGATGTGCAATAGCTTGGTAAAATATTAATATTAATTTTGCCAAAAAAAGTTGAAAATTTTAATTACAATAGTAGTTTGTTAATGGACTTCTTATTTTGTAATTTATTTCATGATGTAAATAGTTCATATTGGCAGTGTTAGCCAATAAGTTGATTTCTCTGGATATCCAACCATTAAACTTTTTTATTCTTGTTTTTAAGCGTTTAATGAATCTCTGCAGCCTTACAAGGATGATCCTGGCAATTATGGGGTCCAATTGATAGACATGGATATTCTGCTCAGTGCAACATTAGAATCAGACAAATCAGGATTTCAGGTGCATGTTTTCATTTGCACACTTATGATTAAAGTTTGGCTACCATCATTCGAGAAAATTATAATTGTTTTTTCAGGTTGCCATACATGCAATTGGAGATAAAGCTAATGATATGCTGCTGGATATGTTCGACAAGGTGGTTAATTTGAATGGAATGAAGGACCGTAGGTTCCGGGTATGTTCTGATAGCATATTGCAGAAGAAAATTTTCCCTCACATCATTTTTGCAGTAGTTAATATGCTGAACAGAATTTGAACTTAAAGTTGCATATGAAATCAGATTGAGCATGCCCAACATCTGGCTCCAGATGCAGCAAAGCGCTTTGGCCAACATGGTACCATTGCATCCGTACAGGTCAACTATACCCTTCTGCTGCTATATATTCTGTATTGCTTTTAAATAATGGTTTCCTTTCGCGACCTAACAGGAGTTTAAATGCTCTGGTGTTGCTTCAAATAATAGACACAGCGTTTTGATTGTCATCTGTGTAGGTGACAAACTAGATGACTTCCTTCAGTTACTTCTGGTTATGATTTGAGAACAAAACTAAGTTAATAAATAAATGATATTAAGTATTGTCAAAGTACGATATCTACTAATCTTATGAAGGTATCTAATTGCGGCAATGAACAAAAGACAACTTATTGCATTTACTTTGAAGTAAGACAAAAACAAACACGTCAAGCATTCATTCATTTCATACTGAAGCACATCATGACACTACAATAAGTCTTACTTATAATTCTCTGAAACGCTACATATTGGTATGATTTCTAATGTGGATTATGATATTCCAACTTCTGAAAGAAATGCTTATTTTTGCCAGCCAGATCATATGTTGGATGATGCCAACTCTGCTGGAAAGAAGATAGGGATCGAACAAGCTGAGCGGAGTTCCTATTTGTTTCGATCACTATTGGCTAGCGGTGCACATCTGGCTTTTGGTTCTGATTGGCCTGTATGTGTTCCCCGAAATTTCTTCAGTTACTGGAATTCATTTTCAATTCTATAGCCATTTAACTTTACGTGTGACTGTTTTCCAGGTTTCAGATATTTATCCCTTACACGCTATTCAAACTGCGATGTCCCGTAAACCTCCTGGATGGGAAGTACCTTGGATCTCTACGGAACGCTTGTCCCTAGATGATTCTTTGAAAGCGTAAGTCTCGTTGCACTTAAACGTTCTATTTTGATATATGCCATTGCAAAATGTCAATGGATGTCTCGCTTGTTGTATGCTTACATATGAAGTGTGACTGACTTTCAGTCACTAAGGGTTGACCCTACTATGGATCTCTCTCACACAGGCATACAATATTTGCTGCCTATGCTTGCTTCCTTGACCGTGTTGTGGGCAGCCTTTCTGAAGGGAAATATGCCGATTTTGTGGTTCTGCCTTCTACTTCATGGAACGAGTTCTCCAATGATATACCTGAGCACGTCTTGGCAACATACGTGGGTGGCAAGCTGGCCTATCCATAATGCCATATGAGGTGACGGTGCTCCAAGCTAGATAGAGTGATAAAAAGGTCAGCATGTGCACACATGTACTGTAATTAGCCTCCCGGGCACAAACTCTTCACAATTTAACCTACATTAATCAAAATATACTTCATGCAATATTAATGCACTGACCAAACATAATTCAAAGCAACTCAAAACCAAATTTCCAAAATTCAAAAAATTTCCATCTGGGTCGGTACTTCGCACTTTTTCATGTTGTAACACGCTACGGACCACGAGCACATGCATGCACCGTCGCTCTTACGAATTACCCATTTTCCATCGATCTACTGGCTGCAAAAGTTGACGGCAACACTGCTTGTTGGTTGATGTGAACATGTGCTCCGTCTCTAACGATCAATCGTCCTGGCTAGACACTAACATTACATATCCAAATATTATACAATTAATGGACTCTAGTGTGGCAAATATATGTGCAACACGAAGATGCTTGCTTTCTTACATAATGCACTCAGAGCTAATACAAATATTTCAGTTTTTATAAGTTGTTTCTTTTATCTATTACTATTTATTTTCAGTTAAAAGTTATAAGCCACAACTAAAAGTCATAAACAAAAGTTAATACAAACAGCCTCAGCTCTAGTCCATGTGCATGTAAGGTTTCCCCGTTTGAAATGTTCTTGGCAGCTTGTAGTACCGAACATGGCAATTAGGGGGTGGGGTTGAATAGGAGACATACCGATAATGGGTTCTCTAAAATCTTTTGTCTCAAAACTGTTAGTCTTTTCACTCTAATAGCTATGAGAAGCTATGAAGATTATAGTCTAAGCACTTCTAGAGAAATCCTCAAGAAAATCAAACTAAATGGGACTTGACACCTTAGAGTGGTACTGTCGCCATGCAAGGTGTGGTACTACCGCCATGTAATGGGCAATAATACATTTCCTTCAAATCAGCACAGGAAATTTAGTCTGAAGCGATGTAACTTTTGGTGTAACTCCAAAAATATAAATTCAAATGATATAAATTTTGCACACACCTTACTTAAAGTCTTAGAAACCTATTATATTCAAGGATCGTAAGAATCCATATCAAAGTTTAGTACTTTTTCAAGAAAAAATACAATATCAAAACCGGGCAAAAACAAAAAACGGTGAATATGACTTGCTTGTGGGTGAATGATAGCCAAGATGGTTCTAGATATATTTTCACATGTCACAGTAAACAAGTGTTGGGCAATTTGAGAATTTTCCTCAATTCCGGAATTAAAGAAAAGGAAAATAATTTCAGAGCTGGGCCCACTTGTAAGAGAGGGATTGAGAGGGGATGAGGCCGGTGTGCCGTCTCAGATCGTGCACACTCTCCTCATCTCCCTCTTCTCCCTGGTCTTTGGGTAGGAGGAACGAGCGTTCGTTTTGGGTGACATCGACTCCTCACTAGATCTCCGATCTCTCTTATTCCTCTTTATAACGAGTGATGGGACAATTCTCGGGGCAGAGAAATCTAGAAAGCAGACCCAAATCCGAGTGTAAGTGGTGGCGATTTCTCTTTGATCTCCTGTGCAATTTGCCCCGGCAAACTCACTGGAGTCTTGGTGATCTCCACTCCGGCTTGTCTCTGCAGATCCACTGGGGTGTTGGGCTCTTGGTTGCTGCTGCGAGAGCCGAGTTCTTTTCGGGGCTCTTGCGCATTCGGTTCCTCGGTTGCTTCGTTCGATTGAAGATTGTATTGGCTTTGTGCGGCATTACCAGCTCCTCGGCTTCGCAATTTGGTGAGTACTGATTTGTGAAGTTGGGCACTGTATCTCCGTTAACCTCTCTGGTGATATCCGGGCATATGCCGGTGATTAGTTTTCTGGGACATCGTTCTTACAACGAGCCTTGCCCCTACGGTCTTCTCGGCAGCTTAGATTGCCATCGCACAGTGGGCTCTCGTTTGCATTCTTATTACTATTGTGGTCGATTTACCATGGTCAATTTGCCGTAGTTGTAGTCTGCCATGGTCATAAACATTGTGGTCGTACGCCACCGTGGTCGTACGTTGTTGCGGTCGTAAAGGACTTTGCACAGTTTGATGTGGGCTTTGTGATTGCTCAATGAGGAAAACCTATCAATAGTGAGATTAGTGTGACTATCTAGAAATATTCTGCTAGTTTTGATCTGTCAATTGTTAGTTCATACTGTTGTTGAATATTGTCTACTGATGTTCTGTTTTGGTTATTGCTGAAACATGTTGATTCTGTAGTAATACTTCTCTGTTACCTTTACCTATCTAGAGTGTGCATTGGTTGTTGCCACTATTCTAAGGTAATTTGATAGTTAAACTAGCGGAATATCTGAGAGACAGCCACATTGATTATTGATTCATTGACACGAGTTGAAGAAGGCCAAGATTTATATCTTGAGCAACTCCTCAACTGAGAGCAAATTAAATCTTTAATTCAGTGCACTATGCAGTCGTTTAATTCCCACTTTAATGATCAGTTAAGCATATTGTTTTATTTAAATGACCTGAATGCTATATCTATGTTGAGAGATATTTGTTTAATCTTCATGTCATTTCTTTACTGCTAGACATATGCTTTAATGTTATTACTTAAATATGGAATTAATCTGAAAATATTACTAAAACTACTTAATTTCCAACAATCTAGAAAACCAATACTTATTGAAATGGCTTCATCCTCTGACTTCGTTAAACCGGAAGTATTTGACGGCGCTAATTTTAAATGTTGGTAAGCCAAGACAAACATGTGGTTGATTGGCCTAAAATTATTTTGGGTCGTTTCAGATCCTCCCGTGCTTCCTTTGGAAGGCGAGGATAAAACTCGTTGGGAGGATATGAACCATTCAACTTTGGCTAGGTTGTTAGCCGTTCTGTCAAACCGGCTTTTCGATGTCTATGTCAACTTTACAGAGGCCAAAAAGTTGTGGGATGAGCTAAATGAAAAATATTCAGAAGGGGATAATGGGAATGAGTCTTTCATCACTGCAAATTATTTGAACTACAAGACGGTAGAGGGATGGTCAGTGATGGAGCAACTTTATGAGCTACACCTCCATGTACATGATTTAAATCAGTATGACTGTCTCCTGCCAGAGAGTTTTCAAGTGAATATCATATTGGCCAAGTTACCACCTTCGTGGAGAGACTTTGTGACTGCTCGTAGACATGTTAAGGAGCACATGATAATCAATGAATTGTCAGACGCTATTATGTGGAAGAGCATGCCAGGGCTAGTAGTGATGAGAAGTTCCATATCCAAACCCACTAGGTGGAAGTCAAGAACTTTAAGAGCAATGGGAAGAAAGTCAAGAATCATTCCCAGAACAAGCCTAAGACCCAGCCAATGAAGAAAAAGGTGATCTTTACCTATTACGTGCGCGGCAAAGAAGGCCATAAGGCTAGTAAGTGCCGTGATCGTAAAGGTAAGGGACCATCTCCTGATCAATACAAGAGTAAGGTAGAAGTCAATGTGGCTATAGCCAGTCCTATCTCAGGTGGGTATGTACCTCAAGCCTTTATGGTAATTTCATCAATTGATTGGTGGATTGATACAGGTGCAACTAGACATAATCTTATGTATTGTGGCTTGCAGCAAGGGAACAAAGGTTTCTCTAGGTCCTCTAGCAAGCCCTCGAATTTACGAAACCCTCTCTCACTATAGTTTCCTTCTGCAGCGTAGTATCTGATCCAGATTGTCATCATATGAGCTATCCTCATGGAAAGCACAGTTCATAACTGGCATATCATTGTCTCCCTCGACGATGTTATAACTATCTTCCTGTATAATCTTCTCTTCACAACGACTAGTCTAACATGTATACCCCATTTTGAAATCCCTTCGAATTAAGTGAGCTTCGATCTGCGCTAAGTTGGTAGACATCTTCAGATTATCGCAATCAATGTATGTACAATATATATATTACATCCCCTTCTTCAACATATCCTGCTCGGCGACTATTATAAAAGCAGACACGCCATTAATATACTCTTCACTCACTCGGTTCTCAACGTAAATCTAGCTTCGGTCTATCTACACTACGCATGTAACAAATTAGCATCAAATTGGATTATTAATACTACTGTAGCTAATTAACCAGTCTAGCTACTTACACACACATAATTGTCATTCACCTAATAATAAATTGTCCATACTAAATTAAGTAGCTAGCCGCGTATTCATGAAGCAATATGCATGTATGCATGTGTGTGTATACACAAAGTAAGAATATATTGAAGTAAACTAGGAATACTGACCCATTCTTAAATTGGAGCAAAGTACCATCTCTCTCTATTACAAGGCATATAAGTTATTAGAAGCAAATACTAACATCTAATCACCAAGAACAAATGATCTATAAGCTAGATCTACAAGCAGTATATTTTCACCAAACTCCTCAAAGTCGACTGCCTCCTTCAATGCAATGCAATAAAGACAGATCTGTTTAGACCACGCTAGCTGTTTAATAACATGGCGTATCCCAGACGGTTCCAACCATAAATTGTCTGTGATATAAAACGATTACAGATGGTTTATATTAATAACCATTTGTGAATTTTCACAGATGGTTATTAATACGAACCGTTGGTGATGTCTACCATTATTACAAACGGTTCGTATTAATAATCGTTTGTGAAAATATCGCAGACGATTATTCGTATGAACCATTTGTCATAGTTGTGTATCACAGATGGTACACGGTCACGCTTGTAAAACCGTCTATGATAATTACAACACAGATGGTTCTCTATGAACAGTCTGTCATGTAGCTGTCTAGTATAACCTATTTTGTAGTAGTGTTGGTCCCAAGACTGTTGATTGTGTCTTTCTAGGATATGCCTATCACAGCACAACATACAGATTTCTAGTGGTCAAATCTAAGGTTAGTGATATCCTAATAATATCCTTATGGAATCTCGTGATGCGACTTTCTTTGAAAATGTGTTTCCTATGAGAGCAATTGAAGTCATTGTTCCTGATGGTTCTTATGAACACTCTATTTCTCCCAGTGTGGATGACACAGCTTCTGAATTAGAGTTGAGGAGGAGTAAGAGACAGTGGACTAAGAAGTCTTTGTGCGATGACTATGTCACCTACCTCGTGGATGACGAATCATGTACCCTTTCAGAGGCACACACATCCCCAGATATAGAGTACTGAAAGGATGCAGTCCGTAGCGAGATGGATTCCATCATAGCTAACGCAACTTGGGAGATTACTGATCTTCCAAATGGATATAAGCCAGTGGGCTGCAAATGAATCTTCAAAAATGGGTTTCACGCTAAAGGAGGGTGAAGACTATTTTGACACATACTCATATGTGGCTCGATTACCCACAATTTGAGTGCTTCTAGCACTGGCTACTTCATGCAAACTTGATGTACATCAAATGGATGTTAAGACTACTTTCCTAAATAGAGAGTTAGATGAGGAGATTTACATGTAACAACCTGATGGTTTTGTGGCTCAAGGGAAAGAGGGGAAAGTATGCCACTTGATTAAATTTTTGTATGGTCTAAAATAAACTCCCAAGCAATGGCATGAGAAATTTGATAATACGTTGACTTCGGTTGGCTTTTATGTAAATAAAGCCGATAAGTGCGTAAATTATCAATTTAATAGGAGTGAAGGTGTCATCCTCTGTCTTTATGTGGATGACATACTATTGTTTAGGACTAATATGGATGTAATGAATAAAACCAAGTCGTTCCTCTCTCAGAACTTTGATATGAAGGATCTTGGTGAAGCTAATGCTATTTTAAATATCAAACTATTAAAGGGTGAGAATGAGATTACTTTAATATAATCTCATTATGTGGATAAGATGCTGAATTGCTTTGGATTCATGGATGTTAAGCCTGTAGCCACACTCTATGATCCAAATGCTAAGCTACATAAAAACACTAGAAATGGAAAAAAAACCAGCTTAAATAGACTCAAATAATTGGGTCCTTTATGTATTTAACTAGTGCAACGAGGCCTGACATCTCTTGTGCTGTAAGCAGATTGAGCCGTTATATGGCCAATCCAAGAGATGATCATTGGATAGCACTAGAAAGGGTACTCAGGTATCTAAAAGGAACCAAGAATTTGGTGATACACTATACTGGCCATCTGACAGTTTTGGAAGGATTCTGTGACTCTAACTGCATCAGTGACTCAAATGATATTGAAAGCTATAAGTGGTTATGTATTCACTCTAGAAGGTGGGGCTGTTGCGTGGAAGTCTTCTAAACAAACTATCCTTACACGGTCTACCATGGAGGATGAACTAGTAGCACTTGACTCAGCTATAGTAGAGGTGGAATGGTTCAAAGAGCTTCTTTTCGACCTACCGATATTGGAAAAGTCAATACCGGCTGTCTTAACCTACTGCAATAACCAAACTATTCTAGTTAAGGTCAAGAGTAGGAAAGATAACATGAAGTTCTCAAAACACATTAAGAAGCAACTTAAGTCAGTTAGACATGCTAGAGAGACTGGTGTAATCACTACGAAATATATGCAGTCCGAAAGGAATATGGATGGAATATAGCAGGTCCTTTCACTAAAGGAATGGCACACAAGGTCATTCTGGTAACATCAAAGGTCTTAAACAGTGGTAACCTAACCTAGAAGAGCGGAGATCCCGTGAACTAGACTCTAGGAAAATAAATTGTGAAAGACTGAGAGTACACTTTAGAGTCCCATGAGCTGCAGTACTCTAAAATGTATGACAGGTTGAGCAATAGTTCTTAATGAATTCGATGCCTTATACGGCCATGGGAACTGCCCTACAGAGTTTTCTGGAGAATTCACCTAAGTGAGTATGATCGTGAGGTTGCTATCAAAAGAGATCATGGGCATGCTTTCTTAAATACCCATGAAAAGATATGGGAACATGACCATAATGTTCCAACCCGAGAGATGTAGTTCAGCTGCCCTGTACAGAGTACAGCATAAGTGAAAGCTCTCACACCAAAACACTAGATCAAGGCGTAGTCCTCTGTTGTCTGTGCAAAGTCATAGCTTTTGTTGCTAGGCATTGGGTTCAAACCAGCAAGGCACCCTCATCGAATGACTGTATATCAAACAAAGCCACTTCAATCCTATTCGAGATGTTGCAAATTGAGAAAAATTGGTGGGGATTGTTGGGCAATTTGGGAATTTCCCTCAATTCCAGAATTAAAGAAAAGTTAAAGAATTTCAGAGCTAGGCCCACTTGTAAGAGAGGGATTGAGAGGGGATGAGGCCGACGTGCTATCTCAGATCGTGTGCACTCTCCTCATCTCCATCTTCTCCCTGGTCTTCGGGCGGAAGGAACGGGCGACCGTTTTGGGCGGCACTGACTCCTCATCAGATCTCTGATCTCTCTCATTCCTCTTTATAACTAGCGATTGGACAATTCTCGGGTAGAGAAATCTAGAGAGTAGACCCAGATCCGAGTGCAAGTGGTGGCAATTTCTCTTTGATCTCCTGTGCGGTTTGCCCAGTGAACTCACTGGAGTCTTGGTGATCTCCACTCTGGCTTGTCTCTGCAGGTCCATTGGGGTGTTGGGCTCTTGGTTGATGCTGTGAGAGCCAAGATCTTTTCAAGGCTCTTGCGCATTCGGTTCCTCAGTTGCTTCATCCGATTGAAGATTGTATTGGCTTTGTACGACATCACCAGCTCCTTAGCTTTGCAATTTGGTGAGTACTGATTTGTGAAGTTGGGCATTGTATCTCCATTAACCTCTCTGGCGATATCCGAGCATACGCTGGTGGATGGTTTTCTGGGACATCATTCCTGCAACGGGCCTTTCCCCTACGACCTTCTTAGTGGCTTAGATTGCCATCGCACAGCGAGCTCTCGTTTGCATTCTTATTACTATTGTGGTCGATTTGCCATAGCGTTTGCATTCTTATTACTATTGTGGTCGATTTGCCATAGTTGTAATTTGTCGTGGTTGTAATCACTGTGGTTGTATGCCACCGTGGTCATAAGCCACTGTGGTCGTACGTTGTTGTGGTCGTAAAAGACTTTGCACAATTTGATGTGGGCTTTGTGATTGCTCAATGAGGAAAACCTATCAATAGTGAGATTAGTGTGACTATCTACAAATATTCTGCTAGTTTTAATTTGTCAATTGTTAGTTCATACTGCTGTTCAATATTGTCTACTGATGTTCTATTCTGGTTATTGCCGAAACATGTTGATTCTGCAGCAATACTTCTCTGTTACCTTTACCTGTCTAGAGTGTGCATTGTTACTGCCACTATTTTTGGTAATTGGATAGTAAAACTAGTTGAATATCTGAGAGACAGTCACATTGATCATTAATTCATTGACACGAGTTGAAGAAGGCCAAGATTTATATCTTGAGCAACTCCTCAATTGAGAACAAATCAAATCTTTAATTCAGTGCACTATGCAGTTGTTTAATGCCCACTGTCGATGTTTTAGTATATATCTTATATATGATTTATTTGGGTTCAGGGGATCTCTCACTACGGATCTCTTGCTACGACCTGGCTACGATCACACAGAGACAGGACACATGGATTTTATACAGGTTCGGACTTTCTGTTGCGAGCATAACAACCCTACATCCTGTGTGGATATTGTTCAATGAATTGATTACAATGGAGAAAGTAATACGAAAAAGCCTTGCTCTACTTCTATTCTTCCTTGGGTCTATCGTGGATCCGCCCTAACGCTTACCTTTATATACCTTATGAAGCGATGACAGTTCATTCCATGCCAAGAGGCGCCTTAATACTTCAGATGATAACCGTCTGATGGGAGTTATTGTCAGAGAGACGTGATTCACTTGTCGTGCATCGGTTACTACCAGAGAGAAGTTATGCGCAGTTATTCCGGAGAATAAATGCACGTGCTAACTGTCTTGTCAGGTAGACCGATAATGTGGCCGGTTGCCGTAGACAAGCCAGTCGAAGTTAACATAATCGTAGAAGAACTTACGACCATATCATACTCGTGTTATGACTTAGGACCATACTATGCTCTAGAATAACTTACGACCATACCATGCTCGTAAAATAACTTACAATTATACCATGCTCGTAGAATAACTTACGACTAGAGAGTAGTCGTGGAAAGACTTAAGACTAGAGAATGGTCGCAGAAGAGGCTTTCGACCATTTGGCTAAGTTCCTCCCTTAGTCGTAAGAGGTATACCCAAGAAGTATAATGATGTGATAATATCATTTATAGATAAATAATAATTTAAGGATTGTTATATCCTCATCACCCACTTTAATGATAGTTAAGCATATTATTTTATTTAAATGACATGAATGTTATATCTATGTTGAGAGATATTTGTTTAATCTTTATGTCATTTATTTACTGCTGGATATATGATTTACTGTTATTATTTAAATATTGAATTAATATGAAAATGTTGCTAAAACCACTTAATTTCCAACAGCAAGAACACCCATGGAATCGAGAAAAAAACAATTGAATTAAGAAATCACTCGAGTGGGTCAAATCCAAGCTAAACCGGGCAACCTCAAGAATTTGTCAAACCTAATGCCTAGATGGATGGACATTGATTTCCATAGAACATCTCCATGACTCACACATTCTAGGCATCCAACAAGATCAAGAAGGAGAGGGAGACGATCAAAACTAACTAAATTAAGAGCAAATCAACCAAAACAAGAGAGATCTAGGAGAGATAAACAAAGTTGATATATCGCTACTTGTGGATGAATGTTTTATAGCCACTCCACTGGAGGACAAACGAGCACACCACAACACTCACGCTCCTCAAACCCTAACTCTAAAACACTTGGCTTCAATGAGTAAATCTATGATAGTTGGATGGTTAGCTAACAAGTCTCCATCCCAACTCGTTAAATAGACAAGCAACTAGCCCAATCTAACCACAATGGATACAATCCATTTAGCACAAATGGAAAAAATCCGTTAACCCCACACAGCATGGGTTTGACTCACACACTATACTTATGCACACTTTTTAAAGCACATAAACCCAAATTCGCTAACTACTTAGCCTTGGATCCAACACGATCTTCTCAGCTTCTTTTTTACCTGAACCGTTTTTCTAAGCGCCGTGGTTTAGATACAAGATATTTTTCATTATTTTGGTCAACTTACCAAAATGCCTTCTCTTGACCAGGTCTTCATCTTCTCTTACAAGCAATCGCTATATTTACCACGTGTAGATGCACCACTGGCTTGCCACGTATCAGCAAGTCTTTTCCATTTCAGTGCCACCGCACTACGCCTCACTTGGATTGACAACGCCACATGATGCAATATGTCGCTCGAATTTTCCTGCAGTATTTCCCACATTCCTCATGCCATGCTTGAGCTCAATCATTTTACCCGATATCCTTGATTGTTCTAGGCTTTAGCTCCTCCATGAGCGTAGCTCCGATCATCACCGTTTACTATGAATAACTCCAACCAACCCGGCACATCCAAAGAGCAAGAAGTTGTTTTTGGACACAAGCTCTTCACATATTGACTTACGTTAGTCAAAATATGCTTCATACAATATTAATGCACTGACCAAACATAATTTAAAACAACCCAAAACCAAAATTGTAAAATCTAAGAAATTTTCATCTAGACTGGTACTACCATCCACCATAAGCTAGTACTACTGCTCCCCGTAACTAGGCCTCTCTAGAAAATTGCAACCAGTAAGTAAACTGTGGTACTACCGGCCGACGATCTGACCGCTACGGTCATACCGCTCCAAGCGGTCTAACCGGTAGCATGACAACAAAACCGATAAAATATAAACTTTGTAAAATTCAAATATTTACTCTATAAAATTTAAAGTGGCCTAGTTTTCTCGCATTGTTTCACAGTCGGCGCCAGTCGAGGATTGCGAGAAGCCGACAACTGAATGACTTGGCCCCGCTCATTTCAGCTTAAACTTCTAGTTTGTGGCTTATTTTTTACTATTTCTAAATTTTATCTTTTTCTGACTTTTTAGTTTTTTTGAGCTTTTTTTGCCGGTTATTTTTTCCCATATTCGTTTGCGTTGTCTGTGATGTGCTAACCTATTTTTTTTCTATTTTTATTTTTTAAAAAATTTAGTTACGCCAAATAAGCCAACATCAGTTACAGTGTAATTTCAGCCTGTTATAATATAACTTCAGCCATAAATCAGCTTATTTCAGTCCAACGGATAGCCTTGTAAAACCACTGCTGGTAACTTCCAGATGACCGTAGTACACACGAGACAGGACGAATCAGGCTGGTTGCTGCAAGTTGCGCGTGCTGTTCACTGGGAAGACCGTGGAGTTGAACGAAGGACGGTAGAGCAGCGAGGAAAGGAATTCTACGGAGCCTCTGCGAGGCCCTCTCCCGTACACCGATTCTCCAAGCAGCGGAGCCCACGCATTATTGGCAGACCGCTTCTCGCTTTGACGAACGTTCCATCTGTATCTGTCACTCGCTGTCGGGAAAGCGTCCGCGGCGGACTAATTTTATCGACACGGCGGCAGACTAATTTCACTGACAGTACAGTAGTCAATGAGCTCCTAGAAGTGCTGTGATGCAAACGATTACGTGTAATTACAAGTCATAAACTTGGAGCTTTTATCGCCACCGCAATTTGGAACGAACTTGTCGCCGTCACGAATCAGAATACAGGGATGCACGCCCACAGTTTACTTGTATTGACCAAAGAGAATGGTCAGCAACAAGAACAAGAAGAACACCGGCATGAGTTCCATGTTAGCCATACTGGATTAGTCATACGAGACCCACGGCAGTCTCGGATAGGATCGACGTCGGCCGTGTGAAACAGTGTGCAACAGTGAAGATTGTCGTTTAATCACATTTACATCAAGCACGCGCGGTTTACATTTCTGGCTTCTCCTCTTTCTGTTTTTTTTTTCTCTTTTTGAAAAAAAGACACGAACGCCAAAAGTTCTCTGGCATGAAGCCATCTGGGACACAGAATTTCCAAATGATTTTTGAATAAGTTGTACTACTCTCTATGAAAATACTACTTGCCAAAAGAGCAGTGAAACTTGTAACTATATACACTGAGCTTAATTTCAGTAATCTAATTCGGCCGTCGATTGGAACAGATAATCTGAAGCCATACGTGGATCTATTTATCGAGATTCTTTTCAGTTGCCATGCCATACATTTCATTTCCAACAGATTAAATTAATCAGAAGTATATGTGGCGAAGTTGGAGTAGCTGGAGCGAGCGAAGTGGCTGGCAAATCGCTGCCAGATCGGAGTGGATCCAACCCAACACCGACGATCCGCACGCGCATCACCCCGAGCTGGCTGGCCACGAGAACAATTCGCAAGAGGAGGAGAACCAATCGGCAGCTGCCACGTGGACATTAGGCTTCCCGCTTCCGTCGCAAGGGCCGTCACCTTTGACCGCTGACCGAGCCAGACCCGCAAAAATAACATGCACATTTAACACCACCCTTTGAATTTTCCAAAGTCAACCCCGTTCAACCCTTCCCTATATATACTCGCCCTCAAAACCACAAGCCCCAATTCTTGTACTGCCACTACTTGCTCCTCTTCATCCATTTGCAAGTTCACTGCGCGCGTCTAGAAGCTTCTAGACCTTTCGTTGTGCCATGGGCAACGGCCTCTCCCCGTGCTTGCACCTCCCGGCGCCAGCCGCGGCGGTGAAGCTGGTCTACTGGGGCGGGCAGACGAGGCTGATGGTCACCGACGAGGACGGGTGCTCCACGGCGGGGGGCGTGGCGGCGGAGCTCCCGGCTGACCACATCGTCTGCCCCGCTGACTCCTTCTTCGTCGGCCTCCCGATCCCGGTCATGTCGCCCGGCGAGAAGCTGCTGCCGGGGCGCACGTACTTCGTCCTACCCGCCGAGCGGTTCTCCTTCTTCAAGGTGCTCACCGTCGCGACACTCGCCTCGCTGTCGCCCGCGCCGGCGAAGGTGTCCATCGCTGGCCCAGGGCAGTGCCCTTTCGAGTACGTCAAGGGCGAGGACGGCGCCGCGCTCATCAGAGTCCTGCCGGAGTTCATCGAGAAGGTGATCAGCTGCGACAATGACAGTCGTCGCCGTGGGAACAAGAGCTGCGGCCCGGTGGCGTCGACGACGACGGAGCTGTGCAGCACGCCGGAGCTGAAGAGGCATTACGCGCAGCTCGTCGGGCCGAGGAACCAGCCATGGTCGCCGAGGCTCGAGACCATATCGGAATGTGAGAAGAGGAAGATATTGCGATCGCCGGCTAGACTGTTGTCTTCACGATAGCCGCGTGTGGCCGCGCCGTATATATACTTTGTTTTCGGAGAAGACTACCAATTAATGTGCATACATTTTCACTTAGACAGACATGCATAAATACTCAAGGCCTATTCATATTGGCTTTTGTTGATAGCTTTTAGCTGCGATGGATGAATAGTAATATCTAATAGAAGTGGCTATAAATAGTAGTTGCTGATAGAAGCAGCTGATAAATAGTAGTGCAGTATGTAAGAAAGACGGTGCAACGAAAGACACTACAACATTCGGATCACCATGCGACTTACGGAATTGTGATATAATAAATGTAAAGTACGTTACAATATGTAAAAATGAAAAGTAGTGGCTGCTGAATAATACTGTTGATAGAAGCGGCTTATAGAAGTTAGAACGGTTACGAGTTAATAACCATCTGTGATACTTTTTTCTATTCCTAAATCTATTTCTGTTTGTTGGCTAGCATCAGAAAATACTAGTCATGCTCTCTGAAACAAGCAGATTAACATAGTATACATCTAATTCACATTCATTTATTTTAGAAACAATAATATCCATTTCACAAATCAATTAACTGAAATGAAATAAATTATTCATCCATGAACAAATACACACATGTACAATTAAGCTTAATCTTATCCTAATCAAATTCATTCTACATTGTGGAACTTTCCATCTTCTTTTATGACTCTGGAGATCACGACGTATGTACACTGTTCTCGAATTTGTTTGAGGTCGGTCTGTTCCAACGGTGTTATATCGATGGACGCAACCTGTCGGTAGGGAAATCAATGTCGTGTATACATGTATAAATTGATAGTATGAAATAAATATTGCAAGATTGACAAACCTGAGAATCTTTGGTTTTCGCAGAATCGATGAGTAGTTGCGTATTGCGGCAAACATAGAATCCACAGGTATTACCCAGCGGCTGCTGGTGGTACTGCAAAATTAGAATTCGTTAGTTCGAGAGGTATTACTACGAGTCTTACTTTTGTTAAAAACTATATAGGTAACTAGGTATGCATCAAGGAGTTTTAGTGTTGTTGTGCTCAAATCATATCATTCCTAATTTACAATACATTATTGATTACATAAATGCACACTTGTCTAGCTTGTGATCCTTCTTACTTTCTCACGAATATACATATACATACATACATACGTACGTACATACATACATACATACATACATACATACATACATACATACATACATACATATATATATATATATATATATATATATATATATATATATATATATATATATATGCATACATATACATACATATACATATACATACATATGCATATGCATATAAATATATATACATATACATATAGGAAAAATACATTTTACACCCGGGTGTAATTACACCCATCTCTAATATACCACCTAAACAAACTTGAAATACTCATTTATCACTTTAGGTACATTTGTATACTGATTATAAGATACTCCAATGTGAACCACACGAAAAACTTGTAAAGAAGTTCATAGTTTTTGCGTATTTTGTAAATACCCTTGTATACGCGCATAAAAAGGAGTATATCGAAAAAATGTACATACCACTTCTGAAAAATTGTTCATACCACCTAGATGGTCTTAAATACTTGCATACTACACGTACATACCATCCGTTACGCGAGATACTCCCTACATTGCGAGATACGATATAGGGTGTAATTACACCCGGGTGTAGAAAAGAGGCTTCCTATACATATATATATATATGTATGTATGTATATATATATATATGTATATATATATATGTATACATACACATATATATATATATATATACATACACATATATATATGTATATACGTATACATATACATATATATATGTATATACGTATACATATATATATATATATACGTATATATATATATATATATATATATATATATATATATATATATATATATATATATATATATATATATATATATATATATATATATATATATATGTACATATATATATATATATATACATACATATATATATATATATATATACATACATATATATATATATATATATATATACATATATATATATATATATATACATATATATATATATATATATATATATATATACATATATATATATCCATTATTTAATTATTACCACAGTTTAGATTCAGTTGCTATATGAATCCCAATTTGTTGAACGTTATTATTCCATGACTTCTATTTCAAAACCTATACTTTAAGGGGAAAATAAAAATAAAAGTAACCCCTCGAGCAATATGAAAAGCTGTTTCAGGAATATTTTCATATTAATTTCAATTATAATCAAGCACAATAAATCATAAACACGGCAATATGAAAATGACATGAATATATATGTATTATCTCTTGAAAACAAATAAACTATTCAGGTCATTAACATACGGCAATATGTTGAATAGTACATAAAAGTAAGCATTGAAAACTTGCATAATGCACAGATTAAGAAGTGTGTTTTTGCTCTCAAGTGAGGAGTTGCACAAGTTCTAAACTTGGTCTTCTTCCACTCTTGTCAATATTTCAATGATCACAGTGACAATTTCTCAAAAATTCTGCTAGATTGTTTAATTGAATATTACCTCAGTGTAGTATCAATGTCAAGAGGATGCAGAATCAGCAGATTTCGGTAGAAATCAGAAACAAGTAACAGATATGTGCTGCTGCAGAACCAACATATATTTGGCAAAGCCAAAGGACATCAGTAAGCAACACTGAGCAGGAGACTAAGGACTAGCTACCGACTACACTGCACAGAAGTATACAACTAACAAATATGAATTCAATCTAGCAGAATAATCCCAGATTGTCACTGAGATTTCAATCTTAACAAATTTCCTCATTGAGCAATAAAAAAACACAATCTATCATGCAATAGTTCTCTCAGTGCCAACCGACAATCAGATTTCAGAGATAATGAACAGAGAAAATAACAGGGCTAACTAATGCATAATCAGATCTCACAGAGAAGTCAAGAACATAAAGTAAAGCTCACCGTGCAGCTCGGGGAGGCAGCGTGCTCGGGGAGGGGGGAGGAGTGCTCGAGGGAGGCGACATGCTTGGGGGAGGAGGAGAGCACCGGACGCAGGGGAGGAGGGTAGCCAAAGTCAGGGGAGGCGACGACGGCTCGGGAGCGGCCGGGCTCGGGGAGGCGGCATGCGTGGGGAGGAGGGCCGTAAGAGTCGGGGCGGTGATGGGCTCGGGAGGTGGTGGCACTAAGTAGGGGTGGGGTGTAGCGTTAGTATAGTGGGGGAAAACCCTAAAGCGCAATATATATAATGAAGTAATCACAGACGATTCTAGTTACGAACCGTCTGTGATAGTTATCATCATAGATGGTTCTAAATAAAAACCATCTATAATAATAAAATATCACACACGGTTTTAGTTTAGAACCGTCTATGATTATAAATATCACAGACGGTTTTACTTTTAAATCGTCTTGATGATCCTTACTCTCTCACATTCACATATATATCACACATTCTCATACACATAAATGCAAATTCACAAATATATCACACATTCATATATATATATATCACATATTCTCATACACATAATAAATGTAAATACAGAACATATGACACATAAACATTTCATTCATCGTTACACTTGCTTATTTTCTTTAAAAATTAGCCCTTCATGATGATCGACGTGTTTGTAGCTAGTTTCATCCTGTTGTTCTTCCTCGACCCTTATGTCATTTCCGAAAGGAGGCAACTCGTCAAATTGATTGTATTCGTCCCCATCCACTACATTCTCAACTCTAAAATCCTCCTTTTTTTCATGAAGAATTATGTGGCACTTTTTATTTTTTTGGTCGGTTAGATATATAAGAAATTTAAACAACTTGGTTAGCGAGTACGAATGGTTCATCTTTGTATTCGACACGTTTTAGGTCAACGGTAATGACATCGTACTTGTCGACCTTCACCTGTAGTCGAACTCCCAAATCTCATCTATGAACCCATAGTAGGAGTTCCTCAACCCATCGGTACTGAATGCATCTATGTGGACACCGCAATTCTAGTTAGTACTTTTTATATCCTGAGTCTGTATATAGAATATGTACCCATTTATGTTATATCTTTGCTATATCACAACTGTAAATGTTGGCCCTTTTGCTAACATGTCAGCATATCACTTGACGAGCTCCTAGCGAGTCTCTCCTTCAACCATTAGTTGAACCTGTTAAGGATAAGATTAGGAAATAGATAAGGACTCTTATCTATTTCCTTATATGACTGGGATTCTATTCCATATATGCCTTATCTCTCCCCCTCACGTGTAGGCTCCCTTAGGCCTAATACGTGGAATAGAAGTGGACTGCAATTAATTTTTTTTAATTGCGTCAGCCAGGTCTTGAACTCGGGACCTCTTGGCTCTGAAACTCAATATGGTATAAGAGCCAAGAGGTCTCGAGTTCAAGACTCGGCTGATGCAATTAAAAAATAATAATTGCAGTCCACTTCTATTCCACGTATTAGGCCTAAGAGAGCCTACACGTGAGGGGGAGTGTTGGAGTACAAGGGGATATGCCATATAGAGATAAGGCATATATGGAATAGAATCCCAGTCATATAAGGAAATAGATAAGAGTCCTTATCTATTTCCTAATCTTATCCTTAACAGAACCAACTGTTATGTTGTCTCATGATCCAAACATCCGGACGCTTCGGATTCTATTGCCAAGAACATCTTTGTGCTGGTCGATATTCAGGGACACTTCAGCCATGTGTTATAAGACCGTGAAATGGACATGAGCATACACATCCATATCTTGAGTGATTGCTTTCCTTCCGATGGTCCCGATACCCTTGAGCCTCCTCTCATGGCGAGATATGGCACACCTATTAGTTCGATCTGAGCCATTTAATTGACACAGAACTCAATGACCTCTTCTGTTGAATAACCTTCGATAACATAGAACTTGAGAATCCCTATGAACCTCTCGAACGGATACATGCTACGTAGGAACATGGACCCACATATTTTTATCTCCCACACAATATGAACAATGAGATGGACCATGATATCAAAAACTAATGAAGAGAAATACATCTCAAGATAACATAGAGTCATCACCACCTCATCCTGCAGAGCATCTAGTCCTTTGGGAATGATGATCTTCTGAGTAATTGTGTTAAAGAAATAACACAGCCTCATGATTGCCTCTTGGACCTTGATCGGTAGAATACTTCTAATGACAATAGGGAGCATCTATATCATCGGCACATGACAATCATGAGACTTCATGCTAATTAACTTTAAATCTTCCATCGAAACAAGTTTCTTCATGTTGACGGAGTAACCAGATGAAACTTTTGCACCAATCATGCACTAGCACAGTTTAGTTCTTTTAGCCTTGGACAGAGTGTAACAAGCAAGAGAAAGTGATTTCGTTCTTTATCGTCTTTGTTGGTGCTAACTCAGGCCTAATGTCCATATCAACCAAGTAAAGCCGTGTGTTGACACCATCCTTTGTTTTGTCACGAATGTTCAGTAAGAGACCAATCAAGCTGTCACATACATTCTTCTCTACGTGCATGACGTTGATGTAGTGGCGAACTTTTAGGTGCTCCCAATAAGGTAAGTCCCAAAATATTGATATCTTTTTCTAGACGTTCTTCTCACGGGTTGTGGATTTACGTCCCTTTTCGAGCACAACATCTAAATCATTAACCATATCATAGATCTCTTTTTCGCTTAAATACCTTGGAGCTGAACTGTCCTCCTTCTCTTCGTTGAATTGTTTCTTCATCCTGCAGTATGGGTGAGCGCTCCAAAGGAACCTACGGTGATGCATGCACACGGTTTTGCGCGAATACTTCAGTCACACACTCTCAGTATCATCTAAGCAGTGAGTACATACTTTGGCCCCTTTTATACTCTGGCCTGATAGGTTAGCAAGGGCAGGATAATCATTTATGGTGCAGAACAACAAGGAGCGTAAAGCGAAGTTCTCTCATTTGTACGCATCCCACACCTCTACCCCTTAGATCCACATAATTTTTGTATCTTCCACCAACGGTGCTAGATACACATCAATATCATTCCAAGTTATTTCGGCCCTTGGATAAGTATCGACAACAAAATATACTTTCACTTCATACACAACCAAGGAGGAAGGTTGTAGATGCAGAGAGTCACGGGCCAAGTGCTATGTTGACTGCTTATGTTACCGAAAGAATTCATTCTATCTGTACTCAATTCGAACCTTATATTCCTCGGTTCTACACTGAAATCTGCAAACCTCCTATGATGTTTCTCCACTAGGCATAATCAACAAGGTGTCTTAACATTTTATCCTTCTCTCTCCTCCGAGTGCCAATGCAACAATTTTGCCTCCTTTGGGTTCGCAAAAAACCTCTTCAAACGGGGAATTATAGGAAGATACCATGCCACCTTAGTAGGGGGCCCTCTCTTCACCTCTATTCCCTCGCCAGCATCTAATTGATTCTTAAGCTTGTATCGGGAGGCGTTGCACACCGGACATACATGCATGTTTGCATACTCTTTACGGTAGAGGATATAGCTGTTCAGACATGCATGTATTCTTTTTACTTCCATTCTCAATGGACAAAGAACCTTCTTAGCTTTATAGATGGTTTTGGGAAACTTGTTTCTTTCCGGAAGCATATCCGTTACAAGACCTAACAGTGCCATGAAACTCTTGTTGAACCAACTGTTGCTTGCCTTCAATTTTAGCAGTTCAAGCATGGCTGACAACTTCGTGTAATTTGACTTGTAGCACATGAACAAAGATTTTTTCGAGGCCTCCATCAAGCTCTGGAATTTAACAAACATTCTCTTATCACAGTTCCCTTCTGCATCGCAAACCATCTGATCCAGATTATCATCATTCAACCTATCTGAATCGGAACCATAATCGACATCATCCGGTAGCATATCATTGACTTCATCAGCGATGTCATTATTACTACCTTCTTGTGTAATCTGCTCTTCACCATGACTAGTTCAACGTACATACCTCTTTTTGAAATCCCTTTGAATCAAGTGCGCTTCAATCTATGCTCGATTCTTAAACATCATCCGATAGCATATCATTGACTTCATCAGCGATGTCATTATTATTACCTTACTGTGTAATCTGCTCTTTACCATGACTGGTTCAACGTGCATAACTCTCTTTGAAACCCCTTCGAATCAAGTGCACTTAAATCTATGCTCGATTCTTAAACATCTTTAGATTCTCGCAGTGAATGCATGTATAGTACATATATTCCACACTCTTATTCAACATATCCTCCTCGGCAGCTTTTGTAAAAGCAGACACGCCATTAATGCACTCTTCACTCACACAGTTTGCAGCATACATCCAGCTTCAGTCTTACGTTACACATATAATAGTTTAGTATTAAATATTGAATTAATTAATTAGTGTACAATATATATGATCTAAAGTAGCTATATGTAATTTCTCAACTATCAATGCGTTGAATCTCTAGGAATACTGACAACAAGATTTGATAAAGAAAACAAATATACATTTAATTTCCTTTTTGGTTTTGCTATTTGTCGGTTGCCTGATTTTCCTCGTCTTTGGATGTCTAATTATGATTTTGCTCCGATGATTCCAAAGTCATTTTGTATGAATGATTTTGCGCATGTTTTGTAAGAAAATAGCTATATGTAGTAAGAATAATTAATTAAATTGAATTAAGTAGAAATAGACTATTAATTAACTAAACCCTAAACCATGCTAGATATAAATAATCTTCTCTCTACATCAAGCTAGTTCGATCTAAACCATCTTCAATTCTTCTTTCACTAAAAGCTATAAATCTATATTATAATGCAAGTAGGAACAAATTACTTACCATAGGTAGTCAAGAAATGAATGATCTACAATCACTCTTACCAAATAATCTCCTGTCACCAAATGACCGCCTCAAAGCCCCGTCTCTAGCTCAAAGCAGCACGCTAGATCTGGAATTTAAGATAGAGGGTCGATGGGTTTGCGTGCAATTAATATAGTGGAATTATCACAGACGTTTTGTAATACAAATCGTCTGTGAATTATCATAGATGGTTCAAACAAAAAATTGTTTGTGATATTTGATAATATCACAGACGGTTCTTGTTAATAACTGTGTGTAATACTTCACAGACGGTTTTTATCACTGACAACAACACAGACGGTTTCTAAACTAAAATCGTCTGTGGTTGTACTTAATACTAACGGTTTTGAGGAACCGTCTGTGATGTGGCGTCTAGTATTAGACTTTTTGTAGTAGTTTGTATGCATGATCAAAGTACTTTATTGCTATGAAAACTTATAAGATATTTGCCACACACATAATCAACGTATTGTTTAAAATTAAAATAGAGATACATATGCATGTATACATTTTAGAAAAAAGTAACTAATAAAGGAAGAATATGAGCATGCAACAACATGATTCATGCATGATAGAGAGTGGTTACATTTCTAAGAACCCCAACAACATATTATGATCACTTATTTTATTCTATAAAAGCTCATACTTCAATTATGTTTCTTACGTTGTATTTTCCTTCAAACTTCTACTGTCATTTTTAATATTTATGATATCTTAAAATTTTAAATAGCTTATAAGATACGTAAATATATTTTCAAATATCTAAGTTATATTATTTGATACTATTAACTTTGAAACAAATCTAGCCACCCACTTGCGCGGGCTACCTGCTAGTTTGAAGAATGCAAAAGCGTAGTCCTTAATGGAGCAGTATAGTAGTGTAAGTTATTGCCTGTTAGTAGTAATCCTCGTCGCAAGCCAAAAAGATCCTAGTAGAGCGTATCGACAATTCAAAGTCCTTACTGGCGAAGCGATAGATGAGTTTTGTAACTTTTATTTTTAAATTTTGCATGCCGACATAATTTTATGTAAAAAAACATGTTATAAAGGAGGCAAATCATCCTTATAAGTTCAAAGTCTTCGAGATGGGATTATTTCCCATGTATACGAGCCGGTCGGGTACACATGCATGTATGTATGAATTAATAATCAGACATGGTGTGTGTGGCATCATATATATCAGACTGTGTAACGCCCGCATTTTCTAGGTAACCTAATTGGTGTAATTAGCCTTAACAATAATAATTAAATGGCTGAATTAATGTCAGGAATCAAATGCTCTAATGTAGAACACCACTCTGGGATGTCAATTGAATTACATACAACCAAATAAACAAATATAAGTCATAATTGCTATTACAAACCAAATATATACAGTCCATTTAATTATTACATTGAGAATAACTGATGGATAAATGCGCATATGAAGCATCTCATACATTAGTATTGATTGATGAACCACCACCACGCAACCGTCTCATTTGTGAATAGAATGGTATACAAATGCTGAAAAAAATCGAACAAAAGGAACCAACAAAAAGAAGTAAAATGAAGAAAGAGAAAGAAATTGCCATCAGAGCCCTAGAGGTTAACTTCGGGTAGGGCAATCCATTCACAGAGATACCTGATCGTCTGGGGGCTAGTCGGCACCTCTCACAACTATAAGATCATCATTCGGCAATAAAACAAACCTGAAGTATACCGCAGACCAATTTCTAACCCAACCGCAAAGATATCTCATGCTCACCCCCTCAACATAGTAGGCCCCAAAGGACACAAGAAATGTACAGCCAATAGATAAGGCCAACATCAAGCCAGCATAGAAGACAGAGAAACAATTTCACCCGAGCAGCCCCAGAGAAGCCCAAGTTCCTCCCCATCCCATTCCCCTCCCCAATCCAGAGCCATCTTCCACAAGCCACATTGCCACCGCTAGTCAATCAAGGGCAAGGAGCCACGGAGAGCTCATGGCCAGCCAACCAGGGGCAAGGAACCAGGGAGCAAGGGACCAAGCCATAGGAGGAGGAGGGCACAAGAAACCACAAGCAAGAGCCACACACTAGACAAGAAGGAAAGCGACACCATGGCTGCTTCCTCAACCATCCTAAACCCCCCGGACAGCTAGCCAACCAAGGTAGGCCCTACCATCTTTTCCCATGGTTTCATTGCCTAGGACCACACCAATCACATAACAAGCATTGTGGCATCTCTACTCTTGAATCACCAAGAATGGCATAGCAACCACCAGTGAACACCAAATATCACCTCAAGCCACTAGATCACCAAGACATCACCATTTCACAAACTAAACATTGAGTAGCAGGAGCATAGTTAGAAGAAGTTACCGAGGGGCAAGCGCCGTAGTGCCGGACTACTACTTTCACCTAATAGCCCATCCACATTCCCCTGGTGAATGGATGGACTTCAAGCCTCGTCGTAGCAACCGCATAGCACTACCCTCAATAGAGTTCAACTCAAAACAAAATTTGCATTACAAGTTAAAAAAATTAGCCATAAGCAAAAATTAGCCATCAGAGTAAGTAAAGACCAAGAGGGGAGTAGAGGAGAGTCGGCCATGGAGGAGCTAAACCATGGAGGAGCTCGGCCACGGATGAGGGGTGGCGTGGAGTGACGGAGGAGGGAGCCAAGTCAAATCCCTGCCACCCATGAGGGGAGGAGCCGTTAGGGGAGCCACGGCCACGCACTAGGTCAACGCCTAGAGGGAGCCAGGAGAGACTGTAGAGGGATCTGAGGAAGGCTACTGGAGAGGCGACGCATAGGGTACGATAGGAGGTGGCAGTGAGGATAGAGAGGCATAGAAGACCGGGTCGGCTAGTAACCGAAGCCGAGGAGGAGGGGCTAAGGCGATTCCGATGACCCTCGTGGGAGACGACGAGCAAGGGAAATGAATCAGTGGCAGCGACCCCGAGGAACCAGATCCAGGAGGCAGTGAAGCAACAATCGGAGGCCGGGACAACGCACTGCTCCTAGGGTCAACAGCGCAAGGAGGAGGGCATCAGATATCTAGGTCAGGAGAGGAGGAACCAAAAGGAGAGATGAGGGAGAGGAGGAGATAGGTGGGGAATGAAGGGGCTGGGTGGCTGACGGTTCAGCCAGGTGAGAAAAGAGAGAAGAGAAAAGGAAAAGGGGAAGGACAGAAAAGAAGAAAAATAGAAAAGAGGGGAAAAAAGAAAAGAAATGTTTGCTAGGTTTAGAAATGAATGTTAAAAGAATATTTCATAAAATTTCGCTTACATTGATTATTGCAAAACTCTAGTAGCAAGCCTGTACATTACTAAGAACTTAATGGCATGTTGTTAGTAGAGTGAGAATGTAGTGACCACTTCTTAAATAAAAATAGTGCTATCAGATCATACGAATGCACATTAAAATACTAGATTCAATGGCTAATCACACCAAAATGATGGAAACCCATTAAAATTTATTTAGAACCTCAGCATACATCAACCCTCCACCGAGTATTCCCAAAAAAACTAGTGCGAGGTTAATTAGAAGTGCGCGTAGCGACTAAAGCTTAACATTATGATTTAAAATAGCAAATGAGTTATACAAATCTACTAGTAGGTAAAATAAAGCTTAGGGATCACACCAGGAACCCCCTAGTGCAAATTGTTCTGCTATTATACCATGGTAATTTCATCAGCGCTTATAGATTATTGAAATATAGCACCCGCATAATTGTATGAGAGGGACCGGGGTTTGAGAGCAGATTTTTCAAGTGTAACTATGGCACCCAGAGCTTCGATCTAAACTCAGGCAAACATTCCTTTGAACAATTGATTAGAGTATATTCAGTAAAACAAGTATATCTCTAGTAATTTAATATCACCCTGCATGAAAATGAAAAATCTATTGAATCAAATAAGTGATATGAGGAAGAAAAGAAAAGAGATAGCCGTCAATTGATGGAGCAGTTGACCAGTTAAGTTAATTAAGAAGGTGGGCAGAGGTTACCTCAGCAGGTGACAGAAAGGCAGGTTTGGGACCTTTGCATAATAATAGAATATAAAAAATTACATACTTTACTCGTGTAAATGGACCGTATTAATCGTATTAACCGTTATTTCGTCTGAGGACGGACAAAATTAGTAACGCTATCAAGATTATTATATTCTCAACATGGGTAAATATTATTTAGGGGAGAAACCTAAAGCCGGAGAGATAGGGAGTGGTGGATCCACAGCCATAAGAACTTAGAACTGGTACATATGCTAGAAGTGGGGGATATGGACCGCAAGAACCCATGACTGGTCTAGAGACCAAAAGCGGGGTACGCGGAGGTGATATATTACGTAGTGGAGTTTTGGGTAAGGGTAAATAAACCGGCCCAACAAACAGCTATGTCGCTATCGGTGGGTGCTGGGTAAGAGACCACCCTAGGCCACCGACTGAAAATAGTTGGGTACGAATATAATATACTGAGATAGATGTAAAAATTCTGTACTCTGATTTAGGAATTTCATCTAAGGAAATGCGAAGATCCATGCGCTAC
Organism: Bonia amplexicaulis; assembly: GCA_036346245.1. Classification (NCBI taxonomy): domain Eukaryota; kingdom Viridiplantae; phylum Streptophyta; class Magnoliopsida; order Poales; family Poaceae; genus Bonia; species Bonia amplexicaulis. Next base: position 40,667,123 of record CM070735.1, read on the forward strand.
AAAGATCAAAGTAATTATGGGTAAAGTGATACAAGCATGCACAATGCTATACAAATAATGAATTCATGTCTGTCTCCTAGATTAGAGGCTACATAAACCAATGGAGGTTTTTAGCTATTTATACAAGTGATCAGTAGATTTCTAAACTTAATAAATCCGAAATCTTTCACAACATAAAAACAACTATTTTCTATATAGTCGAGAATTATGATTAGCATGAGATAGAGATGTAACAATAAAGGTAGAACATGAGCATATAGTGCATAATTGTTATACAAGCTTGTTGAGTACTCCGTACTCATCCTTGCTATCATTTCCTTTGTTTAGAGGATAGCAGCTGGGATCCATAGCTGGGGTGGATGAGGCCTACACGGAGGAGCCCTACCCCGAGTGGGAGGGAGACTATACTTAGGTCGAGCCGTATGGGGGTGCTACCTTATACGAGGACCGAGATGACTACAGATCTAGGAGCAGCACGAACTTGACCGCTAAGGTATTTGTACTATTAGTCTATTGTATTTGTAATATTCTCTTTTGTATAATTAGATTTATGAACTAGACTATATTTCTGGTATTGCAATAACTCAGTGAACAAGTTGTATGGAACTTCAGCCCTACGTGGCTATTTGGATAAATGTAACGTACTATATCTAATTATTGTTCTGCTACAACACTCTGATGATCTTATTATTCGTTAAAACAATGTTCTATTGACTAAAACGAATAGTAATAGCGTTTTTATGCCACGGTAAAAATACGTGACATACTGCGACTACTTCGCCAGCCAAACTAAGCTCATGATCACCCGGCGGATACAGACAAAAATATAAAACCTGACATACACATGATAATGGAACACGCTGTATGTCATATATATATCAGTACTGCTTATCTTGTCCTATATATATATAGCCGTTTGATTCATGGAAATTAAACACAACAATCCATCATTTATAATTATACTCCACTACTACCGCAGATGTAGTCCTGCTTTTTTTCTCGACGACTTTCTCCAATTTGTCACAGAATGCGGGACATTCCTTGCTTATCGTTCCTTGACTTCTCTGTTTCAAAGTAAAATGGGATGGAACTGTAAGTTCTTTGGGAGTAAAAACCGCCATTCTGACGCATCAATATAGATTTAACACACGCACACGAGGCCAAAACATGTGATCAATGTGTTCATGTAGTGTTGTATGCGAAGAAATCATGTTTGATCCGACTCATGGCGTACGTGGTGCCTTCCACGAGGACTGTAACGAGTATGTCATGTAGCGATCACTGTAGTATACTGTAGTTGAACACTGTAGCGCGATCTGGGCCGTTGGTCCCTTCGATCCAACAGTGGTGGCAGCTTGCAACTGCCAAAGTTGCAGTTGCAGTTGCAGTTCAAACTGCACAGGAACGCTATCCATGGTAGGGTTACGTGCTGCTTATATAATTAGAGATTGTTCCATCACCTTGTTGCAATTCTAATTTGTGAATGCGAAACCTATTCTTATTTTTCTTAGTTGTATATGGCTTTTTGATAACCAAACCTTCTTTCACTTGTAAGTAATTTCATAAAGCCTTCCGAATCGTGCCCCCATATGATAAAGCACCAAATTTTCCCAGCTTATGCACATGATTATAAACCATATTGGAAGTTACATCAGGCTACATATGAATTAATGCAGGGTTTGCTAGTAGTATCTAGGAATTGATCTTAACAATAAATTGAACGCCTAAGGTATCTTGCTTGAACTAAGCTACCTTTTAATTTCAAACTAGATGGCAACTATGTTAAGATTTTGGGGGGCAATTGGAGATATACAACTAGAAGAGTTTGAAATTACTCTCCATGGGTCCCTAAACTTTTCTACAGTAACTAATTTTCAAACGAAGTGTCTTTTTAAAGCAAGGTCTATAAGTTGATTGTAGTACACATTATAACGACTTTATTTATATCAGTCAAAACTGCACATGAGTTTCTGTTACTCCATACACTCTCTCACGAACAGACAAAAAATCATAAGCTAAAACCAAAAAAACATACCCATAAGCTTCAAAATCACCTTGTTCAATCCTAAATGTTGTCGAAATAAGTGCCCTTAGATCTGTATGTCGACTAATAGCCAATTATAATGATGTGGTAGTAAGATCAAATTAAAAACACCTCTAGTGTCATGTAATCCAGTAAAATGATTTTGAAGTTTAGGGGCTAAATGGCACCTTCGTTCAAGTTTAGGAAGCATTTGCACTAATCCAGTAAAATGATTTTGAAGTTTAGGGGCTAAATGGCACCTTCGTTCAAGTTTAGGAAGCATTGGTGCAAATTTTCTCTTCCAAATATATCGTACTAATTCTTGGCATACCACTAAACCACCATCAAATATGGAGAAATTTTGTATACCACCATAGAGAGCACAAAAAAAATCATGTTTTACGTGCAATTTTTATGCCAATAGTTTCCATTTTGCAGTTGCATATTTATGATATAAATTTTTCATAATACTAAATAAGAACTTAGCTTTCATATATCCAAATTTTGGAGCTATATATTCCATTGTAGAGTTAATCAATATGCACTATCTTAATCTAAACCCACCAAATAAAGGGCCATCTTAATCTTAATCTAAATTTTCTACAAATTAATGCATGTGAAAAATCATGTCTTGTTTTCAGTTTTATCTAATTGATCTTATCCATTATAATCTGAACCATTATATGATAAGTATTTTGTTTTTTACCCAACCTATATATTAATGCAAAATTTCTAGATCAAAAAATGATAATGGTGACTCTAATTTGCACGAATTCTATAGAAGTACTGTTAGTAGTAGTTCTTGTACTTTCAGAAAGAACAGATGCACTACACACTTCTCATCTTCTTTCAAATAGCTTACTTATATCTAAAGTAGAGTTGTATTTGTTATAGAGTTCTAATATCTAACTCTAGTAACTCCTGTAACTAATTGATTTGCATTATTATAATCTAGATCTACCAGGTAAATAGTCTAGATCTTTCTCTTGTATTTTTGATTAATAAGATGATTCTTTTGCCCTCAGAAAGAACATAGCAGCTCATATAAACATAGTTTTTATTATATAATAGATAATTGACTAATTGAGAGTAGGGCCTTACATGCATGATCCAATTGAATGCAGCTAATATGTACCCAAATGAACGTAGCTTAGTGTTGCCAAAAAGTACTTTATATGTGATTTTCTTTTTAGAAACAAAGTATTATATGAAGTATTGAGTTTCAGCGAGCTAAGTATTTCTCAAGATCAAATTAATAACGGTTTTGCTATTGCCAAGGCGGCTGAAATTTTTTTGTCTCTCAGTCACTTAAAAGTTGCACTCTCAATCAACTAAAATTGCAGCCCCCTCCAAAAAAAACAGCCCTCCTCCAAAAAGAACAACTGTAATTTTAGTTGATTGAAAGTGCAACTTTAAGTGACTGAGAGACAAAAAAATTTCAGTCGCCTTGGCAATAGTCACTCCCAATTAATAAACATCGATGACAGTACCAACAGGAAAGTCATGCATGTACCTGAAGATGGAGGCTATAGAATGTTCTGTTCTCAAAGGTGGAAAAAGTCGATGAACTGATCAGGTGAAGGCCTTCGTTCTCCAACACTTTTATACACTTGGACAGAGGAAGAGTTGTACCAGCCATACTGCTCAACAAGCTGACCTGAACCATGATTTCTTTGTCATTGAGGCAAGTAGCAGAAACAATAGGAGTTATGTTCTCGCTCATGCTTAATACTCCTGGTTTGCAGTTGGCTTTAGTCAGCTCCTCCTTCTTCTTCTCCAGATTCTCGACCTGTTTCTGCAACTCGGGGATGTACTTGAGGACTCGAGACACCGTCGTCGGAATGCTCAGCTTCTTCTGCAGCACGCGAAGCCAAAGCACATCAGGATCTCATGCTAGCCCTTGTGACACGGTAGTACGGTACACAGTTTACAGGAGAATGTGTTGGTTTACAGTGTGATCGGCGTCGGGGAGGAGAGAACGGAGCGAGGAGTAGAGCTCATTGAGCTGCTTCCGGCGGTCGCGCTCGTACGCGTTGTGGCTGAGCTTCCTGTGGGAGCCGGAGCCGCCGGAGCCGTAGCCCGAGGAGGTCGCATTCGCCGCAGGCGCGGAGAGCTCGTGGATGTCGTCGTCGAGGTCGAGGTCCGGCCACGGCGGGGACGGCAGCTGGCCGGAGAAGATGTCTGCCTCCAGCGACGAGATGCTGCTCGCGAATGGGTCGTCGAACAGCTGGTGGTCCATGGCGCCGTGTATTGTGCCGCAGTTTCTTGTTCGTGGAGAGGTGAGAGGAGGTTGGAGAGGGAGCCTATCTATCTTTGTTGTGACATTATTCTTTGTGAACCGCCAGAAGCAGTAGTAGGGGAGGGCCCTAATCGAATTTTATTGAGATGATTAGCATTAACTATATTCTTGATAGAGGTTTGATTGAGTTAGGCCAGTTTCAAAGAGATGACTTCCTATTTATATAGGGCAAAATGTTGGTGTCAGTGTCATATATGACTTCATATAATTAAGTTAGCTAAATAATACTAGCTAGATGTCTGAATCTGTTAATCATACATGTAATAAAAAAAAGTTTGAGAGCGAAGGGTTTTACGTTATGCTTGTTCCAAAACAAAAAAAAGGCGGTAATGCTTGTTCCAAAGTAAAGGGCCATGTTAATCGGGAACAAAACTATAAAGAATATTGTTGTAATAGTTCCATATTAGTTGTGGGAGGACAAGGGATCTAACTTAGGCCCTGTTTGTTTCCACTTAAGATTATTATAATCTAGCTTATAAATCATAAGTGGAAACAAACAGTTCAAATTATAAGGTAATTTATTATAATCTAATAGCTCAGATTATTGTAATCTAATAAGCTCAAAAAGGAGCTTATTTCAGCTTATAGATCACCTTTTATCTAAATGACCATAAAACTTCAGAAAAATTACCCACATTTGCCATTCATTAACTCCCCAATCTTTAAACATTATAAGATCAAGGACATTGTAGTCTTTAAACATTCGAATACAATAATTCATAACTCTGATAATCCAGGCTGCCAAACACCTGACAGCTTATTTCCAACCAGCTTATTATAAGCTAGCTTATATAATCTGCACCTATAAACTAGATTATAATAATCTTAAGTGGAAACAAACAGGGCCTTAAAAGTGGAGGAGTCACTCATCTTATTGGTTAGCTTTTAGAGTGAGAAGGCCCCTACGATCCAACAAATGGTATCAGAGCCCGGTTCTAACATCTTTAGCACAATGGACACTAGTGTGTGAATGTCTGATGGACTGTGACCCTGAGGGACCGTCGGTGTACGGTGAAGGGACCCTGAGGGACTATCGGTGTACGGTAAAGGGATCCTTAGGGACCGTCGGTGTACGACGAAAGGGCGGTGAAGGGCTAAGTGACACAAATGTTTGAAGGGGAGATTATTGGAATAGTCACATATTAGTTGTGGAAAGACAAGAGATATAACTTAAAAGTAGGAGAGTTTCTCATCTTATTGGCTAACTTTTGGGGTAAGAAGTCACTTACGAAGCAACAAATATAGACACCTATAAAGAATATAGACACCTCCTCTATATGCTGGAATATGGGCTAACTAGCTGCTTTTGTATAAAAGATCGATGCTGCATTTGCTCGATGTGCTAAGATTGTATATGTTGATTAGCATTCAGCATAGTTCTTTGGTGTACAAGCTAGTAGTTAGTTAGATTTAGTTGATCTAATAACATTGTAGTTAGATTTACAGTTGGGCTAATAATATTGGTCTGATTCAACTTAAAATAATTGCATGCGTCGGTGTTAGGATCAGGTCAGGTTTACTACTACTTAAGAAAAGAGCCTATGTGATTTAGTTTATACTATAGGCATTACTCAAGGCTTTTAGGTAGGCTTAGATGAGCAAGCTAGATGCGCCAAATGATAGAGAGAAGGATATCGAGGCTACCGCTTATCTTAATCGCGGTGGTTAGTTTGGAAATGACGCGCCGTGAATAGTCTAATGGACCGGTGGGCGCCCACGTAGCGCCATGGAGGCACCACGCGCGGTGGTCGTGCGGGCACGGGCACGGCGCGTGCCGGCACGTGCCGCGGAGGCTCGTCTCCCGCGCAACACGTACGCGTCTTGGCTTAACAAAATCTGTCGAGAGCCAGCATGTCCATCGGCTGCGCGTATGCGTCGGCTTGCTAGAAAATTTCAGGAGCCTCGTCGAGCGTGCAGCTGCATCTCACCCGAATAATTATAGATAGTAGTCAGACACACGTATGTTACAAAGAAGTTATAAAAATAATGAGACAGAATTACTAACTGACTAATTTTGCACATCAAATATTAGAGAGCAAGCGACAGAGAGAAAATGTTGGTCAGAATACACGAGAAGATGAAAAAAGTGGAGGGAGTAGACGATTGTATCCTGAGAGAGAGAAGAGAGACAAATGATCCAGATTAAATCGGATAGCTGAGAAGAGATGAAGGAGAATGAACCAATCATTAACTCACACTTTTATAATAGTAAAGATATGTATATACCTACTAGAAAGGCATCGTCCCATGATCCGTAGGAAATCGTGTCTTCAAAAAATTCTCATCATGTGCAGCATGTGACTCACACACATGTATACGCGCGAGAGGTGCGCGTCCACCTTGTACCCTTTAAAAAAGAGAAAAATTTTATGATGGTATTTAGTCGAGGTGGCTAATTGATTTAGGAGATATTTATATGAAATACTACGTAGAGAAATCAGAAACTAATATAAATATATAATTTTTTAAATCAGTTTCTCCATGTCCCTGTTCATATCTCGCTACAAGGATAAGAATTATGGTCAAAAGTGCATCACGCATCACATCCATCTTCTCTCGCGCGCACGTATCTCTATTACTTTTCGCACCGTTCGTCATCACTTTCTAAAAGTTATTTTTTCTGTTATTACTATTTATTTTTAGTGAAAGCATATCAGTGCAGTTAATACGAATACCCCGTAGTAATACGGTAGCTTTCAAGTGTTTAGTAATTCGGGAAATTCCGCGGAAACGTTTAGTGAGCTAATTGAGTTGGCCCTCCCGCGGAGACATCACAGGAGGACCACCAACCTGGGCTCCCCTCGTCTCGCGGTCCACCTCGCATCAGCACAAGAACGGCTTCAAATGGGAAACGGTAAACCAGGCCTGGCCCATATGGTCCATGAGTCGGTTTTACAACATCGTTTCATCGTGCTACTACTACGTTTTGTGCTAGAATTAGACGCTGCTTCTAGTTCGTTTGCGCTGCCGTGCCGTGGCTTTTCAATCGGCAGCATGTCGTCGTCGTGACGCCGATCCTCCTCTGCGCGGGTGCGGCCTGCAGGTCTTGCGGCGGTCGACGATGGGCTTGAGCCGCCGCACCGGGAGGACGACGGTGTCGGCCACGAACTGCATATCGTAGAGGAGGTCCAGCGGATACCCACGGTGGCACATGACAATTGCCTGCTCCAGCTCGTCCCTGACAGCTCGGCCCGTGCGCACGACTCGTCAAGGACGCGGCCGTGCTTCGAGGTCCGCCTGATCGATGCTGCCGAGCTGGAGGAACGACGACTTGGCCGTGGAGAAGATCCCGGCTGATCCATCCACGTCTCCAACACCCTGTCCAGCTCGTCCGGGAGCCGCCCCAGGATGTCGGCGCGAATCGGCACCGTTTCGGCGGAAAACTCGTCGTCACCGCCGCTGCCGAGCAATGTCGACGCGCCGCCTTGTCCATCTCCATCGCGATCAGGATCTCCAATCCCCATGACCGTGACTTGGTTGAGTTGGCTTGGGCCTCTCCTTCCTATTCGACCACACGCATATGTACCGGCTTGCATTCGATCTGGACCTCTGCACTGGACTAGCAGTACTTTCCTGTTCCTCTTAGTGAAATTGGGCTACATGTTACCGCAAATTAACTGGGCTACCAGCCTACTATGCATCTGTACTCGCAGCCCGTCCATATGGCGTCTTCGTTTGGAGTGTCTGGACTCTGGACTCGTCGTGTTTGGAGTCTAGTCCATGGGCATGTTTTTTAGTTCCTAAAAACTGTTTTTCGGTTTTTTTATAGAAATTAGCGTTTAAACAGAATATCTTTTTAAGATAGAGTCTACTAGTTAATTATAGTACATACTATACCCACTTCTATTTATATGGTAAAAACCACACGTGAGTTTCTGTTACTCTGTAATCTTTCATATAAACAGATCAAAAGCCACAAGCCATAGCCAAAAGTCATAAGCTTCCGTCGAAAAGAATAGACCCATAAACTCCCTCAATGGTTTGATTGTGATTATGCTCAGGTCAGGTCTCATCTGGTTTGTACCTGTGCCACCGCAGCATTTCGCTTCCGAATCATCACAGAATTGTTATGTTCGCCGTTAGGCGACTGTTGAAGTAATTGATGCAAGTTTGCTCTTCCTTATATCTCATGATGGAGTCATTGGAGTGAAGAGTATTCATCCATTCAATCGTGAGACTGCGTTCAGTTAAATCCGGCTTGAGATTTTACAAAACTCATCACAACCAGCGTGCCTCTCACAAATCACCTGATAAGCCTTACACATCTTGTTGACTTCAGAAACATAAAACAAAAGAGAGGAACATTTTTCAAGGCTGGAAGAGAAAATTCAAGACTATTCCAAAAGGACTAAAAGAAGGAAAATTCAAAAGTATTTCGCAAGAATCTTTAAGCTTTCTTTCTGCACCATCCTTTACACTATTGGCTTGTCATTTTGGTTGGCGTCTTCGCTTGGATTCAGGGCGGAGCTACATCCCAAACAGAATAGAGTTCAGTTCAGAGTGTGAAAAAAAAAATCTAGTGTATAATCTGAGTAAATTTAGTTCAGATTAGATAATATTTTTATAGTTCAACTTAAATATCTTAGATCATTCCATCACTAAACGAGAGTAACCAAATTCTGGCACAAAGGCGATCTCCTGTCGAGTCAAGCTCGAAGCTAGGAGTAAGCAGCCGAGCAGCTTCTTCCTCGATCGGCAAACTGCAGCTGCAGAGCAGAGATCGATGACGAGCCTGCGGTGGCGGTCGGGGGAGTGGGAGATCCGCATGCTGCTCCTCGGCAGTCTCTCCCTGCAGGTCTTCCTCCTCTTCACCGGCGGCCTCCGCAAGCTCAACGTCGTGTCCTGGCTCCACTTCTTGCTCTGGCCCGCCTACCTCCTCGCCAACTCCGTCGCCATCTACGCGCTCGGCAACCTCTCCCAGAACCAGAAGCTCTGCAACGCCAACCGCGACGACATGCACCTCCTCGTCTTCTGGGCGTCCTTCCTCATGTTAGAGTTAATCTTGAGCCCGTCTCCATATCCGAATATACAAGTAATTTCCTTATATTGTTTGCCGTATTCGAGCTCTAAGTTTAGTTTGTTTAGCTGAGTTTTAGTTTAGCTAAGTTTTAGTACTATAAGCAAGAGCATTGTACTCTAATATGTATAAGTTAGCAAGAGAAAGTATGAATTAGGAAGTAAGAAAAACTAGCCAAAGGTGTTAGTTGTGTCACACCACAAATATTATTCTTTATGCTCGTGGGTTCTTTTGTCTATGCTTGTTTTCTTTTGTTGTTCTTATCTATGTGGGTACAAGTTAATCCTGGTTGAAAGCCAACAATTGATATTAGAGCACAGGATATACGATTTAAAAAATTGCTGGATCAATCCATCGAGTCGGCATTCTTGGTGATTGTGCGGCTTTACGTTTTCGCCAAATCCGAGCGCGGAAGTTGTCCATGTCCGAGTCAGTGTTGAAACTAGGGCTGAAAAAATCTCGAGGCTCATGAGCCACTCGGGCTTAAAATCGACCAGGCTCGAGCTCAGACGTACACAAGCCAAGCCAAACATCAATTCCAGCTCGTTTCAATAACGGGCCGATCCTAAACTGCTCACGAGCAGCTTGATAGCTTGTAAGGCTCGCGGCCTAGGTGCACTGTTGTAAGATCGAGGAGACTGACTAGAGAGGGGTGAATAGGAAGTTATAAAAATTCTCTTTCAATTATTTGGTTAAAACCAAATTTATAATACGTAATCTTAACTCAATTTGGTTTAGCACAAATAAAACCTAAATGTACTAGGTTCACCTAAGTGCACCGTCAACCTAAGTCTACGATAAATGTTTGCAATTCTAGGATGACAAGCAAATAATTTAATTCTATGAATGTAAATTGAGCATAATAGAAAAAATCACAATCAACACGGTTCCTTTTTACCGTGGTGTTCAGAGACTTACCGGTTTCCCTTAGTCCACGTTGAGGTAAGCCCAAACGAATTGGACCGACTCCACGAATTAAACCAAATATCGCAATCCACTAGTGGTAGCTCTTTCCCGCTCCAAATAGGTGAGATCCAACCTTCACAACTTGTCGGGTATTCTCATAACCTTCTTTGAGAAGATCACCACGCATGACTCCTCCAACAGCGTCTAGGAGTCGGCAACTTCCAAGAGTAATAAGTCAAGCCTTTTGCTTGACTCTCACCACGTGCAATGAATGCACAAACTCAAGTGGATACTAAATTCACCTCTAAATGCAATATATGCAATCTAGAGCACTTCTCCTTGCTCATAAGGTGCAACACATGCACAATTGAAAGAAAAACCTCATACTAGCTCAAATTAGTCCACCTTTACATGGATGGTCCACCTAGGACTCGAGAGCACATGAATAATTAAGAATTGGTCCTTCAAAATTAGTCCCCATCCAGTCAATAGTCCTCCTAGGACCTGATAGAACCACACACTAGAAAATTAATCCTTCAAAATTAGTCCATATCTACCCGAATGGTCCTCTTAGGATCAGAGACATACACATGAAAATTAGTCAATATCTACCCTCCAAACATACCTACAACCTTTCAAAATCAAACTCCACAAAATCAAACTTAAACTTCGATAAACTTTCATAATAGAGTAAAATACTCATCACAAAACATATGATGGTCTAAACATGATCTCACAGCTATATTTGGCAATGTTTATAATGTTTCTGTACACTATCATGTTCCTGTATTAGACGACTAGTCCTGTCAGTGGTGGATCCAGAAACTCGATTGCGTAGGGTCAAATTAGTACGTGCGGCGGAGTAATTGGAGTGACTAAACGAGGGAGGCGGAGATCGAAATGGGGGCAGGAATTAAAAGACCCGTGAGTTCGGGTGTAACAACAAAAGTATGAAATCATGAATTCGATGGCTTCAATTGCGCCATCGTGATGCTGGGATCTGGACTGTTCAAATTGAGATCTATAGACTCGTATCCGCCGTACGCAAATTGAGTGTGTTTTTGTCACTAGAAGTGTGAAGGAGCCATCAAGCTTAGCCAGCGAGGATCAGCCGGAGAAATACCAGCATGACAGTGACATGAACAAAAATCGAACAGATTTTATGATGATATGATACTAACTTGAATTATATGGACAAGAGCTGCAGTTCAGTCGTAGATCATTAGTTTATAATCTCTAGATGCATCTTTCTTTTTATGTTCTAAAAGCTGTTTTTCGATTTTTCTATACTAGTTATCTTTCAAATAAAGTATATTTTTAAAGCATGGTCTACAAGTTAATTGTAATACACAATATATCGACTTTATTTGAAAACCGTATATGATTTCTATTACTCCATACTTTTTTTTATAAATAACTTAAAAACTATAAGTCACAGTTAAAGCTCTAAGTTAAAGAAAAAAACATGCCATCGTGTCTTCCCCTTGCCTGATTTGCTCTTTTACAACGAAAATTTACTTGTTTCAACTAGCCAGGGCCTAGGAGTACTAACGGTTGACGAATCCCGTGGCAAAATCCTGTGTGTCTCTGATCCTAAGAGGACCATTCGGGTAGATATGGACTAATTTTGAAGGATTAATTTTCTAGTGTGTGGTTCTATCAGGTCCTAGGAGGACTATTGAGTGGAGGGGATTTTGATGCACCAATTCTTAATTATTCATGTGCTCTTGAGTCCTAGGTGGCCCATCCTCAATTTTTGCCCAAACTAATTCTGACAGAGTGCAATTTTTGTAAAGCCAATTTACCATTCTATAAATATTGCAATGATTCATCACAACATTAACCTAGATCATCTCACATGGTCCTTACACCCAAGGCCCCACGGAGCGCAGGTACGTTCTTCCTATTGAACGTGCACATGTATGTATACTCCTAACATTGGTGGACACTAGCGCCAAGTCCAGGACTTGAAGCCTGGTGGGCTGGGTGCACACCCGCACACCTAACTATCTGGCCACTTGCCGACTTCCCTAGGTGATGTTTATCAACACCTTATTATCAATTACATTCCTCAAGTTGGATTTTCCATCATGCTTCTATTATCATTTTCAATTTTTATGATGTTAAAAATCTAAATGGCCTGTAAGATATGTAAATATATTCTTAAGCTTTTAAGTTATATTATTTGATACTATAAATTTTAAAATAAATCTAACTGTACAAATACGCGGATGACCAGCTAGTTTCATTATTCCTCAACAAACTTTGAACAAGTGTGCACACTCTTTCAGGCTCCTCAAGGGTTCAGAGGAAAGCCTAGTAGTACTCTTTAAGAAACCTCAGCAAGCAATAATCTTGCCTGATTCCCAAACACAACCGCATTCCACATTTCCACCTGTTACTCTCAGCTATATATAATTGGTGTTAGGACTTCGAGATGCGAAGTCGAAGAACTTAGATGCAAATTGCAAATTGAAGTCCTGTAGGTACCAAGTCTCTGTCCCCAGAGTGGAGTCTGCACTCAATCTCATGAACAACTCAAGAACAGTATGGCACAAAAATGGAATGCATACACAGAATAAAATACCGGTAATTTTTTTGTGCTACGTGAACCTTCTCGCAGCATTTCTGTTCTATGTTGCCCCTTATATAGTGATCTTTCATACAGAATTAAAGATGAATTAGTGAAGGCCGTTAAGACCTCCGTTACGCACGCTATAACTCCAAAAAAACTGCTTGACCCAGAACATGATTAAAGCTGCACAACAGAAAACTGAAAAATAAATAGTCCTAATGTGGAGAATAAAGACTTAGGCGGCGCAGGATTAAAATGATCATGCTAACAATTGACACTTTCGATGAAGGAATTAGGTTAACAATAATAAATAACAAGCAAAACCTAATGATCAAACCGCACGCTGAATGTTGTGTCGAACTCGATCAGTACCTTTGTAAGAAGAGAGCATTTTTTCTCTGAATAATTTTTGTTCAGAAGAAAGCTCTGCTTCCGTAGAAGACCCTTGCCCCGTCCTTCACCTCTGTCTCCGGCTTCTCCTCCTTCTGGACGACGACCCCGTCGTCGCCGTCGACCTCCATCGGCATCTTCATCTTGGCCAGCGACTCCGTGAACTGCTGCATGCTCTTCACGTACATCTCCATGATCTGCCGCTGCATCGCGCTCTGCTCCGCCTCCATGTCTGTGTCACCCAGGGGCGACTTGAACACGTCCCCCGTGGCGCACTTCTCCTTTCCCGAATTTCCGTTGCTGGACGTCGGCGTGTCCGGCGAGCGGCACGACATCGGTGCGGTGGCCTCGTTGGCGTCGGGCCGCGGCTTCTCTGTTGCTTCGGAGGAGGAGATCACCCTGTCGTCGCTGACCGTGGTGGTCGTCGAGGCGTTCTTGCTCCCGTCGGAGGACACTGACTTGAGCCCACGCGGGCTCGTACTCATCTCGCAGTCTTCCATGGCTTCCGGCGGCTGAGCGTCCCCGAGGTGCAAGACCGGCAGGTACTGCACGGCCATGTCGTGGTTTTCTTTCAGCACGTTGAGGTCAGGGAACTCAACCTTCGAGTAGTCCACCGGCAGCGCTGGCTGGAGGATAACCACCTCCGACGTGATCGACGTCTCCGCGGCGCGCTCCGGCGGTGGGCACGCGTCGCCGGGTGACCCCGAGTGGAGCGCGAGGGAGAGCCGTATGGTGCCGGCGGGCGAGTGGAAAAGGTCGGTGGACGAGAGCGAGAAGTCCTGCACGAGCCGCGCGCCATCGGCTGCCGCGACGGACGCGAGCGGCACGAGAACGAAGGCGAGGAGCTGGTCCTCGAGGAACAGCTTGGCGCAGCTGCGCATCCATACCTCGCACTTGAGCACGTCGGTGCCTAGCCGCCCGCGTCGGACGCGCAGCGGCAGGAGGCGCTCGTCGAAGCGCGGGTTGGCACCGCCCCCGGCGGCGACGCGCGTGGAGAGCGCGGGAGCGTGGTCGGGGCTGGAGGTGAGGGAGAACCTGGCGTACACGTCCTGGTTGGCGTAGTTGCGGATGTCGCGCGCGTGGTGCACGTAGATGTCCAAGAAACAGGGGAGGTGGAGCTGGCTGCTGCTCTCCTCCCCCTCCTCTGCTTCCCCTCCTCGTTGCACCGGCTTGTACCGAAACCTCGCCGATTCCATTGATCGTGGAGCCGAAACCAAGCACTTACTTAATTGCCGTTCCAAACAAATCCAAGATTACGCTTCAGATGTCCTGATGATTTGAGACAGGACAGTACCGATCATATCAAAGTTACAGGAGAATCGAACAGCACGCACTTACGGAGAGGCCGGAAGAAGAAGAACAGCAGAGCGGCAGCTCGTCGTTCTAGTACAATATGTTCCTGTAGGATATGCAAGATGCAAACATTTGTAGCTCGTGAGACCACACATGCAGACAGTAGCACCCTTCCGAAAGTTAGGAGAGAGTAGGGGGTGAAGAAAACTGGGAGTACATAATTGATGAATAAAACCTAGTGCTCAACATCATTATTCTAGCTCACATACGCCACCATCCAACTTTGTGTTCTTTCCCTTGCCTTTTTTTTTAAAAACCTTCTTTTCCTTGCTTCTTGTCCACACCCTTGCACTGCAATTCCTCTCCGGATTAGTTATGTGTCGGTCTCACTGGCATGTAGTAGTTGCACATGTTTATCTTGTACATAATTGAATAAAAGAAAATAGCTGTGCCTAATTTTGATGCGAGGTTGACAGCAACATTTATGAAGAACTAGCCTCATAGGCGCGCCGCAACGCCGCGCCAGCCACCGTACGTACCAAAATAAAAGAGACGATAACTCGTGAGGAGTTTTTTTAAAAAAATCGAAGGCAAATGCGTATTTTCAAAAAAGGTAAAGGGCTTTTTCGTAAAAAATAAGGACCTGTACGTAAATAAACGGGGACCCGTGCGCAATTTCGAAAACCGCGGGGGGCTATCTGCAAAGTGAAGGGGCTAAAAAAAACTGGCAGGGACCTTTTCGTGTGAACAAAGGACCTGTACGTAATTTCGGGAAAACGCAGGGGTTGTTTTGCAAAACGCCTCCCCAGACCGTACGCAAATCGGTGGGGGCACGCGGCGGCCGGAGCGTGGCGCTCGCTCCGCGCGCGCTTCCCCCCGCGCGTAATAGGTTTTTATTCAGCAATCAGCACAGCGTTTAGCAGCTGTACAAGTCCCACGCTAGAAAATTATTTGTTCCCGTCGTGAGGGCATATCTATTAGCAGTTTTGCTATTGCATAGTCGACTGAAATTTTTTTATCTCTTAGTCACTTGAAGTTATACTCTTAATCACATAAAGTTGTAGTGTACTAATTCCCCTCACCTGAAGTTGCACTCTCAGTCATCTAAAGTTGCAGTATAGAAAAGTGACTGAAAATGAAGAGAAAAAACAGTTGCCTGCGCAATAGTCACTCCCATCTATTAGTTCTTAGGTAAAGATGCATGCATGCCTGGTTTTGTGTTGTGTTAAATGTTAAACTTTCATAAAAAAACCGAACTGTTGTGTAACTGTGTAAGGTTTCTGTTGTCAAGAGTAGGGAAAACAATTTCGGGCAAAATTTGTTGAATTTCGATTTTCTCGGCAGGGTACGAAAATTTGCTAAATCGGTTAATTCCGGTTCAAAATTGGAGTTTAACTAAATTTCTTAACTAATATAAGGTAAGAAGTACTTAGCTGGTAAGGGATGGTGGTTGGTGTAGGTCATGAATTCGAACCCCAAAACCAAAACTAATTTTATTTTCCATTTCTACTAAAAAATCAGATTTAAAAGTTAAAAATTTCGAACGGATTTTTCCCCAAAATTTCTAAATTTTGAATTTATCGGTGGGGATGAAAAAAAATTCCGGAAAATGTTCCCAGGTCAAGAGTAGTAGTTCTATTCTGCTGACTGCTACTACTATAGTATACCTTCTTCAGTGGAGATAATTCACATCATGATGCATGTTGTTGACTAAATGCTTTTATGCATTTAACATGGCTAATTGATGGATTGATGTGATGACATTTATACTAGCCGTACATACATACACTGTCTAATGATAACTGCCATAAATCAAATTATTTGGAAAATCTTCTTGTAGCATTATGTTCACCGTATGTATCGCATTCAGTAATTCTTAAAGATTTAGTTCTGAGCATGCGTGTAAACGACCCTTGAGAGGCCAATAAACAAGTACAATGAGTAAACCATGATTACAAAGTTGTCAGGATATTTTATCTGTGAACTAATTTGCAATCTTGTCAAAGTCGTTACACATAAGCCGGGTGGAAGTGATCAAGAGAAGATTGCTGGTGCTCGAAGTAATATGGACGCCAGCCAGCCGAAAAAAGTATACCCCCAAAATTAACTTTCCAGGAAAGGATGACTTGGTTGGGAATTATGATGAGCTGTTTCCAACAAACAACCATGGATTCTGAATTGCATATATATCCTCATTTGTCATGTACAGTACATAAAAGGTCAGTTCTTTTTGACTATGGCTTATGGTTTTGGGGTTGTTCGTGAAAGAGAATATAAAGTAACAGAAATTCGCGTGAGGTTTTGGCTAATATAAATAAAGTCGTTAGAGTGTTGTACTATAATCAACTTGCAGACCCCGTCTTGAAAAGACACTCTGTTTAAAGGGAATGTATCTAGTGCCAATGCCCATTTAGGTGCTAACATGCTAATGCCGCTCAGGATCGTTAGATCTGCCCCCTACGGCCTGGATCCTTGAGGGTGGAACAACCAATCCACTTATGCAAATTTGCCAAAAACCCCCCGCCTCCCCCGTCATTTTTTCCTCCTCCGCCTAACTCCCTTCTCCACGCGACGCCTGATCCATTCGCACCCAGACGCCACAACTCCCTGTGCACCAGGGTTAGGGTTAGGCGAAAGGGCGGCCTCCCGTTGTCCGGAGCACCACCGCCTCCCTCCGAGCTGGCCACCTCCCTGAGCTCGAACGCCCTTCGACCCAGCCTTCTCCCCGAGCGTCGACGCCCTCCGACCCAGCCTCCTCACCGCGCTTCTTCCCCAAGCGCCGCCGCCCTCTAATCCGGTGTGCTCCCCTATTTAAAAATTAGTTATTATAGAAAAACTAATAATAACTTTTAGAAGTGGGAAAGAAGTGCCCGTTGTCTTCGTTACCCAGTCTTGTTGTCTTCGTTACCCAGTCTTGTCAGTTGTCATAATCATTGTTGATTTCATGTGTCAGAAATTCTCCGTACGCATGTGTTGCCGTACGAAGCAGGGCTCGTATACATGTCATATAGCAGCTTGGCGTGAGAAAAAATAGTTGCAGGCGAAGTGGCTTGGCTTTGTGCAGACAAGTGATCCGAGTGCCGTAGAAACCGGTTCCTTAATTTGTCAACTGAATTGGTTGGAATGCACTGACACTCGACAGTGAAGGGCACCAAATCGAACTTAATGGTCGACGAGCATCAACCACCGACGAGTCAGGCAAAAAACAAAGAGGTATGCACAGAACATCGTCGACTATGATATCTGATGTTTTCTTGCAAAGTTGAGGTGGTATGCGATTGCTCCCTGAATGTTTGACAGGAGCATTTCATAGAAATTTTGGAATTTCAGAACCTGAAAATGCTGTATATTGTACATCACTACATCATATACCTGAAAAAGAAAACGACTGCAATATTGTAACGTTTTTCTTTTTTAGAACGACTACCAATAGCTTTTGCCCTCCACACCATCTTCGTTATTCGATTGGTAAGAGTGGCAGAATTCCGGCTTAAAGCGCAAATCGTCGTGAAACACAAAAGAGAGCAATGTACGGGACTGTTCTTTTTCTCCGAAGCTGGTGGCTTTTGGCTTTTGCTATAGTACCTAACTTTTAAACGGAGTATTTTCTCAAGATGGGGTCTACAGGTTAAACGATCTACACGTTAAAAGCCCAACATTTGTACCTGCCAAAATCGCAAGTGAGTATCTATCTCTTCGTAATCTGTACCGTAAATAGCCAAAATTCAAAAATTTCAACCAAAAGCCATAAACCGCAGCCGAAAAGAACAGACCCGCGCCAAAAACAACGGTTTGCAGCCAAATGTTATGTCGCAGTTGAACTCATCACACGGTGCTTGCTAGACGAATAGAGTTATATATAGAACAACTATTCTTTTGATATACAATGCACGAACTATTTTTTATTTTTGATCCTTGCATCACTGTTGCAGCGGTTGGGGGCAGTTCGATAGTGCTTTAGTGGCACACTGGCATCAAATGAAGCCATTCTCATGCTAGCTAGCCTGTTAATTAAATAGCTGTTTACGGGCCGGATCTTCGCTGTTAGCTTGTAAGTGTCCAATAAGAAATCAATGCTCTAAACTGAGATGTTTGGATTTTACTTTCGTCCTACCAAGAATCCATAGGGCATGCATGGTTCCTCTCTTCCACTTTGATCCCCGTACATTCGATTTCCAAACTCTTGACAATAAAGAGACAGGACCAACCATTTTTATGCTGCGTGGTCTCCCATTTGTATGAAGTGGAGCTGGTGGTAGAGATCATGGACCCCTCTCTCTCTCTATCTCTCTCAAGGCAAAATAAGTCAACATGTTCCCTCTCAAAAACTGAAAATTACTACATTAATTGGACAAAAAGGAAAAAGATCTACACCGTTCATTGTGGTGGGTCCAAATTATAACAGCCTAAATTAAAAGAAAGAGTTAATGCCAATTACAGTCCAAAAGTAACTGAAATTTGAAATAAAAAATAAAATAAAGTTAGCAATTTGATTCCCATACAAATTCGTTAGTAAGATCTCAAAATAAATATAATTCAGAAAAAATAAAAAAATTAGCAATTAAATTTGTATACAAATCCCAAAAAAATAACTAAAATTACGAATATAAAATAAAATTTATCAATTTGATTTGATATGCATTCCAAATTAAAATAGCTAAATAACTGTAATCCAAAATAAACATTAAAGAAAAAAATTAGCAATTGAATTTGTATATGAATTCCACAAAAATAATTGAAATTAGGAATAAAAATAAAAGAAAATTTACAAGTTGGCTTACGTATGAATTCCAAAGTAAAATCCTTGAATAAATTAAATTCAGAATAAAATCCATAAAATTAGCAATTTGATTTGTATACGGTCCCATGACGCTGGGAGAAGGGTCGGTGGTGGCGGTCTTGTGATTTTCTTTTTTTCTCTTTTTTTTTCTTTTCAATCTAAAGTGCAATCAACATCTACTCTGTGATGTAATCTATTGATCGACATTGTGCCGACGACTTCAAGTCTGCTCGCGGTAGATTAGAGCGGATTTGCACCGTAGAAAAATAATCTAGAAAGCGAAATCTAGAAATTTAGAGCGATCTAGACAATTCAATCTACTAGTACTTCGATGATTACCTTCGATTCACCAGAGCGATTCATGCTGATAACGTGTTGAGGAATCGTCGCTGGCGACCAGTTCGATCGATTCCTCTGCTTATGCAAAACAAGATCAATCACAGAAGACAAAGAATTGTAAATTGAAGCACAGAGAGGTAGAGAGAACTCATGGTATTTCTTTATTGCTTTCTTTCTGATTTTTGTATACAAAATAGTCAATAGTAATCCCTATTTACAGCAAAGAAGAGCAAGTGGCGGCTAGTGCCTCTCTGCCTCCGTACATTATGCAGCAATGGTTGGCTGGTTTGTACTACGTGCCTGCCACGCTTGTCCACACCACGGCGTGTTCTGCAAGTCCAACAAGGTTGGAAATAGGGTTAGCAAGAGAGCTCGTTAAAACTGGAATCAAAATTATTTTAATTATAGTAGTTAATGGGTTTTAAATTAAAATAAGACAATTTTGAGTGAAAAAATATTAACGAGAATCGGCTCGATAGTGGTTCATTAGCTCGAATTTAAAATAACCACTTAAACGATAAATAAAACAATTTTATGTCAACTATATCTATTTTAAAAGAAGCTCAATAATAGCTTGTTAAACCTAGTCCTTGAAAAGCAAAGTGAAGAGTCACGTAGCACCTTCACAAGTCAGAGGATTTTGTTGGGTTAGGCCTGGATCCACCTTGGTCCTCCTTGAACGAATGACAGGTCAGAGGATCTATCTGTAGTAGTATTTCTTCTCTCCGGAGTGCTTCCAAATTTCAATAAAGAGTATCGCTTACGTGCTCTTCCAAATTTCAATAGTTAAATTTTTAAGCGTGTCCGTTTGGAGAAGATATAACATGTCCATGAGTACCTTTTTAAGCGTGAAAATCACACGAAAATGAGCACTTTTGTTAAAATAGTACACATTCTACTAAAAATGCTTGTACAAGTTTCCGAAAATTCTCAAAAAAAAATATCAGTTATAGGTAAGTTTATGATCTATATTCATGCAAAATTTTAAGAACCCAATCCCGTTTGCGAGATAATAAAAAGTAAAATACGACATATAACATTGTCAATTACTGTTTAACACTGTTGCATACAATTACACACCTTATTTGCCTTTTCCGTTTCTCACAAATGGGATTGAGTTTGTTCTTGAAATTTTGCATGGATATAGACCATGCTAATTCCTATAGTTGACAATTTTTTTGAGAATTTTTGAAAACTTGTACGTTTCGGCATTTTCCATGATTGTATGTTTCTTTGATGATAGCTTGCTTGAGCTGCCTCCATGGAAAGATGCACAAAATGGCCCCTTTTTTGGACGCACGCACGTTGCTTGGCACAAAAGCTTCTCGTTCTCAATGGGCTCAGCGGTTCAGAAATCTCATTCTTTCTTGCTCGCACCTAACAAGCAACATAAACAATTCACACAAAACTAAAAGAGTTCTGGTTAGTTTGTGTCAAAAAGATCGGATATCTTACGCTTGATGATAGCATGACAGGCCACCACACAATGTGAACAATTAAAAACAGTTAATGGATAACGAAACTTTTTTTAAAAAAAAGGGAGCAAATATCTAATGAAAGAAAACGATAGAATTTTGTAATTTGCACATCGTATTCAGAATTTCAAATCACCTGACTATACTTGTACAATCATGGAAAATGCCGAATTAATGAAGTGAGTATTTTAGTATACCCCTAAAAGGAGGGACAGATGATACAGAAAAATATGCATCTGATTACAGTATGATAAGTCCCCCCAAATGCTTTACTCGAAGGATCATGTGAGAAAATTAATGATATTATTGTGATGAACCATTGCAATGTTTGTGGAGTAATCAATTGATTTTGCAAAGATTGCATTTGATTTTGACTGTTTTCTGGAACTGTTAGAAAAATCGGAAGTACCGCATGTGTTTGTGCGGTATTATCGTTAAGTGGTACTACCAACGTTGTGAGCATGATAATTCCGCTCGAGCGGTAGTTCCGGTCTGAGCAGCGGAACATTTTTCCAGAGAGGTCATGTGCGAGGAGCGATGGTGCAAAAGTACCGCCTTAGGGCGCGGTAGTACCAGCGTGTTAAGAGCAGTAGTACCGATTTTTGTAGAAAAACTGGGTTTTGGCTTTTGAGTTGGGATGACCATGTGGTCATGGTATGTGTGTTATTGCTTGTATGCACATGAGTTTATTGTTTGGTTCTAGGATTAGGATCAGTATTTTGGTAGCATACATTTTGCATGGTGTATTGTATGGATGAATAGTATCAAGTGATGACTTTGTGTATTGTGCGGTGCTACGTGACGGTTTGCTTATTATTGTTGGTTGTAGGATTTCAGAGCTAGGTCATAGTGAGGCGTAGGAGGACCGGGACTAGGCATAGGGTGATGCTAAGGTCCAAAATGGTCAGGGAGATGCCGAAGATGACTGAGGCTTGCAGGGTAATTGCAAGCCAGGACGACGAGGAACTAGAGTGGGAGCTACTGGTGGTGGACATGGCGGGCAACGGTGAGGTGGACCGAGACTAGGCACAGGGAGGAGTCGAGGTCCAGACAGTCGAGGAAGCCGGGTGCTGTTATGCGCGAGAAGAAGCATGTGGTGCGCTAAGTGACTTGGGTCGTTTGCAAGCGAGGACGATTCGGTGGGATGCAGACGCGTGAAAGGCTTGACAAGTCATTGGGGCCACATGGAAGATATCGAAGCATGGGTGATGATTCATGGCAAAGAAAGTAGGAAGCTTCAAGGAAGGTGGTAGAGGGACATTTTGGTAAATTGCCCAATACCGGAAAAGTGGTGGTATGTGAAACCTCGACGTTGGCCTATATGGTTTAGGTCTTGTATGTGCTGAAAATGTGAAGTGGATCAAGTATTGATTCACTAATAGGTTTACCTTCGACCGTTTCTTAAAACAAGTATCTTGATGAGTACCATCTTGACCACCTTCAACTCTATTGCAGAGGCTTTGGTCAAAATAAAGCTTCTTTCTGAAGCTGCGACTCGTAGCTAAGAGGAGACCAAGTCAGTGAAGGCAATCCTTCAAGACAATGGTGCACTTCTCAACGATCTACTCGGTGGGTTTGGTGC
The DNA here is from genome assembly GCA_036346245.1 of Bonia amplexicaulis. NCBI lineage: Eukaryota > Viridiplantae > Streptophyta > Magnoliopsida > Poales > Poaceae > Bonia > Bonia amplexicaulis. The sequence continues at coordinate 40,689,802 of CM070735.1, forward strand.
GGAGAAGATGAGTCCTTCTGAGGATACCATTATTGCCCACGTAACTATGATCGAACTACAAGTCAAGGCTTTGAAGAATCACATGTTGTCTTTGAAGTCTGACCAGGCGAAGTCGATTCGGGATGTGGTCGGGGTGCTATAAGCTATGTCTTGGCAAAACTCAAGGCATGCAATCGGAATATCAACCTGCACCCAATCGAGAACGACTTCAACTGCTCTTTGGAAGAAGCGGCCCACCTGGTCGTTCAACTAGAGCCAAACGGACTAAAGATTGCCGAAGAAATGCATCTTGGCTCTCCTTCTTCAGAATGATTTTGTAAATAGTAATTTGTAAAGACTTACTAAATTAAAGACTTGCCTTTGGGAGATGAAAAAGCTTCTTTCTTTTTCTGCAATTCATCTCATAGAGCAATTAGTATTCATAAGATGAAAAAAGGAAATGAAAGAGAATGAAATTTTGACTAAGAAATAAAATTATGCTAATAACTCTATCCTAGCTCCCGACTATTTACTTAGTTTAAACAGATAAACAAAGCAAATAGTATGGAGTGAAATATGCAGAAAGCGGAGTGGTTCATCCGACCATCGTTATCGAATTCGATCACATGTACTAGCAGCAAAGAGGAAGAACAAGTCGACGCTAGGAAGTTTCTTCTAGTGGGCAGGACCACATGTAGAAAGGAAAGGCTTCGACTAGATGATGTTGCTTCCTTTCGACCAGGTAAATGAAATCGAAAATAAATGATACAAGGATAAAACAGTCAGATTTCCTTCTTGTATATCCATTCAACATTTTCCTAGACAACTCAATCATTTTATGCTGATAGCAAGAGTTAGGAATGAGTCGATACTAGGAAGCTCCTTCTAGTGGGCAGGACCACATGCAGAGAGGAGAGACTTCGACTGGTGGTGTCCCCTTCTCTGACTAGTTAAACGAATTAGATGTGCCATAAGTGGTCGAACAAATATAAAAGAAACTCTACTAAACATACAATAATAAAGATTTAAAAAAACTAAAAACTTTATTGAAAAAGATAGAAATGTTTACACATAGAACTTGAGTAATTGGTCGATATTCCAAAAGTTTGAGAGAATATGACCGTTTTCCATAGCAAGTCGTATAGAGCCTGGGCGTGTGACTTTAACCACGGTGTAAGGATCTTCCCACTTGGGGAAATCTTGTTCCTATTAGACTGGGATTAGATTTCCTCAATACCAAGTCACCTACAGCAAGACTGCGAGGTTGGACCTTACGATCGTAGTACTTATGCATGGCTTCCTAATAGACTACTAATCAAATTAAGGCTTGATTCCTCTTCTCTTCGAGCAGGTTGACGTCATCTGCTCGAAGTTGCTCCTAGTTGGAGTCATTGAAGTTCTCGGTCCTCGTCGACCAGATCTTTAGTTCTAAAGGAAGCATGGCTTCAGCTCCAGAAACTAGGAAAATGGAGTTTTCCTATCGTCCAGCTAGGAGTCATGTGAATTGCCTATAATACAGAAGGTAATTCTTGTACCCAAGCCCCCGAGCGCTTTACGAGCTGGTCGAAGACTCGGATCTTAATTCCTTGCATTATTTGGCCATTCACGTTCTTAACTGCCCCATTGCTCTGATGATGGGAGATCGAAGCAAAATATAGTTTGATACTTAATTCGTCACAAAATTCTTGAAAGTTCACGCTCGAAAATTGCTTTCTATTGTCTGTAATTATCCGACTTGGGGCTCCAAATCGAGTAATTACACTTCTCATCGTGAACCTTTTTGCAGCCTCCGTTGATATCCCAATCACATGTTCGGCTTCGATCCATTTCATGAACATGTCAATAACCACGAAGAGGAACTTCAAGCTCCCTGGCGCTCTTGGGAATGGCCTAGGATATCGAAACCCCAGGTCGCAAAAGGCCAAGATAGAGGAATTGTTTAGAGAGCCTGAGCTGGTAGGTGTATTTTCCAGCTATGGAACTGGCATTGTACATATTTCTTAACCAAATCCTTGGCATCATTGAGGGCTGTTGGCTAGTAGAAATCTTATCAAAAGGCTTTATCGACCAGCATTCTGTAGGAAGCATGCGCTCCACAGATGTCCCCATGAATGTCGTTAAGGAGTTGTACCCCCTCTCTCTGCGATATACATCGCATAATAACCCCTAGCGTACTCCGTTTATATAGATTCTATCATCGGGTATTGAACCCTTCTGAAGGTAGTCGTAGATGGGAGCCACCCACGTATCTTCGTAATCTAGAGATGCTATCTCTTTATGAGTTATCTTCAGTGCTTCGACCAGAGACAGCTTCTGGAGTTGCTCAAAGAAGACTCCTGGTGGTACTTGTGAGTGGAAAGAAGCTATTTGAGCCAACTAGTCTACAAGAAAGTTATCCTTCCGAGGGATATACTGTAACTCAAAGCCAAAAAAATGCTTCTCGAGATTCCTGACTTTCGACGAGTACTGAGACATGGTCAAACTCGAGTATTGATACTCTTTGCCGACCTGATTCATAACTAGTTGAGAGTCTCCTCTCACGAGTAGTCGATGAATCCTGAGCGCTTTAACGGCTTGTATGCCAGCCAATAAGCCTTCGTACTCAACCACGTTATTAGTGGCCGAAAAGAGTAATTGAATTGCTGAAGGTTTCTTTCGGACTTCTGGATATTGGAGATCAAAGGATATGACATTATACTCGGGAGTGACTGGATATATGAGCATAGCCCGGTGAGTTTGAATCTAAAGACCTGGGAGTTCACCATATTCAAAGATGGCAAGAAAATGATCACCTTCAGCGATGAGACCTTGCCAGGCAACAAATGCATTATCAATGTTCACAAACTTCTGAGGGAAATGAGGAAAGGAGTAGTAGGAGCAGTGGTGTACGCCATGCCACCCGAAGATGAGACGTCTGGGAATCAGTTGGTACTAGAGAAGATACAGGAAGTTGTAGATCAATTTCAAGGTGTATTTGAGGAACCAAAAGGACTTCCTCCCTTCAAGGGTAATGAGCATCGAATTCCCTTAACTACTGAAGCCAAACCAGTCAATTTTGCTTATCATCAATTTTGCCGTGTAACTACTATTGCAATGCAATCAGTTCATTGTGGTTGTCATTGAACTATTTTATGCTATTCTGGGTAAAGAGCTTGCCATTGAACTAAGATCGACAATTTAAGAAACTAAGATGACGAGTTATCTGGTTGACAATGTGTCAACGTTAATTGGGGTTCTATTAGATTCTAAGTTCTCTTGTTGCTGCTTTTGCTATGAAAATACTGTGGGTTGTATGTTATCTTTCATTACTGCAAGCCTTGGTGAAATTTGGTTTTTCAAATATGTAAAATGCATTGTTCAATTGATATTACTTGAATTAGGGCCTTTGCTTTGTTACCCTTCTGTCTAGCAATATTTGTTGGCACAGCTGATTTGCTAGCACTAGCAGTTCCTAAGCTCAAAGGTGTTGGGGTTATCCCAGACCGAAGGTATGGAACCAAAATCCTGTGAAATGGCTTACTACAATGTTTGTTGGATCGGTGATTTGTCATGATAGATCTATGGTAGCTTGCTTATTCCCCCTTCATGCATGTATCATGGAAGAAATGCAAACTCTAGGGAACTCTCCATAGTGTTTTGCTTCCTGAACATTTTGTGTGAGGTTGTAGTAGTAGTGTAGTAGATCTGCATGCTGTATCTATGCTTGTTAATTTAGAAGAATATCGGCCTTTTCCTTCTAGGCTTCTGATCATATTTTAGATTCAAACAAGGATTCTATTGGAATTACTAACTGCTGTTCACTGTTAATTTTCTGATGATCTATTGTTTTCCTTGGCCAATTAGAAGAATATCGGCCTTTTCCTTCTAGGCTTCTGATCATAATTTAGATTCAAACAAGGATTCTATTGGAATTACTAACTGCTGTTCACTGTTAATTTTCTGATGATCTATTGTTTTCCTTGGCCAATTAGAAGAATATCGGCCTTTTCCTTCTAGGCTTCTGATCATATTTTAGATTCAAACAAGGATTCTATTGGAATTACTAACTGCTGTTCACTGTTAATTTTCTGATGATCTATTGTTTTCCTTGGCCAATCTCCAGTTGTGGGAGCCGTGGTGGCGGTGACTGCAGTGACTAGTTCTTCAGGGTCATATTTCAGAATCAAACAAGGATCATATTTCAGAATTTCAGGAAGAAATCCGGAGATTGCAGTGACTAGTTCTTCAGGAAGAAATCCGGAGATTGCAGTGACTAGTTCTTCAGGAAGAACCGAGACATAAATCAGGACCAATTGCAGTTTATACATCTTACTCGCTACTATGCGTATTTGTGTGATCATGTTGCAATTGTGCTCAAAACTTGAAGGATTAGAAAATATTTATTGTGCTCAAAATCCAATAACAGCAATTTGGCCTCGTTGAGTCTTCGGAAGCAGCTCCTTTCATGCGTGATCTGTAGCGGGTTTGACAATGATGTATTTATATCTAGCTCCCTGATTGATTGGCATGTATTGCAAATGTTGGAATATTAGCATTGCTCGCCACATGTTTGATGGGATGCAGTCACCAGATATTGTATCATGGACTGCGATGATCATGGGGTATGCATTGCATGGTCCAGCAAGAGAGGCTCTTGTGTTGTTTTGAGAGAATGGAGTTAAGTAATGTGAAGCCTAATCATATCACGTTTCTAGCGGTTCTGACTGCATGTAGTCATGCTGGATTGGTGGACAAGGGCATGAAGTATTTCAACAGTATGTCAGATCAATATGGAATTGTTCCTTCTGTTGAGCATTGTGCAGCACTTGCAGTACCCTTGGCCGTGCAGAAGAGTTGGGTGAAGCATATAATTTCTTCTCTAAGATGCAAATAAAACCAACTGCCTTGGTGCCTGAGTGAGCAAAAAGTAAACAATCAAAACATGTCGGCTCAATTTTGCCTGGATGTAAGACAGGCCTTCTTTCTCTAGATGAATAGTGAGGTCTGTGTTGATAATTTAATCTAAGTCTAATCATGAGTCGAAAGTCTTAAGTCTAGATCAATGACATGAACACCTAACTAGAACATTAAAGTGGAAACATGAGTGCGTACCCGAGTTCGGAGATGCCATCTTGAGGTTGTAGAAGTTGCGGCAGTGGAGGGGTCGTCGGTGATGTAGAAGAGGAAGGCCGGCGGTGAAGAAGACGGCGGCGGTAGAGGTGGCCGATGGGGACGACGATGGCTTCGGCATTCGTTCACCACAGCACCGGAGATGGATCGGACTCGTTGGGGTTCATATTTTTAGGCTTAGAACAACTGGTGTCATGCCCTTGCCGTAACCCCTCTTCATTTCTATATTTGGCGCTGGGTAACCGGGACCTCAACCAACAGTTGTTAGTAGCACCCCCGATCAGGGTGCGTGATGGAGACTAGGTCTCCCTGAAATCTCAGAGGCGGTTAGCCTGAGATCAACCCAACATTCTCCCCTTTGATCGTAAGGCTAACATCATAAGCCTATTCTTTGATAAAACAGCACACCAAGGCAATGTGTTGCATGGTCAATAAAGTACCATACAACCTCAGTACCTATAGCGTACTATTCTTATCTTAAAATGGATATTCATTATTCTTAATGGGTGTTGATTTGTTTAAAGGTCCTTATATCCAGAATCAGAGGCTTTCCAATAAACCCATGCCGGCAACATGATCACGAAAAATACTGGGTGGTAAGCCTTTAGTAAGTGGATCCGCAAGCATTAACTTAATACTAATATGTTTGATACTTATGGTTTGATCCTGGATTCTATCTTTCACAACATGATACTTAATGTCAATGTGTTTGGCAGCACCACTTGACTTGTTGTTATTTGCATAAAAGACTGCGGGTTCATTATCGCAGTATAAAGTGAGTGGTTTAGAGATGCTGTCTACCACTCTAAATCCCGGGATAAAATTCTTAAGCCATACAACCTGCTCGGTAGCCTCATAACATGCCACAAAAACTCAGCTTGCATCGTTGAAGTGTCGTAAGGGTTTGTTTGGAGCTTTTCCACGAAATAGCTCCTCCAGCGAGTGTGAAGATGTAACTTGATGTGGATTTCTTAGAATCAACACATCCCGCAAAGTCTGAATCTAAATAACCAATAACATCAAGGCTATCAGAAAAATTATATATGAGCATGAAATACTTAATAGCTTGCATATAACGCAAAGCTTTCTCAACGGCTTTCCAGTGGTCTAGTTCTGGATTCGACTGATGTCTGCCAAGCATCCCGCCCAAAAGCTAAATCGTATGTACATACTTGAGTACATACATAATGCTTCCGACAATGAAGCATAAGGAACCGACTTCATCTGATCAGTTTCATATTGGTTCCTTGGACATTGAAATGTCCCAAACTTATCGCCCTTAACAATAGGAGCAGGCGAGCCAGAGCACTTATTCATATTGTATTTCTTTAGTACTCTGTCAACGTATGTATTCTGAGATAAACCTAATATTCCTTTAGACCTATCTCTGTAAATTTCAATGCCAAGAATATAAGAGGCATCACCGAGATCCTTCATATCAAAATTGGATGAAAGAAATTTCTTGGTCTCAAGCAGCATGTCCTTATCGCTGCTGACCAATAAGATATCATCCACATAAAGTACTAAGATGGTGGATTTACTACCCTTGAACTTAATATACATGCAGTTATCAACCTTTATTTTCCATAAAATCGAAACTTCTTATGATTTTATCAAATTTGAGGTACCACTGCCTCGACACTTGTTTTAAGCCATAAATGGACTTCTTAAGTCGACATCCCATATGCTCCTTGCCTTCAACGACAAAACCTTCCGGTTGGGCCATGTAAACATTTTCTTGCAAGTCGCCATTAAGAAATGCCGTTTTAACATCCATCTGATGTAGCTCTAAATCATAATGAGCTACAACTGCCATAACAATTCTGAATGAATCTTTAGTTGAGATGGAAGAAAAAATGTCATTATAGTTACTTCCCTCTCTTTGTGAGAAGCCTTTTGTTACAAGCCTTGCTTTGAATCTTTCGATAATTCCCTTAGAGTCATATTTTGTTTTGTAGACCCATTACAGCCTACTGTTTTGACTCCGTCAGGAATTTCTACTAAGTCCCATACATCATTAGTGCTTATAGACTTTTGTTCATCCTCCAATTTTAATTCTTAGGTTGTGCTGATTTTCAACTTCAGCCTTAAATATTTTGAATTTGTCGAGTGATTCAAAGCGATCTTTAATGGGGAAAAATAAAACCATAACGGGAGAAAATATTAGCGAATGTGATGAAAGAATCAAAACCATCCAGTGTGAATTAATTCTAAGAGTCCTGTACTGTGAGTAGTTCCCTTATTTATTTGTTTTATTTTCCTTTAATGCAATCAGTGCAGTGGTCTGAGTCAAAGAAATCTAAAAGGTGAAGAATTTATTCTTTAATGAGACGCTACATTCTCCCCCTCGAAATGTGGACTAAACGACAGTGCCACAATTGCGAAGAAGTCTCATCATTAATCTAAAGATACAGGGAAATAATTAAGAGGAAGCATATATAGCTTTTCTTGTCAAGACCATCACCATTAAATTTAATACATTTATTGTCTCCAAAAATACATTAAAACATTCATCGTTCAATAAAGAAACTGAAATTAAATTCCTCCTGATGGAAGGAACAAAAACTACATTATTGAGATGAAGAATGAATACGCAAATCATCTGAGCTACCTTTCCATCCGCGATTCTAAGACTTCGCTCCTCCTTTCTTAGTGTTTTCGCGGTAAGGAATTCCCCTTTTGGCGAGCCACTTAAGAAAGCCTACATAGTCTTTCGGAAAATACCCTAGCTGTTTTCAGAAGTTGTATTCTCCCCCTTTAGCTGATCCAGCGGAAGCAACATGAGGCTTTTGTGCATAGTGCACTTTAGGCCCCGATTCATTTGAGTTAGGGGAGAAATGCAACTTCTTCTTAGACTTGAAGTCCCCTTGAAACTTCCTTTTATGAGAGCCACCAACATTAAAAGCAAAGTCATTTTTTTAGTTCTTATTCTTTCTTCTCCTGAACACACATGGCGATCAAATCGCTCATGTTCTATTTCTCTTAATTTTAAAAGCTGTGTGCTCAGAAAGAAGCGATGTCATAAACTCATAATGAAATAAACTAGAAAACCATCAGAAATTGTCGTGTCCATGCCCTTGAGTTTTTTTTTGTCATATCAGTCATCATCATGATATGCTCTCTTATACTGCCAGACCCATCATATTTAGAGGTTAAGAGCCTCTGAATTAAGGTACTGGCATAAACTTTAGTGGAGCCTTTGAATTTCTCCTCAATTGAAACCATGTACTCTTTAGCATTTTCAGAATTGGGAATTTTTCCCCTAATCATGACTGAAATTGAGGTTTTCATAATCATAAGTGATAAGCGGTTAGATCGTTCCCATTTTTCAGCATTATCATCATAAATCTTCCTTTTCTCAGCAAAATTCTCCTCACCCTCGGTGGGGGGAACGGGAACGTCTACTCTTAAGGCATAATCAAGGTCCAAAACTCCAAGGACAACGTAAATTCGTTCTCTCCACGAGGAAAAAATTGCTCCCCGTGAGTTGCTCAATATTATCAATAGTGGCGGCAACCTTCGAAGCATTAGGTGTTGAATTAAAAATACAGGGCAAAAATTAGAATCATCATATATATATATATATATATATATATATATATATATATATATATATATTGCATGTAATTAACCCTACGTTGGTCTGATTAATAACATGCATAAAATACAGTTCAAATTCATATCACCGTTGGGCAGAAAATGAAAAGAACTTAATTTTATATGGCAACATATGATTATAAACAACATTAGTCAGAATATAATCATATGAATACATAATGCCAAAATTAAGCGTAAAATCTTAAAATTAAATATCTCGATGGCGACATATGATTATAAACGACGTTGGTCAGAATGTAACCATATGCATTCATAATGCCAAAATTTAATCATAAAAACTTTAAATTAAAAAATTTAATTGGCGACATATGATTATAAACAACGTTGGTCAGAATATAACCATATGCATACATAATGCCAAAATTAAACATAAATTCTCAAATTTAAAATATCTCGTTGGCAACATATGATTATAAACGACGTTGGTCAGTATATAACCATTTGTATACATAATGCCAAAAACTAAGCATAAATTCTCAAAATTAAATATCTTCCGTTAGCTCAATTTAAATTTGAGATTATTCATAACAATAACATAATTATTCATCATAATTTGGGCCATTTAATTAATTAAAACAGTGCATAAGGATATACTAAAAATAAAATTAAATGCACCGAAAATTAAAAATTATAACAGTGCATTAAAATAAAAGCAAAACAAAAGAAAATGCACTGAAATAGGACAATCTGCTGGAAATTTGGGCCCAAAAAAAATAAAAAATAATAATAATTTTAGGCCGAAAAATGGCCTCAAAAGCAATTCGGGCCAAAATCGGCCCACAAATATTCCTCTCGGGCTAAAAAATGCACGTATGGACCGAAAAAACGCAGCCGGCCCAAAACCATCGGCGCGGCCCGAATTTCCGTGCACCGGCCCAAAAGGCGCAGCCGGCCCAAGTCACGCGCGCAGGCGGCCAGCCGGCCCATCATCCCGCAGCCCACTCACTCGTGCACCGTTGGTGCGGACGGACAGCCGAGATGCGTGCCGGCCAAAAAGACGCCTCGGCCCGAAACATGATGGCCGTCCGATTTGATCGGACGACCGAAATCGAGCGTGCGACGGGACAAAAACAGCCCAAAACCTAAACCTAATCTCATTCGCACGGCCCCTCCTGAAAAATACGGATCCGAGCGGCGGCGGCGGGCGAAGCGAGCGGCCGACGCGGGCGTCGCTTCGCGGCGCTGGGTGGTTGCGGCCCCACCGGAGTGGCAGCGGCGCCCCGAAAGGAGAGGAGCAGGCGGCACGCCTCGGCGGCGGCAGGCTGCTCGGCCCGAGCGGAGGCGAGGCTGCGGCGAAGCGGAGCGGAGGCGCGCGCCCTCACGGAGCGGGCGATCGCGCATGAAGCTCGCGCCTGCGTCGGAGGCAGCGCGGCGGCGTCAGCGGCGGCGCGCGCGCCCGGCGTCTGCGGCGGCCGCCGGAGCGGCTAAGGGCGGCGGACGGCGGCGGCCCGCCCGGCAAGGCGGCAGCAGCTTAGCAAGAGGTAAGCCAGCGGATCCCCTTTTTATTTTATTGATTGCTTTGTTTCCGATCCGAAGATCCATTCGGTTTTGAGGTTGCGGGTGAGGGGAAAAACTTATGGGGTCTTTAATTCATTAGATCTATTGAACCCCCTCCCCTCCTTCTAATTGCTAACCTAGCCACCGATTTAAGATTTGCATCCCCAAATTACAAATCCAAGTTCGGGAAAAAATTTAGGGTTCATGATTGATCTTAGAATTGCTCTGATACCATTGCTGATAATTTAATCTAAGTCTAATCATGAGTCGAAAGTCTTAAGTCTAGATCAATGACATGAACACCTAACTAGAACATTAAAGTGGAAACATGAGTGCGTACCCGAGTTCGGAGATGCCATCTTGAGGTTGTAGAAGTTGCGGCAGTGGAGGGGTCGTCGGTGATGTAGAAGAGGAAGGCCGGCGGTGAAGAAGACGGCGGCGGTAGAGGTGGCCGACGGGGACGACGATGGCTTCAGCCTTCGTTCACCACAGCACCCGAGATGGATCGGACTCGTTGGGGTTCATATTTTTAGGCTTAGAACAACTGGTGTCATGCCCTTGCCATAACCCCTCTTCATTTCTATATTTGGTGCTGGGTAACCGGGACCTCAACCAACAGTTGTTAGTAGCACCCCCGATCAGGGTGCGTGATGGAGACTAGGTCTCCCTAAAATCTCGGAGGCGGTTAGCCTGAGATCAACCCAACAGTCTGTTTTTCCCCGAGCTTTAACTTTGATAACTGAGGTAGACCCAATTTTTCTGAAAATTTGAGGTAATCTTACGGGCTATCTTAACCCATCTTGTCCACCTTTATTCATCTAACCAAACACAAAATTAATTTATCCCATTCACCACCAAACAAAAACATATACCATCTCATCCATCCAACAAAATAAGCTCTTGGATCATCCCATCCTATACCACCAAATCCGCAGGTTCGGTTGCTGGTGCGATGCGCTTTTGGCCGCTTTTTTCCCCTTTTGGCTTCAGTTCTATAAAAGTTGAAACAAATGAGATTTCTCGAAGAAGTCGCTTTTCTAAACGGTTTTCTGAGCGTAAAATCGTATGTGTTATCTGTGTCAGCGGTTCTATTGTCCATCGCCGTCTCAAAAAACGTAGTCAACAGTCATCAACCATAGCAAAAAAAACAAGGTATTTAGCTGTCTAGAGGCTTCACTCCTACGCTGTGGTGCAGGGTTCGTTGCCTTATCCGTGTGCCCGGCTTGGTGTTAAATAGCCTAATTCTTTTCGGCCTTTTAACTTGCTTTTGGCTTTAGTTTTTTTAGCAATTTCTATTAATTAGACTAATAAATCATTATTATTATAAAAGAATGAGTTGGTGGTTGTACTCCATTCTCCTCCAACCGCTCTATTTCCTCAATTTGTCATCATTTTTCACTTTTAAATAATCAGAGCAACTATCTTCTATAGCATAATTATCTATACATTTAATAAATTTCATTGTAATATACATGTACTAACTAGTTATAGATAAAAATCATAAATCACAGCTAAAAGAACGCCTCTAACGGATGTATGGATTTTTGCTCCGGCTCAGCGGGAAGGTCGGACTCACCAACGACTGCCGGAGTATATACCTGGCTGTTGGTGGCCCTACGTGTGCGTGTGCAAATAATTTTATATTTTGTATTCGGATGGGAGTTCCTTAGTAATCTGTACGGGCAGACTACGCCGACTGTCGCGGGAGTTCATTCGTTGTTCAAAGCTCAGTGGCTGCTGTCAAGTCTCGCAGCTGGCGCACGTCGTGAAAGCCGTCCCAAGCCCAGAATTAAACCTCTCCGGTGAAAGAATATTATTATCGGTGGAGCTTCGAAGAATGTCGCGAGAAAGGGGCAAGCAGCGAGGTTGCAGCACGATGCACGTCACGCTCGGTAGTATCCTCTGTCAGCATGTTCAATCAAGCTGTCGGTAGCGAGTTTAGTAATTAAGTATAGCTTCTGATCGTACGTGTCAGACGTTTGACGTGTGCTTATTCATGTAGAAACGGTTTCTTCTTTTCCGGTTTGAGTTAGTAGTCATGTGTCATGGCTAGTAGTGGGATGGCACGGATCATATAGTCGTGACGTACGCTTAGGAGGGGCCATGTTGACCATGATCTATACTCGTTGATGTTTAAATTCCCCCACTCACACTAGTTATGACTGATTCTCCCGGATAATTATTGCACATAGACACTGTAGGTCCTTCTAGGGTTCAATCAGTTGGAGATAAATGGTATGTTCTTGTTATTGTTGATGATTACTCTAGATACTCTTGGGTTTATTTTATGGCATCTAAGGACGAATATTTCGGTCAATTTAGAGAGCAAGCTCTTAGATTTGCTAATGAACTACTAGAAGCACTTAGAGCAATTAGAAGTGATAATGAAACTGAATTCAAGAACACATCATTTGCTTCTTTTTGTGCCAAAAAGGGTTTAGACCATCAATTCTTGTTAGCTCGAGTGCCTCAACAGAACGGTGTGGTCGAACATAAGAACAGAAGTTTGGTCGAGATGGCTAGAACAATGTTAAATGAATATACTACTCCTAGGAAGTATTTAGCTGAAGCTGTTTCGACTGCTTGCTATATTTCGAATAGAGTATTCTTGCAAGCTAAGTTGCATAAGACTTCCTATGAGCTTTGTTTTGGTCGCTATCCTAATATTTCTCACTTGAGTGTTTGGATGTCGATGCTTCATACTTAAACATGGAAATCTTGATAAATTTGAGTCTAGATCCTTAGATAGCGTCCTTCTTGGATATGCAGCTCACACTTGACGTTATCGTGTACTCAACTTAGAAACTACCAAAATCATTGAGACCTGCGAGGTCACTTTTGATGAGCCTAGTTCTGGTACTAGACCTGACAATGAAGGTACACAGATCTCTGATGCAATTGAGCACATCTTTTATGATTCTGATGATGACAAAAGGGAGTTTTCGAGTCACACTTCGACACCTACGACTACTTCTACAACCACTCATGAGGTAGAGGCCACTACGACTACTACGACCACTTCTGCGACCACTCCTATGACTACTCATGAGGTAGAGGCCACTACGGCTACTACGACTACACCTATGACCACTTCTGCGACCACTCCACAAGCTCATCTACATATTCAACGACATCATCCCCCTAAACAAATGATTGGTGAATTAAATAAGAGAGTTCTTCACAGCAGGTATAACTCCAATGCCTCATATGCTTATTCTGCTTTTGTCTCCTCTTTTCAACCCCCAAGATGTAAGTCCTGCTTTATCTAATAACTCTTGGATTAATAACATGCATGAGGATTAGAAAAATTTGAGCGTAACAAAGTCTGGTCTTTAGTTTCATCTTCTCATGGTCATAATGTTATTGGAACTAAATGAGTTTTTAAGAATAAACAAAGTGAGGATTGTATTGTTGTTTGAAATAAGGCTATACTTGTGGCTCAAGGATACACCCAGGTATAAGGTCTTAACTTTGGTGAAATATTTGCTTATGTTGCTCGATTAGAAGCCATTAGAATTTTGTTAATATTTGCTGCATCAAATGAATTTAGACTATATCAAATGGATGTTAAAAGTGATTTTGTAAATGGCTATATAGCGAAGGAAGTTTGTGTCAGACAACCACCTGGTTTTGAGATTCCTAAGTTTTTTGATCATGTCAACAAATTGTTCAAAGCATTATATGGTCTAAAACAAGCATCCAGAGCATGGTATGATAGGCATAAATCTTATATGCCAAAAATGACTTTCAAATGTGCAAGATAGATAAGACTTTGATTACTCTCAACCATGTCCGACTTCGATCATATCTAGTTTCGACCATGTCCGACTTTGACCATGTTCGGCTTCGATCACGATAAATTGACCATGGTATTTCCACCACAGTAGGTAATCGTAGATTTCGACCTCGAACAATGAACCAATCGTAAGCAACATTTAACCGGTCGTAAGCGACAGTGAACCGGTCTTAACTATAGTGAACCGGTCGGAGGTCGTAAAGTCATCTGATACAGTAACAGGTCGGTGGTCGTAGTTGCAGTGCTTTATTGATAGCTGTAGACTTTGCTGGTTAGTACTCGATAATCGTAGACTTTATTTGTCTGTACTCAATAATCGTAGACTTTACTGGTCGGTACTCAATAGTCGTAGACTTTACTGATCGGTACTAGATAGTCGTAGACTTTACTAGTCGGTACTCGATAATCGAAGACTTTGTGATCGGTTGTCATAGATTTCATGATCTGTACTTGTAGACTTTATGGTCGATACGAGTATTTTAATTCTTATGATCTTCGAGTACCTCGAGTACTTGTGTTAGGTCAGTGGTTGACTGATATGGTCATAGCGGTTGTCGGTGATACTCGGTGATCGATGATAGAGTGATTGATTGGTAGTCATAGACTTAGCGATCTGATGTCTTTAGCAATCGGTACTCGGTAGTCGGTACTCGATGGTTCTGTGGTCAGTAGCGATGCGTTTGTTTTCCTGAGTGTTTAGAGCGATAGTTTTTCCTGAGTACTCGTGATTTCGAGTACTCAATGAGCTAGCGACTGGTTCGTGCATAGTGGTCGTAATGGGAGATCTGAGGCTGGTGTTGGATATTGTGGTCGTGGCTGATCTGGTTGATCTTGATGGATGGTTAACGGTGTGGTTTGTGTGTGTAGACTGATGACGGTCAAGTTGTGAAGAACTTGTACCAGGTAAAATATTCTTTGGTCTTTGCATGTGCAAGTGGGCGTGGAGACGATCATGGTCGGTGATGAGGAGGACTGGGACTAGGATTGGGAGATCTAAGGTCCAGATGGTTGAGAATGTCATACGAGATGGTCGGGCTAACACTGGAGCACGTAGAGATCAAAGGTGGTGATTCGTGGAGAAGCTATAGGCGGTGCAATCCTAGAGGCTTCGACACGTGAGATGGATGATACAAAATGAAGCTACGGGAGGTGCGTTCTTGTAGGCTTCGTTACGTGTTGAGTTAAGAGTTGTGGATGGAGTCCATAACTAAGAAGATTAAGAGATTGATTAAAACCCGTATTCGAAAGGGTTTCGAGTCCCTTGGTTTCGAAAGAGATAAGGTTTTGAGTCCGTGTTTGAGATAGACACGATTTTGTAGCGTTAACCTATAAAGCAGGGAGAGACTATAGATTAACGCGGTGATTTTTAGATAGTTTTGTGCGGGTTTTAAGAAAAACTCGTTTTAGGGCTTTCGTTGGGAAGGCTTTTAGGGGTGCTTGTTAGGGTGCTTTGTAAATCCACGGAAATCCAGCGATAAAGAATATTTTGAATCAATCTAGTTCTTGATTTATTGAAGATTTCTGATGATTGCTGTTAGGGTGAAGCGTACGACTACGTGCAAAGTTGATCGAGAGGTTCTGTTTCTAGATTGACATTTTCGAGTATGTTCAATCTGGTCGAAGGTTAAAGTTGAGCGATCTAGCGAGCAGCTGAGCATCAAATGACTACTTCAAGATTTAAAAAAGCGGAGGTAATTATTTACCCGATTACGGTATTCAATTCTACACAGGCCATGCAGAAACCATAAAAATTGTGTACATAAATGGCATGGCAGCCCCTCTGCAGCAGCAGATGTTGCACAGCGCCAGCAGCGCCGTAATTTAATACTGTGAATTAGCGTTAATTAAAAATAATTAGTACTAATCTTTACTATTATAAAAGAAGGAGTTGGTGGTTGGTGCGGCTTCTCCCACCCTTCCCACCTCTCTTGACAAAAAAAAGATACTTTGTCTGACGTGTGGACTACCCACCCCTCCCACGCCTGCGCCCTGCATCCCCCACCCCCACAAACCCGTGCGCTCCTCCTCCTGATTTCTCCCTCGCCTCCTCCCCTCCCTCCGCCTGCATATTCTAAAAAATATTACCATCCGTTATCAGAACATATAGTATGATCAAATTTTAAAATTCGTAACAACGTACGGGCATTCAGCTAGTTAAATATAATTAATACTAATTAAAACACGCACTAATCGGCTAAGGATCTGCCAAGCCATGCCATGGACCTCGGCAGTACCTACCGAGCTGGTCCCTATGGGTTGGTAGATCCTTGCCGAACTTGTTTCAATTACAAAAATGGACAGATACTAAATAAAGAAAAAAGGATATAATGCTAACAGTTCAAAACCAGAACGCATAAGTGGATTGATAAGTTGCTACACTACACTAAAGTTCTGGTTTTGTATCAACGATCACGCCAAAACCAGAGCCGCACAGGACGAGTGAGTTAGTAGGACTGGACGCAGGTGTAGTACTTACTGCTACTGGTAAGTCGAAGCCTACAGGCGCCTCTGCAGAAACGGAGCACGCGAGGTAGCCTGGAGATGGAGAAAACTCAAGCTGCAGGCCACGAGGAAGACTACTGCATCAGCTTTCCCAGTTCTGTTCTTCTCCAAGCAGCTCAATGTTTCTGCATTCATACTGCTCCTCCCTCTCTCTCTCGCTCTCTTAAAGCTAGGCTAGCTTTCACTGCCTTTTGACCCCTGGAGTTGGGCACCAACGGGTGGTGGGTACCGGCCGCCGAGGCGAAGTGGACTGTGCGCGCAGGCAGGCACCGCAGGAGGCGCAGAGAGATAGCGTCCAATTGGGAGGGGCCACATGGGTTCTCGGTGCAGGCCCATGACCGCGCGTGGAAGCTGCCTTCATCTGCCGCCCGAGAAATCACCAGCCTGCTGTGTTCGTCAGGCATTAGATTCGTTTTGATTCGGACACCGTGTTCGTTTGTGTGTAAACGTGTGTCGAACGGGCGCAATTCTTATAATCATTACTATACTTTTTAATAAATTAGCTAAAGAATGTCTATTCAATATAGCTTAAGCTTATTTTTGCACTATTCATAATTTCGTCTTTTTCTGAATTTTTAACTTTTTTGAGCTTTTTTGTCGGTTCTTTTTTTTCTCGTATTCGTTTGTGTTGTCTGTGATGGGCTAACATATTTTTTATATTTTTCAATTTTTTTAAATTTAATTATGTTAAATAAGCCTCTGTCACCATGTTTTTTTCACCACTCACATGATTTTCAACTATAAGCTTGACTTTCACCGAACCGATCACCGCCCGCTGCTTTCGCTTCACTTCGCTTATTTTTACTATTCATAATTTCGTCTTTTTCGAACTTTTGGCTTTTTTGAGCTTTTTGCGGTTCTTTTTTTGTCAGATTCGTTTGCGTTGTTTGTGATGGGCTAACATATTTTTATATTTTTAATTTTTAAATTTAATTATGTTAAATAAGCCTCGTCACCACAATGTTTTTTCACCACCATGCTGCTTTTCAGCCATAAGCCACCAAAAATAAGCCAAAATGATCACCTATTTTTTGTAAATCTATTTCTCAGCTCGGTAGGTCTCGGTAGTACCTGCCGACCATAGCTGAGCACGTCAAGAACCTACGGAGTAACCACGCTCAGCAGGACGAGTTGCCAAGAAGCAACAGATCGGCGGTGATTGACAAAAGCGTGATTAGCACTAATTAAGTATCATATTACATTACTAGCATTAATTAAATATGATTAACACTAACTAATCACCACCGCACCGGCCGGCTCGGCACATTCTTCTACCAAACTAGGAGAGCTCGGTATATACCTACCGAGTTTAAAGAGGGGTTAGATTTTCAAAAACGGATGTCTAGAGGCTAAATTTGAAGAAAAAAAAGCTACATTGACAAATATGCGAAGGACTTTGTCGATGTTTTAGTATCGATCTTACGTATGATTTCTTAGATTCTGGGGATCTCTAGCTACGACATGGCTACGATTACACAGAGAAAAGGCACAAGGTTTTTTTTACAAGATTAGGCCTTCTCCTGAGAGAATAATAACTCTACTCCTGTGTGGCTCTTGCTTGATGAATTGATTACAACTGAGAAGGAATGAGAAATGTCTTGCTCCCTTCTATTCTCCCTCAGGCCCCCTTTCTCCTCCTGTCGTCAACTTTTAAATAGCTTGCGAAGTGGTGGCCGTTGTTCTATATCAGAAGACGCCTTAATATTTCGGATGATAACTGTCTGACGGGAGTTATTGTCAAAGAGACATGGTATCTCACTCATCGTGCGACGATTATTGTCATAGAGAAGTTATGCACAGTTACTTCAGAGGATAATTACGCATGTTAACTGACTTGTCAAATGAGAGCTTACGATTAAGGAGTGGTTGTATAAAAGCTTATGACTACGCTGTGAAATTTCTTCTTTATAGATAATGGGTATACTCAAAGTGCATAATGACGTAAGAATATTATTTATAGATAAATAATAATTTAAGAATTATTATATCCTTGTCAGACTCTAATTCTTAATATGTTACATTAGGAAAAACTACTAGAATTACTTCTTAGAATTCACATAATAGCATGTTGGATCAAAGCTTGATTTGGTGCTGCAACTTTCGGCATCCTGTGCTCAACTAGTCTGACAGGACAGAATACGAGAAAAAGTGAAAAGGAGGGGAGCATTGTACTCCAGCAGGAGATTAATAAAATATAAGCTCCTTGGTTTAAAAAAAAAGGGAGATCATTGCTGCTAGATGCTAAGGCCTGCCATATAGGACACGGCCCACGGTTTACATTCTTGCACCCTAATTAAACTTTGCGACGTACTTTACCAAACACTGTATATTGAGATTGCTGAAATATTATGTTGAAACTAGCTAGAGGGATGCAGTTAATCGCTGGCGGAGCTTCATGCGCATCTCCGGCCGCAACGGCTGGAGGAGAAAGGGCTTTGCTAGGCAGAAAATTGAATGTTTTTCTCGGGTGAAACGACAGTGATGTCGAGCTATAGCTTTCGTACTTTTTAACTTATAACTTATATTTTCTCTCGAATAGATAAATATGCTGATTTTTTGTTACTTTTTTAAAGCAGTTTATTAAAATAAATTTATAAAATAACTTATCAATAATGTCCATTCGCACCACACACGCTAACCTTTAACCGCATTTGACCACGCCAAAACCGGGATCACCTCGCCACAGGCTACAGTTACGTCGCGCAGCCTACATTTCACTTACATGTCGGCCAAAAGTTGTCCGGATCCACACGTCAGTGTAACACCCGGACGGCGGCGATGATCCCCTTGCCCATGCAGCGCGTCGTCGTCTCGCCTCTATAAATAAATCCACCCAAGCCATTTGTTTCCTACTTCCAGCTCTATAGCCACATATTTTAAGCTCACCGGCTACTAGTAATTGCAGCTATTTTACTATTCATACTAGTGTAGTCGTCACTTGAAAGTGTGGGTGGTATATAAACCTTGAGCGGCGCTTAGTTAGCTGATTCGATGGCCGACGAGGCGGCGTCGCGGGCCGAGCCGATCGCGCCTGCGCCCGTGTCGCAGCTGCCGGCGCCTGCGCGGAAGCCGCGCGGGCGGCCGCTGGGGTCCAAGAACAAGCCCAAGCCGCCGGTGGTCGTGACGCGGGAGAGCGAGGCGGCGATGCGCCCGGTCGTGCTGGAGCTCGCCACGGGGTGCGACGTGGCCACCGCGGTCGCCGCATTCGCGCGCCGCCGCCGCGTCGGAGTCTCAGTGCTCTGCGGCCGTGGCGCGGTCGCCGCCGTCACTCTGCGGCTCCCGACCTCGCCGTCGACCGCGTCCACCGTGACGCTGCACGGGCGGTTCGAGATACTGTCCCTGTCCGGGACGGTGCTGCCGTCCGGGGCCGGTGACGGGGCCGTCACACCGCCGTTCTCCGTGTCACTGGCTGGATCAGGCGGGCAGGTGATAGGCGGCACGCTCGCCGGGGAGATGACGGCCGCGGACGGGGTGGTGGTGGTGGCAGCCACGTTTGGAAACGCCGAGGTGCACCGTCTGCCTGCGGCTGAGGCGGAGGAGGGCGACGGCCGCGGTGGTCGTGAGGAGGGGAGGCAATCACGGCAGCAGCAGGTGGTGGTGGCAGCGAGCGCCGGCGAGGTGGGATTGGTTGGCTACGGCGGGTTTGTGGGGCTCGGCGGTGGTGTGGGTGGCGGTCAGGTGGGCCGCCATCCGCAGCAGGCTGAGATGGTTTTGTGGGCCCAGACGCCAGCCTCACGCGGGCCGGCCCATCCCTCTACTCATTACTAGCATGGGCGTTGATAACGTTCTTTCTCCCGGGGCATCGAATTACGTAGATCGTTCTTACTAGCTAGTGATGTTGTTGTTGGTTGCTAACTTCACGATTAATTATGTTATGGTGTATTTTGAGGTTAAGTTACTGTGTGTTTCTTAATTATGTTATGGTGTAGTGGTTGGGTGCATGAACGATTATTGTCCAAGCAATATGTGCTTGCATTTTCTCATAAAAAAAAGTGTGAGCATGCATGATGTGCTAGTTATTTTTGAAATAAAAAACTTACGTGAACATTGGCTTCAAATGATAACAGGCTAATCGTGATTTGTACGGTTAATTTCCTCCTGTTCTCTAGCTACGATGTCATGCACATTTGCTAAACGGCAGGGACATACTTTTCGTGATAGAATCAGAGTAAAATCTTACTCAACGCAATGCGAATGATATTGTTCCTTTGTTGGTCAGACAGGATCATTCTTGAGTTGAATAGATCGAATGCTTTCATCTCCAGGTATTTGATGGTACTCAGATCCAGTGGCGAACTCACGAATGAAATGGAGGGTGGGTTGAACTATTTATAGATCTAAACTAAATTGATATAAAATTAGTCTTTTACTCTTATAAAATTTCAAATTCATATAGAAATTATAAATTGGGTGAAGACAAATAATGAAAAACAGAGAAATGAAAAGTAGGTACCTTGATAATAGAAAGTGTTATGAGTGCGGAGTAGCGATAAGTCACATATGTATAAAACACATCAAAATTAGTGATATAATAGAAAATTATGAATGACAGTGAAAATTTAGATCATATGAAATATACCAGAATCAAGCTAATTTGAATCACGACACAATAGAAACAAAAGGTGGCATCTTTTTTCACACTCTATCCAATGTTTTTATCATTTTCACGGCGGGGGGCTCGGCGGCGATGGTGCCTTCGGGGCACGTGCTGGACCACATCATCGCGGAGCGGCGGCGGAGGGAGAAGATCAACCAGAGGTTCATCAAGCTCTCCACCGTCATCCCCGGACTCAAGAAGGTTCATATATATTTAACTTTCTTTCTTCTTTTTTTCTTTGATTGATTATCTCTTCTTTAATTTTATGATTTTCACCACTTCTCCTCCTCCTCCTCCTCTTCTTCTTTAATTTTATGATTTACATATATTATTTCACTTTCTTTGTTTCTTTGATTGATTGATTAGCTCTTTTTTAATTTTATGATTTTCACTTCTTGTCCACCTCCTCCTCATCTTATTTAATTTCATGCTTGTTGTTAACCTTCCTATCAAGGAGTGCTAGTTCCTCTTTGGGTATGTTAATCTCTCTCTTTATCTCTCTATTTTTACTATGTATAAAATTGCCACCGGGGAGGTGAGGCTCAAGCCTCACTAAGCTCCCCTGGTGGCTACGCCCCTGCTCAGATCTAACACCCTATTTGGCTACCTAGAATTGAATAGAATTTATTCAATTAGATTCTAAATCCTATTTTAATTGAGTTTGAATTTGATTCAAGCCAATTCAAAATTTAAATTTTCTGTTTGGATGACATTTAGAATTCTATAAGACTATGGCCAATATGCACAAAGTAATTTCTCTACATGCTGAATCATCTTTAACAATTTCAATTGATTTTGTGAAATTTTTCTGTACATGCTGAATCGTTTCTAACAAACTTCAGTTAATTTTGTGAAAATTTTATAGTGCGAACAAAATATTGAACTTTACATAATCTTGTAGGATGAATTCGAGATAAATGGCAGGTGTAAGTTAAAAGTTAGCTTCTAGCTCTATCATGCATTTTGGAACTAGCTTTGTAATCATTAATTTTAATTCTAGATGACAGTCAAACCGTTACATTCTTGGAATTGAATTCTAATTCCACAATTCTAAGCGCAGTACCTAGGAACCGATAAGGGTGTAAATGTAAAAGGCAAGAATTGTGATTGCAAAGAAAAAATACTAGTAGTAACACACTACTGTTCATTATTAATCTCTGCTGCTTTAATATTTTAATTGCCCTTGTTTTAAAAAGTAAGGACTGTGATTGCAAACGAAAACTACTAGTGGAGTTTGGGCATGATATATATGGCACGGCGGAGTCCCACTTTGGCCTGGTTCGCTTCTAAGTAGAAAAATTAAAAAAATTAAAAGCCAATACCAACACTTTACTTCTTGAAGCGGAATTTTCGCTCTTCTTTCTACCATCTTGTTTCAGGAATAAAACAGAGAATCACAGATGCATCACCCACCTTACTTCTCTCACTCCCATCACGCTCACACATCTCTCCCTTACTTTTTATACTGCTCGCTCTCTTCTTTTAAAAGACACTTCTTTCAGACACAACTGTTTATTTCAATTAAAAACTATAAACCATAGCCAAAAACCATCGTAAAAAGCCAATACTACAGCCCCTTTTGTAGGTTGCCTAGCTACGATGTTGGGAAGCTATCCAGGTAGGTACCACTACGGACATGTATAATAGTTTGTCTCTTAAGTTTATCTTTAAGACTATCACCTCGTATAAAGACAGCACTAGAGACAAACTCTCCAACAGTAAATTATTTATCTAACTATTTTACACTATTTTACCATAACTTCTTACCTCACACACGCTCTCATTATTTGTGTTGGTTTACGGGCTCAGATCGTGTCTTACATAAGAGACGACATGAGCCCGCGAACCAACGTAAATAGCGAGATGTGTGAGACAAGAAGTTATGGTAAAAATAATATAAAATGGTTAGATGAACGATTCCGCTCATTTCGATTTCAGCTTCTGACTTCTAATTCACTATTCTTTGATTTCGTCTTTTTCTGGTTTATTGGTTTTTTAGACTTTGTTGTCTTTTCTTTTTTTTCTCGTATTCGTTTGCATTGTTCACGATGGACTAATATGTTTTTTCTATCTTTAAATTTTTAAATTTAATTACATCAAATAAGACACCATCAGCTACAGTGTAAAATAAGTTAGTTACAGTTAAAATAAGCTATAAATCAGTTTTTTTCAGCCGAACTGAGCGGTCTCCTATTGCTGAAGAGGTTATTTTAAATGCTATCTTTAAATAAGATAGAAGCCTTTAAAATAATTTAAGAAAATAGATTATTGTGCGTAGCCTAAATGAGAGAGCAGTAGTAGCTGCGAAGCACCACGATAAAGAGAAGATACTGCATGTGAGCTACTGTATTTTTATCGGGAAGGCGCGAAATTGTGGAGTTTCCGATGCTGTCCATGCAAAGCCTAAAGCTGGAGCAGTGCTCCAAAGAAAGCAGGTTGCACTTTGTATGCAAACTCTCCTACTCCACTACTCCGTACACTTTGTTGACTCAACGCTATAGCTTGGTCCAGTACTAGTGCTAGTTAAGCTGCATGCATGCACATTATCTATATTTCATGTTTGCGATGAGCATAATCTCTGATGGACACATTCGTACATATGATATGATCACGGGAGTTAAAATCAGATTTGGTGCTGTTAAGTACTGTATTTACAAAACTAGTTTTATATATATATATATATATATATATATATATATATATATATATATATATATATATATATATATATATATATTTTCCAAAATTACGGGCGACAGCGCTGGCGAGACGACACACGGTAAGGCTGTCAGCGGCGGCGCCTGCTGCCCAGTGGGGGATGGCAGACATGCCGTTTGGTGAGGGGCGGCAGGTTAATTACCTGCCCTAGCTTCGTGGCGGCATGACATCGTAAGACAGTTCAAATATCTTATCGTTTCATTCAAAAAAAATAATATTGGTCATTACTGAACCTGTTTCATATGTCACTTCAATTGGAGCGGACGCAGCACATCGCAAAGCATCGGAGGCCGCCATCAGCAGCCCAGAGACACCACTAGCCTTGCAGAAGACTATGAAATTCATCTTAAAGCAGGCCAAAAAAATAGTGCACAACCTAAGCTACGGCCGTTCCACGGATCACAGTGCGCACATGAGCCAATCAGTGGAGGCACCATGCTCACCCACCAGGTCATCGTGACCTAGCGAGTCCGGTCGGCCATCGCAATCTACTGAGTCTGCCTGGCGTCGTAGTACTAGCCACCGATCATTCGTACGTCGTACCGACAAGGAGGTAACTTACGTACGAGTCTACATTTTGTTTTCCTATTAGGCCTTGCGTTCCACTAACATCATGGCGTTCTCCCGCCGCAGGTCCGTCGTCGATATGCATCACTTTTGACATTCGCACCACTTACACAGACTACCGCTCCCCGTTGTTCATCTTCGCTGCACACTCGGGAGATATGAGATTCGCATTGTACATCCGGAATATTTATTGTGACTAATATCGTTTCATCTTGTAGCCTCCAATTCAACATGGGGGTGACGACGAGTCCACCGATGACGACACGGGCCTTCCAGATGCTTCCAGAGTGCAATACACGACGGCAGGGTTTACAGCGTACGCAGAGCAGAGCTTCGCGTTCACAGCATACCCAGAGTTTGGACACTTTGGCGGGCAGAGCTCTTTCAGCATACCCAGGGTTTGCAGCGTACGGTCAAGGCGAGAGCTCCTTCACACCACGAGGGGATTTCTAGAGTCCATAATTCACGATATTATTGCGGACGGCTCGTAGTTCGGTATGTCTTAGCTAGAGGACTTCGACCCTTACCGGACCCAGCCTACTGTATCTGAGCCTACTGGACCACCACTGGCCACTGTGCAAACAGAATGGTCTCCATACCTCCTCCGATCCGAGATGCAACCTCCGGACCGACTGACGTACCAAATGGAATATGCTCGTGCGCAATGGAAGACAAGGTCACGTACGAGGAGGCAGACGCGACGAGATGATAGTAGTGGCTCAGATGAGTGAGCCATATCACATCCAGTGTGATGCATTTTTTACTGTTATAATTAGTTTTAATTATACAAGTATTTCTAATGTATAAAATTGTAAAAAATAATGACATATTCGTAAATTCATGATTAAATTAACTCAAATAAACGTGACAAATTTGAACCACATAAAATTCTTAAAAAAATACACAATAACTATAACTGTGTCGGGAGGCTTCACATAAAATTTCGTAATTTTTAGAGCTCGTTTGTTGTATGTAAAAACTAGTAAAATTATCAACATTTTATGATTTTTTGAGCAACATTCGCAATGGGTAAAATTACCCAAAAATTACACTGTGAGGTACGTTATATCGGGAGGCTATACATATATTTTCGTAATTTCCCGGCGGGGCGCCCCAACTGCTAGGTCACCGCACCATCTTAGTGCTTCCCTCGCGCCAGCTTTACGGTGCGACAGGTTTGGCCAAAGGTAGCAGCAAGCACGGACAATAAAAGGGGACATGCACAGCCACGCACGCGCTTGCACGGTTGCAGCGGGCGTCGCAGGCGTACGTGAAAAAGGAAGGAGCGCAATAGATTTTAAATTCGTCGCTCGCCGCGTTGCACGCATGGACGGGTCGGCCCGGTGTTCCTT
This sequence comes from Bonia amplexicaulis, assembly GCA_036346245.1. Taxonomy (NCBI): domain Eukaryota; kingdom Viridiplantae; phylum Streptophyta; class Magnoliopsida; order Poales; family Poaceae; genus Bonia; species Bonia amplexicaulis. Next base: position 40,715,537 of record CM070735.1, read on the forward strand.
CGTCTTTTGGTCCGGCCGGGCTGATGGTTCGGGCTGCTGTCCTTCGCTCCAGCCTCTAAAACTTTTCCTTCTCTTAGAATGTCCACACTCCACAGAGAGAGAGAGAGAGAGGTGTGAAGAGAGAGGTGGTATGCATGTCCGCTTGTGTCTTTGTATGATGGTGTCCTCTTGGTGTATGATTGGTGGCCTATTTTTTACGGTTTCTAAAAGTGATTTTTAGTTTTTGCTATAATATTTAACTTTTAAATGTATTATTTTTTTAAAACGAGATCTATAAGTTAATTATAGTACACGTTAAAAACCTAACATCTGTATTAACCAAAATCGCAAGTGAATATATCTCTTCATAATCTCTATCATAAACAGCTAAAAATTAAAATTTTAATTAAAAATTATAAGCTGCAGCTAAAAGAAACCTAGCTCGACCACCTTGGCGAAAAGAGCCGAGTAGGGCCCGGCGAACCGTACTTCAACTCGGTGCCTTACTTCGTGGCCGTCATGATGTGGCGGCCGCACAACCGGCCGGCTCCGAGACGAGATGCGATGCCTGGCTGCATCGCGGATTGGGCCGATAGAGAGACTACCACGTCAAACTCGCACTTCGGTACGAAAGCCCGCAGCCCAAAGCCCGCAATCCTGTCTAAGAGAGAGGAAAGAACGGGACTCCGGATCTTTGGAAAAAAGCAACAAACGTTACAGTGTTATTTCAGCAAAAAAAAAAAGGTATTTTTGAACGGGGCACACCGGCACAGAATTGCAGGGAATCATCGTACTGTGTAAGATGATCCAATTAGCGTGGAACCCGGACTGTAAATCGCAGACTTTTCTAATTCAGTTCCGTGACAAGGACGCTAACTAAGCGATTCTTTCAAGTTGGAAAGAACAAGAATAAAAGTACGTGGAGCGACGCCGTCCAATACAGCGGAAGTAGCGCAAGTAGCTAACTAAGCGATTATTTCAGTCCGATCGATTTTTCTGTTATGTAAAAATCAAATCAATTATAAAAAAAAATAGTAGATTAAAACTCAGAGATAGAGATAACTCCTGGTCTTTCTTTATTGCTTTCTTTTCTTATGTGTCTGTCTGTACAATATAGTCAATAGCATTCCCTATTTATAGCCTAGTGGTGAGGTGCTCACCATGGGTTAAGGTTTCAAGCTCAGACACAGATTTCTTAACACCCCCCTTGAGCACTTATCCAATAAGTTCATGCATCATCAAAACTCCAAAAACACAGTGGGAAAATTTTGGAGAAAGAGTATATGATACATGTTATGCTGTGTTGCACGAATTGCCTCGTTAAAAACCTTGGCCGAGAAACTTCAGGAAAACTACAATCCACCAAATTTCATTTAATCTTCGGGATTTATTCTTTGGGTACTCGATCTTCATGACCAAAATTTAATAATAAGCTTGAGGAAAATCTCCCCTGAATTCTGCACTTCTCTAAGTCTCATCATTCCAATTACTCATACGCATCTTTCAAAACTAAATGCTGAAAATGACTTAGTGAATAAATCTGCAAGATTTTCACATGACTTAGTATGCAGCACCTTAATTTCGTCATCTTTTGCATTTCATGAGCATAGAAGAACTTAGGGTTAATATACTTTGTGAGATGACTCTTCACGTAGCCTATCTGCACTTGTGCAACACAAGCTCTATTATTTTCATAGATAATTGAGGGAGCTTGCATGATATTCATCCCACAAGACTACTGGATGTGGTGAATCATTCGTCGAAGCCAAGCACATTCTCGTGCGGCTTCGTACAGTGCTATGATTTCTGAGTGGTTCGTCAAAGTCGTTACAAGACTTTGCTTAAACGATTTCCATGAAATTACAGTTCCTCCACACAGGAATATATAGCCTGTTTGTGACCTTGCGGTATGCGGATCCGATAGGTACACAGCATTTGCATAGCCAATCATATTCAAATCTCGATTCTTTTTGTAGAATAACCCAAGGTCCTTGCTTCCTTGGAGATATCGGAAGATGTCCTTTATTCCCTAGCAATGCCTTTTGGTAGGTTCTGCACTATACCTTGCTAATAGGTTTACGGCAAATGCAATGTCCGGTCTAGTGCAGTTCACTAAATACATAAGTGTTCTTACTGCACTCAAAAAAATGGAATTCCGGTCATAGGACTTTCTCCCCCTCTTCCCTAGGTCGGTATGGATATTTTTCTTGCTGCAAAGATCTCCTGATCATCGATACTTTCGATAGGTATGCCTTCTCAAAGCCGAACCTTTCTAACACCTTCTGGGTGCAGGCTGACTGATGTACTAGTATTCCTTCAGGAACATTCTCAAGCTGTAGGCCTAAGCAGTATTTGGTTTTATCCAAATCTTTCATTTCAAATTCTGACTCTAGGTAAAATCTTGCTTCTTTTATGTCTTCCATGGCCCCGATGATATTTAGATCATCTACGTATATTGATATTATACAAAATCCATTCTGAGATCGTCGTATAAATACACAGGGACAATCTTCATTGTTCGTGTAGCATTTCTTGTATAGAAAATCGCTTAAGCGATTATACCACATCCTGCCTGATTGCTTGAGTCCGTATAGTGATTTTCTGAGTTTCACATTGTACAGATTTCTATTTGCTCTGTTTTGGTTCGGGACAGGGATACCTTCAGGTACCCTCATATAAATTTCCAAATCCAAATTTTCAGACAGGTATGTAGTTACCACATCCATCAATTTTATTTCTATGTTCAGGTTTACTGCCATTGAGATTAAGTATCTAAAGGTGATTCCACTCATGACTGGGGAGTATGTTTCTTTATAATCAACTCCTGGATGTTGAGTGAAACCTTGTGCAATAGCTCCTGCTTTATATCAAAACAGTAAATAAATACAGAAAACATAGAAAATAATAATGACAGTACTAAACATGCTTGAAAGACTAAAAATAATTCAAAATTTGACTCCCCGAAGCCCTTTTATGCCGGAATATAAATTTTCAATGAATTCTATAATTTTAGAGGGCTTATACGCAAATTTTCAATTCAGAGAAAATTTTCGCATAATTTTCTAATTTTTGGAGGGCCTTGCTACAAAATTCAGGACCCGTTTAAAAATTATGAGAACCCTCCCGTAATTTCCAGAATTCGGAGGAGCTTTTTGCAAATTTACCGGCGCCGGCCCGCTTTCCTCTTTTTATTTTCTTTCCTTTTCTTCTGGCCCGCTTGGCCGGCTCAAAGTGGGGCGGGGTACGGTTTCCCCTACCCTGGTTCCTCTCTTGGCAGCGGCAACCCGGCGGCTTGGGCGGCAGTCATGCATGCGGCGGCATCGAGTGGCGGACGGCCTCGAGCGGCGGGTGAATTTGGGCGGTGCCAGTGCGGGCTTTGGGCGTCACCGAGTGGCGGCGGCGGCCTCGAGCGGCGAACGGCCTCGAGCTTTGGGCGACGTCGGCGGCGGGCTTCGGCGGGCACCAAATAGCGGCGGGCTTGAGCGGCCGAGTGGCGATGGCGGGCTTGGGCTCGCCGGCGGCGGGCTAGTCGAGTGGCCGTCGGCGGCGGGCGGCGTCGGCGGGGCCATGGGCGCTGGAGCCGAGGCGGCGCGGCTGCCGTCAGGGAACCGGCGACGCGGCGGCCGTGTGCAGCACGGACCGAGGCGGTGGTTGGGCCGGTCCTTCCATTGCCGGCCGTCTTGCGCGGCGGGCGCGTCGACCGACGGCCCGAGCGGCGCTTCGGTGGCAGCGGAGTCGGTGGTGTGCGAGCCGGCGCTGGGGACGCCGACGACCGGCCGCGCGGTGGCTTCAAGCCGGCAGCGTGAGGCCGGTGGCTGCTTCACGTACGTCGGTCGTACGAGGCCAGCCGTGCACGATTTTTTTTCTTTTTTTCTTCAATCTACAATGCAATCCACATCTACTCTTTCATGTAATCTACCGATCGACATTGTACCGGCGACTTCAAGTCTGCTCGCGGTAGATTAGAGCAGATTTGCACCGTAGAAAATAATCTAGAAAGCGAAATCTGCGAAAAGCAATCTAGATGTAGACGATTCAATCTACTAATACTTCGATGATTACCTTTCAATTCACCGGAGCGATTCGTGTTGATAACGTGTTGAGGAACCATCGTTGGCGACCAGTCCGATCGATTCTTCTGCTATGCAAAAACAAATATCAATCACAGAATACAGAAATAGTAAATTAAAACTCAGAGATAGAGAGAACTCCTAACCATATCAATAACAAAAGACAGAAAATAGTAAATTAAAACTCAGAGATAAAGAGAACTCCTATTCTTTGTTTATCACTTTCTTTTCTTATGCGTCTGTCTATACAATATAGCCAATAACACATTCTATTTATAGCCTAGTGATGAAGTGCCTATTATTAGGCCCCGCTCGGTTGGGCTGAAAAGTTGTGGCTTATGGCTAAAATTACACTGTAGCGGCTGAAACTTTAATGTAGCTGAAGGTGACTTTTTTACGTAATTAAATTTAAAAAAATTAAAAAAATAGAAAAAAAAATATACTAACTCATCACGGACAACACAAACGAATATAAAAAAAGAGCCTGCAAAAAAGCTCAAAAAATCCAAAAGTTAAAAAAACAAAATTTATAAATAGTAAAAAAATAAGCTAAAAGATAGAAGTTAAAACCGAAACGAGTGGAGCCTAAAGTCTTCAAGTCCAAGCACATGTTTCTTAACAGATATGGCGTGTTCGAGTGGCAGCCATATGTATGCATGGAAACTTCCAAGCAAATTCAAAGCTCACAACGACCGGCCAAAAGGCTCGCGCCATCTGGTCAAGACAACACCTAAAATTTCCCCTACACATTTGTGTAGGTCATAACCAATGGCTAGCTCGACGATGACGGAGGCGGCAGACAAGGCGAAGCCGGCCTTAAGAGTGGCGGCCATCTCCGGCTCGCTCCGCAGGGCCTCGGCCAACACCGGTCTCATCCGCGCCGGTAAGCTAGCTCTTCTTTGTCCCTCTCTTCAGCGTTCGTGCGTGCTCGATTGCAAGCTTACATGTGCGCCTGTGAAGCTGCGGAGATGTGCGAGGAGTCCATCCCGGGGATGCAGATCGAGCACGTCGACATGACGAACCTGCCGCTGCTCAACACCGACCTCGAGACGGACGGCGGGTTCCCGCCGGCCGTCGAGGCGTTCCGCGACAAAGTCCGCGGGGCCGACTGCTTCCTCTTCGCCTCTCCGGAGTACAACTACTCCATTTCAGGTACTCAAAACTCAATTGACGTATACCTGCAGAGCGATTGGTTGTGTGCCACGTACGGATGCCATTACCTCTTAATCACTAATGCTATTAGGTGGTCATGATAACATGGATAGATTAACTTTGTTGTGAAATCCGAGGCGTGCTGCAAGATATTTGGTGAAATAAGAACCGTTCTTGAGTATCTTTTCATGATGTCAACAAGCTTCACTGACAAGAAAAAGGGCATATAGTGGGTGATAGGGGCACCTTTTTGTCCAAACTTGTCTAAATTTTTAGTACTGCACAAGATAAGAATAATAATGGCTTGGATGCTTATGAGCTCAACTAGCTAGTTGAGGGAAATGGGTGAATGAAACCAAAAGAAAAGACAGTTCTAGCTTTGTCGAGGTATGTCAGGGAGTTCTTTTACGGTAGCTCTCAATTATTATGATGTCGAGGTTCGGCTTTTAGCTTTAATTTCTAGCTTCTTAATTTTTTCTGAATTTTTTACTTTTTAGGGTTTTTTTTGCTTTTTTATATTATTCTTTTGTATTGTTCGTGAGGAGATAACTTTTTTATTTTTAAATTTAGTTATGCCGAAAAAGTAACAACAACTACAATACCAAGAAAAGCCTCAATAGTGCTAAATAAACCAAAAGCATGAAGTTTTAAACCAAACTGAGGAGGGCACCCTTTTTATCCAATGGATCAAACATCATGTAAAGATCCTTTTTTTGCTCTCTATACATGATTCTTCTTTTGCTCTCTATAACACTCCATCAACTATCATTTCAAGAAAATCGCCTCCATGGTTGATCTCTCGGGCATGAAACCAATTTTTTTTAAAACAGTGCTTAATCACTCGCTCCTAAAGCTTTATTGTGTTATGCTAGTTGATAAGAGTAGAATATGTGTCGATAGGAAATTGCACTTGTGGGGGGAAGATTTTAGAATCGAAGACTTTTACACTTAGTAGGACTAAAACTGAGTATAGATGTGTGATTTTAGTGGTGCCAATATCGATGATGAAGACGTTAGTCTGGACAGACAAGTAGTGCATAAGAAAGATTCTTTTCGATATTTAAGATAGATGCTATAATAGCACAACGAGATTGATGAAAACGTGAGCCACAGAATAAGAGTAGGGTAGGTGAAATGGCGCCAAACATCGATTGTCCTATGTGATAAAAACGTCCCTCAAAAGTTAAATGTTAGGTTATATATGATAGCGATCAGATCTACAATGTTATATAGAATGAAATGATGTGCGACTAAAAGATAACATGTATAGAAGATAAGTGTAGCGGATATGAGGATGTTGTGATGTATCTGTGGTCACACAAGGCGGGATCGAATCCACAATGATGATATATATGATAGGGTGAGGGTAGAACCTATTGATGATAAATTTGTCTAACATCGCTTAGGATGGTTTGTATATCTCCAACAAAAGCCTTTTGAGGCACCGATAGTAATGAAATTTTAAGATGTATAAAAAACATAAGAAGAAACAAAGGTCGACCAAGATTAATGCAGAAGGAAGCAGTTAAAAGAGACTTGAGGGATTGAAATGTATCCAAAAGGTTAGCTTGGAAAGGAGCGTATGGAAGTTAGTGATCTACGTATCGGAACCATGACATAAGAAGAATATTTAGGGACGGTGTTTTAGACTCTTAGTTCAGATGGCATAATATAGGTTTTTAGCCCTATAGGTTTTCAAGGCTCTCGTTTTTTTTTACCTTGAGGATGTTTCATTTCTAGTTTATCTTAACTTATTTAAGATAAAAACCTTTGTTGTTGTTAGATCAAATTGGTTAGTATTTTGTTGTACTACACCGCCAAGTATAAGAAAATAGCACCGCTAAGTGTAAGGAAGTAGATCTCTTTTAAGGGTAAAACTGTAACTAGCATGATTATTCCACAACACATACGGGGAAATCAATAATTCGAATCCTGTGGCAGCCACTAGCTAGGCCGCGACCAAAAATCCCTTCGTGTTGGAGTTAGGCCGCCGCTGGTTGTGACGAGAACGCGGCAATGCTATCGCATCAGCGGCGGATTCACAGACCTCGACCGGTGATGTCGTCGTGCTCTCGATCAGGAGGTCATCACCCAGTAATTAGTAATTACCCAGCCATGCATGACATTTAGGGGCCTTTTTTGCTTGATCTGCCATGAACGCACCGCCAACCAAGTCTTAATGCACAGTCGGCGGCTTCACAAATGTTGATTGTTGATGGCTTTGGTTTAGGTTAGGGAAAACCTATAACACATTTGGGAAAAAAATAGAGGTAAAACAAAAGGTGTACACTGCACTTAAGAAATAGATGGCTACATTTGATTTTTACTATCACACTAGTAGAATATAAGTAAAAATTCACATAGCAGGCCCTTCTTTTTTGGCTGATGGCCTGATGCATTGGTTACTACAAAGTTTCTGACAACGGAAGAGCAAAGCCAGGTGCCAATGCTGTCTATATATGCAACCTTCTATCTTTTGAAATTTGTTCGAAATTATCTCTGGAGTGGCGGATTACTTTTCTAAGAGGTTGGCGTCGTGAGATGGTCTAGAAATGTAGCACGCCATCACGTCGATCAGCGAGTCATCGCCGGGCAGTTTCTCCTCGCACCTTGCTCTGGATGTTGAGGCTCTGATACCAATTATTGAGACTGAATCGCTCAATCCTCTCATGCTCTCTCTTAAAAACTCTGGATAAACACACACACATAGAGAGAGACTAATACACAAGTGTTGGGATAATTGTTGAGACAGAATCGTTCAATCTTCTTTGACTTAACACTCTACATAACAGGAATTACTCGGCTTACATAAGCCTCATACACACACAACCTCAATGCATCCACTAACTTGACCTATTCTCATACCTCTTGGAATCTCTCCACGATTGCACGAGGCCGCTTCTCACAGCTATGACCGCTTCTCACGGCGCTTCAACTTCTGACTTCCTCGGTACTCGAACGCTCCGACTATACTCGGCTACGTCCGACTTTTGACCACAATACGTTCTCGGACGCTTCCGACTGCTACAATGCTCTTACGACCGCAACATTGTTCTTCCAACTACGACTTATGACCATGGTGCCTTACGACCACGGTTGCCTTACGACCATGGTGCCTTACGACCACGGTTGCCTTACGACCATGGTGCCTTTGATCACGTTGCCACGACCACGTCCGAGCACTGACCAGGTTCTCAAATTTCCGACTGTTGCTTCGACCATGACGCATCATCTCAATGCTATGACCACGGCTTCTCGCATACTCGTAGTCTTCGACAGTGGCTTCGGACGCGGCTTCGACCATTGTTTCACGGTTTCGACCACCGTTTCGACCATTGTGGTTTTGACCACTGCTCTGATCATTGGTTTTGATCACTTACAACTCATCAAGATTAACCCTAACAGACATATATTATTCCTACTGCACCAATTAATGACCATGAGTAATCACGAGGGATGTGAGATGGCCTCGTGATGGCCACATCGTGTAATCATGAGGGATGTCAGACGGAAACCGAACGACCATTATCCCAATTCACGGATGTTTCCCTATACCTCCCACACCTTCGCGTTCAGGGCTCTAAAATGTTCAGGTGTATCCCCGTGTCGCTCGACAATGCACTTCGTTTTTACTGAGAAATCACCAGCACCATTTTATAGCTAGAATCGATGTACTAGACTATGATGTTGGTATTAAGAAAACATGAAAAATTCAGAGTTTTTTTCCCTTCTGAAACCCTATCTACAACTGTTTGCTCCTCTATGCTTCTTGTGCAGGCCCTCTGAAAAATGCCCTGGATTGGGGATCAAGGCCGCCGAACTGCTGGGCTGACAGAGCTGCCGCCATAGTAACCGCAGCAGGGAAGTCCGGAGGCAAACGATCGCAGTACCATATCCGGCAAGTCGGGGTTTTCTTGGACATCCATTTCGTCAACAAGCCAGAAGTGTTCATCCAAGCACATTACCCCCAGAACAAGTTCGACAGCGATGGCAATCTGATTGATCAAGAAACCAAAGAACAGCTCAGGAAGATCCTTCTGTCATTACAGGCTTTCACCCTGAGGCTGCAGGGCAAATCTGCGAACTCGGAACAAGGAAATTAACAGTTTCATGTTTCTTTTTTAAAAAAAGATGAATGGAAATAACTGGATTGTCCATTTTATCTCATCACATTCCAAGTTGTCGAGTAGTCTTGTATGACTCGATCATGCTGTGGAAATTCCAAGCCGTGTTTATTATTGGAAAAACTTAGCTGGTACCATCGCAAAGAGGTATGAACTAAAAAATACCGTTCAATGTGAGGATGACATAGATGATATTTTCTAACTCGGTAATCTATGGATCAAACAAAACAAAATTGTCCTTTATCATTTGTTTTCTTTTTTAGATGTAACGGGATAAGATTTATTTCTCACACTTTTCAAATTTAAGATAAAAGTGAGACTCAAACTTGGCTCGGTGTGTTCACAATCTTGTGTGCCCACCGTTACACGCCCAGGAGAGTTCTCTTATCATTTGTTTTCGAGAATGCATCTATCATCTTGCTGTTTGTAAATTGTAATTCCTCCAAGTTTCAGTTTAAAATTTGCAGTTCCCTGTTGCTCTCCATTCGTCGTGAATTGGTGCTATCGCTTTGAGATTGCTTCTATGCAAGCACGGTGTTCGACGGTGTGGAGAGTTCGGAGCTGTCAAATCTGAAACGGAGGTTCAGATCGACCAATATGTGAAATAGTCAGAAGATCACCTGATCAGAGGCAGTATACTATCGACATTCATCGCTAGATGCTTCACTTATATATTTTTTTTGTCTTCTTTCTCTTCGTTATTGATTAGGAACATATTTAATGTTAATTGTTATTTCAGTGCTGAGGTGCTAATAGATCTGGTATGCCTTATACTTTCTTTTTACTGTTGAAGTATACTGTCCATCTTTCCTCGTCGATTTAAACTTTTAGATGAACTATTTAATTACATTTAACTCAATACTTACGATTATATACACACACTTTTACCAGAGATCACCGGTTAGATCTGGTATGAATTGCACATTGAGCTAAATTGCAGCGATCTGTTCTGGCATCTTTGTGGTCCAGTGGCATGGGTACCAACTCGACGTTTCGACTAGTCGATTACCAAGAGGAGCTTGTGGTCCTTCGTTTACGTTCATGTGTTCTTAACTACCTCATGTTGGTACTAATTGATTCTCTAGTACTGTTGTACTGTTGGTACAATTGCACTACTATAGCTTGATTTTAGCCAAGTGTTTGAAGCCGCCTGCTTACCCCAATCAAAGATAATCAACAAACAATTTCTCTGTTAAATCACTATTTAACCACTTCTCGTTAATGCATTATTATTCAACGTTCCGGTCCTACTTGCATTATTATTCATCGTCCATTATTAGTTTTTTTTTTGCATTTTGCCTTTTTTTTCGACCGGAAGTTGTTTGTGCTATACTGCTATTTATTAATTGTTAATCATTCAAGTTTTGCGTCAGGTTTATCACGAGATGACACTAGATTGCTTATAATCTAGAGACCCCTCATGGACGCATCCTGTCTCGGCGAACTCCATATTCTTCTTTCTTATATTCCAGATCTGTTAAAAAACAAAAATTTCCACTATATAAACTTCAGATTATGTTTTAGAAGAACTTCAAATGTTATTTCATGAGACGTTATGCACGGCCGGCATGAAAGATATATATATGAAGTTCTTTGGCATTACAAACTTATTATACGTGTACACACATACATAAGCCTGCCGATATATTAGGCAAAAACTCTTCGAACATAAATAACAGGGGCGATATATATAGGACTGGAAATGCATGCAAACATAGTATATGTATTGTGGAGACTAGAAGACTGGGCAAAAACAAAGCAAGGCCTGGTTACCAGGGCATGCGTGCACAACGAGCTAGCGTACGCTGCTGCGCGCGCGCTAGCTTGACCGGCAATACATGGCTAACGACCACCGTTGCCGTCGCACGACTTCTTCCCGGTCCCCTCCGACGACGTCCGGCCGCCAGTGGCCGGAGGCAGCTTCTTACCCTGGCCTTCCTGCCCTTTGGCAGCCCCAGCATCGCTCCGGCCGCCACCATTGCCTGCGCGGGGGGCCTGGCCACCGTCGACGTGCGACGTCGTACCCTTGGCTGCTGCTGGCTCGTCGTCGTCCACGCTGAAGTCGAGAGGGAGCGCGCGGGATGGCTGTCGCCGATGGCGCGACATGGCTAGCTAGCTAGTACCCACTAGCAAAAAAACTAGATGTGCCAATGTCGCAACTCGCAAGGTGTGGTAATAATCTCTTTGCAGCTAGCAGTGTGGAGTAGTGCTCGTGAGCGAAGGGCTAGCCTGGCCTTTATAGACGGAAGGAAGAAGGCACTTGGCAACAAAACCATGTGGTTTTGATGGATAAAACTCGGCCTGCAGGGTACGTACGTGTGGCTCCGTCCGGCTGTTTACTGTGCCGTTTGGGCCCGGCCGGTGCGTGACACACATGTTTGGTGGTGCAGAGTTTTTTCGGCGGGATCGAGTGAGCCACGCGCGTACCACGTTTTTGTTCCTGAACGTCTTGCAGTGTGCGCTAGCTAGCTTATGGGTCGTAGGACCATCCGGTCTAGTCGTAAGCGTAATGATGCTCGCACAAACGTCCGGTTCAATCATTCGTGTGAGTTTATCTTTTTATAAGGATATATCGGCTGTATAGGGTCAATATATATCTCAAAACTTAAGTGATGTTTTATTTAAAAGTACTTATATTTTAAGCCTTTAGATCTATAGATCAATTGCGTCTCATCCTTATTCTTAATTATATAAAGAAAAAAATCCATATAGCATCTCGAATTTTGCTCGAAAGTCTGCCCGGCACTCTGAACTATAAAACCAGACATTTGACCCCGAACTTTGCAATCTAGTTCAAATAACACTATAACCCTTTTTAGATGGTGGTACTATTTACATGGCGCGATGAGTGGGCGATTTTGCCACGTAGGATAACACGCTGATCAAATTTACGTGAAGGACAAGTGGGTCCCACAGGACATTCTCTCCTAAATCGAAACAGAGGAGGAGGGAACTACAGGGGCGGTCGCCATGGAAGCATGGCTGGGAGCTCAATGGCGGAGAAGCCCTTGTGGGCCCCACATGTCATTAACCTAACTTGGTCAGCATGTCATCCTACGTGGCAAAACCGCCTACTCATCGCATCATGTGGGCAATACCACCATGCCAAACCGAGTCATGTTGTTATTTGAACTGATTACAAAGTGCGAATGGTTAAATATCTGATTTTATAGTTTAGTGTGCTGACCGAACTTTCAAACAAAGTTTGATGTGTTATATGAACTTTTCCTTATATAAATTCCCTTACCTCACTCCACCCAAAACCCTACCCCATCTACCCTCTCAGCCATTGTCACCACCCTACTCGTCACCTTCCCCATCGCCTCATCGGTGTCACCTCAGATGCTGACGAGCCCCACCGGCATCCATCTCCTCCGCTGTTCCCTCCTCAACCACTTGCATCCCCTCCCAAACCCACACCTCTACCCCAACCGACGTGTCGCCCTCTCTCCGCCATGCTGTTGCCATCCCTGGTGCCTCCGCGGCCCACCATGTGATCCTACCCACCACTGCTTCCGTCTACCGATGTGGCTGTTGGCACTGAGGGTGCTGCCCGTCGCCTCTTCTGTCGCCTCACATCCCTGCTGAACCTAACTTGACTCCACACCTGAGCGTCGTTCCACTTGTCGGTAGCTGCTCATCGCCGTCTCCGACCGACAGCACCAACGTCGCCACCGTTGCCTTACCGCTCCACCACCAGGGCCGCCCACCGCATGTGGCCTCACTCTAAATTTAGGGGGCTCCGGTGAACTCAACCCAAACTTCAACCCTAACCCTAACTCACCGGAACAGCTGCCAGAGCTCTCGATAGAGCCGGAGAAGGAGGTAGGGCACAAATCTCGAGGCAAAATCATACAGAGAGAAAATCGAGTGCTCCATCTTAAAAAATACTCGAGTAGTAGTTAGTAATCCCCATCTTTCAAACCAAATGGATTTTGAAATACAGGTATAAAAACTCCTAATGCATGGTAATTCCATTGTGTTTGCTATTTAATCATGTGGTGAGGAGAAAAACCTACGTCATGCCAACATATACAAGAGCTCAATTAATGTACTTCCTGCACGCACATGACAAAATGTGGGGCGCCATAACTGCAAAAGCAAGGTTTCGATGTTTTAGTATCGATCTTACGTATGATTATTTGGTTCGAGAAATATCCTGGCTACCGATCACATAGACAAAGACACAGGGATTTTATATAGGTTTTGGCATTCTCCGGAGAGAATAATAACCCTACTCCTATGTGGCTATTACTGAGTGTACTGATACAATGAAGAGAAAGAGTAATGCTGGACGTTTAGCCCTGTTCTCCTCTGTTCTCCCCTCTTTCTGCCTGACGTCAGCACTTATATAGCATGCAAAGAGGTGATGGTTGCTCCATGCCAAGAGATGCCTTAATGTTCCAAATGAATAATCGTAGTAGAAGTTATTGTCAGCGACGTGATGTCTCTTCACCGTCAGGCGGTTATTGTCAGAAGTAAGGAGAAGTTATGTGCAGTTATTCCAGAAAACAACTACATACATTAACTACTTTGTTAGACATACCCGCAATGCAATGGGTTCCCGTAGAAGAGTCTACGACCATGGAGTGGTCGTAGAATGACTTACAACTGTAGCATGCTCATAGAAAAAACTTATGATCATGAAGCGGTCATGGAAAGGCTTACGACAAGGAGTGGTCGTAGACAGGTTTATGACCACCTAGTTAAGTTTCTCCCTTGAGAATAAGGGGTATACTTAAGAAGTATAATAATGTAATAATATTATTTATAGATAAATAATAATTTGAGGATTATTATATCCTCGTCATCTAGCCCCCAACTTCAAGTGAAAATAAATTACTTGAGAAAGAGAGGGCATAGACAAGTGGAGATCAAAAGCAAAGACTTTTTGATTTTGTTCGCCCAGAAGTAGGCTTGGTCAAGAAGGTAATTTCGCTTGAGTTGTAAACACATGGTGGATTTGAATAGACAAATTTAAGAAGTCCAATCGACTCTAATCGATCTGTCCATTGGAGCGGTTCCCGAAGAGGTAGTAACCATTGAGTTCTCGAGATTAGTAACTAACTAATGCGGCTATATAAACTTACCGTGGGGTAACCTTTGAGGTTCTTGCATTCCCCTTCAATTTCGCTACTCTTCGAGCTTTCTGCCGCCAACCAAGTCATCTCCTTCCTTCGATTTCTTCTAAATCCAAACCAACCCCTAGAGAAAATAATGAAATCTTCCTCTGTTTGGGCAGTGTCGGAGATGGACACTACTAAGCTGAAGGCATTGGTCGACGTCAAAAAGATCCCTCAGAGAAAATTCGTGAAGTGGATTGAAGTTGTTGGACAGCACTGGCCAACATGGGAGATCGGGCAAATTCCGGTATTCCGAGCTTATTGTGAGTGTGGGTTTCGACTACCTGCTCATCCTTTTCTCACACTCGTACTTGAGCACTTTGGGGTGGAATTAGTGAACCTAGTTCCCAATTCCATCACCATGTTAAGCATGTTCGTGTACTTGTGTGAAGCTTATCTAGAAATTTCTCCAGATCTGGAGCTTTTCGCTACTACTATGAAATGAGAAGACATACCAGAATCACCGGGAGTTGTGGTCTGATGCTCCACAATGACAAGACAGAGGAGTATATCTAGATGTTCACTCAGTCGTCATGGCCGAATTGGAATAAAAGGTGGTTCTATTGGGAAACAGCCAGTGAAAATAGCCTTTCTTTTGTGATGAAGGCCGCAGAGAAGAAACCTTCCTGGAATTCAATCCCTAAGGGACTTACTTGGATAGCCCCTACATTCAAGCTATTAAAGACTTAAAGAAAAAGGGGCTTACCGGCTGGCGCGTGGTGAAGGATTTAATCACATGTTGCATTGGCCCTCTGAAGAAACGAGCACATCCCATGTGGATGTACTCGGGGGCTAAGGATACAACCAAAAATTACGAGGAAGGTAAATAACAATCAAACCTTTTTTTGGTTAATTCTAAATTTTGATTGTTGATCGCTTTATCTGTCTATGCAAATCTTCCACTTGCGGAGATTAACACCCGAGTCAAGCTCCTCTGTGAGAAAACTCCACCACTCGATATGGTGGCCCCTCATATCTTGGTGGATGTATCCGTCGAATAGAGGTAAGAACGCCTAAAGATAATCGAAGATCAACTTCATCTTTAGGGTCCTGTAGTCGTGGGAAACGACTAAGTAGTGTTCTTCTCTCTTGCAAAAAGTAGGTATGAAAAACCGTCAGGACGACCAAGAGGTCAAACTAATGGTTGTCGGAAAAGAGGCGGAGACTGTTAAAGCGCCTCTGACTAAAAGGCATCGGCTTTTGAAGGCTATCTACAAGCAAGATGGAAGCTTGAGTGCTGCTCCTCCCCCTACTCCCCTGATTAGCCCTACTGAGAAGTTCTTTGCAAATGTGGCTACTATAGAGGAAAGAGGGCCAGTCGTATCGGAGCAAAAAGCCCCCAAGATCAAGGTACCTTATTACTACGATGACAAAACTTTTTTAGTTGGTGCTTCACATGGCTTTGTTAAGTAACTTGAAAAGGAGATCAACTGGAAGTTTTGTATATTTTGTGAAGGAGACTGCCACAACAGCAGAACCTATGATCGAGAGGGAAGGTGCTCTACAGGTGGTCAAAACTGGTCTCAACCATCAAGAGGGGCAAGAAGTACAATGAGCAGTAGCACCTGCTCAAGACCTATGACCAGACGTGGTCACAGATGACCCAATTCCTCAACGACCAGACGTGGTCGTAGAGAAGAAGTCAGAGAAATCATTCTTAGGGAATGTTTCTACTAAATGTAAGGTTAAGACTAAGAAAACAAGGTATGTAATTGAAAAGCATAAGAATAGCATTTTACCCTTTTTCTTCTTTAATACCGAAGTGCTTCCCTTCTTATGATCTTAGCCTAGCTCCTCTATCTTCTGATGATGCTTCTATCGAGAAGCCTCCTGCCATTCTTCCTGCGGTTGTAGAGACGACAGAGAAGATGGTCAAAGAGAGTATCTTGTCTAATCGAAGAAATGGAACCGATCAGCTAGAAGGTCGCGGAGGAGATGCAAATTGGATCTCCTTCATCAGATTAGATTGTAATAAAAAAACTTGTAAAGACAAGTCTTTTATTAATGAACTTTTAATGTTCCTTTCCCTGCAAACTATCTTATTGAGTAGTTAGCACTCGTGAGACAATAAAGAAATGAAAGAGGCTACAATTTAGACTAAGAATGGAAGTTATATTAGTAACCTTATCTTAGCCCCCAACTATCTACTTAGTTTATATGAATAAACTAAACAAATAGTGTAGAATAGGGTTCTCGTGGAAAATAGAGCAGTTTATCCAACTATTGTTATCGACTTTGAATGTCATGTTCTACTTGCAAAAGTTAGGAACGAGTGTACATTAGAAAGTTCCTTCTAGTAGCCGGGACCATGTGCAGAAAGGAAATGTTTCAAGTAGGTGACGTTACTTTTCTTCGACCACGTTAATCAAATCGAGAGTGTAAACAAGAAGAAGATAAGTACTCGATGATCCAATTTAAATTCGTTTGACTCGTCTTAGTAAACTCAATTGTTCTGTGCTGATATCATGAGTTGGAAACAATGCAACACTAGGAAATTCCTTTTAGTGGGCAGGACCACATACAGAGAGGAAAGATTTAGACTAGGTGATGTGTCCTTCTCCGATCAGTTTGAACGAAATTAGTTTACTAAAAGTAGTCGAACAAACATAAAGAAAGCCCTACCCAATATTTGACAATAAAGATTAAAAACTGAATACTTTATTGAAAGAGTAGAAATGCTATACATAGAATTTACGTAATTGGTCAATATTCCAAGAGTTTGAGAGGATCTGGCTGTCTTCCATGGCAAGTCGTACTGAACCTGGTTGTGTAACTTCGACCACTGTATAAGAACCTTCCCACTTGGGGGAAAGTTTATTCTAATTAGACCGAGATTGAATCTTCTTCAATACCAAGTCACCTACAAGGCTACGAGGTTAGACCTTACGATTGTAGTATTTATGTAAGACTTATCGGTAGACTGCCGAATGGATTAAGGCTTGGTTCCTCTTCTCTTCAAGTAGGTTAATGTCATCTGCTTGAAGATGCTCTTGGTTGTAGTCGTTGAATTTTTTGACCCTTGTCGACCGAATTTTAGTTTTGGAGGAAGCATGGCTTCAGCCCCAAAAACTAGGAAAAATGGAGTCTCACCTGTTGCCCGACTGGGAGTCATGTGACTTGCCCATAATACTGAAAATAATTCTTGTACCTAAGCCCCTGAGTGCTTTATAAGCTGGTCGAAGACCCGAGCTTTAATCTCTTGCACTATTTGGCCATTCACTCATTCGACTACCCCTTTGCTTTGTGGATGGCCGACAGAGGCACAACACAATTTGGTACCCAATTCTTCACAACATTCTTGGAACTTTGCACTCGAGAATTGGTTATTGTTATCTGTAATTATTCGACTTGGTACTCCAAACAGAGTAATTATGCTTCTCATCATAAACCTTTTAGCGGCTTTCATTGTTGTCCCAGTTATAGGTTCGGCTTCAATCTATTTTGTGAATGCATCAATAGCCACAAAAAGGAATTCGAAGCCCCTGGTGCTTTCGGGAACGGTCCTAGGATATCAAGACCATAGGTCACAAAAGGCCATGAGAGAGGTAGTCTATAAACCTTGAATTGGTTGGTGTATTTGTCTGCTATGAAACTAGCCAGTAAAAATCTTGTCGGAAGGCTTTTTCGGCCAATATTTTGTAAGAAGCATGCGCTCCATAGATGCCCCCATGTATATCTTGAAGGAGTTATAATCCTTCCTTCTGTAATATGCATTGCAAGAGAACCATTTGAGTACTTCATTTATATAGTACTCCTTCGACCAAAGTATACATTTTTGCCTTTCGGGATAAATGTTCTACCTCGAGATCATCATCGAGTACTGAACCCTTTTGAAGATACTCATAGATGGGTCCCATCCACGTATCCTCCTACTCTAGAGAGATTGTCTCATAGATGGGTCCAAGAAGAACCCTTGTGGTACTTGTGATCGGGAAGAAACCAGTCAAGCTAACTGGTCAGTGATAAAATTATCCTTTTGAGGAATATTGTATGTCAAAACCAAAAAAAATGCTTTTCAAGCTTCCTGACTTCCGGTAAGTACTGAGACATGGTTGAATTAGAGTACTAGTACTCTTTTTCGATCTAATTCACGACTAGTTGAGAGTCTCCTCTCACGAGTAGTCATCAAATTTTGAGTATTTTTGTTGTTCGTATGCCAGCCAACAAATTGTTATTAGTGGATGGAAAGTTCAATTGAACAACACACTTTAAAGTCTCTGCTGTGGAAGATTTCAGGACCACCCTAGCCCCCAAGCCACTAAGCGTATGTCACCCGTCAAAGTACATCGTCCACTGGTCGTGGGAATTGTATTGGGGATCTTGAATAGGTTCAGGATTTATCTATTCAACGACAAAGTCTGCCAAGACATTAATAGCCATTCAAGGCATGAAATAGAGGTCGAACTCCCCAAGTTGAGCCAACCATTTTGCTATACGCCACACTGCTTTCCTATTCTGGAAGACCTCTCCTAAGGGAAACTCAGACGACACAAAAAATTTGTGTGCCTGAAAATAATACATCAGTTTCCTCGAAGACATGAGGAGGGCATATAAAAGTTTTTGAACCTGAGGATAGTGCTCCATAGGCCCATCTAAAACTTCACTTATGTAGTAAACTGGTCGTTGGACGCCTTCGCATTATGCGACCAGTACTGCACTTACTGCTTGTGACGTTGCAGTTAGATATATTAAGAGCGTCTCTTTTGGTTTCGGAGAAACCAGAATAGGAACACTTGTAAGATACTTCTTGACATCCTCGAATGCATCGTTAGCCTTCTTCGAGCACTCGAAACCCTCGTGCTTCCTCAGAAATTTATAGAAATAAAATCCTTTCTCTCCAGTCGTACGATGAAATGACTTAAATCCTCCATGCACCCTGTGAGTTTCTAGACTTCCTTCTTAGATATTGGAAGGTGCATTTGTTTAATGGCCTTTATCTTTTTCAGAATTTGCTTCGATACCTCTTGCAAAAACAAGGAATCCTAGCAATTTTCCTAAAGAAGCTCCAAACACACACATCTCATGATTGAGTTTCAAATAGTGTTTTCTAAGGTTATCAGATGTTTCTTGCAAGTCAAAAATATGATCAAGTTGTTTGAAATTTTTTACGACTAGGTCATCAATATAGACTTCCAAATTTTGGCCTAGTTGAGGTGAAAAAGTCAATTGCATCAAACGTTAAAAAGTAAGACCAATATTTTTGAAACCAAATGGTATTTTGACATAACAAAATATCCTAAATGGTGTAATAAATGTGGTCTTCTCTTCATCTTCTAAACATATACTAATCTGATGATAACCAAAGTATGCATATAGAAAACTTAATACTTCACAATCAGCAGTAGAATCAACCAATTAATTGATATGAGAAAGAGGGGAATCATCTTTTGGACAAGCTTTGTTAATATCATTATAGTCTATAAACATAGGCCACTTACTATTAGACTTCTTAACCATTATAGGGTTAACCAACTACTCTGAGTGATTGATTTATTTTATAAAGCCTACTTTCAGTAGCTTGTCCAATTCAGACCTAATTGCATCCCGTCGATCAAGTGCATATCTCTATAACTTTTGTTTTACGGGTTTCTTGTCAGACCATAAAGCTAGAATGTGCTCGATCAAATCCCTGGGGACCTCGGGCATATCGGATGGTTGCCACGCGAAGACATCTGCGTTAGCCAAGAGGAAAGTGACGAGGACGTCTTCCTATACGGGGTTAGAAGTAACCCCGATGCGAATGGTCTTCGAAGGCTCCTCTGGATTTAGTGGAATTTTTTTTGACTTGTTCGTTCAGCTTTGGTGCAGATTTAGACTTCGAATGCTTGGTCGAAGGCTGCGCCTTACTTACTTCTCGAGTTGGTAACTGGCCTACCATCTCGAGGGATTTGTGGTCGCATGTAAGTGTCATATTTTTATCACAGTGGACTGTGATTACTCCTGTGAGACCTGGCATATTTAAGACATTGATATGCATAGTGAGCAACAATTAAGAAACCTGCTAGAATTGGTCGTCTGAGTATAGCATTATATGCTGTATCAAAATTGATCACATCAAAAGAGATTTTCTCCATCCTGAAATTGCCTAGAGATCCAAATGTTGTAGGCAGAGAAACCTGGCCAATTGCCTTAGCCGAAGATCCTAGTACAATTTCATAGAATGAATATCATGCATGCTTTATTCTGGTCCAGGGAACTTGCATCTTGTCTAGGGCACTCAGAAATAAAATATTTAATGAACTAGCAGCATCAATTAACACTCGATTTACTCGACAGTTATTAATGGTGGGCTCAACCATAATAAAAAACCGAGCTGGTTGAGTTGAGGGGATCTGACAGTCACTTTTCTCAAAGGAGATGGTGACTTCCGACCACTTAGGAAAATTATTGACAAGAGGAGGGTCAATGGAGTTTACCTCAGGCTCAACAGCTTTAAGCTATTATTGTGACTCATATGCCGAAGAACCTCCATAGATGTGCTCGATGGTGTGCTTCGGGTCCTAGAATGGCATCTCCTCGTCATCGTCCGACTACTTTCGACCACTTGTCTATCCTAACTCCTCGAGTGTAGGAAGTGGTCCTTTGTCAGAGTAGTAGTCCTCGAGTTTCGTTGGAAAACTCAGCAATTGCGAAGATCGTGTCCTTCCTTTTTATGAAGAGGATACCACCTAGACTTGTCGTCCTTTCATACGGGAAGTTTGCCCTTGCCCCAATCGGAGTACTGTTTGGAACTCCGTGACTCCTTATCGCTTACAGCCAAGACCTCCTTAGAACTTTTGGCTTAGGGCTTTTGGCCCTTTGTCTTATTTTTGGATTTCTTGACCTTCTGATCCTTCTTTTTCTACCTTTGCCTACCTCTGTAGGACTTTTATCGACTCGATCAATGGTTTTGCTCCACTCGACTGCTTCAGCAACAGTCGCATATTGATTAGCCATTTCAAAGAGTTCGGTGACAGTAGTTGGAGGATTCAAAGTAATATTTTCGGTGAACCTTCTATTGCGGACTCCCTGCTTAAATGCACTGATGACAGAAGCATCAGAAACCTCAGGTATAAAACTAGAAACCTGACTAAAACATCTGATGAATTGATGTAAGATCTCATTGTTGTTTGGTCTCAATCTGTGCTAGGTCGTCTTCCTTCCTAGGGCAATTGTTTGTGCCCTAAAAATTGTCCAGTAGAAGGTCGCAAAGGTGTTGCCACAAATGAATTAACCCAGTGGTTGATTTAACAACCATGATTATGCAGATCCCTCGACCACAGTCAGAAGGTAATTCACCATTACTTACTCTCCTCCTCCTGCTGCTCATTCGGCGGTTGTGTAAATTTAAAGAAATCCAATGGGATTTTGGTATCCATCAAACTTATCCATGTTTACTGGTTGAAACCGCGGTGGCCAACGAATCGCTTGGAGATCAGGCATAAAAGCTCGATATCTGGTTACAAGATCGTGACACCTTCTTTGCAGGAAAGGATGATTGGCGTCTCCAGGCGATCGCACTCAACAATGCCTAGTGGTCGATGGACCCGACCTGTGATAAGTCTCATCCATACAAGGGTGATACTCCTCGTATTCCATCTATCGCCGCAGATTTCTTGCTCAAAGTGGAGAACGATCACCACCTCTAGAAGCTTGCTGATCTTGGGATGTATGAAGAACTCTTCTCCGACCAGAGTTATGGTTAGGAGAACGACGTGACATGTCATCATGTCGATTTCCACGGGGTGAGTTATTTGAACAACTGGTGCTTATCGTAGTTGTACCTGTTCGATTCATAGAATTATGTTGGCTTGGTTGCTCAAGTCTGGCCATCATGTTTCGGAGTCTTCGTGTGATCCCCTCGGCAAAATGGTCATAACCTAGCGCTCGAGCGAGATCTTGAGTTGGGTTTTCGAGCAAGCCATTTATGCGTTGAAGCTCCTGAGCCTCCTCGGATTGATACAGAATGCGCCCCAACAAACTCCTTTCGGCTACCATCCTTCTCCTCCAAATGGTCTTAGGATCTTCTATGTCTGAGACTACTTGAGTTCACCTTAATGGAGAGCGGTTATTTCAAGGATTTATCCTACGCTCATTAGAGTACTGATTTTGTTCATCATCGGAGGTCTCCTCGCCATCACTACGAAGGGTCACTGTATGTGAGCAGCGGAGAGTATTCTCAGCCCTTTCTTTGGGAGAGCAATCATTATCTGAGGGAAGGGCAAAAACCTCCTGGATATAATCTCCACTTGCATCATATGCCTCCTGGCTTGAGGAGTCATCAATTGATAGTGCCTCGTGACTTGGAGTAAGCCCCTCCAAGATGGGGAATTCTGGGTTCTAACAATCTCTAGTTGGAGTTAAGCCCTGCGGTGGTATGGATGGACTCGCAGGGAGCCCACCCACATTTTCTGTGGAGACAACTGGAGAGTGACGACCACCAGATGTTGCTGGAGCCTCGAAATACTGAATTCCAGGATTTGCCGATCCTAATCGGTCGGCCATTGAGGGACTCGAACATTTAGAGACAGGTCTCTCGTGATGTCCTGAGTCCTGTTTATGGTTGAATTGACCTTGGCCTCTGGGAAACTGGTTCCTCCGTTGATCATAACATTGTAGGGGGTAAGGATCCCTCCTCAACCTTATCTATGGCATGATCTCCAGCATCTCGTGATGGACCTCTAGAGACAACCTCACCATCGAATGAAAACATGCTCTGCTCGTAGTCATAGCAGGCATCCATGTCGAGATCTATGTAGTTTGGTAGGTCAAACCAATTCTCCTCGTTCCATTCTCCTGTCATGAGGACATCAGAAAAAAGAGAGTATGTCGACGAGGACTTATCGGGGTTTGGATGAATCCCCATGGACGGCGCCAACTGTCGATATTTTAGTATCGATCTTATGTATGATTATTTGCTTCCAGTAATATCCTGGCTACCGATCACACAGACAAAGACATGGAGATTTTATATAGGTTCGGGCATTCTCCGGACATAATAATAACCCTACTCCTGTGTGGCTATTACCGAGTGTACTGATTACAATGAAGAGAACGAGTAATGCTGGATGCTTAGCCCTGTTCTTCTTTGTTCTCCCCCTCTTTCTGCCTGACGTCAACCCTTATATAGCATACGAAGAGGTGGTAGTTGCTCCATGCCAAGAGATGCCTTAATGTTCCAAATGAATAACCATAGTGGAAGTTATTACCAGCGACATGATGTCTCTTTGCTGTTAGGCGGTTATTGTTAGAAGTAAGGAGAAGTTATGTGCAGTTATTTTAGAGAACAACTGTATATATTAACTACCTTGTCAGATAGACTCATAGTGTAATGGGTTGTTGTAGAAGAGTCTACGACTACGGGGTGGTCATATAATGACTTACGATTGCGTCATGCTCGTAGAAAAAACTTATGATTATGAAGCGATCATGGAAAGACTTACGACCAATGAGTTGTCGTAGAAAATCTTACGACCACCTGGTTAAGTTTCTCCCTTGCGAATAAGGGGTATACTTAAGGAGTATAATGACGTAATAATATTATTATGGATAAATAATAATTTGAGAATTATTCTATCCTCGTCACAAGGCATGGACGGATTCGAGCACTCGGCGGGTACAATTTGCATGAGGTTCAATGATGTGTTGGAGTGGGTGAACGACACTCATATCCTACATGAGACAATGGCAAAGTATGGTGACCGCTTCCCGCGTCCATCAGCAGGTAATACATTATAACAAATTTCAAGTACACCATGCATTGCACAAGCAATACTAACCGATATTTTTCATTCACGGTTGTCCCACTTGTAGGCAAGTAATACCTCATCCACTCCGGGTATCCCAACAGGTTGGGGGTACCTAGCCCTATATCGCAACCACATGCACCACATTTTGGAGTTCGACAATGGTATGCAGCCATCAGAGATGTAGAAGCTTTTCAACTTCCTGCACTCCTCCCTACGGAACACTGTGGAGTGTGCGTTTGGCATGTGCAAAGGCAAATAACACATACTCGACAAGATTCCTAGTTATAAGAGTCATAGGCAAAAGGCGATCATTGTAGTAATAATGGCGTTGCACAACTTCGTCGTCGATGTAGAGTTGGCTATGAGAGTGCCCCCAACCCGCTGCCCAGCACGCGGGACCTTCGGCAATGCCCGTGTCCGTGCTTCCCACCCTTCCGCAAGCCACTAACGCCATACTGATGGACATGACACGTGACTGGGTAGCAGCGTCGTTGGTGGCATCGAGCTAGGTCCGCCATTCCCAATATACCTGTATGTAATTTTCAGGTCTACTCATCATGTACGTGTTGTTGGTAATTAGCGTGTACTCTATGTCACCAATCAGAGGTGCAGTACTTGAGCCATTCGGGAAAAGGAACCTTTGTAAATTGTTCTCTAACCATCTTTGATCTCTACACACAAGTACATAGTACGCTCCCCCTAACCATCAGTTAATTCTACCAAATCGGAAATTCAAATGTGACAATTTGCAGTTACCTATAGGTCCAACAAGTTTCACAAGTAAACAAACGAAAAAAAAATAAAAATTATTGGAAAAACACCTTTACATTCTCACAGACAGTACAAAGAAATAAGGGGGAAAGATAAAGCAAAAAAGCCAAAAAAATTCAACATGTGTTTTTGGTTATTAGCGTGTACTCATACGTCACCGATCAGCTAGTTTTAGGTTGTTTTAGCTTATTCCAGCTTTCTTAAGCCGCTACAGTATTACTTCAGCTGTTATAGTGCATATTAAGCCAAAAGCTAGAAGCAATAAGCCCAAATGAGCAGAGCTAGTGAAAATTCAACATCAATGTCTAGCCTCTAGGCCTAAATAAGAAAAATAGAAGGCCGTGTAAAACGTTTACCAAACCCATTTGATTTGTAAACATTTTTTTCTACTACATATGCATTTCCATAGATTCTCTTGAGCAAGAAAGCTCCAAAAGAGGCCACGACAATCCAAAACAGTCGGGCAGAGAGTTTTATAAATGCAACCATCAATTCTAGGATGCATCTGGCGCGAGTCGCCAAGGAAGTGAGGAACCGGCCGAATGGCCGATAGCAACGGCATCCGATAAAAAAAAGAAAGAGAGCTACTGCATAACATTATTCTGTTGGATCTCAGTTTAATAGGATAGCCTTTCGGGTTTGATGTCCTCTTTCTCCCCTCCCGGGTTTAGTACCCTCTCCGCCTCCCTCCTCACCGCTCCTGAGTTCGGTGCCCTCCCCACCTCCCTCTCAATCGCTCACGATCGTTCCCGGTGCCGCTTCCCTTACCCTTTTCTCCGACGTAGGCAACTCTGCATCCCTCTTCCACCTCCCACCACCTCCTCCTCCACCACCCTCACCGCCTTGCTGCACCGCCATCTCCCCCTCCCCGTCGCCATGACTTCGTTCAATCTAATATCACAACGCCGCCGCCTCGCTGCACCGCCATCTCCCCCTCCCCATCGCTATGACTCCGCCCAATCTAATATTCACAACGTCGCCGCCTCGCTGCGCCACCATCTCCCCCTCCCCCGTCGCCATGACTCCGTCCAATCTAATATTCACAACGCCGCCGCCTCACCCATTTCTCCATCCACAGCCGCCCACCATCCTCTGCCGCTGTCCAACGCCCTCCAACACCGTCCACCACTAGACCACTGCCTCTCTGACATCTCTCTATATTTGGGGGCGTGGTGAACCCATCATCGCGGTGGCATTCCCCTGTCGCCAGATTCAGAGTAGTAGCGGAGGAGGAAGGAGAGATGGTGGCGCTAGCGAAAAAGGAGAAAGGGGAGGCAACACAGGATAAGATCAAGCTATCCTATCGGTGGAGGAAAAAACGGTATATTGTTCATTAGTTTTTCTCAAAAAGAAGAAGTACTCCTATTTGATAGACAAGGCGCATCATGACAAGCATGTGGACGGTCTTCTCGTCGATCTCGCACGCTGCCGCCAGCGAACGGATCGGAGATCTGGAGGACGAAAGGAAAAGCTCCCTTGTTTGGTTGTTGTTTGGGTGCGTTGGGCAGGGGTGCCAGGCCTCGCTGCCGGGGTATGAAGCAGGGCAAGATGGCCATGTGGCGTACGTGGATGGAGCCAATAATTTGGTGTGACATGTCGTCGAGACGGGCAGGCGGAGGCAGGTCTCGGGTGCCGGGAAGGGCAGCAGACGAGCAGCGCCGTGTGTTGTCCTCCTCCGTGCGCTGTGCTCCATCGCATCGCACGCACTGCGACGCATGGAACCGACAACTCCGATCCGAGCGGTATTGGGTCAGTAGTACACACTAGTCCCCGTGTGTTGGGTTCGTGGCTCGGTGGAAGTGGGGGATTCTTTTCGTACTTGTCGTCCGCCAGGACGGAATCAAAACGAAAATAAATGGATTTTATCATTTCATCGTACATATAACGTTCTTTTTATTTTTTGTTGCTGTTTTTAGCTCTTACTTCTTTGGCTCTTTGAAAGTCAAAAAACCAAATATCAAAATATGACAGCCTCTTAAAGCAGATTCTTTGAGCGAGCACAAAATCATGTGTGCCATGAGTGTTGGTGTTTCCATCATCCGCTTTCATGTCAAAAAGTACAGACAAAACACATTAGTCGTAGCCTAAAAGAACACCTCATAGTTACATGTATAATTTTGCCTCTAATTTGCAACGAAGTTGGTGGGTATTTAAATTTCTAAAAACTCAAGTTGAACTGCAAATTTCGAACCCTACAATTTAACAAAACCAACTAATAACCATAACATTTAAATTATAACTCATAAATTCAATTCATTTGCTTAAAGAAATTGAAATAATCGAGAGACATTTAATAATACCCTATGTCGATTTAGGACTTAATCCATGTCGCTAAGTGCTCGGCGAGATGATTGATGGGTGATAATGACCCGAAGACGCGACAGCCAGCGGGTTGTAGCTACGAGCCTGCAATCAAGTAAGGGAGTGGATTTTATTTTCGCACAAGGTGAGCAATGCGATACACGTGTTGTGCAGCCTTTGTATGTTATCTTTTCTTCGTAGATTGGCTTGGCTGGACGAGCGTCTTGGGCTATGCTTATGTCAGCTAGACTGTACTTGCGTATGTTAGCCTGCATGTCCTAGATCTTGACTGGTGTCATCTTGGGCCCAACTGCAGGAGCACCAAGTGGAGCAATGGGAGGCGGGAGGCCGAGAGTTTTAATCTTTGGGCTGGCCAGGTGTCCTTTGATTTTTTGTTGGGGGTTCGCACCTAAATTTACATAGGCTATACAATAGAAAATTAAAATTGGACGTGGTGTCATGTGCAACCCAGTAACCCTATTTGGATCCACCCATGGCATCCGCCGTGGCACTGGCTGCTCTCCCATCATGTGCCAAGGAACAGTACTGACCGTAGAGATAGTCGCATACGCCCGTAGTGTCTGGTTGGGACTTTTTGGCATATTTTGCATTGTTTGCCTTCGTAATTACGAAAGTAGCAGTTGTTGTAGGGATAGCCCAACCCCCTATAGCGGAGCTTTACAACTAGCCCAATATGTAATAGACCTAATAGTATAGGGACATGTGTACAAGGGAATATACCAATATACCCCTACCTTTTATAATTATTAAAGTGATAGGATAAGAATTTCCCATCCAATCCCACTCATGTATATAAGCCCCCAAGAGGGGTATGAGGGGCCATATTCACTCATGTATATAAGCCCCCAAGTGGAATGTGTGCGTCTCGGGCCTCCACCTGTCCACCAGTGCCGCGAGCAGACAGCCGTCGATGGTGAACTGGCGTCCGATGGAGACCAGCCTCGCAAAGGGCAACAAGCTCGTGGCCCACAGGATTGGGATGTAGCGGTCGTCCAACTCCCACTGATCCCTCCCACCCCATAGCTTGAAGGGCGGAGGGCCAGTCGTGTCACCCATCATCCATGATTGGCATCGGCGGTTCTCATCGTAGAACTATTCGAGAAGTTCCGGTAAAGACATACCTTCCAGCAAATGGAATAGACCAAATATTAGTGCAAAGATTGATAATGACAGTAAAATACTGTATATTAAAATTTATGATGGAATAAATAGTATAAACTAATGTACACTTAGGACTAAAATTAACACTGCAAATGCGTACTGGTCCAAATAAATGTGCATATGAACACATGCTCATAATTTGGTCAAGAAAACATATGGGCCTTGATGCTGCTTGATAGAAAACATCTGGGCCTTGATGCTGCTTGTCATAATTGTTTGTCAGTATAGTTTTGTTTTACTATATATCTGGCTTTTTACTTTTCTCTACCTCAGTTGTCTTTTGATCAAAAGCAAGCAAATTAAGTGCTTAAGTTAGTGTGCAATACTGCGGCTTAAGATCTGATATATATATATAGGACGAGTGTTTCATGCACCTAGGTGCCTAGGCACCCATATCAATACCCGTTGATTTGCTTTGAGATTCGTAACGTTTGATGTGGGTATCTTCATATACCCATAAAAAAGTATATTTGAGATGTCAAACTCCGAAAAAATTAAATTCAACTTCAGTTTAATTAGTTTGAGCTATTTTATGGTATATACTCATCGTAGTCGCATCGAACTCAAAAGTAGTTCAAACTAGTTTGAACTGAGTTCAAAATTTAATTACCATAAATATATCAAGGGTATAAAACATTTTCATACCCAAACTCAAAAAATTATCAATCATACACGTGTATCGGACGGTTCTTGATGTGGTGCCTAGGCACCTGTGTGCCTTATGTAATTTTCCTATATATATATATATATATATATATATATATATATATATAGAGAGAGAGAGAGAGACTTCTGTCACGTCGTACCCTCCACTGGTTTTACGGACTAAATAACATGATATGCTATCATAAAAAAGCAGTACAAGCATGGGTAATGCTTATGTCCATAAAGAACAGTCCAAAGGTAATATGATAATAAACTCAACTTTTTTATACTATACAAGCTAGGAGTAGCACTACTCAGTATAATAATATGCAACATACATGATGCAATAGGAAGTTTGCTATAGATTCTTTCTTTATGTTTCTAATATAATCTTTCCTCTGGCATCACAATTTAATTAATTGCTATACTTAGTAGTTACGATTTTAATGTCTAATGCAGTCAACATAAAAGCATATAAAAAATATACAATTAAACAACATATATTTGCTAACAAAAAATTAATTGATTATGCCTAAATATTAGGTCTAAATTAATTACATCTAAATAACTGCAACTAATTACATATATATTTAACAAAGACAATTCATACAACAAAAAAATCATGTTAATATGACTGCTAATAATAGCACTAAATAATATTTAATCGGCTATGAAGAAAGCGAACGAAGAGCACAGGCGAGGAGTGTGAACGAAGAGACTGTGAGGCGAGGAGTGTCAGCGAAGAGACTGCGAGAATGTGAGTGTGTGCAGCTTGAAATTTATAGCGAGAGCGATAGCGAAGCGCGCGGTAACGATACGCCGATAATGGCAAGAGTGAACCGCGCGTGGGGAGGCAGACACAACACAAGTGACACTTTGGATGGTTTGTTTCCTGTACGAGTGCTCAATTTTTATATGAGCCAAATATTTTTGGCTCACTAAGTTTGTTCACATTTAGATTACACAAAGCAAGAAAACAAAATGCGGATTAAACAAAGCAAAGAAAATAAATGACCCACCTCTGCTGCACCTGCTAATCACCTAGTAATTATATGGATTTTTAAGCAATATTCACAGTGGATAAAATTGTCAAAAAATTACACAGTCAAGTACATTGTCGCGAGACGTTGCATATAAAATTTTGTAATTTTCAAGCTGATTTGTTATATTTAAAAATTATCTGGTAATCGTATAAATTTTTGAGCAACATTCATAGCGGATAAAATTGCCAAACAGTTATAAAATTAAGTACGTTGTGTCAAGATATTGCACATAAAATTTCATAATTTTTTAAGTTTATTTGCTATATTTCAAATTTTAAACAAATAGTATATAAAAAATAAGGCAGGTAATTAAGCCAGCTAATTAGGGCTTAATTACATGTCGTCTGCCTATGTGGCGGCGGGTTGCTGCCATCTGGTGGTGGGGAGCCAGGCTGCCTACCGCCGGTGATAGGCCCACGCGTTAGCTTTGCGGCATGGCCGTCCGGGCACTAGCGGTAAAAAAGCTATTTTTGCAGATAGGCACGCATACTGCTATTTTCGTAATTACAGATGCAAACAGTGTCATATATACCAAAAAGTCTCTGGTTGGACACTCAATCACTTGGTCAAACCATGACACGATGCACACGCCAAGACCAACGCCAATACGGCCAGATTGGAATATTCTTCTATGTTACTATAGAGAACTCTATTCATCTTCTCAAGTGTCTACTAAGGGCATTTTCAATAGTGTCATCTTAGCTGTCTCTTAGCTGTATTTTATGAGTAAAATCCTATATGAAGGAGAGAGAAGGTGAGGAAAGATAATATGATGTCTCTTATACAAGAGATGACTTTACCCCGTAAACCAACGCAAATAGTGAGAGGGTGTAAGGCAGAAAGTTATCGTGAAAATAGTACAAAATAGTTAGAGAAATAATTTACTATTGTAGATGTTGTCTCTAGTACTGTCTTTAGATAAGTTAAAAACCTTAGAGACAATCTCAAAAGACAGAACATGCCTTCTCCCCCTTCGTACACAAATGAAGTATTGAAGTGCCCCTCTCGTAGGGGTGCAACCGGGTCGGATTCGGACGGATATTACTTATACCGTATCCTAACCCATATTTTTTTCTCGAATTTTGTGCTGAATATGGTAAAACCGGATACGAATACGAATTCAGAGTATTCGTAATTTCGAATACGGTGCTGTCGGATCGGATACATAACATTTTTGGATCAAAAACGGATAATGTAAACGGATAGCATGTGCATACGGAAAGGAACATACGCTAAACTATACCACCATCACTTCAAACCTTAAATTGTTAGACATAAGTACATAATAATGATTATAAGTCATCAGCCAAAGATGGTGTCGCTCACTGTAGATGGAGGTGGAGGTGCGGCTCACCAATCTTCAAAGACATCCAACTGTGAGAAAATTGGTTGAAATTTCTAAAATTTTAGTTGGGTGTTAAATTTGAATAGCAAGGAAATTCTGTTTTTTTAAAACTATTTTTCTCATCAGTTGAACTCCTTCCTGGCTTGCCCTCAAACATATGCTTGTTTCCCCCAAAATTGCCCATTGAGGTGTGGCATTTTAAGATGAATCTTGATTCTTGACAAACAACATTTTCTTTTTCTAGGCTAAAGAAATTTTACTAAATTAAGGTAGAGACGATAGACAATTGGGGATAATAGACTTTTGACAAATTTACCTGTTCATTTACTGAAGCATGCCAAAGTTCATCGTTTAGTAATACTCTGTTTACATGGTTTTTATTCCATTACCTAGGAAGAGTGATCTTAATGAGCAAATTTAGGATTTCAATTGCACAACAAGCAGAATTAGAAATAAAACATTGTTTCAGTATTTGTATATTTATAGTTGCCACAACTGAATGTTATATTCCTTTTAGAGAATTTAAGCTTGCACAATCCAAAAAAAAAACTTTATATACGCTGCACACCTCAACCAACCAACATGACAAAAAAGCAAATACTATCAAAATAAAAAGGTGAATTCTTAGCTCTTACAGGATATCCGACCGGATAATTGTCCGGTATCCAATACCGATACTATTCGGTCAGATAACAACTCTCCCGATTCGTTACCGAATATGACATGAACTATCCGGTACCAAATTCGAATCCGACCAAATATCAAATTTCCTTCCCAAATTCGATACATGATCAATCGTGATTAACCGAACCTATCTGCACCCCTATCCTCTCGCGTTCTCGTGACATGAGAAACATTAGTTTGGGGTACTGGCCAACTCGTCTCGAGAACCTGAGCGGGCTGAATTTGTATTGGGCTAGGGTGAACCTGAGCGGGGCTTAGGCCTTTCCAATGGACTGCGCCTTGTAGACTGGGCTCCTTTGTGCTATTTACGTTGTTTTTCTTTCCATAACGAGTACCCAAATCTTTTTCCGTGTCATTTTATTACTGAGATTATTAGACCCAAATTATGCCATCTACTGCACATGCACGACTGCGCTCACAATCCATCAGATGTACGTACGCTTTTCTTGCTGATTTCAGAGTGTCAGCTTGGGTCTAGACTAGGAGAAATTCTGTTATATCACGGTGGCACAAATCAGTTTGTCACAAACCAATCTAGCGCTGACATGTGACATGTGTACTGTTGCAACTAATAAAAAATTATTTTTTACTGTTTTGTACTGCTTGCTACAGTACAAAACAGTAGAAAAATATTTTTTTATTGGTTGCTAAGTACTATAGGCCACGTGTCAGTGCTAGATTGATTCATGGCACAATCCGCTTTGTGTCATCGCGGTATAACAAAATTTCTCCTAGGCTAGAGTAGTTCTAAAAAAAAGTTGGATCTAGTTTGCGAAGACAGCAACACAAGAATGTTCGAGTAATTCACAATCCCATCGTACGGTCAGCATACGGATCATCAACCGGTCCAGCACGCAATTGACGAGGCGAAGGTCTCAAGCTCAGTCAACGCCCTTTTGACTTTTCGATAGATTTTTGGCTTTAACTACTTTAAATAATTATTATTTATTAACCTAATATGTTATATCTAAAAACTATTATTATTTATTAGACTGATAAGCTTCTATTCTTATTGGCTTATAAATGCTACTTTTCTTTAGTAAATAGTTTTTCTACGATACAGAGTTTTCAACCATAGTGTTTTTTCAAGACAGAGTCTACTAAGTCAATTATAATATGTACTGTAATGACTTTATTTATATCGATTAAAATCGTACATAAATATCTTTTTATCTAAGCTGTTATTGCTTTAAACCAAAACTAAAATTAAAACCAATATGAACGGACATATATTGTACCAAAAGCCGTAAACCGTGGTGAAAGAACAGACGATACCGCGACCCAGTGAAAGGCCTGGGCTGTCAATTGGTGCCCTTCGGTCCGTCGGCCATAGGCCACACTACACGACACCCGCGCGGCGAACAATTAGGCGCGACGCCGGTGCCGAGCGAATAAACGGACGGCATCTCTCGTGCAGATTCCTCTCTTTCTTCCGGAATCGCCGCCTCGCGAAGCGCCTCCACTCCTTCCATCAACCAAACAACATATACAAGAGGTACCGGAAAAAAAAACCCCCTCGCGCTCTCGCCCGTCCACCCACCGACATGGCCGCCGCCGCCGCCTCGTCCTCCTCCTCCTCCTCATCCGCCTTCGTCCCCACTCCCCTCCCCCTCCCCCTCGACAAGGTGGGTACTCGTTGGATCTGCAGGAATCTGCCCCGATCTGCTCGTTCGGTGGTTGATCTTGTTTGCCTTCTTCCTGTTAGGCGGCGGCTGTGGACAGTGGAAGCGGTAGCGACCGGGCTGTGGATTGCGGGGTGTGCGTGATTTGCCTTGAAAAGATCGCCCTCCAGGAGACGGCGCTTGTGAAGGGCTGCGACCACGCCTATTGGTTGGTTTTGTGATTTCTGCCCTCCAAAAATTACCGCTCCAGTTTCACACCGGATTTCCGACTCGTTTGGCGGATTGTTATATTTTGCCTTTGTGAAGGAAGGAGATTATGTCGCTCTAGTAATCTAACTGACAGAGGGGGGTAATTTGGATCAAACCCTTGTAGCTTTGGGCATTGGGGGTGGTTGCCTGCCCCTTCAGCATGCGATTCCCACTCAATTGTATGAACATCTTGTTTAGATTTCTAACATCCTAGGCCTGGGAAATTTATGCACTTACTGAGAATGGCTAGGGTACATGTGTATGTAATTTATGCACTTTACACACGCATTCCCAAATATCCACTAATAATCCTACAGGAGGGGGAGGTGGGGAGTGAAAAAAAGATAGGAGAGGGCAGCTTTCTAAAACTTTCTGTTACTAAAAGTTATATGTAGCATAGCCACCCCCATATTTAAACAACAAGTCTTGTTATTTTTGATGAATTGATTGTAAATGCTAGGCTTTAGTTACTTTCGATGAAGTTTAACATGTTCTCCATCATGGTTCCCATGTGCAGTTGCTTGTTTATTGCCCGCCAACCATATTTCATATTCAACGGTTGTTAACATCACTTATGGGTTTGATGACTTGTTCTGATATTATATGCTAGAATAGTTGACTTCATGTGAGATAGCTTGCTTGGATGTATGTATTGCAGTTGACGCTTAAGGGCCTAACTCCTGTTTGTATTATTTGTCATGCACTTACTTTCTGTTATTAGTTATTACCAAATCCTAATGTTTTGGGCATTGATCCTAGATACATATTTGGCAGCTTTTCTTTCATCTCTGATGATAATTGTTGTGCAAAGGACCCATTGCTAATTCTATTTGAAATCCCTTCTGTGCAAGCAGTGTCACATGCATTCTGAGGTGGGCATCCTACAAGCAGACAGCTCTATGCCCACAATGCAAGCACCCGTTTGATTTCCTCAGTGTGCACCGCTCTCTTGATGGCTGGTAACCCCTTGTTTCTCCGTTTTGTGGGGACACAGTTGTTTCAGGTAGAATGTAAGCTTGATGCTTGTTTCTTTTCTTCAGCATTCATGACTACCTGTTCGAGGAGAGCGTTTGCCTTCTCCTGAGGGCCACTTGGTTTGAGCCTCTGATCGTAGAGGCTCATGAGGAGGCTCTGGATGAAGAAGAATTTTACAACAATTACCAATATGATGACAGCGATGACCTTGATGAGGAAACTTATTACATGGGCAGGTCACCAATTATTCGAATTGGAAACAGGAGGTGGGGTGACAATGGGTACATAAGAGGAGGCAGGAGAGAGGCCAGACCAGTGAGCTGTCAGTCTTTGAATGACTCTGATGCTGGTCCATCCAGGACCCCCAAGAAGAAAGAGGCATCGGCATCAGGTTCAGTATCCAAGGATGTTGCAGGAAGGCGGGCAAGAAGGGCTCAGAAGCGAGAAGCTGCAGACAAAGCAGCTGCAGAAAAGCACCTGAAGCACCTGCAGAGGTTGGGCCTCAGAAAAGCACCTGAAGCACCACCTGCAGAGGTTGGGCCTATGAGCGAGTGATTCACCAACTACTGTAGATAATGGTGCTGTGAAGAACACTGCAGCCCTTGGTTTAATCTTCCATTGTGAAGAAGTGGAAGGTAGCCTTGTATCGTGGCAACTTTGCCGTGTTGTACAGTACTTCAATTTTTTTTCACTCTTTAGATGCACTGCAGTCTGCACCGGATGCAGCGATGCCGTTTATCTCACACTGATACCTGTTTACTTTCAGTTATGTTAGGGGAATGCAAATTGCTAGCTGTGCTAATTTTCTGAGCAATGTGGCGATTTTAGGTACACTGTTGCATCTGACTACCTTCGGATAAAATGAAATGAGGAACCGAGTCTTGTTGCAAGTATGTGTGCATGTAGACACTGCTTGCTAACATGTGATGATGTAGTCAGTGTCTCGGTGATTTGTTCATCTTTACTGTTTCTTTTCATCTCATATTCTTAGATGTGTTTTGTAAACACAAAATCTATGGTGTCGGTTCAGCAGGTTGTGTTGCCTTGGTGTCCCTGGGGGGGTCGATGAATTTGACAGCAGCGCCTCAGCGGTGCTATTGCGCGAGAATAGGGTTTATGTGCGCTTCTGTCCTGCGTTGTGGCCTGTGCAGTATGGATTTATGAACATAATAGGTCTATTTTACATTGAACTCTTGCGTTGATATAAATTTCAACCCTTAAATACAAAACCGGATGTTTTGCCTCCCTCAAACATCAATACCATTTGTTTTACTGACCTAAAGCCGATTAAAGACTTTGCTTCAAGTTGACGCCGACATGGCCTTAAAGATATAAATTGAGAGAGAGAGAGAGAGAGAGAGAGAGAGAGAGCTCCGGTGGGCCAATTGGGAAAGAGAGAGAGAGAGAAGCATTGGTGCATTGGGAAGCAAAACAGGGGAGGCCGACAATGATGCACGGGCTTCATTACCGATGGTAAGTGGGAGTGCAAAGATCACGACCAATTGCTGAAGTGGTTTGTAGGTGCCACATGAAGGTGAAAGAAGATGACGTTGTAGACGGAGAAGCCATGTGGTGGTAAGGCCATGGTGAGAGACAGCCGGTCGGTGAAGGAACAGGACGGTGGCGGTGCATGATTTAGCGTGAGCATAGGCTAGGCGACATATAGGGAAACACTCCATTGCAAGGAATTGAACAAATACTTAGGGTGATGAATTGATGGTGAGAATCGGTGTGGCCGGCGATGTGGAAAAACTTCAAACTCCGACGGATGGCTGTATAAAAATCAAATTAATTTGAGAGGGGTACTCAAGAGTGTCGGGACCCGAGATGATGCGAAATATTTTGCAAGATAACCACCGGAGAGAGATGACGTGAGGAAGTCTCCCAGGTTGGCGACGTTGCCCTCGGCGATGGAGATATCGACGCCATTGGTGGCAGTGCGTTGATGAGGTCAGGGTCGTTGGGGAACGACGACAGTTGCTTAGGCACAGTGAGGCGGAAGCTAGCAAAGGGGTTGGCGGTGGCGACGAGGACTCAGCCTGGAGCTCTGGAGCTAGGACGGTCGCCGACGTGTCGGCAAAAGCAGGGAGGCCCAGGGAGGCAGGGAGGGTGAGGAGGGGAGGGGTAGGCGGGGTGGCTTGAGGGAGGAGGGCATGGGAAGAGAGGTGGTGACGAGAAGGTGGGAGGCGGAGGAGAGGGAGGGGGCGCTGATTATGCAGTGAGAGGAGAGAGAAGGAGACAGAGAGAGAAGAAAATGGTATGAAAAAAGTCATAGAGCATGACATGTGGGCTTGTATTATTTTTATTTATTGACTCAAATGACTAGTATTTATGTCACCAAAAACCACTGCATATCAGAGCCACGTGGATGAAAACCGGAGTGGAATAGTCTTAAGGGGTAAGTTGCCCGGTTT
This sequence comes from Bonia amplexicaulis, assembly GCA_036346245.1. Classification (NCBI taxonomy): domain Eukaryota; kingdom Viridiplantae; phylum Streptophyta; class Magnoliopsida; order Poales; family Poaceae; genus Bonia; species Bonia amplexicaulis. The sequence goes on from CM070735.1 coordinate 40,752,944, forward strand.
TGATAAGTTAAAGTGCATCGGCTATTCGGTTTCATAGTTCAGAGTTAACATTTAGATCAACACTATAGTTTAAAAGGATAAAATAGACTTGTTCCTTTACGATATGATGGCACCTGTTTATCTAAGGTACCGCAGCCTACCATATCAGGTGCCGCTGAGACATTGATGCCGCTGGATTTCTGAGGTTAGCCAAAGGTTGGTTGCCTCGGCACAGTCCGACGGCGCGGACCACGCGGGGCTTGGGGGAGAGCATGAAGCGCCATCCGACGGAAAGCTTCAGAAAACATCCGACCTGAGCCATGCCGTGCGATACGACTCGTCTGAGATGGTGCGGTCGCACGAATGCTCGGGGTGATACCGACCGTCACATCATAGTCCTATGCCTCTTTTACCGCACTCGCCACGAGTCATCCGCCATAGAAAGGTTGCGGTCAATTGTCAAAAGGCAAAAGGAATCGAGGCATAATTCAAATGATAATGAGTTAATTTTTATCAATTTTTAACTATATAAATTTTACAGATTTGCATCACTAAGAAAAATAGGGTATATAGAAAATTATACAGTCTAAGCAGAACTACCTACAAATGATACATCGTAAATGCAACAAGGCTTAATTATGTCACATACATCTTCCTGAGTTAAATATGAGAGAGAGGAGGGAGATGGTAACTGTTAGTGGAAATGGAGAGAAGGGGTAGTTGATATGAGAGAGAGGGAGAGGAATGTTAGATAGATGATCAAAATTTTAGTATTTAGATCGGACGGATGAGAAGGAAGGAAGGAAAATGTATCAACCACCAATTTAAACTTATTAAATAGTAAAGATTAGACAGGAGGTTATGAATGTAACTAGTACTAGTGGTTAATCCGTGGCAACTTTTTTTTTTTTTTGCTGCAATCATTCAAAACGGCACGAATGCCGTCCGTGAATGAAAAACCAAAGTATGCCCACAGGATTAGGCTTCACGCAACAACACCACCTGCAACAGTTGTGGCCTCGGAGAATGCAGGCTTCCGTGCTCCCTGCACCAGTGTCTCCATGGTCCTGCAATCAACTCCATCATCGACCACCATTGCACGGTGCCGAGGTCTAAGGCTATGTTCGGTTAAACTGAAAAATAGTGGGTTATAACTAAAATTATATTGTAGCTAACTGAAATTACATTGTAACTGAAGGTAGCTTATTTGACGTAATTAAATTTAAAAAATTTAAAAGTAGAAAAAAAATATATTAGATCATAACGGACAACGTAAATAAATACGGTAAAAAAAATAACCGATAAAAAAGCTCAAAAAAATTAAAAATTAAAAAAAACGAAATATATAAATAGTAAAAAATAAGCTAGAACCTTAAACCGAAATGAGCGGAACCAAGCAGAATATCTCTCCTTTTCGTCGTGCAGTCTAGCCGCATGGCTGGTTCATTGATACGTCACGCTGTCTACACGTTTTGAAACGACCACTGTTTCGGATATTTCCTGCATGGCGATGCTTGGTCGGCGACCGGAGCAGATAGCGAAACCTGTGGCTCGCGGCTTACGGGACCTTCAACGCTGCTGCAGAGTGGAGTTCACTCCTACGAAAAGCATGGGTGGTGGCCAAAGGTGACCCTCAAGACGAGACCCGTGTCCTCTATCACGAGCAATAATAAACGCAACTTTATCTTGTAAAAGTCTGTCCCTACGATCTAGGGGTTTCCACGACACCCACAGCTTCTGCTGATATACTCAAGTCTTCACCTCGGTGTAGAGAAATATCACACTTCTCTGTAGAGCATCAGATCACAAAATGGATTCATATTCATGGCAAAAATAAATAAGAGGTATATGGTACATAGACTACAGATATGACCATCCGTTAGTTGGCACTTCAGTCGGCAACAAAAATACAGGGAAGAGATAAAACACAGGTAAAGATTTCGTCATCACTAGCTGGTTAAAATCATTGTTGAAGAACATATTTAGCACGACAGGACATAACCTTCAACTGAAAGTTGAAACAAGGAAATTCTACCTAGATCTTTGTCGTGATCATTAGCATTTCCTTTTCTTCTGCAATTTGTACCGTGAGTCAGAACCGGGACTATTTGCAGCAACTATCAAAGTGACGACTACAACACAAGGGGGAAAGAAGGAAGGAAAGTTGCAAGAATAAAGCAAAAAGGAAAAATGCCTACTGTATCCAACATGGCAAAGCAGGAAACAACAAGCGATGGTACCACGACTATTCGTGCTGTTCCATACGAAGAACGGGAATGTCTAAATTTTTATTGCGACGAATTATTATTATTTTGGAGAAATAAAATTTTGGATTTTGTAAATTTGTAGTTTTGCTTTGGTCGAATTTTTCGATTTTGAAAAATTAAGTCATGGATTGATTCGGATTGACCTAGGTGAATGCATATGTGTTGTATGATGCATATTACAGCTAATATCGGTCAAGTTATGAAGAATTTGTGTCTAAAAATGATTTCTTGGTTTTTGGATGTACAGGGTCATTTGGAATTAACTATGGTCAACAGGGATTGATGCTAGGTTCATGAAGGAGCCGAGGCTCAGAATGATCAAGGATGCCAGATGAGATGGCTGAGCTCAAGCATGACGTAAGGAAGTCGAAAAATATTAAAGGGATGTTCGAGCGACGGGTTGCAACATGTGGCTTGGTCGGTCCAAGTGTAGTGTGGTCCGATGGAACAAGAATGGGAGAGATTTGCTGACGCGTGGCAAATCAGTGGTGCATCTACACATGGCAAGTATAGAGATTGCTTGCAATAGAAGATGAAGACCAGGTCAAGAAAGGGTATTTTAGTAGTTTGATCAAAATATCAGAAACTATCTTGGATCAAAACAGTGACGCTTGAGCGGCGGTTGGGAAGACAGTTTAGGTCAAAAAGAAGCTAAGAAGATCAAGTAGGATCAAGAATAAGGACTTCACGGATTCAGGCTTATGCACTTTGAAAGACATGCATAAGTGTAGTATGTGAGTTAAACCCATGTGTATGGGCTTATCGGGTTTTCCCCATATGTACTAAGTGGATAGCATCCACTAAAGATTAGATGGGACTAGCTAGACCGTTTATTTAATGGGTTAGGATGGAGACTTGCAGTTAACCATCCAATTTTACAATTTAGGATGGAGACTTGTAGTTAGCTATCCAGCTTTTGCTATATAGTCCATAAGTTCTAGGGTTAAGGTTTTAAAGAAGTTGAGTGTTGTGGTATGGTCTCTTGTCCTCTGGGCGGAGTCGCTGTAAAACCTTTATCCTCAAGTAACAATATATCAATTCTTGTTCATCTCCCACAGATTCATCGTGTCGATTGATTTGCTTTTGATTTGATTGATTTTTGCTCTTCTCTCTTCCCTTCTCGATCCTGCTATGCTAAGGATGTATGAAAGATAGAGATGACCTTTGCAAACCAATCTCCATCCATCTACGCACTTGATTGACAAGTTCATAAAAAACCAGTTTTTGCTCTTTTTTGCCTCTTTGAGTGATTTCTTGATCTAGATGGTTTTGCCTCAATTTCTTTGGTGCTCTTGTTTGTTGTGATATGTGGGAATGCACCTAGAGCCATCTTAATTATCAATCACCCACGATTAAGTCATATTCATCGTTTTTGATTTTTTTATCGATTTTTGTGCAACCTTCCTTCAAATAGAAAAAGGATAGAACTTTGGTAATAATTTTATTGATCATTGATTGAAAAATATTTTTGACATCCTAGAGAAGGTGAGTATTGAATTTCAAATAATTTAGATATTTTATTTGAGAATTAGCTCAATTTTAGGTTTTAACTTGGTTTTAGCGCAGTAGAGCTTAACAAACCAAGAAATCCCAATTCTTTTTAGTTCTGTCATGATTTTTGGTTTGGATATTACTGTAATTCGAAATAAATATATATTATTTTAAAAGAAATCGTTGTTATTCACTGTTCACATGCTGAAACTACTGTAGCACCAAGATGTTTTATAATTTTAGGTTTTGATCTCCATAGCTTGTAATAGCTTTTGAAGAGAAGTATTGACGAATACGTAAAGAAAATTTGAAGACATCATTTACTCCTCTGTTACAATATCGGTCTGACATCATGTAAATTCATACGTCCAAACACATAACCCTGGAGAGCACTCACACTGGTAAGCATCACCGACATGCGCGCACAACTCTCTAGTCTTTGCACTTCAGCAGCAGAGAAATGGCGGCTCCTGGCTGCTTCCAAAAGCAAATGCTCAACGTTGGCCCTGCTATCACAAGTTTCTATTTCTAGCTCCTTAATTTCTTTTTTTATTTTTGCTTTTGGGGCTTTTTTGTTTTTTTTCCCTTATTATTTTTGCATTGTTTATAATAATATAACTTTCTTTATTTTTTAAAAAATTTAATTACGCTAAAAAAGCTAACAACAGCTGCAATGCATTTTCAGCGGTCACAGTGCAAGAAATGCAAGAAACATGTGCTTATAAACCCAAATAAGCACTACCTTGATGAACACTGGTACTGGTACAGCATTATATTAGTGGCTTCCTATTCGTCACTAGATCACTAACTGTACCCTGAACCCATAAATTAAGGGAGTTCTTATATGCAGCTTAGGGCTGCTCATTTGAGTTTTTTGTGTCTTATAGTTTATTTTGCACTGTAGCTAACTTATTTTGCACTGTAGTTATTAGTGGCTTTTTTACATAATTAAATTTAAAAAAATTAAAAATAAAAACAGATTAACCCATTGTAGACAATGCAAACGAATATAAAAAAAGGCAAAAAAGCCTAAAAACTGAAAAACCTAAAAAAAATAAATTAAAAAATAGTAAACTAGAAACTAAAAGGCAGAAGCTAAACCCAAAACAAACAGGATTTCTGTGTGTCTGCGGACTTCTAGCATCAAGTACTGGCACAAGTGGCGTGTTTCTACTCATTTTGAATTCCAATTCATCTAGTGTACTTGTAGCATTATCTAGCGAATGGTACGTAAGCCATGATGAATTGATATGTATATATAAAGAACAGAGCTGCCAAACTGAAAGAACCCAAAAACTTAATACCCTAACTAAGTAATAATTAGCAGGTAATTAATAGCGGGCATTTCATTTCATCTATTTTCATTACAATTAAGATTACAAAACTCAAATTACAATATTGCATTGCATCAGCATCATTCAATCACATTATTTTACAATATTATTTTACAAAAGAGGAAAATAAAAGTCGATCCTCATTGTCTTGGGTAGCAATGAAGCTCACTTTGTTTTCCTGCATTCAACATCGCCATTAGTTTCAAATAAAAGTAATTTCTTTTAAGTAGTTAGACAGTTAGTTAATTAACAATCCAAGGGAGAATAATAAAAATAAAGAAAATTGCCGTCAGTACCCTTGGGCTGTTAGGGCCAAGTCGAGAACGTCTTAGGGGTTCCCAGACCGTCCTGGGCCGGTCGGCACCTCTCGTCTCTGTGGGTGTCATCATCCGGCAATTTAGAAAAGCAAACCCACAATCCTTACCTCAGCCCAACCCTCAAGTTATGCATTCTTTCAGTCCATTCATTTCACCAACAACCAAAGATATAACCATGTTCAAATTTACAATTATCGCACCACAATCGTGCAACCCATAGCCATTAAACATTCATTTCAGTCCCATCATAGATTCAATTCAGTCCCCTTAAGCCCACACATGAAATTCTTTCATTTCAACCCATAAGCCCACTATTTTTCACCCACAAGTATTCAAGCCCACATTTCGCTTTAACCCATTCGTTTCAAATTTCACGACCAAGATACCATTCCTTTCAACCCACCAAAAGCCCACATATGAAATTCATTCATTTCAGCCTTTAAACCCACACATTTCAATTCCCACCACCCATTTTTTTCACCACACCAAGTCGCAATGCTCATCAACAGAGGACCAAAGATATTTCGACAAGAGAAACAGAGAGGATAAGCTCAAGGACGACCACCGCAGCCAGTAAGCCTTCGCCAAGAAGCGAGGCCGATAACACCTCCCAAAGATTGCAAACCGCCTTAATACAAGCATTCACAACAGTAACGATAAGAACAACCAAGACATACATCATCCACACTCACAAGGATAAGCACAACCACAGAGCACAATGCCCCAGCCGAAAGTCACCCCAAGTTCATCCCAGAGTTCATCCCAACTTGACCCACCCTTGACCCATCTTTGAACCATCGCATAGCACCTTCGGCCAGAGGCCAGCAGGCGAGATCAGAGCATCGGCAGCAAGGAGAAGAAGCCGAAGAAGGAGAGGAAGCCGAAGTCAAGGAGCACCGCAGAAGGAGAACGAGCCGGACCGGTGGAGGCAAGGAAGCCGGAGGCAAGCAAATAAGGAGCAAGTCAACGGGACCACCACAAGGATCGTCTCCACTCGACAAAAGCGACAAGCCACATCTTCTTCCCCGACAATGACAACGTGCAAGTGACAAGGGACCCCATCGATCGCGATTCTTTTTCCAACCCGACACCAACAAGTAGGCCCCTAATTTCTTTTGCTATTCCCATTTCTTTCCTCTTTGGGGAGCACAGCCGATTCAAACCACACACACCATGCCATGCTTTCATTCGGCACATCCAAACCATGCACATAAGAGAAGAAGCCTCTAGCCACCGTCACCGTGAAAGCCGGCGGCTAGCCAAGGCCGAGTGCGCCCTAGAGTGAGGATAGCCCAAAGACAAGAACCATCCCCAATCTCTAGTCCCGCTACCCGAACCCTAGGATAGCCACCGATTTCAAGTAGGATAAATTGCATAAAAAAAAGATGAACTAGCAAATAATCATCGCATGCAAAATAAGGGTTAAGGGAAAGCCAGCACCGTGTTGCCTCAGTGTGTTCAAGCCGCCATCCGAGCCAGCACAGAAGTCGGCCCGGCCGAGCACCGAAGAACCCAAGTCCCCACAAAGCAACCTCCAGATCCGACGAAGGCTAGCTCCGATCCAGCCGCAGGGAGTGTCGAGGACCGTAGATCCGCCGCCAACCAGCCGATCTGGACCGGATCCGCCCGGATCTGAGTCGGAGGAGGCGGCGCCATGACCGGAGTAGGTGAAGCGGCGAAGCAGCAGTAGGGAGGAGCCGCGTGAGGAGGAGCCGTAGAGAGGAGGCGCGGTGAGGCGCCGAGGGAAGAGGAGGCGGCGAGGCGGCAGTGGAGAGGTGGCGTGGTGAAGAGAGGCAGCGAGGAGGCGTAGGGAGGCGAGGAGGCATGAGAGGCGGCGGTGGAGCCGAAAAGAATCGGGAGAGGCGGAAAAAGAAGAGAGGGAGGCGGAGGCGTGGATGAGTAAAAGAGAGGAGGTGCGGGCGAAGAAAAGAAGAGCAGCCGAGGCGTCGGGTGGCCTGTGCCCGCGCGAGGAAAAAAAAAGAAAGAAAGGCCGTGGGCCGGGCGAAGGAAAGAAAAAGAAGGGAGCCGAGGCCGTGCGTGAGAAAAAGGCCAGATGGGCTAAGGGAGAAGAAAAGAAAGAAAAAGAAGAGAGGAAAAAGCCAGCAGGCCGAGGAAGAGATTTAGCTGCAGAGTTTAGTTCTTCCAGTTGTCTTTATTTCTGTTGTTATTTTCTTGTTCCTGTTATAGTATAGGTTTTGCCGATAGTTCCGTAAGTTTAGATAGTAACCTAAAGGGGGGTATTTATCTATATATTTAATTCTTTCTAAAATTATTAGCTATAAATATTTATTTTAGCATTAATACTGCAGAATCCGAGAGAGTGTCATTTGAAGGATCAAACTCGAGTTTTGACAGCCTCTGTTCACGCTACATCTCGTGCAAGCTTATTCTCGATCATGCACCTAGCTATGTTAAATTTAAATGCTATTTCCAAGAATGTTAAGTATGTTATTTAAATGCATGAAAATGTGTTTTAAAAAGGAAATTGAAGTATTATGATGTTATGATGAGTAAGATGAGAAAAGAAAAGATGAGAAAAGATGAGAAAGAGAAAGAGAAGAGAAGAGAAAGCAAGATGAGCATGAGTTGTGGTACTGCGAGAAGAGCAGCAGGCCCACAAGCAGAGATGTATTGGTGGGTAAAGAGGTTCAGGGAAAGGATGCAGAGAGGCCAGGCGGACCTCTTTACATAGGGATATAATATAAGGACTCACCCTATTTTCACTCGTTAAGGAACCGTAATTACTGTACAACCATTCCCCGCTTTTGGACGGGCGAAATTAGTATCCCGTTACGTTAACCACTCCACCACAAAGGGTAAGTAATTATGTGTGAGTAAAGAGATGGATGAAGCTCAGACCGAACGCAAGTCCGAAGTGAGAAAGTCCCGACGCTATATGTTAGGTGGAGTGTTGGCGGGAGCCGGTCCAACCAAACACTATTGAAGTCGGTGGAGCCCAAGTGAGCGACTTGGTACAATCGATGGATAATAGATGGGCCGGTGGATGGAATAACGTAATCGGAGAAATGTTCGTACTTTGAGCCCGAGTCCACACCTAAGGCAGTGTGGATAGCCTAGCTCAGAAGGTTCAAAGCAGTTTTGGGTACAGCAGTACAAGCTGCGCAGCAGCTCATAAAATCATGAATTCATGCCAGTTCACTGGAATGTGGACTACGGTGATCGCTAGGGATCGTACCTTACTGGGTGAAAAGTAGAAATTATTTTGATAATTAAAAGAGGCCAATTATTTTCGTAAAGACTAATTTCAGAATAAAGAGATTAGAATATGGACTTAAGGACATGAGAGCATACCAGTGCATTTATTGCTATTATGCTTGCTGAGTACTGTGGTACTCACCCTTGCTATTAAATTCCTTTGTTAGACCCCACTCTGCTCGAAGAGGTTTACGAGCAGGATGAGGGGAAGCAGGTTCCGTCGAGCTGGCAGGAGAGGAGGATGACGATTACGAGGAGCCAGACGAGGTGGAGCCCGTATATTTTGACTGGGACGAGTAGGAGGCCCCGTGGTGCAGCCAGTGGAGCCCTGGGGTATATGTTCCAGTCTTTTGTTTAATTACTTTTGTAAAACCAGACTTTAAGCCATGTGGCATCTGCTGTAATAAAGGAGACAGCATCTATATTATTGTTCTGCTACGCTGCTCTGGTAAAGGCTTATTATTTGCCGGAGCAATGTTCTATTGATCAGGCAAATCGTAATCCGTGTGTCACGCGTGATTATCCGAGGGATGATTACGACGGGGCGTCACAGGTGGTATCAGAGCAATAAGATCGAGCCACGCTAATAATGTAGATGTTGTAGATTTAGTTAAGTGGACTTTCACGCTTGCTATATTGCACTAAATATATTTAATTCTCAACCTGATGTCGATTTCCATTCTAATCTACTTCAAAAGTATTATATTGAAAGCTCTTCTGTCTTAGAATATATATATATATATTTAAGCTAACATAGAACCATTATTTTTGGTAGGATGGTTCGGCACTATATTCTAGCCGACAATATTTATGGGAAGTGTTTTTGAACCTGGTAGGATAGCCATGCAACATAGGGCAGGTTGTTTGAACCCTAGGGGTGAGCAGATCATTCTAAGGCTATAGCTGTGCCAGGGTTAGTGGCATATAGTTAGAATTCTGGTAAGGTTAATTCCCTGTCTTTGGACAAGGGTAAACCATGCCCATAGCTTTCTTTTCTGTTCTCCTCTATTTTGAGAAAAGATCATCGGTCTTTTAGAAATTGCTCTAATCTCTATACAAAATCTAGATTAATGTAAGACTGATGGTGAAAAATCTCTTACCTGATTTTTGCTAAACTTGAGATTTCCCGAACGAGTGGTTCGTGGCGCACCCGGGCGCGTAGCCCAGGCGTACCCAGGAACGAAGTCCTGGGCGTACTCAGGAATGAACCCTGAGCGTGTTCCCAAACACGCAGTTTTGGGCGATCTCGAGAGCGGGTTCTCGAGCGTAGCTGGATACGAGAATTCCAGATAGTATAGGGTTGGATTTGCCGTTCTTTTTCTTTCTTTTGGGCTTTATTGATGTTGATTCTTTTCGCCTTGGGATTTATTTGTCTAAGAAAGAGTTAAAACCTCAACCAACTGTACGGATGCATTCTTATCTCTAATATGCTGCTATTAGTTACCAAATTGTGTTAAAATTCTATAATTCACCTAAGTCTTTCCTCTTTAAGCCTGACTGCTAAACAAACTTAAAACTTAGGACGTCCGGCCGTCACCCTGTAGGAAGTGAGTGGTTGTGGGTAGAATTGTTTACCCGTTACAATTGAAACCTATAGCCTTGCCTCTGTAAGATGGATGATCGTCAGCGAAATGAGCAAGAATTGAGATTGAGATTGGGTCCTTTTCCTCAACTAGTACCTGAAGGCATGGCCGCAGAAAATCCACCAATACCGACTAGTGAGCAACCACCTCCAGCAATCATACCAGGCACTGATCAGTCATTGTCATCTAGGCCTACGGATTCGTTGGGAGTTATGGGAGAGGTCCTCAGATTTTTAGAAAATTCCCGGAAGGAAGCCCAAGAAAATCAGAATCATTTTATGGAGTCATTATTAAACCATGTGGTAGCACCTCACCCTCCTGCTGCTACAAGGGTTAGCTTGGGAGATTTCTTACAGACCCGACCTCCTACATTTGCTAAGGCAGTTGATCCGTTGGATGCCAGTGATTGGCTGATTGAGATAGGAAAAAAAAAGTTAGATACAGTGGGATGTTCCAATGAAGAAAAACTTCGGTATGCAGCCTATCAATTAACTGGACCTGCAGCCGCATGGTGGCTCACTTATACTCGTAATAGGGTTAGTGAACAACCTATTACCTGGGAAGAATTTCGGCAGAGGTTCACAGAAACTCATGTTTCCACCGGGAGGCTAGAATTGAAGAAGAGGGAATTTAGAGCCTTGACTAAGGGAAATAAAAGAATGATTGACTACCTTAGTCAATCTAATGATCTTTCCCGCTATGCCACCACTGATGTAGATACAGAAGAAAAGAAGATAGGTAGATTTAAGGAAGGCATGCATCCATATTTTAAAATGCTCCTATCCATCCACAAAATCACTGAATTCCAAGATCTAGTGAACAGAGCCATTATATTGGAGAGTGAGCATTCCAATCTTACTGAGGAAAGGAGGAAGAAAGCCAGAACTGATCAGCGGGCCCCAACAGGCAGCAGATTTCGCCCTTCCCCACATTCCTCCAATCCACCCAAGTACGGGCCTCTAAAACCCAAACCACACCATATCACCTACCAGAGATCAGCAGCTTCACCCAGACCAGTAGCCATTGCCATTAGGTGTGCTAAGTGTGGACTGGGTCACCTCACTAAGGATTGTCTGAAGAGAACAGGTGCATGCTTTAATTGTGGGAAACCAGGTCACCGTAATATTAATTGCCCATATCCTCAGAAGACCTCAGGACAAGTCTTACCTCCAACTAATGTACCTTGTTTGCCAGCTCCAGCACCTTATCAGAATGTCAGGCCAAATCCTGCTAGAGATGCCCAGAATATTCCAGCTGGAACAGGAAAGGGAGGATCAGCAAGACTCACTCATGTGACGGCTGAGCAAGGAGAAGCTACAAATGTTGTCACGAATCTGAGTGGCATAGACATAATTTTAGGCATGGATTGGTTATCGGCTCATGGAGTGAGCATAGACTATGAGTCTAAGAGTGCCTCCATTAGAAAACCAGATGGAACCAGGTTGACATATGTGGGAATGAGAACGTTGCAACCGCAACCTTTCCCTAGTTTGGCCAGTATGCAAAAGAAGGAATTGCAAGATATAATTGTGGTAAAAGATTTCCCAGATGTCTTTCCAGAGGACTTACCCGGAATGCCCCCAGACCGAGAAATTGAGTTGGCCATAGATTTAATTCCAGGCACAGCACCCATTTCTAAAAGGCCCTACAGAATGAATCCAAAAGAGTTAGGAGAATTAAAGAAGCAATTAGATGATCTTCAAGAAAAAAAGGATTTATCAGAAAAAGCACCTCACCTTGGGGAGCTCTAGTGCTATTCGTAGAAAAGAAAGATGGATGTCTAAGACTCTGTACAGATTACAGAGAGTTGAATAATGTCACAATCAAGAATAAATATCCGCTCCCCAGGATAGATGATCTGTTTGACCAATTGAAAGGAGCAAAAGTATTCTCGGAGATAGATCTTAGATCCGGATACCATCAGATTAAAATAAAGCCTTCTGACATTGAGAAGACAGCTTTTGTTTCCAGATATGGACATCATGAGTATCTAGTTATTCCATTCGGATTGACCAATGCTCCAGCTATTTTCATGAACCTCATGAATAAATTGTTCATGAAATATCTAGATGAGTTCGTGGTTGTCTTTATTGATGACATATTGATTTATTCAAAAAGTGAAGAAGAACACAGTCGTCACCTCTCTACTGCTCTAGAGATCCTCAGAGAGAATCAGTTATTTGCCAAATTTAGCAAGTGTTCTTTTTGGTTGGACCAAGTGGCGTTCTTAGGTCACATTATTTCAGGAAGAGGAATTGAAGTTGACCCTCCTAAAATTGAAGTTGTAACCACTTGGAGTCAGCCTACCAATGTGAAGGGTATCCGTAGTTTCCTTGGATTTGCTGGTTATTACCGTAGGTTCATAAAGGATTTTTCACAGATTGCCAGCCCGCTTACCAAGCTCCTGAGAAAGGAAGTTCCTTTTGTATAGACAGAAAACTGTGAACAAAGTTTCCAAACCTTAAAGCAAAGGTTGACCACTGCACCTATCCTAGCATTACCAGAGGATGGAGTAGATTATGTGGTTTACTGTGATGCCTCTAAACATGGACTAGGGGGTGTATGGATGCAAAATGAGAGGGTCATTGCTTATGCCTCTAGACAATTGAGACCACATGAAGTGAACTACCTTACCCATGATTTAGAGTTGGGAGCAGTGGTTTTTGCACTGAAAATATGGAGGAATTACTTATATGGATCTAAGTGTACTCTGTTTAGTGACCACAAAAGTCTCAAATATATTTTCACTCAGAAAGAACTAAATATGAGGCAGAGAAGATGGCTTGAACTGATCAAGGATTATGATCTTACTATCAATTACCACCCTGGAAAAGCTAATGTGGTAGCAGATGCCCTCAGCCGAAAGGTTAAGTGTCATCAAGCAATTCTGGAAAACCCTATGTCAGAAATCACAAGAGAACTGGCTAAAATGAGGATAGAAGTCAGAGCCTCCACCACTCAAGCTACTATAGCAGCTATGACCTTTCATCCAACCTTACTAGACCAGATTAGAGAAAAGCAGATGTTGGATGTATTTATCAAGGAAGAGGTCCGAAGAATCAAAGAAGGACAACCATCAGAATTTCGCCTAGATGACCAAGAAATTTTATGGCGGCAAAACCGGATTTGTGTACCAAAGGATGATAATATCAAGGAAATTATCTTACGAGAAGCTCATGATACTCCCTATACCATTCATCCTGGAGGGACCAAAATGTATCGTGATCTGAAGGAAAATTTCTGGTGGGCTAATATGAAAAGAGAGATAGCCTTATATGTTGCCCAATGTGATTCTTGTCAGAAGATTAAAGCAGAACATCAACGACCGGCAGGACTGTTAAAGCCATTAGAAATCCCAGAATGGAAATGGGAGGATGTATGTATGGATTTCATCACTGGCCTACCCATGACTCTTAAAAAGAAGGACGCCATTTGGGTTATAGTAGACCGCCTAACCAAATCAGCTCATTTTCTCGCGGTCAATCAAAAGTATTCAGTGGATAAACTAGCAGAGCTATATGTAGAACGGATTGTCACCCAACATGGGATACCTAAGACCATCACATCAGACCGATGATCAGTATTTACTTCTGGATTTTGGAAAAATCTGCACAAAGCCTTGGGTACCAAATTGAATTTTAGCACTGCTTACCATCCCCAGACAGATAGCCAAACGGAAAGAGTGAATCAAGTTCTGGAAGATATGTTGAGAGCATGTGTATTGAATTTTGAAGGGTTATGGGACAAATATTTACCACTGGCAGAATTTGCATATAATAATAGTTACCAAGCTAGTATCCATATGGCACCATATGAAGCATTATACGGACGAAAATGTAGATCTCCAGTGTGTTGGTATGAAACTGGAGAAAGGCCACTACTTGGACCAGAACTTATAAGGGAATATGATGAAAAGATCTAGATAATCAGAGAAAGACTTAATACCCTAACTAAGTAATAATTAGCAGGTAATTAATAGCGGGCATTTCATTTCATCTATTTTCATTACAATTAAGATTACAAAACTCAAATTACAATATTGCATTGCATCAGCATCATTCAATCACATTATTTTACAATATTATTTTACAAAAGAGGAAAATAAAAGCTGATCCTCGCTGTCTTCGGGGTAGCAGCTGAAGCTCACTTTGTTTTCCTGCATTCAACATCGCCATTAGTTTCAAATAAAAGTAATTTCTTTTAAGTAGTTAGACAGTTAGTTAATTAACAATCCAAGGGAGAATAATAAAAATAAAGAAAATTGCCGTCAGTACCCTTGGGCTGTTAGGGCCAAGTCGAGAACGTCTTAGGGGTTCCCAGACCGTCCTGGGCCGGTCGGCACCTCTCGTCTCTGTGGGTGTCATCATCCGGCAATTTAGAAAAGCAAACCCACAATCCTTACCTCAGCCCAACCCTCAAGTTATGCATTCTTTCATCCATTCATTTCACCAACACCCAAAGATATAACCATGTTCAATTTACAATTATCGCAGCCACAATCGTGCCAGCCCATAGCCATTAAACATTCATTTCAGTCCCATCATAGATTCAATTCAGTCCCCTTAAGCCCACACATGAAATTCTTTCATTTCAACCCATAAGCCCACTATTTTTCAGCCCACAAGTATTCAAGCCCACATTTCAGTTTAACCCATTCGTTTCAGCCCACAGCCAGTATACCATTCCTTTCAACCCACCAAAAGCCCACATATGAAATTCATTCATTTCAGCCTTTAAACCCACACATTTCAATTCCCACCAAATTTATTTTTCACTACAAATTAAGTCGCAATGCTCAGTCAACAGAGGACCAAAGATATTTCGGCACAGTAGAAACAGAGAGGATAAGCTCAAGGACAGCCAGCTGCAGCCAGGCAAGCCTTCGCCAGCAAGCAGAGGCCAGATAACACCTCCCCAGCATTGCAAACCGCCTTAATACAGTGCATTCACAGCCGTAACCAGATAAGAACAACCAGCACATACACTGTCCACAGCTCACAAGGATAAGCACAACCACAGAGCACAATGCCCCAGCCGAAAGTCACCCCAAGTTCATCCCAGAGTTCATCCCAACTTGACCCACCCTTGACCCATCTTTGAACCATCGCATAGCACCTTCGGCCAGAGGCCAGAAGGCGAGATCAGAGCATCGGCAGCAAGGAGAAGAAGCCGAAGAAGGAGAGGAAGCCGAAGTCAAGGAGCACCGCAGCAAGGAGAACGAGCCGGGACCAGTGGAGGCAAGGAAGCCGGAGGCAAGCAAATAAGGAGCAAGTCAACGGGGACCACCACAAGGATCGTCTCCACTCCGACAAAAGCGACAAGCCACATCTTCTTCCCCGACAGCGACAACGTGCAAGTGACAGTGGACCCCATCGATCGCTGATTCTTTTTCCAACCCGACAGCCAACAAGTAGGCCCCTAATTTCTTTTGCTATTCCCATTTCTTTCCTCTTTGGGGAGCACAGCCGATTCAAACCACACACACCATGCCATGCTTTCATTCGGCACATCCAAACCATGCACATAAGAGAAGAAGCCTCTAGCCACCGTCACCGTGAAAGCCGGCGGCTAGCCAAGGCCGAGTGCGCCCTAGAGTGAGGATAGCCCAAAGACAAGAACCATCCCCAATCTCTAGTCCCGCTACCCGAACCCTAGGATAGCCACCGATTTCAAGTAGGATAAATTGCAAAAAAAAGATGAACTAGCAAATAATCATCGCATGCAAAATAAGGGTTAAGGGAAAGCCAGCACCGTGTTGCCTCAGTGTGTTCAAGCCGCCATCCGAGCCAAGACAGAGTCGGCCGGCCGAGCAGCATCAAGAACCCAAGTCCCCACAAAGCAACCTCCAGATCCGACGAAGGCTAGCTCCGATCCAGCCGCAGGGAGTGTCGAGGACCGTAGATCCGCCGCCAACCAGCCGATCTGGACCGGATCCGCCCGGATCTGAGTCGGAGGAGGCGGCGCCATGACCGGAGTAGGTGAAGCGGCGGCGGCGGTAGGGAGGAGCCAGCGTGAGGAGGAGCCGAGAGAGAGGCGCGTGAGGCGCCGAGGAAGAGGAGGCGGCGGGCGGTGGAGAGGTGGCGTGGTGAAGAGAGGCGCGGAGGCGAGGGAGGCGAGGAGGCATGAGAGGCGGTGGAGCCGAAAAGAATCGGGAGAGGCGAAAAGAAGAGAGGGAGGCGGAGGCGTGATGAGTAAAGAGAGGAGGTGCGGCGAAGAAAGAAGAGCAATGAGGCGTCGGGTGGCCTGTGCCCGCGCGAGGAAAAAAAAAGAAAGAAAGGCCGTGGGCCGGGCGAAGGAAAGAAAAAGAAGGGAGCCGAGGCCGTGCGTGAGAAAAAGGCCAGATGGGCTAAGGGAGAAGAAAAGAAAGAAAAAGAAGAGAGGAAAAAGCCAGCAGGCCGAGGAAGAGATTTAGCTGCAGAGTTTAGTTCTTCCAGTTGTCTTTATTTCTGTTGTTATTTTCTTGTTCCTGTTATAGTATAGGTTTTGCCGATAGTTCCGTAAGTTTAGATAGTAACCTAAAGGGGGGTATTTATCTATATATTTAATTCTTTCTAAAATTATTAGCTATAAATATTTATTTTAGCATTAATACTGCAGAATCCGAGAGAGTGTCATTTGAAGGATCAAACTCGAGTTTTGACAGTTCTGTTTCACGCTACATCTCAGGCAAGCTTATTCTCGATCATGCACCTAGCTATGTTAAATTTAAATGCTATTTCCAGCAATGTTAAGTATGTTATTTAAATGCATGAAAATGTGTTTTAAAAAGGAAATTGAAGTATTATGATGTTATGATGAGTAAGATGAGAAAAGAAAAGATGAGAAAAGATGAGAAAGAGAAAGAGAAAGAGAAAGAGAAAGCAAGATGAGCATGAGTTGTGGTACTGCTGAGAAGAGCAGCAGGCCCACAAGCAGAGATGTATTGGTGGGTAAAGAGGTTCAGGGAAAGGATGCAGAGAGGCCAAGCGGACCTTTTACATAGGGATATAATATAAGGACTCACCCTATTTTCACTCATTAAGGAACCGTAATTACCGTGCCAACCATTCCCCGCTTTGACGGGCGAAATTAGTATCCCGTTACGTTAACCAGTCCACCACAAAGGGTAAGTAATTATGTGTGAGTAAAGAGATGGATGAAGCTCAGGACCAGTAACGCAAGTCTGGAAGTGAGAAAGTCCCAGACGCTATATGCGTTAGGTGGAGTGTTGGCCGGGAGCCGGTCCAACCAAACACTATTGGAAGTCGGTGGAGCCCAAGTGAGCGACTTGGTACACCGATGGATAATAGATGGGCTGGTGGATGGAATAACGTAATCGGAGAAATGTTCTGTACTTTGAGCCTGAGTCCACACCTAAGGCAGTGTGGATAGCCTAGCTCAGAAGGTTCAAAGCAGTTTTGGGTACAGTGGTACAAGCCTGCGCAGTGCTCATAAAATCATGAATTCATGCCAGTTCACTGGAATGTGGACTACGGTGATCGCTAGGGATCGTACCTTACTGGGTGAAAAGTAGAAATTATTTTGATAATTAAAAGAGGCCAATTATTTTCGTAAAGACTAATTTCAGAATAAAGAGATTAGAATATGGACTTAAGGACATGAGAGCATACCAGTGCATTTATTGCTATTATGCTTGCTGAGTACTGTGGTACTCACCCTTGCTATTAAATTCCTTTGTTAGACCCCACTCTGCTCGAAGAGGTTTACGAGCAGGATGAGGGGGAAGCAGGTTCCGTCGAGCTGGCAGGAGAGGAGGATGACGATTACGAGGAGCCAGACGAGGTGGAGCCCGTATATTTTGACTGGGACGAGTAGGAGGCCCGTGGTGCGAGCCAAGGAGCCACAGGGTATATGTTCCGATCTTTTGTTTAATTACTTTTGTAAAACCGCACTTTAAGCCATGTGGCATCTGCGTAATAAAGGAGACAAGATCTATATTATTGTTCTTTCTGTTGCTCGGTAAGGCTTATTATTTGCCGGAGCAATGTTCTATTGATCAGGCAAATAGTAATCCGTGTGTCACGCGTGATTATCCGAGGGATGATTACGACGGGGCGTCACACAAACCCAGATAGAAGCTATAACGGTATATACAATATTATAGTTAAACCCAGATAGAAGCTATAACGGTATACACAATATTATAGATAACTGTTATATATAATATTATTTATAGCATCTTATAATCTCACTAAGAGTAACTCTTATAATAAGCTATCTTTTTACATATTTTTATAGACATATAAACAGTTTTTACATGATACAATATATCTTATTTCTCGTATTATAGTCAATTGTCGAATGAGAGAACATCTCAATTCCCTACGCGCTCTCTTTCACATCATCTTGTATTCTAGTGACATAATCACAGATAGTTTATGTCACACCATTATGCATACTCTAACATACCCCAAACAGCCACATCATCCGTTCCCCTTCTTTCACACATCCCGATCTTGATTTTTCCGAGAAAATACAGCTTACCCCGGAACAAACAAATACTTCAATACACTGACAGGCAACTAAACGGGATTCTTGCATTGCATTCAGCATGCTCAGAAACATCTCCTGCATATTCCCAAGCAAATAAGGCTCATTTCGAGTCCAAATATTATACGTGTCAGGCCAGCAAACTTAACGTACTGATCAATGTACATTCAAGAAAAGCACGCCGATACTACATACAACTGATACACGTCAAAAAATGGCATGGCCAGACCTTACAAATAGAGGGCCTGTTCTTTTCCTCCGAAGCCGACGACTTTTGGCTTTTGTTACAGTACCTAACATTTAAATAGAGTATTTTCTCAAGATAGAGTCTACAGGTTAAACGATCTACACATTAAAAGCCCAACATTTGTACATGCCAAAATCGCAAGTGAGAATCTATCTCCGTAATCAGATCAGTAAGTACCAAAATTTAAAATTTCACCAAAAATCATAAGCGCAAATTAAAAGAACAGGCCCAGATATGGATGTAGCAGATCAAGAAACGTCTAGTTCCCAGATATCCCCATGGTATACGCAAATCAACCGATCAGTGCACTCTTAACACAATAATAGCTGATTCTCGAAAACAAATAAATAAAAACCATCACAACAAGAGCAAACATGTCCAGATTCAGATGTCTGTACTCTGTACGATTTACCCCACACATATGACAAAGCTCCCGATGCCATCTCAAGTATACATGCTCTCCGATAAAAACAACTGTTCACTGAGCCAAAATGATCTTGATGGGGGTAAGTTCGATGGACACAACGGCATCTGAAGGTACAACTTGAAACAATGTTTATTATACTGGAAATGGTCCAACAATTTGTGCAACTTCGAAACATAATGCATCCAGAAGTTAGCAGCCTAATGAGTGCACTAGATATGATTCATCTAAGTTTACTGGGATGCAGTTTGCAACCAAACCTGATCCCATACAAGAAATTATAGTCAGTTTACTAGGAGTATCTACCAAAGATAAACAAGAGAAGAGGCATTCAGTCAGAGGTCATTCCAGCAAGCAACACATCTAGTCACCAGGATGGCAAAAAGTAGCACATCAACACGGTAACTGGACAACCACTTCCACATGTTCAAGAAAAGGAAGGCAGCATATGATTTTCCTGTTCAGACGCAAAGTCTCATTAAACAAGTGCCATCAACCAGCACCATGAAAAAGGGTGACAGATATGTTTAATAACTCTACCAAAACAAATCATATAGCGAGTGCTCTCAAAAGAAAAGCGCAGAAGAGTTATCTGTATTCCTTTCTATACGTAAATCTGCATCAGCCAAACCTTAAAAGGAAACAGAAACACTAAAAAATGATTGCTAAACAACACACTAGACATGGTTATGATTAGAAACATCAGTATCAATGCAAGAAAAAAAATGCCACTACAAGAAGCACACCACACGCACATTAAACAGCTAAAAATTGTAATACTCGTCAAATGAAATTACGAAAGTACCACATTTGCATTGATTTTTAGTCCTGATCAAAGGAAGTACATTGATGCTGGGTTTCATACACCCCCAATTTACAATAAGAAAAACTCAAGTAGCTAGGGTAAAGCACCAATACTAATCATACAAGTACAAAGTACAACACTACGTCTGGTGTCTATGCTTCCCCAAGTGCACAAAAAATATTTTGACGTTGCGACAAATAGGTTAGCAATCCTAACAATACAGCTCGTGAATATGAAAAGTCTCTCAATTTGATAAATTGAGCACGAGACCTCAGTTGATGCACAATTGATGTCACTAAGTACCCGTAACTTGGTAAGGCGGTTAACCAGTGAACAACAAATCCCAGTCCCCATTCCATAAATGTTGTATACCTATGAACACTGTGCCTTTTTTTAGTTGCATAGTAAAATTACCTAAGCTACCAAGATTGCCACACAAACGAAAATTGGAACATACCAAATTTGAAAATCCAAACTAACGTCAACAGATCTTAACAATCAGAATTTGGTATAAACACTGATAATGCCATGCATGAGAAAGAATTCCAAAGCTTTTTTTTTTTTTGGAGGAGAAAACCCTTTGCTTAAGTGTTACAAAGGATACATTAAAAATTCCAAAAATACTGGCTTGAATTGTAGTTCAAATCATTTAATACATAAATTGAGATTAGAATCACGACACACAAGAATATTTCAAACATAGCAACTAGGGAATAACAAACGTTAACAAATGAAAACTGCACCAGTCAATTGGATCACCATCATCACAAAAGACAACAAACAGATGTCACACGCCGCATTTATTGTCCAAAAGAAAAGAGACGTAACAGAAGCTAGCAGGCTAAATAATACATGTGATGAATGTGCGCCTTCAAAATGCACATCCACACTGCAAACAAAACGATTGCCCCAATTATATGCCTCTGAACACATTCAGTCAGCAGAGCCAGTCTGTCAAGTGGAATACGTATGTGCACAACCTATGCAAGCATTTCAGTATTGCTAATATAAACATAAAAATGTCCAGGAGTGCAATCCTAAAGTCTGAATCATGTGCAGTTATCCAGAACAAGAACAAAGGCTATCCAGAAAGTATGAATCATTAAATAGAAATAGCACATTAGAAAGCAAAGAAGCAAGCTTTACAAATTAGTCAAGCAGTAACACAATTCATGGAGTCAAGGCCTACGAATACGCCAATCATACTTTCTAGTTCATCAAATAAAGGAGCAAAGTTGAACACTAACCGTGCTCCCAAAGGTTGGCAACAGTCGACAAGGCGACATGGACCAATGCCATCATCACACACATGAGATAATAGCAGCTTTGATGACGACCAGATAGCCCAACAACACATCAATCCCAAATTTGAAAGGTTCTTCACAGCTCATGGCCGCCGATACGACCCATGTGCTGTTTTACTTGTTACAGCGGCTTAAGCAAGCCGACCAAAAATTTCACTCATTGGACAAGCAAAGGAAAAACGAACGAAATCAACCACCGCGTAAACCAAAAAGCATGCGTCTTTGCGCAACCCATACATGGCTATGCTTTTAGCAACACCTTTCTTTCTTTTCACGTCCTGTCATCTCGATGGGATCCGGCACAAGGAATAAATACGGGGACTTGCACAAAAAATAAGGTAAAAAAAGAAGCAGCAGCAACGATCGGGCTAATGTAGTTTAAGCATTAAGATAGTCTATAATAAGCGCAAGAATACTCTCATCACATGCATTACACGTTGGCCTCTAGGATACAAGTTCCAATGCATCATGTAGAAAATGCTCTCTAGACAGCACAAGGCCAAGCCAAGAATCCATGCCTCCCTACCAACCCGTAGAAAAAGAGGAAATACAAACAAAGAAAAGAGTTGCAGTGCAGCAGGCCAAATTAAGCACGCAAAGAGTGGGAGGCCAAGCAACAAGTTAAAAGAGTCAAACTTTTCAACTCGAAATCTATCTATCACGAGGACGAACAGTGCACGCCTCTAGCTGCTCCAAGTGACACCCCCGCGGCCTATACGGGCTAAACACATCCCCATATATGGAAAGACAAGCATCGGGATTCGGGAACACGAAAGCAAGAACCAACAGGCGAAATCTTATGCATAAAGATTTAATCTTGCGCTATCTTCTTTCGATCGAATTTCCTAACAATTATTATTCTCTACTCGAGTAGAAAAAGAACTAGCAATACTATAGTACCAACTAGAAAGAACAATTCTTCATGTTATACAACGACGATAGCACCACCGAAGCTATAGATAAGTAGAACAAACGCCATGCATCGATGCCCTCTAATGGTACGGGCAAGAAAGATTGAGAATTGTACTAGCAATGAAGAGGAGGAGAAAAGAATGGTAATGATCGATGCGACCTTACTCTTCTATTGTCTCAGTTCATGGTGTTACCATAGCTCGACCCGCCAAGAATGTGCGGGCCTCCGCCGCCGCCGCCACCGTACAAGTCCGAGGGCACCATGGAGGACCCGCCTTCCCTCACGGCATTGCCACCGGGGCCGGAGACGGACGCCCCGCCGAGGTGGAGCTCGGAGATGTTGGGCACGCCGGCGGTCGAGTCGTCATTGCTCGTGGCCGCGAGGCGGCCGTCGTCGACGCCCTGGTCGTACAGGAACCCCTTGAACACGTGGCCGTTGATGGTCACCATGGCCTGGTACGCGTACTCGTCCTCGCCGTCGTCGATGGACGTCACGCGCACGCACTTGAACACCGCCGGCGCGCGCACGTGCCTCGGCAGGCTCTCCCTGAACGACGCGTCTGCACAGATGCAAGCATAATTTGGTTAACAAACTGTATTGAATTACGCATGCGTATATACGTACTATGTCGCCATCGGCGTTACCTTGATGGCTGGAAGTGGTGTCGAAGCTGCGTGGGGTGGTTGCGTTGGAGGTGGACGTGTGCGAGGTGGTGGTTTGGGTCCTTCGGGAGGAAAGAAGGCGAGGCTTCTTCGAGGCGGAGGCGGATGCTGCAGCGGCGGCTGTGGAGGCAGTTGCTGGGGAGGAGACGGAGCCGGAGACGGCGAGCTGCTGGCGCTCACGGCGGCGGGCGGCAGGGACCCAGGTGCTCCTGACGTGGGTCGAGCAGTCGAAGCCGCGGCTCTTGCAGCACGTGCGGCACCGGTTGTGGCCGCAGTCCTTCTTCGCCTGGTTGCCGCAGTCCTGGCATGTGGTCGCGCCGGAGCCGGACAACCCGCCGCCGGAGTCCAGTATCGGGAGGGGCTTCTTGAGGTAGAAGGCGCTTGTGCTAGGGTTAGGGTTACCACCAGCCGCCGATGACGGCGACTGCGGCGGCGGCTGCGACTGCCAGAATTGGATTCCGCTGCTCGCCGCCGCCGCCGAGGCCGACTTGGCCGTGTCCGGATCAAGCACGCAGGGGCCTGCGGAGAGCAGCGGGAAGATGGGGTCGGCGGCCGCCGCCGCCGCGGCCTCGTGGTGGTGGTGATGGTGGTGGGTGTGGTGGAACGAGGCCGCGGGGGCGACGACGACCATCCCGACGTCGGCCATCCCGTAGTTCAGCGCCGCAGCCTGGCGCGACGCTGTCAGGGACGCGGCGGAGGAGGCCGGGCCCCAGAGGCCGGCCCCCAGTGAGGCGCCGGAGGCGGCCGTTGCCGCGGCGTCGGCGCTTGCATTGAATCCGAGAGAGAGGTCGTCCCCGCGGCCTGCGGCGGCGGCGGAGGAGACGACCCAGTCCGCGAACGCGCCGGTGTCGGATGGGAAGCGCCGTCCCGAAGCCACGCTAGCCACGAAGTTCGCAGCTGCGGAGATTTTAAAAATACGGCTAAAAATTTTCCGCGGTAGAGCCTAGATTTCGTTGAAGCAGCAGCAGCTACACAAGCAGCAGCGGCCGAGAAAAAAGAATAATAAAAATCTCCGCTACTCACACAGCTGAGCTGAGGTGAGCTGAGCCTGCGGTCTTCTCTCCTCCCGTAGATGTTGCACTAGACTGCCCTGACTCTACTAAGCTATCTCGAGCGCTTCCAAGAGCCTAGCTATATACCTCACCTGGCCCTGTCAATCTAGTAGGAGGACTTGTATTGGCCCTGTCAATCTTGTTTCTTTTTAGCTTTTAGCTTTAGTTTTTAATTTTTTATGGTAATTAATTTTTAAGCAAAATATATTTTCAAAATAAGATCTATTAGTTAATTATAATACATATTATACCGATTTTATTTATATCAGAATAATCGCATGTAAGTTTCAGTTACTTTATAATCTCTCACACAAACAATCCAAAAGTCATAAACCGCAGCAAAAAAATTACAAACCGCAGCTAAAAAGAACATGCCCTAAGCATCTGCTCTAACTTATCTTGGCGTGGTTCATATTAGTTTTAGTTTTAAAATGTAATGTATAATTAATAACAGTTTGTTAAAAAGTTTATAGAAAGAGAAATACCCATGTGGAATTTTGATAAATATAAATAAAGTTATTACAATGTAGCGGCTGTTAATTTTTTCTGAGTTATTCAATTAAAAAGTAAGAATAAAAAAATAAAAATATTGGTATATCTTCACAAACAATATAAAAAAACAAGAGAAAAGAAAAGAAAAAAGGCAGAAAAGGCAAAAGACAAAAAAACCAAAAAAAACGACCTATGCATTTCAAGTAGTTTCTGACTTTTCAAAACAAAAAGCCCCTAGCTCTTTCTTTTTTTCTTCCTTTTTTATCACTTATATTCCATGATTTATGTCTATGTAGGAGAATGATGTTGAGTAAGATCTTTTGGACTGCGACTTATGGTTTAAAATTTTGAATTTTGGCTTTTCGCAGGAGAAACACACTTACGTATGATTTTAATCGATATAAATAAATTTGGTACAGTGTCTACTATAATTAATTTATAGACTCTATTTTAAAAAACATATCGTTTAAAAGTTAGTTATTATAATATAAAATAAAAGATATAAACTGTAAGTTCAAAAGAACCCAGCTAGTATGGAAGGTTACTCGCTTATACAGAGGAAGCAGAGAGATAAATGAAAGCAGTAGCGCTAGAATAGGGAAGTGGAGAAAGGAGCGGTAGAATAACGAAGTGGAGAGAGGAGAAAGAGAAAAAGGATATAGGCCCTGCTCACTAGAGCTTAAGCTTTTTGGCTTAAGCTTATTTTGACACTATTTATAATTTCGTCTTTTTCTGAATTTTTGACTCTTTTTTGCGCTTTTTGTCGGTTCTTTTTTTCTCGTATTCGTTATGCTTGTTTGTGATGGGCTAACATATTTTTATATTTTCAATTTTTAAATTTAATTATGTTAAATAAGCCTCCGTCACCATGATTTTTTTCACCACTACGGTGTTTTCAGCCATAAGCCACAAAAAATAAGCCGAACTGAACACCACCATAGTGTGGGTTCTTTTGGGTTTATGGTTTAAATATTTGAATTTTGTTTGTTCGTGAGAGACAGTACGTAGAGAAAAATAATTGCATATGATTTTGACCGGTACTGCTGAACTTAGTACACTTTTTAGTACAATTTTTCTATTGACCCCATCTTAAAAAAACACACAGTTTAAAAGATAGTTACTGTAAATAGTACAAGTATAAGCTAATTTTAAGCCTAAAAGAACCCGACCTTAAGTGATGGTGTGGGAACTTTGAAATTCCCCTAGGTCTCTCGGACACTCCCTATGATCACACACAGAGATATAAGTGATGCTTATTTAGTTTTAAAAGCCCTATTTTATGGTTTATTTTATACTGTAGCGATTAAAAATACGTTGCAACTGTTAATAATTTTTTTAGCGTAATTAAACTTAAAAAATAAAAAAATTACTATCATCACAAACAATAAAAAGAAATAAAAGAAAAAATGAAAAGGTAGAAAAGCTTACAAAACTATATCACTAAAAAAAGATAAAGTAAAAAATCAGAAACCAGAAACTGAAGCTATGAGTGGACCATAACCGAGCCCAGCTTAGGGCCTGTTCTTTTTGGCTGCGGCTTGTGGCTTTTGGCTACGGCTTGTGACTTTTGGGCTGTTTGTACGAGAGATTACAGAGTAACAGAAATTCACGTGCGGTTTTTGCTGATATAAATGAAGTCACTAAAGTATGTACTACAATTAACTAGTAGACCCTATCTTGAAAAAAAATTCTATTTAGAAGCTAATTAGTATAGAAAAACTGAAAAACAGCTTATAGAAACTGAAAAGAACAGGACCTATACTCGAGATGACACCAGATTGGCCCTTGAGCTTTAGAGCTAGGCTCGAGTTTAGAGTTTGGATGGGCTTTGAGTAGTGTCTTGCGCATTCCAAGAAACTCAGCCAGCAATTTAGGAACCAAATATACTTGGATTTATCGTCGTGGGAGCGGTTGGTGGTGCTACCATGCGGCGGGAGGATGATGAGGTGATGGTGGCTGGCGGTCTTGACTACTTGATGGCGAGCGGCGATGGGGTCTCGGTGGAGGTCATCTAGTAGGGACAAGAGGTGCCCACAGGCTGCTAAACAGTGGCGTCGAGGTCTTGGAGGCGCCGTTACGGCCGGAGCTGATCTTGGCGCTACCGCCATCGAGATTGTCAGGGAGGAAGAAGACGGCCACAAAACTAGCGTAGCGGTGGTGCACGCTGCGCATCAGCAATGACCTGCGCTGCCAACATAGGGAGGAATTTTCAAAATAGTCCCTTGGTGCGGAGACGCAGCGCGCAAGCTAGGTGGCCACCACACCGCTCCAGGGCACCTAGCGTGCAACTCTGCCGCGCTAGCATTCTCGCTTTTTTAATTCAAATTGGTATTGTAATTTAAGTTTTTATTTTTAGTAGCAATTTCAATTAAAAATTTGATTGGGAAAAATAATAGTATTGTTATTTTTGTATTGATATGATGGAAGTAATTATGGGAAAATAAAGAGCAATTTTTGTAGATAATACATGTAGCAAATCATATTTGTAGATTGTTATTTTTTCAAAATAAAAGGGCAGATAATGTAGGTTGGTTGGTTCGTTTATGATTTTCATAGATTCTCAACGGTACGAAATCTGTTAGACTGACAATAACATTTTATGATTGTCGTATGATGTTGTAGTGCGAGAAATATTCAGAAGAATTTTGTGGGGATGATTGAGGCGTCAATGACTTGTAAGTACGAAGGTAAGTGATAATGTGACGTAACGACTGATCCATTTGTGATTTTCGTATATTGTAAATAATACAAACTATGTTAGATTCACAATAACAATTTGCGATTTGTCGTATGTTGTTGTAGTGCAAGAAATTTTCTGAAAAATTTTGGGACGACAATTGAGAAAGCAACTATTGATAAGTACGAAGTTAAGTGATATTGACCACGTGAAGAATTCAATACGAAAAGACAACGAGATTTGATGTTGCAAATTAAAATAAACTTTATAATAAAGTTGAGAATAACACGACGCACAAGGTTTGGTTACATGCATAAGAAATAACATCACGCACGATGCAACAAACCGAAGTAATCCCATGATACATATGCGTCTTTCTAGATCGTGCGGGACGGCCTGACCTACTGCGTGGACTGGGGTCATTTTCTCTTCTTTGCAAGCTCGGCTTTGAACTCCTCAATGACCTCTTTGGCCTTGGCTGCCATTTTCCTCTTTTTCTCACGCTCCTTCCGCGTGCAAACCTCGAGATGAGATTTCGTCTCCCAATGTATACGCTCGGTTTGCTGGTCGTTGAGGTGCTCCTCCTCTCGGATCTCGTAGGCCCTTTTGACATTCCACTCCTCGTAGTTGAGAATCCACTGGTAATGTGAGTGGATCTCTTGGTCGATCCAGTTGCGGTAGCCACATAGCGGTTCCAGGGACTGCGGGTGGATGGGAGAGGTTGTTAGTGCCTACTTTGAAAGATAAATAATAAGGGAACACATTGTAACTGGTCCTTACCGGCTGTCGATAGTTGCTCGTGTCCCGACGGCTGTTGGGATAGTCATAGGAGTAGTTTGCGCAATCCCAGTAATGCATGCCCAGGTTGAGCCGCTGCTTAGAATTGAAGAATTTGCATGGGTCCCTGCACCAATAGAGGGGCGGCGTCTCCCCCTCGGGCTGATGTTGTGATGAACGCTCGGTTGGAATGTTTAGGACGAACATGCTTCTACGGGGGCCGTCATTGCGGGGGTGTGACCTCCTGGAACTCTCCACTTGTTCCGTCTGGGCCGCAGCAGCCCTTGCTTGTTCGTCACGGGCCGCAGCAGACCTTGCTAGGTCGTGGGTCTCCTCGCATTGCTTCATCATGTTGCCCCATTGCTTCTTCTGCCTCTTATCCGTCCCGACGTGGTGAAGCAAGCTCTGGTGCAGTGTTCGATTTGGTTGTGTAGTATTTTCTCGTAGAACTATTCCACCTCATTTTATAAGCGAAAGGGTTGGCATGGTATGATTAATTTCATGTGACTACATTGCGAGGCAAAGTGTTGCCTTGTCTTTTTGAAAAGTACCTGGCGAGACAGAGTGTTGTCATTGCGCAAAGCTGCCCCGTCTGGTCTTGTCACTCTAAAAAGCTGACATTGTCTGGTCTTATCACTGCGCAAAGCTGCCACCTTTGATCTTGTCATTGCGTAAAGCTGCCCTATCTGATCATGTCACTGTGCAAAGCTGCACTCTTTATCTTATCACTACGCAAAGCTGCCATATCTAGTCTTGTTACTGTACAAATCTGCACCATTTAGTCTTGTCACTACGCAAAGCTGCCCTATTTGATCCTTGCACTACACAAAGCTGTGCCATTTGGTCTTGTCACTGCGCAAAGCTGCCCACAGTGGTCCTGTCACTACGCAGAGCTGCCCCCTTTGGTCTTGTCACCCGCTTCATGAGGTCGGGTCCGTATGGAATCTTCACGCATGGATGGGGGCACCCACTTCTTGTGATCGGGAAGCACCGGTACTAAGTTATTCAGAAAAATACTCAACGACTTGGCAAAAAAATCTTGAAGGTATGAAGTAGCATCTTTAAGATTAAAAATGCAAGATTTATAGAGTTACAAGATATCTATTTCATCCAAAAGATATATCTGTCAACAATATCAACATACACACCAATCTTGAAGTAGCATCTTTAAGATAAAAATGGCACCATGGAAATCTATCTCTGATTCTTGAACAAGCAATATCACTACATGGGAATGATATGTTGAACACTACGATGCATTGCTAGAGTTGGGTCTATTTGGGTAGTTGCTGAGGGTGTGCCCAACCGTCTTGCACATTTACATCTCGGCTACCTTACCCATTCGCCACACTGGCTTTCGTCCATGTTGTTACGGCTATGGTGGGACTGTCGTCTTCCATGGCCAGCATGCTTCAGCGTGCCGTTCGGCACCTACCGCACCTCCCCTGGCCAAACGTCCCTATAGTGCACATGTAGCCTGTTTGACTTGAACTGCACACTCCAAGTGCTATATAGTTGGTGCATGTTGTAGTACTTCAAGATGTATGGCTTCGAGGTCTGCCGCCACACCACGCATGTCGCGTACGCATAGGAGCAAGGCTTGTGAAGAAGCTACAGCTTGTTGCACGTGCATGACACTTCATCATTGATCATGCACACTTGTTTGCTCTCCCCTCTAGCATGACCATTAACGTACTTTTCCCTCAAACGGATCTCAAACTTCTTCTTTATACCATCCAAGGGTCTGGCGGTGTGTGAACAAGCCTTCATCATCTTTATGTCCATGTGCGCATGCATAACTTCGGAGAATTGCTTGCCCTCCTTTATATGCTTCTTTGGCATCAGAGCTCTGTTTACTAAGTATTCGACGGTACAGTTCCATCTCTCATCGATGATCGCGGTGACCGGTAGGGAGTGCACACTCTTCAGGACACCGTTGTACGCCTCGGACATATTTGTCATCATGATTCCATACCTTGCACCGCCAGTGTCATGCAGTAGAGGCCACTTCTCCAAATCAGACATGCGTGTGTTCATCCACTATATGAACTCTCCAGCTCTCGTAGAACCACCCGCCGCTACCCCTGGTTCACCATCCTGTGAGTGTGTGACATGCTTGCTGGTGTCCTCATCAGGTTATCTCCACACAGCATCAAACTTCCACCTCTAGTTCTGTATGTAGACCTTCTTGAAGGTCTTCATGAGCTCCTTGCTTTGAAATCTTCCATGAAAATTCACCGCGAGATATATCATGCACCAACAGTTCCTTAGGTCGTTCTAAACGAATGAGGCATGCATCCTGTTCTGCATCGTGCTTATCACGGACAGCAACCCAGCGTTGCGGTCTGAAATGACACACACATCCACACGGTCCTGAACCACCCTCTGCTTCACATTGGCCAGGAACCGAAGCCAGCTCTCTATGTTTTCACTCTCCACAATTGCGAATGCCACTGGGAGTAACTAGTCATTGGCATCGGCTGTAATTGCAGTTAGGATGGTTCCCTTGTACTTTCTAGAAAGGAAGGTGTTGTCCATCGTCAGCAGGGGACGGCAAAACTTGAACCCATCAATTGTCTGACCGAAGGCCCAAAACACTCTATCAAGAATGAAGTAATTTGGCCCCTTCGTGAGATGCGATCACTCCACCTTGTTTATGTATGTCCCGGGACTTGATTATGCTATTTCGTGGGATGCGATCACTCCATCATAGTATGTGCCATACATACGATCTATGATCTTCTTTTTCGCCCATCAACTCTTTGATATGAATTTTTCTTTAATACATAACGTATTTTAAGTGTTTGTTGGTAAAATTATATATATATATATATATATATATATATATATATATATATATATATATATATATATATATATATATATATGTGTGTGTGTGTGTGTGTATGTAGATTTATATTTAGATATTTATACTAGGGCATCTATTCGTAGTTTCGCCCCGGGCCCCTAAAATCCCAGGACCGGCCCTGCTAATGACGCCAAATTTGATATATTGGATTGGTGGAGGGGTAAACAAGGGACTTTTCCTATTCTATCACGATTAGCTCGTGATGTATTATCTATGCAAGTGTCAAGGGTTGCCTTTGAGTCGGCGTTCAGTGCTAGTGGGTGTGTTGTTGATCCATTTGTTAGTCGACTAGAGCCTAAGGTGGTCAAAGCACTAATTTGTACCAAAGATTGGACAGCTGCGGCCAAAAAAAGGTAATAAAGATTATTTATTCATTCATTTCATATTTTCATATGATTTCCAATTTACTAATTTTCTTCTGCCACAATAAAATGTTAGGTTCCAAAGAGAAGAAGATTGCATCACTCATGGATGAGTTGGACATGGACATTGTGGCTAAGGCTATAAAGCATGAGGTTTTCAGGTTCTCTTATCTTACTTGTTGGTTGTTGCTGTTCATGTTTATATAGACCACTGATATGATTAACTATATCTTTAGAATTTTAATTGTAGGATGAAACCTGTATTGATCTTGACAGTGATTGATGGATTGGGGATTGCTTGCTGCTGCTGGAGTCATAGACTGCCTGAGTGCCTGTTGCTTTTTGCTAAATGTTGGATTGTCTGTTGGTTGTTATGACTTATGAGTTTGCTTTTGCTAAATGTTGGACTACATGTTGGCTATTATGACTTATGTTGTTTGGTAAATGTTGGATTGCTTGCTGTTGTTTGCTAATTGTTGGACTGACTGTTATTGGTTGTTATGACTTATGACTTGCTGCTATGACTGCTTGTTACTGTTGTGTCGCTGACTGGCTGTGTGGCATATATTGTTTGATTAGTGATTACTACTTGTTGGTTGTTACTCCTTGTTGTTATTGCTTGTTACTGCTTACAGGATTATGGATGGTGAGAACATAGCAAAATAGAAAGCAAGATTACGGAAAGGTATATATCGTGATAGCTAGTGATAAATGTAGTCAATGTTCTTGTAAATTTGTAATGATAATTATATCTACTTATTTGGCTAATTCCTTTTGTTACTGAAACCACAGTTTAAAATGAGAAGGGATGAAATGCATTTCTGTTTTTGTGCATCTTCATCCCTTGTATGTGTGTTTGTTGATGGATATTTAATTATTTATGATCTTTGTTCTCGCGTGTTATTCGATAAAATATAGTTACCGTATCGAACCCGCTCCGTATTCATTCTGTATTCTGACCGATACTATCCGCGTTCGTATTCGTATCCGGCACTATCTATATCCGACTTCGACTCCGAAAAAAAATATGATACAAAATACAGAATAAACGATTACTGACCGTATCCGTTCCGATTCCACTCTAGTATATACTACCGAAGTCTTTTTTTCCATTTTCTGAGTAGTACTTCTAGTGGTACTACAGTGTTATACACAGCCAGTAGTAGGGGTGCATCAATAGTATTATATTTGCTGATGCCTGGTGCTTATCCGGCGCGGTCACGAGGCGCAGCGGTGCAAGGGAAGGGGGAGGCCACGGTACGACGTCCGGGGTAAACGCTGCGGCACTGCATGTGCATCGTTTCAGCGGTAATAGCAACTGTTTTTAACAGCGGCATGATTCATGATTGGGGAGGAATGGCTCTTCCCACTGCCGGTGGGGTCGCCCCACCCGCTCACTCCGCACGTCATGACTCCTTGCGCTCAAATGGAAAATTCACGGAAAGAATGGCATATTTGGCACAGTTACAACCCTATTTACAGAAATAGCAACATATTAGTAGTATTGCTAAAAGTATTAATTTTACTATCCGATGGCCAGACGGTAATGTCGTAGAGTTGATGCGTATGAGTTAGAGCCCGGCCGTTGGCAACCTACCGCCTGGCCATTGGACCGCCAAGGCCTGCCACCCGGCTACTGGGCATCAGGTGCCCTGCAGCTCCACCACTGGATGACAGGTAATTAAGCCAGCTAATTAGTCGTCTTAATTACCTAGCTTAATTATTTTGTGTATATTGTTTGTTCAAATTTTTAAATATAGCAAATGAGTTTGAAAAATTACGAAATTTCATATGCAGCATCCCGACACAACGTACTTGATTGTGTAATTATTTGACAATTTTATCCATTGTGATTGTTACTTAAAATTCATAATTTTTGGAACTCGTTTGCTACATATAACAATTCCTACAAATATCATAATCATACAAATTTTTGAGCAAAATTCACAGCGAATAAAATTATCAAAAAATTACACAATCAAGAATGTTGTGTCGGGAGATTGCACATAAAATTTCATAACTTTTCGAGTTTATTTGCTATATTTAAAAATTTAAATAAACAATATATAAAAATAATTAAGGCAGCTTAATTACCCGTCGTGCTGTGGTGGGGCGGCAGGGCACCTGGTACCTGGTGGCCGGATGGCCAGACGGCACCTCACATGCATCAGCTCTGCAGCATTTTCGCCCGGTCCAAACAGCAACAATAATATTTTTAACAATACCAGTAGTATACTATTAATTCTATAAATACGGGTTATAACAATACCAAATATACCAAAATATCAAATTCACGCCTACGTATACGCTTGCGTATCATTACCGAGTGATGATATCGACTCACTACTCTATTATTACTAGTCTGCCTTAGACACTGTTTTAACCTCCAAGTCAACCGAGTGAAAACTGTTTGCAGAAATATCTGACTGCCAATTACTAGTACTACATGCAAACACTGTGATGAGTAAATTCTCATTTGACTAATTGTTAGACCCGACACTGCAATCGGATACACTGGATGATGACTTTATGGTATTTAAAACTTTTACTTTACTGGCTATCAGAAACTATAAAGATCAAATTTACTCACCAACAAAAAAACTCACTAAAGTGTAGAAGTAAATGGAGTTCAACTCCTCTTGACCGATGGAACCGTTATGGGAGAGCGATTGGACCAGCCGAGTGGTCTGACAGTCGGAGATAGTCGGTCTGACCAACCTTCGGTCGAACAGCAGACCTGAGGGCGGTCGAACCGTACCTCTATTTCTATAACTGAGAATCAGCTCGAGTCAAAACAAACAATGGTGCAATCTTCAAAATATATATCTAAATGATTTGAAACTTTGCAGACCACTAACTGGTGGCTAGTCTGACCGCTCCCGCTAGTCAGACCAGCCATTTGGCTGGGCAGACCGCCAAACGCCGATAAGACAGAAAACTTACAAACTCTCGTAAATTCAAACTTTAACTTGGCACGATTACCAATTATTCTGCACATATAAACTATGGACATTCTTAATATGGATCTACACTAACCAATGGTAAAAAAAGAGAAAATACTGTTATGATGTCACAGAAATGTATTGATATTAATACAAGTTGCGAGTACATCTTTCCGTGGAATTAGCAAGTCGGCCACACTTTCTTCATCCGTAGACCACGGCCCATAGGCTTTTCCAATTTCCACGTTAGTGTAGGTGAGTGCTTTAGGTGTTGCTCGGTTGGGCTAAAATAAGTTGTCTTATAGGATAAAAGAACCGGTAAAAAAACTAAAAAAAACTAAAAAATTAGAAAAAAATGAAATTTAGGAATAATAAAAATAAATCAGAAGCTAGAAGTTCAAGCCGAAATGAACAGGGCCTTAATAGAAAAGGCATGACCTATGTGACAAGTATAGTAAGGACTTATGTGTTGGCTTTTAATTATGGTTTATAACTTTTAGCTAAAAATAAATAATAATATCCAAAAGAAGTGGATTTTGGAAGAAAAAGGGGAGTGGTGAAAAAAATGAGGAAGAAATATACGCGTGACGGGAGTGAGAGGAGTGGGGTACTTGATACATTCGTGATCCCTGTCTTTATCTCCGAAGCACAACGGGAGCGATAGGGGTGTACAAATCATTTTGAAAAATTAGGTGTTTATATTGACTTTTGATTTGTTTAAATAAAAGTTGAAAGTAGAAGTCAAACACAAATATGGTCTAAACAGTTCTTGCTCGCCTACGGGATTTTGAAATTTTCTAAACCGGTAGTAGTAGTTCCATCCGACCATCTCAGTAGCTCTACAATGTGTATACACGAACTTTCCCAGCTTGCCCCCGCTGCTACGATATGATAGTGCCACTGGTGGCACAATCAACGTGGCAGACGCTGTGACCATGTCCATGCGTCCGAAGGCCCCAAGCCGGACAAAAAGTTGCAGTTGCACGGCCACGCAGTTGGAGTTCAAAAGCGGTGTTTGGATGATTCACATGAATTTTACAGGAATTTGATAACAGAGATTGTATGCACGACAGAAAGGGGTTTTGTTCGTGAGGTTCAAACTCATGTTAGAATGGAATGAACTCATTCAGTAGGAATTTTGGAAAAATGCAAGACAATGGAATGAGCTCATTCCATAGGAATTTTAGAGGAATTTTAGAGTGAGGTTGAACCTCATAAAAAAATCCCAGTGTCTTGCATGCACTCCCTCCTATCAAATTTCTGTAAAATTCCTGTAAATCATCCAAACACCGCTTATGAATCATTCATTTGTTTTGTATTCATGTAAGATTGCACCGGCATTCCTATATAATTTCTGTATTTTCATTTCATGCATTCCAAATAGGCCGTTACACTGTTGGTGAATTCGAATACAAAATGGACCATCGCGAAAGGTATAAACTTAAGTGACGAAGTGGGAAGTATTTTCCGGAGGCGATCCAGCCGATGCATGGAATCTCACGTCGCTACGGAGTTAGGACCGGTTTGATTCACAGCCAACTTTACCGTAATTAACTTAAGTCAAGTGCTGAGTGTCTGACACGTGGGAATAGAATGTGCCGTAAGTTACAATTGTAGTAATCAACCAAATACTCATCCGTCCATTTTCTTTTAACACATAGATCAAAAAGATAGTAAAAATAACTATATTATCTTTAATTATTATCTCTAAACACTACATTCAATGTAGGTATGTAAAGAATAACAAACAAAGCTATCTATTTATTAGATATATAAAAGAAATACTATACTAATTTTGCATTAGAATATAAAATACGTCATATAGTTA